>OZ024873.1:44016759-45266759 GCA_964017185.1 Rugalucina vietnamica
GTTGCGTGGGGTCGGTATACCGGGATAACTCTTGTTCTCGAGAAAAAGTGGTATACCTATGTTATATAAGCTAAAAAAGCGAAAATATATGCTTTTCAGCAGCAACATGTCACGCAAGTCATGGGCTTGAGAGTCTGGTCTCACCCTTTTTATACTATCGAGTGATCCCCAGTAGATGGAACCAGATAGGTGGCTATACCGGGATAACTCTTGTTCTCGAGAATTTGGGGGTCAAAATGGGGGGGTGCAATGAGGTCCAAACCGGTTTTTGACCCCCGATGTTACCACCCTAGAGGCTTGAGTTTCTGACCAGACCCTGTAGTGATTGTTGGTATGGTAACACTCATTCAGCTGCGTGGGGTCGGTATACCGGGATAACTCTTGTTCTCGAGAAAAAGAGGTATACCTATGTTATGCAAGCTAAAAAAGCGAAAATACATGCTTTTAAGCAGAAACATGTCACGCAAGTCATGGGCTTGTGTTTCTGGTCTCACCCTTTTTATAATATCGAGTGATCCCCAGTAGATGGAACCAGATAGGTGGCTATACCGGGATAACTCTTGTTCTCGAGAATTGGGGGGTCAAAATGGGGGGGGGGAGTGCAATGAGGTCCAAACCGGTTTCTGACCCCCGATGTTACCCCCCTAGTGGCTTGAGTTTCTGACCAGACCCAGTTGTGATTGTTGGTATGGTAACTCTCATTCAGCTGCGTGGGGTCGGTATACCGGGATAACTCTTGTTCTCGAGAAAAAGTGGTATACCTATGTTATACACGCTAAAGAAGAAAACACATGCTTTTCAGCAGCAACATGTCACGCAAGTCATGGGCTTGAGTTTCTGGTCTCACCCTTTTTACAATATCGAGTGATTCCCAGTGGATGGAATCAGATAGGTGGCTATACCGGGATAACTCTTGTTCTCGAGAATTGGGGGGTCAAAATAGGTGGGGGTGCAATGAAGTCCAAACCGGTTTTTGACCCCCGATGTTACCACCCCAGAGGCTTGAGTTTCTGACCAGATCCTGTTGTGATTGTTGGTATGGTAACACTCATTCAGCTGCGTGGGGTCGGTATACCGGGATAACTCTTGTTCTCGAGAAAAAGTGGTATACCTATGTTATACAAGCTAAAAAAGCGAAAATACATGCTTTTCAGCAGCAACATGTCACGCAAGTCATGGGCTTGAGTTTCTGGTCTCACCCTTTTTGTAATATTGAGTGATCCCCACTGGATGGAATCAGATAGGTGGCTATACCGGGATAACTCTTGTTCTCGAGAATTGGGGGGTCAAAATGGGGGGGGGTGCAATGAGGTCCAAACCGGTTTTTGACCCCCGATGTTACCACCCCAGAGGCTTGAGTTTCTGACCAGACCCTGTTGTGATTGTTGGTATGGTTACACTCTTTCAGTTGCGTGGGGTTGGTATACCGGGATAACTCTTGTTCCCGAGAAAAAGTGGCATACCTATGTTATACAAGCTAAAAAGGCGAAAATACATGCTTTTCAGCAGCAACATGTCACGCAAGTCATGGGCTTGAGTTTCTGGTCTCACCCTTTTTTATAATATCGAGTGATCCCCAGTGGATGGAATCAGATAGGTGGCTATACCGGGATAACTCTTGTTCTCGAGAATTGAGGGGTCAGAATAGGTGGGGGGTGCAATCAGATCCAAACCGGTTTTTGACCCCCGATGTAACCACCCCAGAGGCTTGAGTTTCTGACCAGATCCTGTTGTGATTGTTGGTATGGTAACCCTCTTTCAGCTGCGTGGGGTCGGTATACCGGGATAACTCTTGTTCTCGAGAAAAAGTGGTATACCTATGTTATACTAGCTAAAAAATCGAAAATACATGCTTTTCAGCAGCAACATGTCACGCAAGTCATGGGTTTGAGTTTCTGGTCTCACCCTTTTTATAATATCGACTGATCCCTAGTGGATGGAATCAGATAGGTGGCTATACCGGGATATTTCTTGTTCTCGAGAATTGGGGGGTCAAAATAGGGGGGGGGGTGCAATGAGGTCCAAACCGGTTTTTGACCCCCGATGTTATCACTCTAGAGGCTTGAGTTTCTGACCAGACCCTGTTGTGATTGTTGGTATGGTAACACTCATTCAGCTGCGTGGGGTCGATATACCGGGATAACTCTTGTTCTCGAGAAAAATGTTATACACGCTTAAAAGGCGATAATACATGCTTATCAGCAGCAACATGTGACGCAAGTCATGGGCTTAAGTTTCTGGTCTCACCCTTTTTATAATATCGAGTGATCCCCAGTGGATGGAATCAGATAGGTGGCTATACCGGGATAACTCTTGTTCTGGAGAATTGGGGGGTCAAAGTAGGGAGAGGGGGTTCAATGAGATCCAAACCGGTTTTTGACCCCCGATGTTACCACCCCAGAGGCTTGAGTTTCTGACCAGACCCTGTTGTGATTGTTGGTATGGTAACACTCTTTCAGCTGCGTGGTGTCAGTATACCGGGATAAGTCTTGTTCTCGAGAAAAAGTGGTATAAGTATGTTATACAAGCTAAAAAAGCAAAAATACATGCTTTTAAGCAGCAACATGTCACGCAAGTCATGGGCTTGAGTTTCTGGTCTCACCCTTTTTATAATATCGAGTGATCCCCAGTAGATGGAACCAGATAGGTTGCTATACCGGGATAACTCTTGTTCCCGAGAATTGGGGGGTCAAAATGGGGGTGTGTGTAATAAGGTCCAAACCGGTTTTTGACCCCCGATGTTACCACCACAGAGGCTTGAGTTTCTGACCAGACCCTGTTGTGATTGTTGGTATGGTAACAATCATTCAGCTGCGTGGGGTCGGTATACCGGGATAACTCTTGTTCTCGAGAAAAAGAGGTATACCTATTTTGTACACGCTAAAAAGGTGAAAATACATGCTTTTCAGCAGCAACATATCACGCACGTCATGGGCTTGAGTTTCTGGTCTCACCCTTTTTATAATATCGAGTGATCCCCAGTGGATGGAATCAGATAGGTGGCTATACCGGGATAACTTTTGTTCTCGAGAATTGGGGGTCAAAATAGGGGGGGGGGGTGCAATGAGGTCCAAACCGGTTTCTGACCCCCGATGTTACCACCCCAGAGGCTTGAGTTTCTGACCAGACCCTGTTGTGATTGTTGGTATAGTAACAATCATTCAGCTGCGTGGGGTCGGTATACCGGGATAACTCTTGTTCTCGAGAAAAAGAGGTATACCTATGTTATACAAGCTAAAAAAGCGAAAATACATGCTCTTCAGCAGCAACATGTCGCGCAAGTCATGGGCTTGAGTTTCTGGTCTCACCTTTTTATAATATCGAGTGATCCCCAGTGGATGGAACCAGATAGGTGGCTATACCAAGATAACTCTTGTTCTCGAGAATTGGGGGGTCAAAATAGAGTGGTGCAATGAGGTCCAAACCGGTTTTTGACCCCCGATGTTACCACCCTAGAGGCTTGAGTTTCTGACCAGACCCTGTTGTGATTGTTGGTACGGTAACACTCATTCAGCTGCGTTGGGTCGGTATACCGGGATAACTCTTGTTCTCGAGAAAATGTGGTATACCTATGTTATACACGCTAAAAAAGCGAAAATGCATGCTTTTCAACAGCAACATGTCACGCAAGTCATGGGCTTGAGTTTCTGGTCTCCCCCTTTTTATAATATTGAGTGATCCCAAGTGGATGTAATCAGATAGGTGGCTATACCGGGATAACTCTTGTTCTCGAGAATTGGGGGGTCAAAATAGGGGGTGCAATGAGGTCCAAACTGGTTTTTGACGCCCGATGTTACCACCCTAGAGGCTTGAGTTTCTGACCAGAATCTGTTGTAATTGTTAGTATGGTAACACTCATTCAGCTGCGTTGGGTCGGTATACCGGGATAACTCTTGTTCTCGAGAAAAAGTGGTATACCTATGTTATGCAAGCTAAAAAAGCGAAAATACATGTTTTTCAGCAGCAGCATGTCACGCAAGTCATGGGCTTGAGTTTCATGTCTCACCCTTTTTATAATATTGAGTGATCCCCAGTGGATGGAATCAGATAGGTGGCTATACCGGGATAACTCTTGTTCTCGAGAAAAAGTGGTATACCTATTTTATACAAGCTAAAAAAGCGAAAATTCATGCTTTTCAGCAGAAACATGTCACGCAAGTCATGGGCTTGAATTTGTGGTCTCATCGTTTCTATAATATTGAGTGATCCCAAGTGGGTGGAACCAGATGGTGGCTATACCGGGATAACTATTTTTCTCGAGAATAGTGGGTCAAAATAGGGGGGGGGGTGCTATGATGTCCAAACCGGTTTTTGACCCCCGATGTTACCACCCCAGAGGCTTGAGTTTCTGATTAGCCCCTGTTGTGATTGTTGGTATAATAACATTCTTTCAGCTGCGTAGGGTCGGTATACCGGGATAACTCTTGTTCTTGAGAAAATGGTGTATAACTATATTATACACGCTAAAAAGCGAAAATACATGCTTTTCAGCAGCACCATGTCACGCAAGTCATGGGCTTGAGTTTCTAGTCTCACCTTTTTTATAATATCAAATGATTCCCAGTGGATGGAATCAGATAGGTGGCTATACCGGGATAACTCTTGTTCTCGAGAATTGCGGGATCAAATGGGTGTTGAAATAGGGTCCAAACCGGTTTTTGACCCCCGATGTTACCACCACAGAGGCTTGAGTTTCTGACCAGACCCTGTTGTGATTGTTGGTATGGTAACACTCTTTCAGCTTCGTGGAGTCGGTATACCGGGATAAATCTTGTTCTCGAGAATAAGTGGTATACCTATGTTATACAAGCTAAAAAAGCGAAAATACATGTTTTTCAGCAGCAACATGTCACGCAAGTCATGGGCTTGAGTTTCTGGTCTCACCCTTTTTATAATATCGAGTGATCCCCAGTGGATGGAACCAAATAGGTGGTTATATGGTGATAACGCTTGTTCTCGAGAATTGGGGGGGGGGTCAAAATAGGGGGGTGCAATGAGGTCCAAACCGGTTTTTGACCCCCGATGTTACCACCCCAGAGGCTTGAGTTTCTGACCATACCCTGTTGACATTGTTGGTATGGTTCTCGAGAAAAAGTGGTATACCTATGTTATACCAGCTAAAAAAGCGAAAATGCATGCTTTTCAACAGCAACATGTCACGCAAGTCATGGGCTTGAGTTTCTGGTCTCCCCCTTTTTATAATATTGAGTGATCCCAAGTGGATGTAATCAGATAGGTGGCTATACCGGGATAACTCTTGTTCTCGAGAATTGGGGGGTCAAAATAGGGGGGTGCAATGAGGTCCAAACCGGTTTTTGACCCCCGATGTTACCACCCCAGAGGCTTAAGTGTCTGACCAGACCCTGTTGTGATTGTTGGTATGGTAACACTCTTTCAGCTGCGTGGGGTCGGTATACTGGGATAACTCTTGTTCTGGAGAAAAACTGGTATACCTCTACAGTGTATTATACAAGCTAAAAAAGCAAAAATATATGCTTTCCAGCAGCAACATGTCACGCAAGTCATTGACTTTAGCTTTTTTAGCTTTTATAACATAGGTATACCACTTTTTCTCGAACCAAAGAGTTATCCCGGTATGCCCACCCCACGCAGCTGAAAGAGTGTTACCATACCAACAATCACAACAGGGTCTGATCAGAAACTCAAGCCTCTGTGGTGGTAAAATCGGCGGTCAAAAACCGGTTTGGACCTTATTGCATCCCCATATTTTGACCCCCCCCCAATTCTCGAGAACAAGCGTTATCACCATATAACCACCTGTCGAGTTATCCCGGTATAGCCACCTATCTGGTTTCATCCACTGGGGATCACTCAATATTATAAAAACGGTGAGCCCATGACTTCCGTGGCATGTTGCTGTTGAAAAGCATGTATTTTTGTTTTTAAGCTTGTATCACATAGGTATACCCCTTTTCACGAGAACAAAATTTATCCCGATATACCGAACATACTCAGCTAAAAGAGTGTTAGTAACATACCAACATTAACAACAGGGTCTGGTCAGAAACTCAAGCCTCTGGGGTGGTAACATCGGGGGCCAAAAATCGGTTTGGACCTCATTGCACCCCTCCTATTCTGACCCCCCAATTCTCGAGAAAAAGAGTAATCCCGGTAGAGCCACCTATCTGATTCCATCCACTGGGGATCACTCGATATTATAAAAAATGGTGAGACTAGAAACTCAAGCCCATGACTTGCCTGACATGTTGCTGCTGAAAAGCATGTATAGTTCTCTTTTTAGCGTGTATAACATAGGTATACCCCTTTTTTCGAGAACAAGAGTTATCCCGGTATACCGACCCTACGCAGCTGAAAGAGTGTTACCATACCAACAATCACAATAGGGTCTGGTCAGAAACCGGTTTGAACATCATTGCACACCTCCTATTTTTACCCCCCAATTCTTGAGAAAAAGAGTTATCTCGGTATAGCCACCTATCTGATTCCATCCACTGGGGATCTCGATATTATATAAACGGTGAGACTAGAAACTCAAGCCCATGACTTGCATGACATGTTGCTGCTGAAAAGCATGTATTTTTCTCTTTTTAGCGTGTAAAACATAGGTTTACCCCTTTTTTCGAGAACAAGAGTTATCTCGGTATACCGACTTCACGCAGCTGAAAGAGTGTTACCATACCAACAATCATAACAGGGTCTGGTCAGAAACTCAAGCCTCTGGGGTGGTAACATCGGGGGTCAAAAACCGGTTTTGACCCTATTTCAACCCCAATTTGAGCCCGCAATTTTACCATACCAACATTGACAACAGGGTCTGGTCAGTAACACAAGCCTCTGGGGTTGTAAAATCGGGGGTCAAAAACCGGTTTGGACCTCATTGCACACCTCCTATTTTGACCACCCAATGCTCGAGAACAAGAGTTATCCCGGTATAGCCACCTATTTGGTTCCATCCACTGGGGATCACTCGATATTATAAAAATGGTGAGACTAGAAACTCAAGCCCATGACATGCCTGACATGTTGCTGCTGAAAAGCATGTATATTTCACTTTTTAGCGTGTATAACATAGGTATACCCCTTTTTTTCGAGAACAAGAGTTATCCCGGTATACCGACCCTACGCATCTAAAAGAGTGTTACCATACCAACAATCACAATAGGGTCTGGTCAGAAACTCAAGCCTCTGGGGTGGTAACATCGGGGGTCAAAAACCGGTTTGGACCTCATTGCACACCTCCTATTTTGACCCCCCAATTCTCGAGAAAAAGAGTTATCCCGGTATAGCCACCTATCTGATTCCATCCACTGGGGATCTCGATATTATATAAACGGTGAGACTAGAAACTCAAGCCCATGACTTGCATGCCATGTTGCTGCTGAAAAGCATGTATTTTTCTCTTTTTAGCGTGTAAAACATAGGTATACCTCTTTTTCGAGAACAAGAGTTATCCCGGTATACCGACTTCACGCAGCTGAAAGAGTGTTACCATACCAACAATCATAACAGGGTCTGGTCAGAAACTCAAACCTCTGGGTTTGTAACATCGGGGGTCAAAAAACCGGTTTGGACCCTATTTCAATCCCAATTTGATCCCGCAATTCTCGAGAACAAGAGTTATCCCGGTATAGTCACCTATCTGATTCCATCCACTGGGGATCATTTGATATTATAAAAAAGGTGAGACTAGAAACTCAAGCCCATGGTTTGTGTGACATGTTGCTGCTGAAAAGCATGTATTTTCGCCTTTTAGCGTGTATAATAGAGTTATATACAAGAGTTATCCTGGTATACCGAACCCACGCAGCTGAAAGATTTTTACCATACCAAAACTGACAACAGGGTCTGGTCAGTAACACAAGCCTCTGGGGTGGTAACATCGGGGGTCAAATGCCGGTTTAGACCTCATTCCCCCCATTTTGACCCCCCAATTCTCGAGAACAATAGTTATCCCGGTATAGCCACCTATCTGGTTCCATCTACTCGGGATCACTCGATATTATAAAAAGGGTGAGGCCATGACTTGCGTGACATGTTGCTGCTGAAAAGCATGTATTTTCGCTTTTTTAGCTTGTATAACATAGGTATACCACTTTTTTCTCGAGAACAAGAGTTATCCCGGTATACCGACCCCACGCAGCTGAAAGAGTGTTACCATACCAACAATCACAACAGGGTCTGGTCAGAAACTCAAGCCTTTGGGGTGGTAACAGCGGGGGTCAAAACCGGTTTGGACCTCATTGCACCCCCCCCCTATTTTGACCCCCCAATTCTCGAGAACAAGAGTTATCCCGGTATAGCCACCTATCTGATTCCATCCAGTGGGGATCACTCGATTTTATAAAAAGGGTGAGACCAGAAACTCAAGCCCATAACTTGCGTGACATGTTGCTGCTGAAAAGCATGTATTTTCGCTTTTTTAGCGTGTATAACATAGGTATACCACTTTTTCTCGAGAACAAGAGTTATCCCGGTATACCGACCCCACGCAGCTGAATGAGTGTAATCATACTAACAATCACACCAGGGTCTGGTCAGAAACTCAAGCCTCTAGGGTGGTAGCATCGGGGGTCAAAAACCGGTTTGGACAACATTGCAGCCCCCCCCCCCCATTTTGACCCCCCAATTCTCGAGAACAAGAGTTATCCCGGTATAGCCACCTATCTGATTCCATCCACTGGGGATCACTCGATATTATAAAAAGGGTGAGACCAGAAACTCAAGCCCATGACTTGCGTGACATGTTGCTGCTGAAAAGCATGTATTTTCGCTTTTTTAGCTTGTATACTCTGAGCTTGTATAACATAGGTATACCATTTTTTCTCGAGAACAAGAGTTATCCCGGTATACCGACCCCACGCAGATGAAAGAGTGTTACCATACCAACAATCGCAACAGGCTTTGGTCAGAAACTCAAGCCTCTCAGTGGGGTGGTAACATCGGGGGTCAAAAACCGGTTTGTACCTCATTGCACCCTGTAGTTTTGTCCGTTATTTAGAATTTAATTGTATCAAAAGTTTGTGAAAGAAATGTTTTCCAGTTGCATTCAATATGTATCTGTATTTGAATGTCTCTTTTTTAAAAATCGAGGACGGCCACTTCGAAGACAGCGCCGAACACTTAGAGGACAACGCTACCCAGGCTTTGCACTACGGTGCATGTAACATGCATGCATTGCATTTACTAGAACCGGTGAGACATAAGCAATGTGAATTCTTTAAATATGGGGAATGGTACACGTGAATGTGGTAAAACCAATAGTATCATTTTTAGAACAGTGTAGACGAGAAGCTGGTGGCTCGTGGCGCTTAAGTATACTCATGAACATACCATATCAGAGATTGGTGGCACTGTCCCGACATGACTGAAAAACTGCTGAATCAGCCGTTATGCTAGAAAAACAAACACATAAACATATAAGTATATCATTAAATCGTTCAAAAAGATCAATACACCAGTAATCTAAAAAAACAATACGGGTGTAACTTTCGTCCGGATGTGTAATACTGCTGGTGCTGCTGGGCTAATGCCGCAGTATTACTGCAGTACTGCTGGTACTGCTAACTTCACATTCATAAACAACAAATTTATCCCAATCGCCTCCTACGATATTTTCTCTTCCAATTCGTCGAATAAAACATTCTAATCCAATTCTCGGGCAGATGTTTTAGTAGGGATCGAACGCTTTATTTTTTACGTGATTTTTTCTGTGTAGACTTTGGTGTGAACAACTGCTTTCTGTGGTGGTTCTTATTGTTGTATGTCTTGGTGTTTAATTTTTTGTTGTGCTGTTTGCGCCTTATGTATGTTATAATCATATTTTTAGTTAAGTTTAGGTAACTGAGTGGCCACCTATTGGGAAAATAGCTGCTCATTTGGCTTACGATATGTTTTCATGGTATAAGTACCTAATTGTTAATTTAGTTTTTCCCACCTCGGTTTTTGGAGTGGAAATCTTTTTCTGATTGCGCCTTTTCCTGATCGTTGCCTACTTGTGCCTGGATTTCCATGGTGTACATCCTGGGGATTTCTGCACAATACCCAGGGAGCCAAGCCCCGTTTTGGGGAGAGGAGGTGACATCACCTGCTATAGTTGGTTTGAATACAATTTTGGTTAGGCTTTGCCATCCTATTGAAGGCCTGGGTGGACTGCTCGCGGAATTTTATTGGCGCGATGGTTAAATTACACATTGTTTCATGCTATTTGAGCTGCCTACGTATTACAAACGTTTTCTTGATATATGAACATATCCTTTGTGTTTCAGATCATAAACTGCTGAATTTTCTAGTCTAGAGCAATGCTAGGAATCACAGATACAGCAGTAACCTTATTATATTCTTTAATTCATACTTTTGCAGCTATTGTTTTAGTATTTATGATGTTGAATTACCCCACTCACTTACATAATAATATGAATCATGAAATTTAAATAAATGCATAGTGATTCGTGAGACATTGAAGAACAAATGAATATGTGATGTGCTCATAAACATTATACATGTATTTATATTTATTTTTGTCATTCAGTTTCTTTATAAATTTACATCTGTTCATCATTATTATTACCAAGTTCATGGTCAGATTACCGTTTCCTATAAAATGTCAGATGTAAGTTCTCATTGTTCCATAGGCTGGATCATGCACACATTTAAGCAAGCGGCTATGAAATACTACAATTGTATCAAGTTAGTTGTACATTATTGTCATATCAATCATTTGATACCAATTTCAGCTCTCTAGGATTTTTGGTTGCTGAGATATAAACGTTTCCGTTGGTATACCCCCTCTATGTTTGTGTGATTTGTATCTAATATTTTAAGTTATCATCAATATTTAAACAACAAGATAGTTGAAATATTCATTTATCTTATCATTTGGTTATAGAACATTATCATGGCAATCATTCGATGCCAATTTCAGCTCTCTAGGACATTTGGTAGCCGAGTTATAAAATTTTTGTTGGTATACCCCCTCCATGTTTCTGTGATTTTTCTCTAATATTTAAAGTTTTTATCAATTTTGGAAAAATAAGTAAGTCAGATTGTTTGTTTGCACATGGTTATAGAACATTATCCTTGCAATCATTTGATACCAATTTCAGCACTCTGGAGCATTTGGTCACTGAGAAATTAGCAGTTTTATTGGTATACCTCCTTCGTTTGCCAGTGATTTTTCTCATATATCTTAAGTTTTCTTAAATATTTGAGCAACAAGAAAGTCAGCTTGTTAATATATCTTATAACATGGTTATAGAATATTGTCATAGCAATTATCTGATACCAATTTCAGCTCTCTATGGCTTTTGGTTGCTGAGATATACACGTTTTCATTGGTATACCTCCTCTATTTTTCTGAGATTTTTATCTAATATTTAAAGTTCTCATCAATATTCCAACAACAAGAAAGTAGTATTATTTATGGTTCTTATCACAAGATTATAGACATTATTATAGCAATTATTTGAAACCATTTTCAGCTCTTTAGAGCTTTTGGTCACTGAGATATTTTCAATTCTATTGGTATACCCCCTTCGTTTGCCAATGATTTTTTCTCTTATATCTTACGTTTTCTTAAATATTTGAGCAACAAGAAAGTCAGCTTGTTAATATATCGTTTTGCATGGTCATAGAATATCGTCATAGCAATTATTTGATACCAATTTCAGCTCTATATGGCTTTTGGTTGCTGAGATATACACGTTTCCATTGGTATAACCCCTCTATTTTTCTGTGATTTTTATCTAATATTTAAAGTTCTCATCAATATGATAACAACAAGAAAGAAGTTTTATTTATGATTCTTATCACAAGATTATAGAAAATTATTATAGCAATTATTTGAAACCAATTTCAGCTCTTTAGAGCTTTTGGTCACTGAGATATTTTCAATTTTATTGGTATACCCTGTTCGTTTGCCAATGATTTTTTCTCTTATATCTTAAGTTTTCTTAAATATTTGAGCAACAAGAAAGTCAGCTTGTTAATATATCTTTTTACATGGTTATAGAATATTGTCATAGCAATTATTTGATACCAATTTCAGCTCTCTATGGCTTTTGGTTGCTGAGATATACACGTTTCCATTGGTATACCCCCTCTATTTTTTTTTAGATTTTTATATAATATTTAAAGTTCTCATCAATATTCCAACAACAAGAAAGTAGTATTTTTTATGGTTCTTATCACATGATTATAGAACATTGTTATAGCAATTATTTGAAACCAATTTCAGCTCTCTAGAGCTTTTGTTCACTGAGATATTTTCAATTTTATTGGTATACTCCCTTCTTTTGCCAATGCTTTTTCTCTTATATCTTAAGATTTCTTAAATATTGGAGCAGCAAGAAAGTCAGCTTATTTATATATCTTAATATATGATTATAGAATATAGTCATAGCAATCATTTGATACAAATTTCTGCTCTCTGTGGCTTTTGGTTGCCGAGATATAAACATTTCCGTAAGTATACCCCCTCCATTTTCTGCAATTTTTCTCTAATATTTTAAGTTTTCATCAATATTCGAACAGCACGAAAGTCTGATTATTTACTAGTATGTATCATATTTTGTGGTTGTCATCGCAATTATTTGTTACCAATTTCAGCTCTCTATGTCTTTTGGTTGCTGAGCTATAAACGTTTCTGTAGGTATACCCCTCCATTGTTCTGTGATTTTTCTCTAATTTTTAAAGTTCTCATCAATATTTGAACACCAAGAAAGTCAAATTATGTCTGCATTTTATCACATTATTATAGAACTTTATCATAACAATCATTTGATATATTTCAGCTCTGTAGAATTTTTGGTTGCTGAGATATTAGCAATGTTGTTGGTATACCCCATTCATTTATCTGTTATTTTTCTCTAATATCTGACGTTCTCTTTAATAATTGAGAATTAGATAGCCAGCTTGTTTATATATCTTATTACATGGTTATAGAACATTGTCATAGCAATCATTTGATACCAATTTTGAACTCTCTAGATCTTTTGATTGCTGAGGTATAAGCAATTGTGCTGGTATACTCCATTTTTATGTGATTTTTTTTCTAATATATAAAGTTCTCATTGATATTCAAACACCAGGAAGTCAGTTTGATTACATGGTTATAGAGCATTGTCAAAACAATCATTTGATACCTATTTCGGCTCTCTAGGTCTATCAGTAGCCAAGATACATGTGGTAATATAGGGGTAACACATTACCTCCTCTGCTTATTAGGGGTGGGGGTGAGCATTCTGTGATTTTATGTGACACAAATGGGCATTAAAGTGATCCTCTGACCAAACTGGCACCCATGAGCATTTGTTCTAAGGGTGCAAGGTAAGTCCTATAGATAACCCGCCCCAAACACTTCAAATGGCAATATGAGAAGCAAAGTTTTGCTTAGAATGATTTTGGCAGACTTTTTTTTCCGCATTTACAAATCATTGTGTTGTCTCTACATGAGTAAATAAACTTTGAAAATGGTGTAAACAGAGTAAAAAGCAATAAAAAATGTTATAAAAATAATGATGACATCAACATTTATTGATAAAAATGTACTGATAAAAATATATTGATTCTCATAATTGCACATAAAGTTTAACATATACATTAAGTGGGTTGGGTAATTAAATGCCTTAAAATGACACATAGTTTACTCAAATGACACATTTACAGCTTTATACATGGGTAAGACATACTCAGCCGCAATCAGACAAGATAAAATGGCATCAGGATAGTATACGATAATGAAGAAACATACTACAAGCATGACTGTTCGTAATACAGTTGTGTACTGCATTTCAGCTGTATAACAAATAGTTCGTCTAAATACCGTCTGATTAAAGCATCACGCCAAAAAAAATTTCCAGAGCAGTCCACTTAGACCTTCTTTTGGAAGGTCAGAGCTATCCAAAAATGCATTCAAAACAACTATAGCAGGAGATGTCACCTCCAACCTTTTTTTTTTTTTGCGAGATAGAGACTTTTGGCTCCTTGGGTACAAGTTTAAGCAGGCATCCTGTTGTAAGGTACTGAGGCTTCTGTTTCCTTTTTGACTTGTGTAACCACAGACGATGCTTCTTTCTACTTATGGCTGCAATCAGGTAAACATATCTATACTATAAACTGAAACTACTCTCATTACACCATCCTTTGTAAACCACATTTTATATCCTCTTGATCTGCAACATCCCAAGAAAATATTTTGATGCCACTACCTAAAATGTATTCTAAGAGTCCTAAATTGTGTCGCAAAAAATATTGAAAATCGGTACACAATTACAAATTTTATGACCAAAAGCAGTTTTGAATAGGGTATTTTTCCATGGTATAATGGGTGCAAGACAATTCCTGAAATAATAATAATAATAATAATAATAATAATAATAAAACTAATAATTTTTCATGTAAAATGCTGCAAGTAAATGCCAAACGGTAAACTATGCCTGAAATATATACTGAACAAAAGTGAAAACGCTACACATACATTATAACCCATACCACTTATTTTATTCAATCGAAATTCATTTAATGACACATTTAAATTTCATCCTTTGGCTACATTTTGAACTGATGTCAGTTTCTGTCCAAGTACACATAGCTGTGTAACGAGCGTTTTAAAACGATAGGGTCACAAAAATGACCATGTCAGTTTAGTAGCGTGTGTAACCACCTCGCGCCGCTATAAGAGCTTGACAACGGCGGCGCATAGAGTCAATCAGTCGTCTCACCAATCGTTGGGGAAAAAACTAAGGCGTTGCGAAGTTCATTCAACGTCGCTGGCTGCTGACGGCGTTGACGTACACGTCGACCCAACATGTCCAAAAGGTGTAGTGTCGGCTAAAGAAGGACATCGATATTCTTACGTTGCAAGAAGTCAGTACAAACACGGGCGACGTTGGGACGAGCGTTATCTTGCTGGAAAACACCGCCATGACGTCGAATGAAAGGGACAACGTGGCGGGTAAGAATTTCATCACGATATCTTACGCCCGTTAGCCGTCCATTGATAAACACTAAATCAATTTTATGTCTAGAGTTAATCTCCGCCCATATCATGACGCTTCCGCCACCGTAAGCATCACGACGTTCAACACAATCATCAAGATAGCGTTCTCCCCTTCTACGGTATACACGTAACCTTCCGTCAACTTCCTTCAACAAGAATCGCGATTCGTCGCCGAACAACACGTTGTTCCACTGATTTCGACGCCAACGTAAATGAATTTGTGCCCAATTTAAGCGTCTCTGTCTGTGATTGACTGTCAATGTTGGTCCTCTGAATGGGCGTCGTGCTCGTAGTCCCACGGCACGTAGTCGATTTCGAATTATAGTCGATTTCGAATTGTTTGCGCACTTACTCTGCGACGCCCAGGGAGAGTTCGTGCTGTTACGGTGGCAAACTGAAAGCGTTGACGTAAATGTAAACGTCGAATATAACGATCCTGACGTGGGGTTGTTGCTCGACGTTGACCGGGCCGGGGACGGTCATCAGTTGATCCAGTGGTGTTAAACCGACTCCACAACCTCGCAATAGTCGTTCGATGCACCACCTACCGTCGCGCGACGTCAGTTTGCTTCAATCCACATTGCAGCATACCAACAACACGTTCTCTGTCAACTTTGGAGAGTCGTGGCATTTCAACCGTTTATCACAAAACGTCAAAACTTTGTTTTTTAATCCCTCACACAAGTGGTTCAACATTCAGTGCTTATTTTCGATGTAAATGTAGCTGCACGAGTATTCAATGTATAGACATTATGCTTGGTTGACCGGTCATTCTACCGCACTTGAAAACCATGTACAGTGTAGCCTGGCAAATCTTTTGCGAAAAACGATTATGAAATAAAATGCGTTTTTCGAGGTTATCTGCAAAAAATAAAAGTGTAGCGTTTTCATTTTTGCTCAGTATATGTCGAAATATTTCATAGTCAATGTCGAATGGGTCAAAAAAATCGTCCCGTGGGATTTTTTTTTAAAGTCAGTTTTACGTCCATTTCAAGATTATTTCAGCTCATATGAGACGGGCCAATCAGTAGGTTGGGCGAAAACGGGAGAACCCCGAGAAAAAACACCTGACACACCCAGAACACACACAAGCAGAACTTGGCTTGTCTCACATGTGGCCAGAGCGGGGCTCGAACCCACACCAGTCACAGCGGTGAGATGATCGAGTGGGGATTTCATGGCGATTTGTGACGACCTACCTTAAATCAAACTTTGGGGCATATGTAACAATTTAAACCAGTTTGTCGCCCTGAGATGAAATATGACGTCATCAAAATGGCAACCAGCGCACTCATGCATTTTGAACAACCATTTTCATACTATGTTTGTCAGATAAAACTTGATTTCCAGCTTCTCGCTGTTTTTAAACTGAATGGATTTTACCAAATGCATTTAGAAAAAGCTATTTTATCACAAAAATATCTCTCACAAGGAGCACAACACGGAAAATATGAGCCACGCCACGGCAAAATCTGCATACCAAGTGCCAAACTATACATAGTATCACGGGGGCTAATTTGATCTGCCTTGCACTCCCCCAGGACAATTTTTCATAAGTGCCAAATCATTCATTAGGACCACAGAAATGCAAACAGTTTTGTACTCAAAGATAAACTCAATTGCACAATGAAAAAAAAAACCCACAAAAAACATGGTTTCCATGGCAACCGTTCACGCAATTCTTAAGCATGGGCACTTTGAGCCCTGGTACAGCCCAAGAAATAGAAAAAATAAAATCGAAATCTTGCCACAAGGTTTCGGAGATATCCGGGGTCAAATTAGGTCACTATAGTCTATATAATGGTATGGGTAGGTATTTTGAAAACTATTTTCGAGCTAGCAGTACGTATACTCAGAGAGTTTTCCGGTCGATCAAATTTGGGTCAAAGTGAGCACTGGTAGAGCCCAAGAAATAGAGAAAATAAAATCGAAATCTCGCCACAAGGTTTCGGAGATATCCGGGGTCAAATGACGTCACTATAGTCTATATAATGGTATGGGTAGGTATTTTCGAGCTAGCAGTACGTATACGTGCGATTATCAAAAATTACGTGGACTTTTCTTATAACTTATGATTATATGACTCGATTCCACTCAAACTTTCAGTCCACATGGGCCCATTTAATATGCAATAGTGTGCAAAATTTCATCACAATCCCTTCATCCGTTACAAAAATATTGTGAAAGCACCCTGTATACCGTTGATGCAACTGAATATGTTACGGCACAGATTGATGCAACATTTCACGAGGGTAGGGAAAAATGGAAAATGATTATTTCAATTTTACAGGCATAAATATGAGGATGTCTGGGTCGTGAGTTGTAGGGAAAACAAAGTAAGGATGCTTTCAGTTTTTGCCATAAGAAGTTTGTTAAAAAACCTTAACTTGTGATAGAAATTATACATTTTATTGGATGAATATGCCACCAGAGACACGAAAATTGATTACGTTTGCTAATTGCTCGAATCCTTCATCATCGTTTTACAATGTCAAGGTTTCGGTATATACCGGAATCCTTCCTTGTTTCATACCACCAAAAGACAATCCCGAACTCAAACCGGCTTTTGTACAATACGGTGTTTACACACCTAGATTGGAACGTTTGGGAAACAACGTACGTCAATGTGCTCATTGCCTGGATGCAAGCTACGTCTAAGATGTGTTGTTAAAGAATGAGGCTACGTACGGCGGATCGTTGGACCGAAAATGATATTTCTTACAGCGGACAAATCGTAGAATGGAAATAATGTTCAATTTTAGACATTTTCTGCTGTGAATTGACAGATTCAATATCAATTTAGATAAGTATATATCGCTTAACATATTTGTTGAACTTATCTACACGGGTTGCAGAATTATTAATATACTTAAGGAATAAAGAAACGCAACAAACACTTTGGGTCACTGTAGTCAGGATGTGTGATGCAAGTCTGTGGTGAAACTGGTCTTACTACATGATCGCAGTATCTTTACGTCAAATTACAGCAGTTAAAGCCTTTATGTCGGTTACGTTTGCTTGATGGCGTGCGCATAACCTCACTGGCCCACAGTCACGCACTCTGGAAACATGATCAATTAGTCAAATTTGAATCAAAACCAATTTTATTGTTTCCAAATCTGCTAAAAGTGATTGCAGAGGTGATCATTGACCGTGTGTAGCATTTGTTGTAATTTGGGACGTTTAACGCCACCTACGTCAATGCTAAAACAAACGTTAGGTGCCCCTTTACTACAGAAATTGTGGCGTCATTGTTGCTTGAAAAGCATGTCGTATCGTCTTTTGGTTCGATAAATACCGTATAAACACAAAACGTCCACATCGAAAATTGTAAATGACGTTAACTGCTTATCATTCATTATTGTGCACTTTTGCATTCCGTTAGCCAGTTTTGACGCAACATGGCATGACACCCAAGTATGCAATCACGCCAGTCTTAATGACATATTTTCTAGTCGATTTCATATTACCATGCATGTACAGTATTTGGAATACTCACCTTCGCCCGACGCTTACGTAACGATTTTCTTTTTCCATGATTTTTGACGTTTTGACGTTAATTTTATCAACAAAATGACGTTTTCTCATTTCATCACATGCCACATGCAGTCTAAAAAAGATTTCATCAAAATGTTAAAAACATACGTTACAGTTGAACTTTTATGCGTTGCGTATTTTAATGCCAGTATGGAACCATATATACAGTATACACATTGTACCTATCCACCCTAATGCAGCGAGTACCTTACATTTGACGGAACGATAAATTTCCACAAAATTGCACAAATCGGGCATTTTATTTCATGAGTCCAAAGATATTAAAGTTTGAAAAGAATAAAATATATAAGTTAGATCCTTTGGAAGCAGTGAACACGTTCAAAGGTATATAATATAATATGGGTCGCATCGTGAGAAAACCAGATTTATGCCTATGCGAAAACAAAGGCGCAGATCAGCTTCGCAGTAACTGCGGAGCTGATCAGCGTCTTTGTTTTCGCTACTCGGATAGCACATGTTTTCTACTTCCTACATCTGAAATTTCAAGCTTCTAGCCATCTTCTGTGCTTGTACAGTTCGGTTAGTGTCGGACCTGTTTGGAAACCCGAAGGCCGGTTTTCTCGCGTCGAGGCTCAATTATAATAATCCATAATTTGTATGTGACGTAAAGATACTGCGATCATGTAGCAAGACCAGTTTCACCACAGACTTGCATCACACATCCTGACTACAGTGACCCAAAGGGTTTGTTGCGTTTCTTTATTCCTTAAGTATATTAATAATTCTGCAACGCGTGTAGATACTAGATAAGTACAACAAATATGTTAAGCGATATATGTTTATCCAAATTGATATTGAATCTGTCAATTCACAGCAGAAAATGTCTAAAATTGAACATTATTTCCATTCTACGATTTGTCCGCCGTAAGAAATATCATTTTCGGCCCAACGATCCGCCGTACGTAGCCTCATTCTTTAACAACACATCTTAGACGTAGCTTGCATCCAGGCAATGAACACATTGACGTACGTTGTTTCCCAAACGTTCCAATCTAGGTGTGTAAACACCGTATTGTGCAAAAGTCGGCTAGAGTTCATGATTCTCTTTTGGTGGTATGAAACAAGGAATGATTCCGGTATATACCGAAACTTTGACATTGACAAACGATGATGAAGAATTCGAGCAATTAGCAAACGTAATCAATTTTCGTGTCTCTGGTGGCATATTTCTCCAATAAAATGTATATTTTCTGTCACAAGGTAAGGTTTTTTAACGAACTACTTATGGCAAAAAATGAAGGCATCCTTACTGTGGTTTCCCTAAATTTCACGACTCGACATCGTCACATTAATGCATGTAAAATTAAAATAATCGTCAACTTACCGTTTTACATTCCTCACTAACCTCGTGAAATGTTGCATCAATCTGTGCCGTAACATATTCAGTTGCATCAACGGTATACAGGGTGGAAGGAAAACACCTACTTTCGTCACCATGGAGCACTCCGATGACGTCAGTGATGTCGACGCAAAAACACTGATTTTAAACCACAAAGTTTGCTTTTTAGGGCTACTGATTTTTACAGTTTTACTTCTTAAAGTATATTAAAAGATTGTTTAACTATTGGAGCATGGTTTAAATTACCAATCTGTATAAATTTTTAATGTACTGCCTTCATTTGAGAATAAATTTGGACTGGGCATAACGATGCTTACTTTTAACATTATGATTTAGACATTAGAACATTTTCAATGACGGATATGAATTTCAATATTTATTTGGGTCCAATTTGTTCAAACGTTCACGCAATGTTTCACTTGTAATGCTTTATCGAAGGACCTTTAAGTTTTACCGGTAAATAAGAAATTAGGATTAGTTTTAAATGGGAATTGTACAATATTGCCAGTTTATCTGTGTTGCATGAAATTCAGACATTGCTCAAACATTATGAAAAAAGCAAACATGTATGCGGAAGCAAAACACTGTAGGTGCACAACCGGTCCACCGTAGTTTATGAGCAAGCATAAATTGTTTTAATATGGATTCATTAAGACACGTGCCACGTTTGGCTGTGATCTGCAAAACCGTTTTGAAGAAAACGCAAAAGAAATGCGATACTGCAGTGCCAAACTTAACGTCATTTCTGACGTGCTCCGTGATGGGGAGGGTGGGGTAAGAAAAACCATCACCAAATGCTAATAAAACACTTTAGATTAACCAAACTTTCAGAATCTAGTGGAGTTAAGCTAGTTTATCGTCAGCTGAAATTTGAGTATGTTTGCCAGAGCCGTTGTCAAGTTATTGGAAAACTCCACGTAATCACACTGGTAAACGTAAACGCAGTGGCTAAGGCACGAACGTATTGGCTAAGGCAATTTCAACGCTATGGCTAAGAAAGAAAATGGCGGACAATGATACACATGTGCAGGTTTGTTGTTGTTTTACACTTTCATTTTCCGGTTATCAATGATGACAGCTACTGGCTTGGCGGCGCGGGACCCACAAATGAGTCACAAACCTACGTTCGATGGTCAGATGTCGCCAGCTGCAGCCAGTAAAAGTGTAACCTCGACAAAGTGGAGACAATGAACCACGAAATCTCATGATTTTTCACGAAATACTGTTTTTCTATGATATCGTACGCTGTCTTGTAGTTTATACACATGCAAATGATAAATCGGACGCATTTGAGCACGATTCGTGAAAAAATGAAATTGAAGGAGCCTCAGCTTGTCACAATACTTGAAGTTTCATTACAACGCTACTGGCTAAGGAACTGGAAACAACGTAGTGGCTAAGACCCCAGAGTTTCTCGGTGGGGAAAATGTTATAGTATGGTAGTAAGACTCGTAAGTGTCTTTCTCAAAGTAGGTTTTGAGGTCTAAATTATTGTTCAAACATGGTCTAGAGCTGCGTTAAACCATTTGAAGTTCGTTTGAGGTTACCTAAATTTTGTCGCAAAAATTTTGAAAATCGGTCCACAAATAAAAGTTTTATGACCAAAAGTAGCTTTGAATAGGGTATTTTTCCATTGTAAAATGGGTGCAAGAACATTCCTAAAAAAAGGATAAAAGTAATAATTTTTCATTTAAATGCTGCAAATCAATGCCAAACGGTAAACTATGCCTGATAGAGGGCACAACACTTCAACAAAAACTCTAAATCTGCTAGATATATCCAATTTAAAAAAATTGTACTATCTACCTTGTACGTGCAAAAAAACCCTATTCAAAATTATTTTTTTTTTTTATTCAGTTTTACGTCCCTTTCAAGCTTTTTCACTCATATCGAGACGAATCAATCGGTAGGTGGGGCGAAAACCGGAGTACCCGGGGAAAAACCACCTGACACACCCGCAAGCAGAACATGGCTTGTCTCACATATGAATTCGTGCCCCGTGCGAGGCGCGAACCCACATCGGTGAGATGATCGAATGATCAAGAGCACTGAACCACTCGGCCACGGGGATATTTTTTTTACTTGTGAACCGATTTGCAGTTTTGGCCGTTTTGGGGACTCTTGTATTGTAAAAGGATGACGACCAAATACTTTTCTTCTGGTGTTTCAGAACAATGGGGTATTGAAAAAGGTGAGTTCCAAAGGATGGTGTAAGAAGAAAACATTAGTAAACATCTTATATAGTTTACTTAAAATCATTTTAATTATAGTTGAGGTCCCGGGGGGGATACCATGACATTTTCTGTGTATATAGGCTCGGTCTATTTTCTTTTCATTTTCTTTTTTTGTGGGTTGGGATCAAAATTTGAATGTCAATATTTTGGGGGAGTTTTCTGTAAAAATCGGTTTTTCTTTTTTGGTCAGGGAGATTTTTGGAGATATTTTGGGGGTCTCATAAAACATCGTATATGTTTTGGGTGTTTAATGTCGAAAAAGGGACTATTCTTAATGCGTTTTGGCAATTTTTGATATTTTTCGGGGGGGGGGGGGAGAGACAGTAACCTCAAACGAACTTCAAATGGTTTAACGCAGCTCTAGACCATGTTTGAACAATAATTTAGACCTCAAAACCTACTTTGAGAAAGACACTTACGAGTCTTACTACCATACTATAACATTTTCCCCACCGAGAAACTCTGGGGTCTTAGCCACTACGTTGTTTCCAGTTCCTTAGCCAGTAGCGTTGTAATGAAACTTCAAGTATTGTGACACGCTGAGGCTCCTTCAATTTCATTTTTTTTCACGAATCGTGCTCAAATGCGTCCGATTTATCATTTGCATGTGTATAAACTACAAGACAGCGTACGATATCATAGAAAAACAGTATTTCGTGAAAAATCATGAGATTTCGTGGTTCATTGTCTCCACTTTGTCGAGGTTACACTTTTACTGGCTGCAGCTGGCGACATCTGACCATCGAACGTAGGTTTGTGACTCATTTGTGGGTCCCGCGCCGCCAAGCCAGTAGCTGTCATCATTGATAACCGGAAAATGAAAGTGTAAAACAACAACAAACCTGCACATGTGTATCATTGTCCGCCATTTTCTTTCTTAGCCATAGCGTTGAAATTGCCTTAGCCAATACGTTCGTGCCTTAGCCACTGCGTTTACGTTTACCAGTGTGGTAATTTTTGATAATCCCTCGTACTCAGAGAGTTTTCCGGTCGATCAAATTTGGGTCAAAGTGAGCCCTGGTTGAGCCCAAGAAATAGAGAAAATAAAATCGAAATCTCGCCACAAGGTTTCGGAGATATCCGGGGTCAAATGAGGTCACTATAGTCTATATAATGGTATGGGTAGGTATTTTCGAGCTAGCAGTACGTATACTCAGAGAGTTTTCCGGTCGATCAAATTTGGGTCAAACTGAGCCCTGATAGAGCCCAAGAAACAGAGAAAATAAAATCGAAATCTCGCCACAAGGTTTCGGAGATATCCGGGGTCAAATGAGGTCACTATAGTCTATATAATGGTATGGGTAGGTATTTTCGAGCTAGCAGTACGTATACTCAGAGAGTTTTCCGTTCGTTCAAATTTGGGTCAAAGTGAGCCCTGGTTGAGCCCAAAAAATAGAGAAAATAAAATCGAAATCTCGCTACAAGGTTTCGGAGATATCCGGGGTCAAATCAGGTCACTATAGTCTATATAATGGTATAGGTAGGTATTTTCGAGCTAGCAGTACGTATACTCAGAGAGTTTTCCGGTCGATCCAATTTGGATCAAAGTGAGCCCTGGTAGAGCCCAAGAAATAGAGAAAATAAAATCGAAATCTCGCCACAAGGTTTCGGAGATATCCGGGGTCAAATGAGGTCACTATAGTATATATAACGGTATGGGTAGGTATTTTCGAGCTAGCAGTACGTATACTCAGAGAGTTTTCCGGTCGATCAAATTTGGGCCAAAGTGAGCCCTGGTAGAGCCCAAGAAATAGAGAAAATAAAATCGAAATCTCGCCACAAGGTTTCGGAGATATCAGGGGTCAAATGAGGTCACTATAGTCTATATAATGGTATGGGTAGGTATTTTCGTTCGAGATAGCAGTTCGTATACTCAGAGAGTTTTCCGGTCGATCAAATTTGGGTCAAAGTGAGCCCTGGTAGAGCCCAAGAAATAGAGAAAATAAAATCGAAATCTCGCCACAAGGTTTCGGAGATATCCGGGGTCAAATGAGGTCACTATAGTCTATATAATGGTATGGGTAGGTATTTTCGAGCTAGCAGTACGTATACTCAGAGAGTTTTCCGGTCGATCAAATTTGGGTCAAAGTGAGCCCTGGTAGAGTCAAAGAAATAGAAAAAATAAAATCGAAATCTCGCCGCAAGGTTTCGGAGATATCCGGGGTCAAATGAGGTCACTATAGTCTATATAATGGTATGGGTAGGTATTTTTGAACTAGCAGTACTTATGCTCAAAGAGTTTTCCGGTCGATCAAATTTGGGTCAAAGTGAGCCCTGGTAGAGCCCAAGAAATAGAGAAAATAAAATTGAAATCTCGCCACAAGTTTTCGGAGATATCCGGGGTCAAATGAGGTCACTATAGTCTATATAATGGTATGGGTAGGTATATTCGAGCTAGCAGTACGTATACTCAGAGAGTTTTCCGGTCGATCAAATTTGGGTCAAAGTGAGTCCTGGTAGAGCCCAAGAAGTAGAGAAAATAAAATCAAAATCTCGCCTTAAAGTTTCGGAGATATCCGGGGTCAAATGAGGTCACTATAGTTTATATAATGGTATGTGTAGGTATTTTCGAGCTAGCAGTACGTATTTTCAGAGAGTTTTCCGGTCGATCAAATTTGGGTCAAAGTGAGCCCTGGTAGAGCCCAAGAAACAGAGAAAATAAAATCGAAATCTCGCCACAAGGTTTCAGAGATATCCGGGGTCAAATGAGGTCACTATAGTCTATATAATGGTATGGGTAGGTATATTCGAGCTAGCAGTACGTATACACAGAGAATTTTACGGTCGATCAAATTTGGGTCAAAGTGAGCCCTGGTAGAGCCCAAGAAACAGAGAAAATAAAATCGAAATCTCGCCACAAGGTTTCGGAGATATCCGGGGTCAAATGAGGTCACTATAGTCTATATAATAGTATGGGTAGGTATTTTCGAGCTAGCAGTACGTATACTCAGAGAGTTTTCCGGTCGATCAAATTTGGGTCAAAGTGAGCCCTGGTAGAGCCCAAGAAATAGAGAAATAAAATCAAAATCTTGCCACAAGGTTTCGGAGATATCCGGAGTCAAATGAGGTCACTATAGTCTATATAATGGTATGGGTAGGTATTTTCGAGCTAGCAGTACGTATACTCAGAGAATTTTCCGGTCGATCAAATTTGGGTCAAAGTGAGCCCTGGTAGAGCCCAAGAAACAGAGAATATAAAATCGAAATCTCGCCACAAGGTTTCGGAGATATCCGGGGTCAAATAAGGTCACTATAGTCTATATAATGGTATAGGTAGGTATATTGGAGCTAGCAGTACATATACTCAGAGAGTTTTCCGGTCGATCAAATTTGGGTCAAAGTGAATCCTGGTAGAGCCCAAGAAATAGAGAAAATAAAATCGAAATCTCGCCACAAGGTTTCGGAGATATCCGGGGTCAAATGAGGTCACTATAGTCTATATAATGGTATGGGTAGGTATTTTCGAGCTAGCAGTACGTATACTCAGAGAGTTTTCCGGTCGATCAAATTTGGGTCAAAGTGAGCCCTTGTAGAGCCCAAGAAATAGAGAAAAAAAATCGAAATCTCGCCACAAGGTTTCGGAGATATCCGGGGTCAAATGAGGTCACTATAGTCTATATAATGGTATGGGTAGGTATTTTCGAGCTAGCAGTACGTATACTCAGAGAGTTTTCCGGTCGATCAAATTTGGGTCAAAGTGAGCCCTGGTAGAGCCCAAGAAATAGAGAAAATAAAATCGAAATCTCGCCACAAGGTTTCGGAGATATCCGGGGTCAAATGAGGTCACTATAGTCTATATAATGGTATGAGTAGGTATTTTCGAGCTAGCAGTACGTATACTCAGAGAGTTTTCCGGTCGATCAAATTTGGGTCAAAGTGAGCCCTGGTAGAGCCCAAGAAATAGAGAAAATAAAATCGAAATCTCGCCACAAGGTTTCGGAGATATCCGGGGTCAAATGAGGTCACTATAGTCTATATAATGGTATGAGTAGGTATTTTCGAGCTAGCAGTACGTATACTCAGAGTTTTACGGTCGATCAAATTTGGGTCAAAGTGAGCCCTGGTAGAGCCCAAGAAACAGAGAAAATAAAATCGAAATCTCGCCACAAGGTTTCGGAGATATCCGGGGTCAAATGAGGTCACTATAGTCTATATAATGGTATGGGTAGGTATTTTCGAGCTAGCTGTACGTATACTCAGAGAGTTTTCCGATCGATCAAGTTTGGGTCAAAGTGAGCCCTGGTAGAGCCCAAGAAATAGAGAAAATAAAATCGAAATCTCGCCACAAGGTTTCGGAGATATCCGGGGTCAAATGAGGTCACTAAGGCTATATAATTGTATAGGTAGGTATTTTCGAGCTAGCAGTACGTATACTCAGAGAGTTTTCCGGTCGATCAAATTTGGGTCAAAGTGAGCCCTGGTAGAACCCAAGAAAAAGAGAAAATAAAATCGAAATCTCACCACAAGGTTTCGGAGATATCCGGGGTCAAATGAGGTCACTATAGTCTATATAATAGTATGGGTAGGTATTTTCGAGCTAGCAGTACGTATACTCAGAGAGTTTTCCGATCGATCAAGTTTTGGTCAAAGTGAGCCCTGGTAGAGCCCAAGAAATAGAGAAAACAAAATCGAAATCTCGCCACAAGGTTTCGGAGATATCCGGGGTCAAATGAGGTCACTATAGTCTATATAATTGTATGGGTTGGTATTTTCGAGCTAGCAGTACGTATACTCAGAGAGTTTTCTGGTCGATCAAATTTGGGTCAAAGTGAGCCCTGGTAGAGCCCAAGAAGTAGAGAAAAAAAAATCGAAATCTCGCCACAAGGTTTCGGAGATATCCGGGGTCAAATGAGGTCACTAAGGCTATATAACGATATGGGTAGATATTTTCGAGCTAGCAGTACGTATACTCAGAGAGTTTTCCGGTCGATCAAATTTGGGTCAAAGGGAGCCCTGGTAGAGCCCAAGAAATAGAGAAAATAAAATTGAAAGGACTAGGGCATTTAACGCCTGATTTTGGCCTCAGATTTTGCTAAAAAATAAATGTTGGAATTTAGGTGAGAAAATTATTCCTTAAAACAGCCATATGTCTCCTCTATTAAAAACAAGAACAAGTACTTCATTTATCCTACAAGTGTTGCCATGGCAACGCCCAGAAGAACCATAGATAGAGCACATTCTGCCCTTTCTGGTCTATTTTGGACCATTTCTGAACACATTTTTTAATTTTTAAGTGCCAGCCCACACTCCGAACAAAATGATACTTAGCATACAATATCTCTGGATGATGCTTCATAATTATTTCACAAGAAGAAATTGTTCGTCGCGTGGGCCGGTAGTTGAAAATGATGTTGAATGGTGAAAAATAGACCCAAAATTGCAAAAAGTGATATTTCTATGGTTTTCGGATCGTTGTCTTGGCAACATGTGTAATTTGAATGTGATAGTTGTGCTAGAGTTTATAAGCAGGGACCTATACCTGCTATTTGTAATACGTTTCTCCTCAAAATTCCAAAATTCAGTTTTTAATCAACACATGAGGCCGAAATCAGGCCTTAAATTCCCTAGGCCAAATTTCGCCACAAGATTTCAGAGATATCCGGGGTCAAATGAGGTCACTATAGTCTATATAATGGTATGGGTAGGTATATTCGAGCTAGCAGTACGTATACACAGAGAGTTTTCCGGTCGATCAAATTTGGGTCAAAGTGAGCCCTGGTAGAGCCCAAGAAATAGAGAAAATAAAATCGAAATCTCGCCACAAGGTTTCGGAGATATCCGGGGTCAAATGAGGTCACTATAGTCTATATAATGGTATGGGTATGTATATTCGAGCTAGCAGTACGTATACTCAGAGAGTTTTCCGGTCGATCAAATTTGGGTCAAAGTGAGCCCTGGTAGAGCCCAAGAAATAGAGAAAATAAAATCGAAATCTCGCCACAAGGTTTCGGAGATATCCGGGGTCAAATGAGGTCACTATAGTCTATATAATGGTATGGGTAGGTATATTGGAGCTAGCAGTACATATACTCAGAGTTTTCCGGTCGATCAAATTTGGGTCAAAGTGAGCCCTGGTAGAGCCAAAGAAATAAAAATCGAAATCTCGCCACAAGGTTTCGGAGATATGCGGGGTCAAATGAGGTCACTATAGTCTATATAATGGTATGGGTAGGTATTTTCGAGCTAGCAGTACGTATACTCAGAGAGTTTTCCGATCGATCAAGTTTTGGTCAAAGTGAGCCCTGGTAGAGCCCAAGAAATAGAGAAAACAAAATCGAAATCTCGCCACAAGGTTTCGGAGATATCCGGGGTCAAATGAGGTCACTATAGTCTATATAATTGTATGGGTAGGTATTTTCGAGCTAGCAGTACGTATACTCAGAGAGTTTTCCGGTCGATCAAATTTGGGTCAAAGTGAGCTCTGGTAGAGCCCAAGAAATAGAGAAAATAAAATCGAAATCTCGCCACAAGGTTTCGGAGATATCCGGGGTCAAATGAGGTCACTAAGGCTATATAATGATATGTGTAGGTATTTTCGAGCTAGCAGTACGTATACTCAGCGAGTTTTCCGGTCGATCAAATTTGGGTCAAAGTGAGCCCTGGTAGAGCCCAAGAAATAGAGAAAATAAAATTGAAATCTCGCCACAAGGTTTCGGAGATATCCGGGGTCAAATGAGGTCACTATAGTCTATATAACGGTATGGGTAGGTATTTTCGAGCTAGCAGTACGTATACTCAGAGAGTTTTCCGATCGATCAAGTTTGGGTCAAAGTGAGCCCTAATAGAGCCCAAGAAATAGAGAAAACAAAATCGAAATCTCGCCACAAGGTTTCGGAGATATCCGGGGTCAAATGAGGTCACTATAGTCTATATAATTGTATGGGTAGGTATTTTCGAGCTAGCAGTACGTATACTCAGAGAGTTTTCCGGTCGATCAAATTTGGGTCAAAGTGAGCCCTGGTAAAGCCCAAGAAATAGAGAAAATAAAATCGAAATCTCGCCACAAGATTTCGGAGATATCCGGGGTCAAATGAGGTCACTAAGGCTATATAATGGTATGGGTAGGTATTTTCGTTCGAGCTAGCAGTACGTATACACAGAGAGTTTTCCGGTCGATCAAATTTGGGTCAAAGTGAGCCCTGATAGAGCCGAAGAAAAAGAGAAAATAAAATCGAAATCTCGCCACAAGGTTTCGGAGATATCCGGGGTCAAATGAGGTCACTATAGTCTATATAATAGTATGGGTAGGTATTTTCGAGCTAGCAGTACGTATACTCAGAGAGTTTTCCGATCGATCAAGTTTTGGTCAAAGTGAGCCCTGGTAGAGCCCAAGAAATAGAGAAAACAAAATCGAAATCTCGCCACAAGGTTTCGGAGATATCCGGGGTCAAATGAGGTCACTATAGTCTATATAATTGTATGGGTAGGTATTTTCGAGCTAGCAGTACGTATACTCAGAGAGTTTTCCGGTCGATCAAATTTGGGTCAAAGTGAGCCCTGATAGAGCCAAAGAAATAGAGAAAATAAAATCGAAATCTCGCCACAAGATTTCGGAGATATCCGGGGTCAAATGAGGTCACTAAGGCTATATAATGGTATGGGTAGGTATATTCGAGCTAGCAGTACGTATACTCAGAGAGTTTTCCGGTCGATCAAATTTGGGTCAAAGTGAGCTCTGGTAGAGCCCAAGAAAAAGAGAAAATAAAATCGAAATCTCGCCACAAGGTTTCGGAGATATCCGGGGTCAAATGAGGTCACTATAGCCTATATAATAGTATGGGTAGGTATTTTCGAGCTAGCAGTACGTATACTCAGAGACTTTTCCGATCGACCAAGTTTTGGTCAGTGAGCCCTGGTAGAGCCCAAGAAATAGAGAAAACAAAATCGAAATCTCGCCACAATGGTATGGGTAGGTATATTCGAGCTAGCAGTACGTATACTCAGAGAGTTTTCCGGTCGATCAAATTTGGGTCAAAGTGAGTCCTGGTAGAGCCCAAGAAGTAGAGAAAATAAAATCAAAATCTCGCCTTAAAGTTTCGGAGATATCCGGGGTCAAATGAGGTCACTATAGTTTATATAATGGTATGTGTAGGTATTTTCGAGCTAGCAGTACGTATACTCAGAGAGTTTTCCGGTCGATCAAATTTGGGTCAAAGTGAGCCCTGGTAGAGCCCAAGAAACAGAGAAAATAAAATCGAAATCTCGCCACAAGGTTTCAGAGATATCCGGGGTCAAATGAGGTCACTATAGTCTATATAATGGTATGGGTAGGTATTTTCGAGCTAGCAGTACGTATACTCAGAGAGTTTTCCGGTCGATCAAAGTTGGGTCAAAGTGAGCCCTGTTAGAGCCCAAGAAATAAAGAAAATAAAATCGAAATCTCGTCACAAGGTTTCGGAGATATCCGGGGTCAAATGAGGTCACTATAGTCTATATATTGGTATGTGTAGGTATTTTCGAGCTAGCAGTACGTATACTCAGAGAGTTTTCCGGTCGATCAAATTTGGGTCAAAGTGAGCCCTTGTAGAGCCCAAGAAATAGAGAAAATAAAATCGAAATCTCGCCACAAGGTTTCGGAGATATCTGGGGTCAAATGAGGTCACTATAGTCTATATAATGGTATGGGTAGGTATTTTCGAGCTAGCAGTACGTATACTCAGAGAGTTTTCCGATCGATCAAGTTTGGGTCAAAGTGAGCCCTAATAGAGCCCAAGAAATAGAGAAAACAAAATCGAAATCTCGCCACAAGGTTTCGGAGATATCCGGGGTCAAATGAGGTCACTATAGTCTATATAATTGTATGGGTAGGTATTTTCGAGCTAGCAGTACGTATACTCAGAGAGTTTTCCGGTCGATCAAATTTGGGTCAAAGTGAGCCCTGGTAAAGCCCAAGAAATAGAGAAAATAAAATCGAAATCTCGCCACAAGATTTCGGAGATATCCGGGGTCAAATGAGGTCACTAAGGCTATATAATGGTATGGGTAGGTATTTTCGTTCGAGCTAGCAGTACGTATACACAGAGAGTTTTCCAGTCGATCAAATTTGGGTCAAAGTGAGCCCTGATAGAGCCGAAGAAAAAGAGAAAATAAAATCGAAATCTCGCCACAAGGTTTCGGAGATATCCGGAGTCAAATGAGGTCACTATAGTCTATATAATAGTATGGGTAGGTATTTTCGAGCTAGCAGTACGTATACTCAGAGAGTTTTCCGATCGATCAAGTTTTGGTCAAAGTGAGCCCTGGTAGAGCCCAAGAAATAGAGAAAACAAAATCGAAATCTCGCCACAAGGTTTCGGAGATATCCGGGGTCAAATGAGGTCACTATAGTCTATATAATTGTATGGGTAGGTATTTTCGAGCTAGCAGTACGTATACTCAGAGAGTTTTCCGGTCGATCAAATTTGGGTCAAAGTGAGCCCTGATAGAGCCAAAGAAATAGAGAAAATAAAATCGAAATCTCGCCACAAGATTTCGGAGATATCCGGGGTCAAATGAGGTCACTAAGGCTATATAATGGTATGGGTAGGTATATTCGAGCTAGCAGTACGTATACTCAGAGAGTTTTCCGGTCGATCAAATTTGGGTCAAAGTGAGCTCTGGTAGAGCCCAAGAAAAAGAGAAAATAAAATCGAAATCTCGCCACAAGGTTTCGGAGATATCCGGGGTCAAATGAGGTCACTATAGCCTATATAATAGTATGGGTAGGTATTTTCGAGCTAGCAGTACGTATACTCAGAGACTTTTCCGATCGACCAAGTTTTGGTCAGTGAGCCCTGGTAGAGCCCAAGAAATAGAGAAAACAAAATCGAAATCTCGCCACAATGGTATGGGTAGGTATATTCGAGCTAGCAGTACGTATACTCAGAGAGTTTTCCGGTCGATCAAATTTGGGTCAAAGTGAGTCCTGGTAGAGCCCAAGAAGTAGAGAAAATAAAATCAAAATCTCGCCTTAAAGTTTCGGAGATATCCGGGGTCAAATGAGGTCACTATAGTTTATATAATGGTATGTGTAGGTATTTTCGAGCTAGCAGTACGTATACTCAGAGAGTTTTCCGGTCGATCAAATTTGGGTCAAAGTGAGCCCTGGTAGAGCCCAAGAAACAGAGAAAATAAAATCGAAATCTCGCCACAAGGTTTCAGAGATATCCGGGGTCAAATGAGGTCACTATAGTCTATATAATGGTATGGGTAGGTATTTTCGAGCTAGCAGTACGTATACTCAGAGAGTTTTCCGGTCGATCAAAGTTGGGTCAAAGTGAGCCCTGTTAGAGCCCAAGAAATAAAGAAAATAAAATCGAAATCTCGTCACAAGGTTTCGGAGATATCCGGGGTCAAATGAGGTCACTATAGTCTATATATTGGTATGTGTAGGTATTTTCGAGCTAGCAGTACGTATACTCAGAGAGTTTTCCGGTCGATCAAATTTGGGTCAAAGTGAGCCCTGGTAGAGACCAAGAAATAGAGAAAATAAAACCGAAATCTCGCCACAAGATTTCAGTGATATCCGGGGTCAAATGAGGTCACTATAGTCTATATAATGGTATGGGTAGGTATATTCGAGCTAGCAGTACGTATACACAGAGAGGTTTCCGGTCGATCAAATTTGGGTCAATGTGAGCCCTGGTAGAGCCCAAGAATTAGAGAAAATAAAATTGAAATCTCGCCACAAGGTTTCGGAGATATCAGGGCTCAAATGAGGTCACTATAGTCTATATAATGGTATGGGTATGTATATTCGAGCTAGCAGTACGTATACTCAGAGAGTTTTCCGGTCGATCAAATTTGGGTCAAAGTGAGCCCTGTTAGAGCCCAAGAAAAAGAGAAAATAAAATCGAAATCTCGCCACAAGGTTTCGGAGATATCCGGGGTCAAATGAGGTCACTATAGTCTATATAATGGTATGGGTAGGTATTTTCGAGCTAGCAGTATGTATACTCAGAGAGTTTTCCGGTCGATCAAATTTGGGTCAAAGTGAGCCCTGGTAGAGCCCAAGAAATAAAAATCGAAATCTCGCCACAAGGTTTCGGAGATATGCGGGGTCAAATGAGGTCACTATAGTCTATATAATGGTATGGGTAGGTATTTTCGAGCTAGCAGTACGTATACACAGAGAGTTTTCCGGTCGATCAAATTTGGGTCAAAGTGAGCCCTGGTAGAGCCCAAGAACTAGAGAAAATAAAATCGAAATCTCGCCACAAGGTTTCAAAGATATCCGGGGTCAAATGAGGTCACTATAGTCTATATAATGGTATGGGTAGGTATTTTCGAGCTAGCAGTACGTATACACAGAGAGTTTTCCGGTGGATCAAATTTGGGTCAAAGTGAGCCCGGATATCTCCGAAACCTTGTGGTGAGATTTCAATTTTATTTTCTCTATTTCTTGGGCTTTACCAGGGCTCACTTTGACCCAAATTTGATCGACCGGAAAACTCTCTGTGTATACGTACTGCTAGCTCGAAAATACCTACCCATACCATTATATAGACTATAGTGACCTCATTTGACCCCGGATAACTCGGAAAACTTGTGGCGAGATTTCGATTTTTTTTTCTCTATTCCTTGGGCTCTACCAGGGCTCACTTTGACCCAAAATTGATCAACCGGAAAATTCTCTGAGTATACGTACTGCTTGCTCGAATATACATACCCATACCATTATATAGACTATAGTGACCTCATTTGACTCCGGATATCTCCGAAACCTTGTGGCAAGATTTCAATTTTATTTTCTCTATTTCTTGGGCTCTACCAGGGCTCACTTTGACCCAAATTTGATCGACTGCAAAACTCACTGAGTATACGTCCTGGTAGCTCGAATATACCTACCCATACCATTATATAGACTATAGTGACCTCATTTGACCCCGGATATCTCTGAAACCTTGTGGTGAGATTTCAATTTTATTTTCTCTATTTCTTGGGCTCTACCAGGGCTCACTTTGACCGAAATTTGATCGACCGGAAAACTCTCTGAGTATACGTACTGCTAGCTCGAAAATACCTACCCATACAATTATATAGACTATAGTGACCTCATTTGACCCCGGATATCTCCGAAACCTTGTGGCGAGATTTCGATTTTATTTTCTCTATATCTTGGGGTCTACCAGGGCTCACTTTGACCCAAATTTGATCGACCGGAAAACTCTCTGAGTATACGTACTGCTAGCTCGAATATATCTACCCATACCATTATATAGACTAAAGAGACCTCATTTGACCCCGGATATCTCCAAAAACTTGTGGCGAGATTTCGATTTTATTTTCTCTATTTCTTGGGCTCTACCAGGGCTCACTTTGACCCAAATTTGATCGACCGGAAAACTCTCTGAGTATACGTACTGCTAGCTCGAAAATACCTACCCATACCATTATATAGACTATAGTGACCTCATTTGACCCCGGATATCTCCAAAACCTTGTGGCGAGATTTCGATTTTATTTTCTCTATTTCTTGAGCTTAACCAGGGCTCACTTTGACCCAAATTTGATCGACCGGAAAATTCTCTGAGTATACGTACTGCTAGCTCGAATATACATACCCATACCATTATATAGACTATAGTGACCTCATTTGACCCCGAATATCTCCGAAACCTTGTGGCAAGATTGCAATTTTATTTTCTCTATTTCTTGGGCTATACCAGGGCTCACTTTGACCCAAATTTGATCGACCGGAAAACTCTCTGAGTATACGTACTGCTAGCTAGAATATGCCTACCCATACCATTATATAGACTATAGTGACCTCATTTGACCCCGGATATCTCTGAAACCTTGTGGCGAGATTTCGATTTTATTTTTTCTGTTTCTTGGGCTCTACCAGGGCTCACTTTGACCAAAATTTGATCGATCTGAAAACTCTCTGAGTATACATACTGCTAGCTCGAAAGTACCTACCCATACAATTATATAGACTATAGTGAACTCATTTGACCCCGGATATCTCCGAAACCTTGAGGCGAGATTTCGATTTTATTTTCTCTATTTCTTGGGCTCTACCAGGGCTCACTTTGACCCAAATTTAATCGACCGGAAAACTCTCTGAATATACGTATTGCTAGCTCGAAAATACCTACCCATACCATTATATAGACTATAGTGACCTCATTTGACCCCGGATATCTCCGAAACCTTGTGACGAGATTTCGATTTTATTTTCTTTATTTCTTGGGCTCTAACAGGGCTCACTTTGACCCAACTTTGATCGACCGGAAAACTCTCTGAGTATACGTACTGCTAGCTCGAAAATACCTACCCATACCATTATATAGACTATAGTGACCTCATTTGACCCCGGATATCTCCGAAACCTTGTGGAGAGATTTCGATTTTATTTTCTCTATTTCTTGGGCCCTACCAGGGCTCACTTTGATCCAAATTTGATCGACCGGAAAACTCTCTGTGTATACGTACTGCTAGCTCGAAAATACCTACCCATACCATTATATAGACTATATAGTGACCTCATTTGACCCCGGATATCTCCGAAACCTTGTGGTGAGATTTCGATTTTATTTTCTCTATTTGTTGGGCTCTACCAGGGCTCACTTTGACTCAAATTTGATCGACCGAAAAATTCTCTGAGTATACGTACTGCTAGCTCGAAAATACCTACCCATACCATTATATAGACTATAGTGACCTCATTTGACCCCGGATATCTCTGAAACCTTGTGGCGAGATTTCAATTTTATTTTCTCTATTTCTTGGGCTCTACCAGGGCTCACTTTGACCCAAATTTGATCGACCGGAAAATTCTCTGAGTATACGTACTGCTAGCTCGAGTATACCTACCCATACCATTATATAGACTATAGAGATCTCATTTGACCCCGGATATCTCTGAAACCTTGTGGCGAGATTTCGATTTTATTTTCTCTATTTCTTTGGCTCTACCAGGGCTCACTTTGACCCAAATTTGATCGACCGGAAAACTCTCTGAGTATACGTACTGCAAGCTCGAAAATACCTACCCATACAATTATATAGACTATAGTGACCTCATTTGACCCCGGATATCTCCGAAACATTGTGGCGAGATTTCGATTTTATTTTCTCTATTTCTTGGGCTCTACCAGGGCTCACTTTGACCCAAATTTGATCGACCGGAAAACTCTCTGAGTATACGTACTGCTAGCTCGAATATACCTACACATACCATTATATAGACTATAGTGACCTCATTTGACCCCGGATATCTCCGAAACCTTGTGGCGAGATTTCGATTTTATTTTCTCTATTTCTTCGGCTCTACCAGGGCTCACTTTGACCCAAATTTGATCGACCGGAAAATTCTCTGAGTATACGTACTGCTAGCTCCAATATACCTACCCATACCATTATATAGACTATAGTGACCTCATTTGACCCCGGATATCTCCGAAACCTTGTGGCGAGATTTCGATTTTATTTTCTCTATTTCTTGGGCTCTACCAGGGCTCACTTTGACCCAAATTTGATCGACCGGAAAACTCTCTGAGTATACGTACTGCTAGCGCGAAAATACCTACCCATACAATTATATAGACTATAGTGACCTCATTTGACCCCGGATATCTCCGAAACATTGTGGCGAGATTTCGATTTTATTTTCTCTATTTCTTGGGCTCTACCAGGGCTCACTTTGACCCAAATTTGATCGACCGGAAAACTCTCTGAGTATACGTACTGCTAGCTCGAATATACCTACACATACCATTATATAGACTATAGTGACCTCATTTGACCCCGGATATCTCCGAAACCTTGCGGCGAGATTTCGATTTTATTTTCTCTATTTCTTCGGCTCTACCAGGGCTCACTTTGACCCAAATTTGATCGACCGGAAAATTCTCTGAGTATACGTACTGCTAGCTCCAATATACCTACCCATACCATTATATAGACTATAGTGACCTCATTTGACCCCGGATATCTCCGAAACCTTGTGGCGAGATTTCGATTTTATTTTCTCTATTTCTTGGGCTCTACCAGGGCTCACTTTGACCCAAATTTGATCGACCGGAAAACTCTCTGAGTATACGTACTGCTAGCGCGAAAATACCTACCCATATCATTATATAGACTACAGTGACCTCATTTGACCCCGGATATCTCCGAAACCTTGTGGCGAGATTTCGATTTTATTTTCTCTATTTCTTGGGCTCTACCAGGGCTCACTTTGACCCAAATTTGATCGACCGGAAAATTCTCTGAGTATACGTACTGCTAGCTCGAATAAACATACCCATACCATTATATAGACTATAGTGACCTCATTTGACCCCGGATATCTCCAAAACCTTGTGGCGAGATTTCAATTTTATTTTCTCTATTTCTTGGGCTCGAACCAGGGCTCACTTTGACCCAAATTTGATCGACCGGAAAACTCTCTGAGTATACGTACTCCTAGCTCGAGTGTACCTTCCCATACCATTATATAGACTATAGTGACCTCATTTGACCCCTGATATCTCTGAAACCTTGTAGCGAGATTTCGATTTTATTTTCTCTATTTCTTGGGCTCTACCAGGGCTCACTTTGACCCAAATTTGATCGACCGGAAAACTCTCTGAGTATACGTACTGCTAGCTCGAATATACCTACCTCATTTATCTTTTTTTTTTTATTCAATTTGTATTAAAATATTATTTCAAAATACTTTTGACTCCAACCATCACACTTACAGTGTGATATTTTGTATATTTTGAAAATCGTGTATGGCCAGTTTTTCCCTAGATGGCCAATTTCTTCCCGGCGTCAAATCATTTGAGTTCAGTTTCTTCCTGGCCTACACTTGAGTTAAGTTTCTTGGCCTACATTTGAGGCCAGTTTCTTGCCGGTCTACTGAAAATAAGAAACAGATTATCCTTATCTGTAACTCAAAAGAAATATACAAAGGCCGGAAATTAACTATAATAATTCAATGCTGATGAACGTTTGTCGGAAATAAGTAATTATATATAAGTATTTCAAACCCGGGATTTTAGATCAATTTAAATATTTCAGTACATAAATAGAAAATATACACATGGAAATAAGTTAGGGAACACCTGTAATAATGTGACCAACAACTTTAGACTGTGAATAACCTCCTTCGTAAAAATGATGAAAACATGTTTTGATAAGGTATCAAAATCTGCAGTATCCAAATAGTCAGCTATCCATTCCATGAAAACAATCTTCAAATGGCAAAATGGGGTAGAAGCTGGCATCCATGCTAAATGTGTTCCTAGACAGATTCTATAACAGATAGGGGTGGATGCCAAGTCTGTAAATGACCCTGGGTCTTGGAATTAGGTCAAAGGTCAACTAGGTGCAAAATAGCAATACAATGTACAAAAACTCCATTCAGTGTAATAACCTGCCTATATTTTCCGTTAAAGTTTGCTGAAACTACCCAGTACACACTTATTATATATGAGACATTTACATTATAATTGAAAAGAGCACTAAGCATATGCCCTTGCAAGGTTAAAGGTCATGTAAGTGCAAATTTCTAAAGAATATGTAAGTAAAATCAGTGCTGAGTTCTTGATAATATAAAAGCTGTCAAATGATGTGAAAACATTAAAATATGCTAATAATTGGTTTAGAATATTGCAATGTGATATTTTATGTCATACAAGTCCAAGATTTAAAGGTCATTAAGTGCACAGGAAGGGCAAAAATTGTAAATTAGGTCTTGTACAGCGATCAGTGTATCCATCGCCTCCTCTTTGCTTTTGTTTGGTCTGGTTTGTTGTATAACCTCCATGTCAACGTTTGACACGAACTAGGGAAATTTCTGCAAAGGTTAATGTGCAGCCCCCACCCACCCCCACCCACCCGTTTAAGTCAATATCAATTTATCAGACATTTTTGTGAGGCTCCAAGTAGAATACTCTACTTCAGTACAGGAATTACAACCCAACCCAACAACATCAACAAAGGAAAAGTTGTACAAACTAACAGTGGTACAGCATTGATGGACAGTACTGCAAAGGGTGCATGTGAATGTGGGCTCTAGGCCATTGGGGCCATGAAAAATAAGAGAATTGCTTGTACATACAGGCAAAGCGTATCACTACTGACGACTGATCATCTGATTACTGGTTAACCGCTCAGAAGGTCTGAGCCTTTCTAGGAAAAGTGTTTCAAGTCAAGTCAAACCATCAGTGCATATAAGCCTTAGTCGTTTACTTGGATGGTTATAGTGTCGAGCACATTTTTGGATATCATGCACGTCCTTATGTAGGCGTAAAGGAGCAATCCATCATGAAGAAAACGAATCTGTAAAGCTGAAAGAAAGTGCATTGAGTGCCAAGCCAGAGTAAATGGATCATCACCAATTTCTTCAACATTGACTTGCTCTAATTGCAACCGATAGTTTAGAGCTAAAATAGGCCTGGTCAGCCATCAAAGAATTCATCAACACACATAAATGATCAAGAAATATAGATATTTCTCATTAGTGAGAGACGAACGACCATGTTGGGATTAAGTCAAACATGACCATAGCTGCTGACTGGGGAGCAAAGCCACAAATCAAACAGATCAGTCCTGAAAACTTTCCACAGGGAAGACTGCAAGTATGTTATATGTGAAGATACCACGATAACTGCCTGTCCACATCTACAGCCACTGGTTGCTGCTACAAGATGATATCTGTAGAAAAACAGCTCCATACTGAAGAAAATATTTCAAATTTTAAAGCTTTCGAGTACCAGAATGTGGAAACAATTGCTTGAAGTACTGATGGATACCAAATTTCAGAGGTACATCCAAGAATTGTTCCACAATACAGTACTGAACTTCTGGTGGTTTCTTTGTTTTAGCCGTTTCTTTGTCAACCATTATGTGCATCAATGCTGATTTCCCCGTTTTGTTGTCAATTGAAAGGGAAGAAGAATGATGCATTATTCAGCGCTACGTACTAGGCTTTTGACATTTACTCCTGTGTAATGCATGACTGCCCTTTTTTTTTTTTTTTTTTTTTTTGCATTTCGTAGGTATTCCAACTATTCTGATTCAGTTTATTTAGGAAAGATAGAAGTCCGAATTCAATTGTGACGGAGACCCTACGACCGCAACCCATTTCTAACCCACCCATTTTTGAACACAGGTACCAGATGATGGAAATTCTACCTTTCAACCTCCCATCCCAACCCTGTTGTACCCCACCTATCTCTAAATGTACACATAAATAAAAGGGATTAGAATTATTTCACCTTAATATAGATTTGGTGTCCAACATAAAATGCCCCATCTGATCAGAAACATAATAGTTTACTGGTGAAACGTCAACACCAGGATGGTAGATGAATAGGAGCGCATCAAAGTCAATAGCAGATTTGTAGAATTTTAAAAAAGAGATTCGTGGATAATTCTAAAATAGAAGCGGAATTTATAATGTTAAGGTAAAAGTAGGCAATGATCAGGAAAAGACGCAATCGGAAAGAGATTCCCTCTCCAAAACCGAGGTGGGGAAAACTAAAATAACAATTAGGTAATTATGAAATGAAAACATATCGTAAGCCGAATTAGCAGCTATTTTACCAATAGGTGGCCACTCAGTTGCCTAAATTTAACTATAACTATGGAAATGTACATAAGGAAAGAGATTTCCTCTCCAAAAACGAGGTGGGGAAAACTAAAATAACAATCAGGTAATTATGAAATGAAAACATATCGTAAGCCGAATTAAAAATAATTGTTAGATCATTTGGAAGCAGTGAAAATACAAAGCTAGAAAATGGGCCATATTGTACTATTTCGGGTAATGAACCTTCATCAGTGACCCTTTATAAAACTGACAGCGAAAGCCAGACATAAAATTTTAGCAGCTATTTTCCCAATAGGTGGCCACTCAGTTGCCACTCAGTTGCCTAAATTTAACTAAAACTATGAAAACGTACATAAGGCGTATACAATACAAATATTTAATGCCATGACAGTCATTTTAAGTAAATTCAAACTTGTACTGCCTTGCGGTGTTGAAGAGCAGGCAAGATGACGTGGTTCGAGCCTCAGTCTGAGCAAAAGTTGAAAAAACATTAACACTTTTAAACATATTACACTATCCCAACCCACCCTTCCTTAACCTACCCTAACCTACTCCAGGAGTATGTGGTAGCCTAGTAGTAGAGCAACAGGTCCTGGATTTAAAGCATTTCTTCTCAATGTAGTGTCTTAAGCAAGACACTAAGCTCCTCAGATTCCTAGGTTATAATCAGAAAATATTGCCTCTATCACAACGTGACTGAAAAAAATGTTGACTGGAACATCAAGCCATGACCAAACCGAACCAAACTTGCACATTTCCACACTATTACCGTTTGCCTTCCCTACTATACCACTAACTCATCCAACTGTACCGACCTCTACTATAGTATCTACATATACCCAACAGTTTTGAAACGCCACCATGTGACTTCCTTACCACATCTCACCCTATTCTACCATATGTCTGCCTGCATACTATTTCCCTACTTTTGAAATATTTAGGCGTAAAAATGTAGGGAACAGTTATATGAATTTCCAGCATCGTGTTTAAAGACAATGCTTAAATGCAAATTGATATTGGTCAGTAAGTACTTAATGGATGTTTAATTTCTAAATTAAACATAAATTCTCCTATCCAAATGTAGACGGCCATCATCTGTTTACTTGAATACTCTAAATGTACCTTATTTTCGATAGCCACCTAGGATTTTGGCAGCCATTTTGATTTTTTTTATTTTCTCTCGTTGCATATTGGTGAAACATCAATGCTTTATATATACCTATGTATATGTAAGAATTTCTATGAAAACCCCACCTTGAATTTTGGCGGCCATATTGAATTTGGTGGCCATCTTGAATTGCTCAAGGACATTATATCAGGATATTCATATGTAGTTTTGTCTGTGGAAATATATTCTGTAGATGATATTACACTCTAGGCTTCATGCTGATATGTATTAAAGAAATTCACTTTTTTGCAAATGTGTAATTACGTAAATGGTGTATGTACGTAATTTGAAAATACATGTCTTGAAATTGAACTATCTGTTCAGTGATGCCTCTTATGTGTGTTTTTTTTTATAAATGGAAAGTAATTCAGCCATGAAAGTCTGTTAGACAAAGACTTTTGACAATTCTAATTAAACATTGGCATATTACACTGAAAAAATCCTAAATTGCACTTACTGACCTTTTGACCTCCTGTACTTTGATTCAGACAAACATGCTTGATTATCTGACATATTCAAACCCTCAATGTACTGTCAAATTGTTAATAAATAAAATTTTATCATTCAAACCACTTTCTTTGGCCTTGATTTTACTTGTATTTTCAGCTGGGGTACGTTTTCTTCATTTTTGCACTCGTTGAACTTTGACCTAGTTTCAGACCTTAAAAAGCAAATCTAGACATGGCATCCACCCCTATGACTTCAGGCATGCATCAGTGAATATGTTTACAACATCAAATTGCTTCTACTCAATTTTGCCATTTAAAGTGAAAATAAGCCTCAAATGTATGAATGGATGGCTGCCTAAAAGTTGCTTCTACATGTATGTGAAAATGGTTAGCATCTAACAAAAACTGCGGCGGAGAACGGCCATCAGAAAATGTTTGCTTAATTTAAGAAACGCACTGCTGTTTTTTGTTTTTTTTTTTTTTTTTTGTCGAACTTTGATCATAAATTCTTTATTTTCCGACCGACTGTCGGCGGTAGGTCCATAGTTTTCCGGGGGTAGGTCACATTATCACGTTTTGTTCTTTGGGTATACATTTTGCAGGTTGTAAATGATAGGTCAGATATTCGATATGACCCTTTAGGAATCTTAACATGCACGTTCTGGTTATAGTGCCATAGCGGAATTATTCTTTTACGGCTTTATTTGCAAAATTTCCAAGAATTTTGCTTTCCATAGTAATCAATGCAAACTGAAGATTTTGTATGATTAGTTTGTCTTGAGAGTTAGCATGAGCCAAAAAGACACGGAATCTAAACAACTCGTGACCTAAACGACCCTGAACCGAAATGATCCAGGACCATAACGACCAGGGACGGAAACGACCCGGGACCGAAACGAGCTGGGGCCGAACCAAGACTGGACCGAAAAGACCCGGAAACGGGTCGAAACCATCCGAGGCATAAACGGCCTGTGTGTCGAAATGACCAGGGATCGAACAAACCCGGGAACGAAACGACACGAGGTCGAAACGACCCAAGGTCGAAACGCATTGGGGTTTGAAATGACCAAGGACCGAAAAGACCCGGGATCGAACCGACATGGGATCTAAACGACCCGAGGCCGAAAGAGACTGGGAACGAAATTACTCCGGATCGAAACAGACCCGGGCCGGCCCGTGGTCGAAACGAGCCGTGACCGAAACAACAGGGTCACCTGGAGCCAAAAAGTCAAGGTTCCGGGCCAGAAAAGACCGGGGATCGAAACGACCCGTGGCAGAAATGACCATGGATCGACACGACACAGGAACGAAGCGATCCGGGGCCGAAACGAACTAGGGCCGAAACGATCTGGGGCCGAAAAAGAACAGGATCGAAACGACCCGGGACCGAAACAAGACTGGACAGAAAAGACCCAGGATAGAATAGACAAGGGGTGGAAACGTCCCGAGGCCGAAACTGACTGGGGTCGAAATGACACACTAGTACCAAAAAGACCCATGACCGAAAAGACCCGGGACCGAATCGGTCTGGGGCAAAAGAGGCCCTGGAATATCAAAATAATACTACTGCTCCAGGAGAAGAATTAAATAAGCTTTAAGCTTCCATTCTAATCCTAATTTGTATTGCATGTAAATGTATGATTTATATATGTATGTGATTTATTTGAATAAATATGTTTCAACTAATACTACTGCTAGCAGTAGAGCGCTTACTGCCAGCAGTACAGCAGTATACTGCTGTACTGCTACTGCTACTGCTGTACTGCTAACTTCACATACATAATAAAATCCTGTTCTTATACCACTTTCAATTGTTACAATGTCTAAATTTGCATGGTGGACAATGTGCGATTCATCAGAATTATATCCACGCCCATCCATGGGACATCTTGGCTCTTTAAGCTAAATGCATTCAATATACATGGGTTATTTTTAGTTTTATACATGCTTGATAAACAGACCTGAGACTGAACCCTTACCACATTTCTAGAAGTTTTGAAGACGCCTCGTCATGGGACCTCGCATAATATTCCTCCTCTTCCCTCAGCACCTCTGACTTCTAAAATACATTATTAGAGAGGTTGAGAAAATAAACTTGTAACGTGTACGTGTACTTGTAGCTATATTTACCCGTACACGATCGTTTTGAGTGTAAAATCGTTTGAGAAAATCGAACGTGTACGTGTAGATTTCATAAAGTATATACAGCTGAATTTTTTATTGTTTATACATGTGTTGATATATGGTCACATGTACGTCGATTCGCCTTTGGTCAGATATACTTCGGCTGCTCGTGCAAAACGATTTGGCAACGCTTCATCGAACTTCGTTTCTGCTTGTACGTACCTGACCTATCGATGGAAACATATAAAGAAAACTTACAAGTCGCAAATTTATTTCATTCACAGCCTAACTGATTCTCAACGTGTAGCGAGTATTTTGAACTTGTAATAAAAGACGAAGTTTGGGGATAAAACCTTTCTACACGTACACGTACAAGTTACAAGTTCATTTTCTCAACCTCTCTATTGCTTCCACATTGACGAACCGCTCATGGTGTACATGTTGTTTATATATTTTAAAGATGACGCGAGACTATTTGAGTGCGCAAGCCTACTACGTTTCCACGCCTCTAACCACGCCTTTAACTCATTTTAATAATTTGGCTAAAGACGAAAATTGTAAATGAAGCAAAATTAAGGTATTTCCCTTAATTTTAGCTCAAATTAAGGGGCGTAAATGAGAATTGTAATGCCCATGTTTAGGCACCGTTTTAGCACGAAACTTATAACCAAAAAATTTATTTTTCACATATAAAATTGATTGAAAGTATAATGAGACTTTAAGAATTATATTGAATCATCATGCAATTTTACTACATTGCATGCTGATGGATATGCTATTATACTTAGTAGTTGATGTGATTTACAAATATAAAATTTACAACTTAAAAAAAATCAAAACTGGTGTCTGAACATTGCTTCAGAAATTTTTATTTTTGGTTGGGGGTGCATTGTCTTTTTCAAATGTCTTCTAAGATTGTTGCTACATTTCCCCCGGAAGGCATGGGTTGCCCCGTTCTTGGGTGTAATGGGTACACGTTTCTTCGACACAAACAGTTAGTCTTTCATTGGAAGAAATATCATGAACCAGTGGTTACTCTGTACCGATGTGAATGCTGCCAGAAGTTCTTTGGAAGAAAGGGCGACGCTCAGCAACATCTGAAACGGCAACATAGACCCTTCATCACTCCAATGACGAAGCCGAATAGCTTATACATTCCACCTGGTAATGCTAGTCTACCAAAGGCCGATAGACAGCCGGAGACACCAACCACATCCGGACACCTGCCTGATACAACAGCTGTTACTCTGGAACAAATTGCACGTCGAGCCGCTCGGGACGCTGCCGCTGAGGAGAGAAGACTTCAGGCCGCGGCAGCCAGATCGACCCCATTGTACCGCCTGAGTACTCGGGAGATAGACAACCTACTACCACCGGACAGCGAGCCAGAACTGGACTATGAGGGCGTCTGAAATTCGTGTTTAAGCTTTTGTTTCTCCCCTGAATGAAATTTAATGTACATCAGCTGTAATTATTGATTTTTTTCTCTCGATCATGTTATTTTCATAGGCATTGTTTTTTTTTTTCTTTTTTTAAATGTTTTTCCTGAAAAAAAAAAAATATGTAAAATTATATTTTTTTTTATCGGAAAAGGGAGCATTGTAGTAGTTAGGAGAGCATTTTTTCTCAAATTTTACAAGTTCACTTTAAACTTCGTAATTATCTTTTTCAAAAGTATTTCTTGTTTTATATACATGTAAGGTTGGTAATTCATCATAAAATAATTCCTTAAACATCAAAAGTCGCATTTTTTTGTATTTTATATTTATAATATATATTTTCTTGAGCAATTTCATGTTTATCTAAAGTAAATGATGTTTTCTTATATTTTCTAAGGATTAAATAGTAATGTTCCAAAACGTTTTCCTGGAATTAACTTGAAATAGTCTTTCAGTGCATTTTTGGCACTTATATTTTGTTAGTTTTTAGTGCATATTTAGATTGACCATATTTATATAATCTATAGGTTGTCTTCTCTGGTCAAGTTAAAGGGTATGATCAAGGTGAGTTAACTCTTTTCAGTCCGAACTCTTTATAGTTCCGAATTACTTTTCCTATTTTTATTAACTGGTGTCAAGATTCTCATAATCTTGAATGCTTTCAATTCTGCTAATTTTTCATGAATTTTGAGTCTTTAGGTTAAACAGCTGGTTCTCTCCCCTTCTTCATATGTATTTTTTTTTTCATACACAACGCGAATCTTCATTGAAATTTTTGACATATCTTATGAATTAATTTGAATTATTTTGAATATACATAGTTGAAACTCATTGTTCTTTGTCAATTTTATAATTCTATGAAAGACATCCCGAACTTCTATTTTTTGATGTACGATCACGGAGGGTTGGCTGCTAGCTGCTTATACCCTCAGACATGGGCCACTGACCGTCAGCGTCTATCTGAATCTGCAACCGAGCCCAGTGTGCTACAGTTTAAACAGTATACCTTTATGTCAGACACGGTCAAACGCTTTACTAATATCGCAAAATATTGCTCTTACTTCCTTGTTATCAAAATGTGTTTTAAATGTCTACCATTTGATTAAAATCACCCGGTACAAAGCCCGATTGAAGACTTGTTACAATTTCGTGATGCTTAAAAAAATTAAACATATGTTGAAGGATACATTTCTCCATTACCTTATCAACTGCACTTAATACAGATATAGGCCGATAATTACTAGCAATAGACGGGTCATCCTTTTTATATATAGGTGTTACATTCGCCTCTTCCCAAATATCGGGACATATTCATTTAAACATGGAATAATTAAAAGATCCCCGGGGTTCAAGTGGTTTTAGGGGTGCAAATTTGGAAGTGTGGGCACTTTTGCGGCATAAGCTGCCACTATGCTTATTGAAATAAGTAAACACTCCTATCTCACTCATTTTGCCCTGTTGCAAAATTGGAAACCCAAAATAAAGTCACAAACAAGGTCAAAGGTCACCAGGTGCATTTTATTGCAATATGATTAAAGGGTAGTTCCAATACTCATATTTACTACTTAAAAGAAGGTGTGTGTTGATAAAACTATATTAACAGACACTCATGGAGTGATTAAATCCTATTCACAATACATTCTGACCATATAAAAGGTCAAAATGGGGTCAAATATCCTTAGTTTTTGTTTTTAAGCATTCGTTTTTTGTTTGTGTAACGAAAGGATTTGAATTTTCACTGTTGGAATAAATTGTATCTTGTTTGAACTAGATAAAAAATTCTATTTTGAATGGGTTTGATTATTTTTAACCAGAATATACTTGGAATGGTGATATATCTATGGCAGTTCATGTCATGGATATATAGCAAATTTTATAATTGGAGCACCTTTGGTAGTTTTCTGACATAACACCTGGATGATGTCTCACCATAAGATCAAAGAATCTGGACCACCACTGCTGTCATTTGTGTTCCAAAAATAGTATCAGTATATAAGGGTTCAAGTTCAGTACATTTAGACAGGACAAGTTTAGCTCCGCCCACCACTGAAGGAGGAACTACATGACCTCTGATATTGACAGTAGCTGAATTTATTTCAATAAGTCAATAATAGGGGTTTTGAAGACAGGTACAAAAACACATTAAAACAAATTAGATCAAATGTATGTCCTGCAATTTGTTTTAACCATCCCCTTTAGACTGCATATTTTGAAGCATGGATTTTTGTTTGAACAGATTAAAGATGAGAAATAATGATCCTTGTAATTTATTCAAGATAGAGTGTTGTGGGATGAAAGAGTATTATGTTCACATTTTGATTTATTTTAAGGTGGTCAATAGGGGTTTAATTGTGATTTAGTAAATCAGAATTGATCTTTGAGTTTGAAATGTTAACTTCTATGTGGAATGGAAAGGTAAAAGTAGGCAATGATCAGGAAATGGTGCAATCAGAAAGAAATCCCCACTCCAAAAATTGAGATGGGGGAAAAACTAAATCTACAATCAGGTACTTATGCTAGGAAACAATATCAAAAGCTGAGTGAGCAGCTCTTTCCCAACAGGTGGCCACTCAATTACCAGAACTTCACCAAAAATATGAAAACATACATAAGGTGCAGACAGCACAAAAATTCAATGCCAAAACATAAAACAATAAGAACCACAACAAAGGTATCGCGTTGGATTTATTAGTAATATAAAATTACTGGGGGCTTTATAAAACCCTAACCTCACCAACCACCTCTGAAGTGGTTCACAACATTAAGTTAATTGTTAGATCCTATCGGTGAATCTCTGTAAATATTCAATGAATCATCCGGGACAAACAAATAAATTATGATAACCACCATGATGAACTGGACAATGGCAAAGTGTACTAAGGACGCCGGTCCCAGGTTCGTTGTTCATTGTGGCACTGAGCAAGTCACATTCGACAGTTTCTCAAAAGCTAGTATCTCTGACACTGGAATATGACAGTTAATGGACACTAGTTTGCGAAAAGGAAACTAGTGCAGCTAGTTTGTGAAAAGTAAGCGACAACAGCCAATTTGCCATGAAACACAATTTTGACATTGGGGTCTCGTTGAGTTGACTATAAGGTGAAAATGTTTAGAAGTTGACCATAGTTTGCATATGTTTCAACTGACACTGACAGTTGCAAGATAGTATTAAGACAGTCATACTTCATTTGCAATGTATTTGTGAGAGTGAGTGTCCACTTACTTAATATTTTCTGCTAAATAGTTGTTGACAATTTGTTTTCAAGAATGTCGCGCTATTGGCGGGTAATGTGCATGTGACTGTCCAAAATTTGTTGCCAAAAGTACATGTAGATTTGCAAAAATTTTGCGCCGACAGATTTAAGCTTGAAATAAAAATAGCCTTATGAGACCGTTGTGGCACATGCAATGACTCTTGCAATGACTGCAATGGGTTCCCTGGTATTTTGTCTTGTTAAAATTTCAAACATATTTAACACTTCATATTTCTTTCCCCGAATTGTCTGTTGACCAGTTTGCGACTCATGCAAATCATTGTGACAAATAACTGTCAAATGACATCACATTTATAACTGTCGATTTGTAGTTTGAAAAAAAAAACAGTAGAAAATCACCCATATCAATAATATATGTACTACATTATTATAACAGCCAACAGAACACTTGGATTCTTGAGGAGAAACTTATTTTCTTGCCCCCAAGATGTGAAAGAAGCAGCGTATAAAGGACTGGTGCGCGCAGTCCTGGAATATGGAAGTTCTGTTTGGGATCCTCATACTAAATACCTCCAGGAAGAACTGGAGAAGGTACAGAATCGTGCCACTAGATTTGTAACTAGGAATTATACTTTCGAGGAAGGTAGTATGACTGGCATTCTTGAACAACTCAAATGGGAATCTCTCATGAAAAGGAGGACGGATAATCGACTTATATTGCTATACAAATGACCTCCCTGACTCTCTGTTTTCTACTGCTGAAATGTCCGATGATTGTGTGTCCAAGTTCGCTTCACTCGTGCGTTCAAGGGACTAATCCCCCCGCCCCCATTCGAACCCCCTGGTGAAATAATGTCATTTGGCGTGTCACCAGTAAACTATTCAGATTCAGACCAGGAAAGAGCAGGACCCACTTTCAATATAAATTTGACTTAGGAAAGATTAGACTAGTCCAACTGACCTTCCTCTTTAAATAAATGCAGGATTAAATCATGACGAGAAAACCGGTCTTAAGGGTTTCAGACCATGTCAGACACAAATCAAGCTGTGCAGTCATAAAAGAAAGCTAGAAACTTGAAACTTTAGATGCAAGTAGAAGGGGAACTGTACTGGGCCAGGCGTGTAAGAAAAACAAAGGACAAATAACTGCACAGCTGATCTTTACCCTTTTTTCGCTTGAGCGAAAATCCAGTTTTCTCATGATGCAGCTTATGTGTCCATTAACTAAGGAAATAAACTAGGAATTTCATAGGGGAAAGTAAGTTGAAGAGAGCAGACCCTGTTCATTCTGTCTTGAGTTTTGGCTTGCTTAGTGCAATGGTCTTGTAACAGATCTTTGAGCTCCATAAAGGGACAAGTCTAAGGTTCAAACCTCATCTCAGTCATGTTGTTTCACTGAACAAGATGTATGTAATTGAGCTACCCCTAAGTACTATTTCTTACCTTGGAAACAAAGTGATTGGAAACCCCAAGGCCAATTCAAATAACTATCCACTCACTGGTAAAACATGAAATATGCTACATATAACTCATTTAGGCCAGTTTTGTTACTCACTGAAGATATGTTTAATTTAGCATTTGACATAGTCTTTGAAGTCCTGATTTAGAAACACTTGATGTTTGCATTTGTGAACAGGCCTTTGGTGCTGGAATTTTGAATTTGGCTATAAAACGTTGGTGCAACGCATTGGATATTGTTCAAATATGCAAATTACGAACTAGATTGTTTGTGATTCAAGAAAAGTTAGCATGTGACTATTATAAGCACAGTGCAGAACTAGTACACCATAGATGTGCATGCTTTACAACTGACTCTACTGGGTTTCCTGTTTAATACCCAACCCCTTTTACAGGTGCACTTTGAGAAATAATCGTCTAATTCGTTAAATTTCGAATTTGTACCTACATTTGGGTGGACAAAATAAAAGTGGGTTTGCAAAAGCAGCAAACATTTCATAACTGATTTGCCGTAAGTCTGGTCGGGCCAGGTGGGGGGGGGGGGGGGTGGGTGATGGTGCACAAAACGGAACATGAACCTGACAACTGTGTCTCAAAACCATCAGCAACAGGTCTGGTTAGAAGGAGTGTTCTAGGAATAGAGGTGTCAACCATATAGTTTTATGGTAATGTCCTTGACGTTTGTAGCGCCCCCCGTGGCCTAGCGGTTAAGAGCGCTGATTTTTAATTACTTGATCATCTCACTGCTGTGTCTGGTGTGTCTTCGAGCCCCGTACTGGCCACATGTGAGACAAGCCAAGTTCTTCTTGCGGGTGTGCCAGGTAGTTTTTCTCAGGGTTCTCCCGTTTTCGCCCAACTACTGATTGGCCCGTCTTATATGAGAAGAAAGGCAAAGATCAGGAAAAGGCGCAATCAGAAAAAGATTCCCACTCCAAAAACCGAGGTGGGGAAAAAACAAACTAACAATCAGGTACTTATACCATGAAAACATATCGTAATCCGAATGAGCAGCTATTTTCCAAATAGGTGGCCACTCAGTTACCTAAACTTAACTAAAATATGAAAACATACATAAGGCGCCAACAGCACAAAAATTTTAAACACCAAGACATAAAACAAAAAGAACAGAAACTTGAAAGGGGCGTAAAACAGAATTAGATGAAATAAATAAATCATTATTTGTAGGGTTCCAGTATACGACTGTGTAGGTAATTTTCCTATAATAGACGATAACATTCAAAGTCAGGGTTTGGGGTCTGGATTGATATGTTTACTGACGTTTCTTGGCACTATCAAATATGCGATGTATTGAAAGACTACAACTAAAACTTATCAGCGTTTGAGTGATTTTGTTTCTGAAACACGTTGTATATTATCATTTGACATGCCAAGCAAAATGACTCATTGCATGGCAAATAAGCAATGCCAGTCTGAAGGCAGTTTTATTTCAAAGACTTGAAAATAATTGTACGATGCTTTGTACCCGAAACATTAATCATATATATGTTTATATGCACCGGCGGCTAATGTTTGCAACAGCAAGTCCCTTTGTCCATACAACTTCTTTTAGACCACCTTGGCACCATCTTGTCTACAGAAGGCACAATTGATACATATGTCTCCAATAACGGCACGGTTGGCACTTACTGCTCAATTGACTACAGAAAAGGCTGAATGTTCTCCGATATACATATGGATGTGAACGATAAGATTTGGCAACCCCGAACAGAGTAAGGGGCTTTCGCTTTGTTAAATACAACACCGACTTGTGTGAAAAGGAGCTCTTTTATGATTTTATGACAGATGCCAATGCAGGTACTTAATGTTTCAAAAGCAATACCATCTTCTACAACTGAACCAATGTTTGATCTCTGTGTTTGATGTAACTTGGCAGTCATATCAGCATGTGATATGGATTACAGGGAAAACAGTTGTGCCATAGTATACAAGACAAAGCGATTGTTTGTCTAGGTTATCGTTGAAGCTATCTTCTGCTGGCTTTCATCATCCTTCTACTTGTATGTTGTGGGTTTGAGCCCAACACAGGACACGTGAGACAAATCAAATTCTGCTTTTGGGTTTCTCGGGGTTCTTATTTTCATCCCAACGTTTGCGTGCAGTTGTTCTAAGACTTTCTAAAACCTGTTTAGTTGTAATTTGCTAACATTCAAATATATTAAGGTATGCCTGACATTTGAGGCGGGAGTATAGTCAGCCAGACTTTATTTCCTTTCCAAGAAATGTTTTCTTTATACACTTTATTTTATTAGCGATGCAAATTAAACCATATATTGACTATTGCACAACAAACAAATGTTTTAATACGTCTATAGCAGACCCGTATCATAAAATGTTGAACGATCTTCCGGGTCGTTCCGTATCTGCCGTCCGTAATTTCCCTTACCAAATAACATTTGCCCGTCTGTAATTCCCCGTACAGACGTTGAGGAGCCAATAGACCCTGGTGCACCATGCCGGGGATTTTTGTGGGGTATAATTTGCTGAAAGCCCATCCAATTACCTTTAAAAATGACACTTGTTAAGACTCTGACCGTTGGGGCATTTGGACGTAGCGGCCTTTTGAATGCGTTACGTACGTGACATGTTGCCAATTTCATGAGAATCGCCATAAAATCTACATTTGGTATATTTTTTATGGGGTTTAGTGTTAAAAGAAACACACAAATTAGCAAATAGGAAAAATATGCTAAAACAGACGCTTTTCTATGAACATAATTCATTGTACCACGTATGGTAACGTATGTAGCAAAATATGCAGTAGACGTTCCATATGAACAAACAGTACATCGAATTTCTAACGCAAATAAACAAACTGACTGTGTGGAAATATTTTTGAATAAAGTCTGTTATCCGAATTAGTTTACTCAAAAGTTTGAACTTTATTTGCAGCTGCATGTAATATATTGTAACTTGTGTCTTCCCCACTTGCCAGTATACATATATTTACGTGTATAACTAAATCACACCTAGTAATTCTCAAAGGGACGCGGGGGAATAGTACGAGTCAGTGATACATTTCTTGTTAAAACTTGGCATTGTCTAAATGGTAAACCTATCATAGCCCAATGACACCTTATTTATTGTTGCCGAGTGGTTTGTCATTGGTAACGTAGATAACGGCAAGATACCATAAGAACATTCCCTTCATACAGAGGGCTGAGGTGAAATAAGTTGTGAGGCTTTGCTTCGAAATAATGAATTTAGTGTTTGCAAGTAAGTTTGCTGTCCAAATTATTTAACCAACAATATTTGTACTTTGTTTGCAATTTGCAACTGTATTCCGTTGAACAAAATTTGTGTCGTTCTTGCTTGCCTACATATGTGAATATGACATATACGTATTTGAAGATACATATCATACCTTCTTGAAGGGTCATTGGGAGAAAAACTTAATTCAAGGACACATTTTCAGTTTAAAATTACCACTGTTTTAATGGTTACAAGCTTAATACTAACACAACGCCACCTTAATGCATGTCGCCTGGTGTCTTGTCATATGGTAACGTAGATAACGATGAGTGTCGTAAAGTCATTCCACTCATACAAAAAAAAAACTGAGATTCCTATACGCTTATGAATCTAAACAAAATAAAACACATCTTAGATTTCAGAATTTGGCTCTAAAATGGTTGGTCCATGAGCTATTTAAGATGTCGGTACCACCTGACCTGAACAGATCCCCCCGCACTTTTTCACAATTTTGGCATGTATAGAATTAGATAAAATCGGGGGGACCTGTGTAGGTGGTAGCTTTATGGTTAAAATCTTCGAGTTTATTCTAGTATACCCCCTTCATTTGTCTGTGTTTTTCTCTTATATCTTAAGTTTTCTTCAATTTTTGGAACAAGATAATCAGCTTGTTTATATGTCTTATTATATAACATGGCTATCAATTATTGTCATATCAATTATTTGATACCAATTTTAGCTCTCTAGGACTTTTGGCTGCTGAGATATAAACGTTTCTGTTGGTATACCCCCTCTATTATTTTGTCATTTTTATCTAATATTTTAAGTTCTCATCAATATTCAACACTAAGAAAGCCTAGTTTTTCATACATCTTATCCTATGATTATAGAGCAATATCATAGCAATAATTTGATACCAATTTCGGCTCTCTATAACTTTTGGCTGCCGAGTTTGAGGGTATACCCCCTCCACTTTTTTCTGTGATTTTTCTCTAATATTTATAGTTTTTATCAATATTCCAAAAAAGTAAGTCAGGTTGTTTGTGTGTCTTACCACGTGATTTTAGAACATTATATTAGCAATTATTTGATACCAATTTCAGCTTTCTAGAGCTGTTTGTCATTGAGGTAGTAGCAGTTTTATTGGTATACCCCCTTCGTTTGCAAGTGATTTTTCTCTTATATCTTAAGTTCTTTTAAATTTTTGAGAAACAAGAAAGTCTGCTTGTTTATATACTTGTTGCATGGTTATATAATATTGTCTTAGCAATCATTTTATAGCAATTTCAGCTCTGTAGAGCCTTTGGTAACTGAGATATCAGCAGTTTTATTGATATATCCCCTTCTTTGCCAGTGATTTTTCTCATATATCTTATTAAAGTTTTCGCAAATATTTGAGCAACAAAAAAGTCAGCTTGCTATATACCTTTTACATGGTCATTGAATATTGTCATATCAATTATTTGATACCAATATCAGCTCACTAGGACTTTTGGTTGTTTAGATATATATGTTTCCTTTGGTATACCCCCTATATTTTTCTGTGATTTTTATCTAATATTTTAAGTTTTCATCAATATTCAAACACTAAGAAAGTCTAATTTTTCATAAATCTTATCTTATGATTATAGAACATTACCATAGCAATCATTTAATACCAATTTAAGCTCTCTATATTTTTTGGTTGCTGACGTATTAAGTTTTTTGGTGGTATACCCCCTCAATTTTTCTGTGATTTTTCTCTAATATTTAAAGATTTTATCAATATTCAAAAAAAGTAAGTCAGATTGTTTAAATGACTTACGAAATGGTTTTAAAGCGTTTTTTTTAGCAATCATTTGATACCAATTTCAGCTTTCTTGGGCTTTTTGTCGATTAGATATTAGCAGTTTTATTGGTATACCCCTTCATTTGCAAGTGATTTTTCTCTTATATCTTAAGTTCTTTTAAATATTTGAGCAACAAGAAAGTCAGTTTGTTTATATACTTGTTACATGGTTATAGAATATTGTCAAAGCAATCATATTATAGCATTTTTAGTCTCTAGAACTTTTGGTTATTGAGATATATACGTTTCCGTTGGTATACCCCCTATATTTTTCTAAGATTTTTTATCTAATATTTAAAGTTCTCATCACTATTTCATCAGTGAGAAAGTCAAATTATTTATCTTTTTATCACATGATTAAAGAAAATTATTCTTGCAATCATTTGATACCAATTTAAGCTCTCTAGATCTTTTGGTTACTGATATATTAGCAGTTTTCTTGGTATACCTCCTTCGTTTGCCAATGTTTTTTTCTCCTATAGCTTAAGTTCTCTTAAATATTCGAGAAAGAAAAAAAAACATATTCTGTTTATAAACCCTTTACATGGTTATGGAATATTGTCATAGCAATCATTTGATACCAATTTCAGCTGTCTAGGACGTTTGGTTGCTGAAAAATATATGTTTCCGTTGGTATACCTCCTATATTTTTCTGAGATTTTTATCTAATATTTAAAGTTTTCATCTATATTCCAACAATGAGAAAGTCAAATTATTTATTTTCTTTATCTTATGTTTATAGAACATTATTCTTGCAATCATTTGATACCAATTTTAGCTCTCTAGAGCTTTCGGTCACTGATATATCAGCAGTTTTATTGGTATACCCCCTTCGTTTGCAAATGTTTTTTCTTCTATAGCTTAAGATCTCTTAAATATTCGAGAAACAAGAAAGACATTTTATTTATATATCCTTTACATTGTTATAGAATATTGTCATAACAATCATTTGATACCAATTTCAGCTGTCTAGGACTTTTGGTTGCTGAGATATTTACGTTTCCGTTGGCATACCCCCTATATTTTTCTGAGATTTTTATCTAATATTTAAAGTTCTCATCTATATTCCAACAATGACAAAGTCAAATTAATTATGTTTCTTATCTAATGATTATAGAACATCATTCTAACAATTATTTGATTCAAATTTTAGCTCTCTAGAGCTTTTGGTCACTGAGATATCAGCAGTTTTATTTGTATACCCCCTTCGTTTGCCAGTGATTTTTCTCCTATATCTGAAGTTCCCTTACGTATTTGCGCTAGAAGAGAGTCTGCTTATTGATATATCTAATTGTCGGAACACAAAAGTCGGACTATTAATGTATCTTATTATGTTGTTTTAGAATGTTATCATAACAATCATCTGTTACAAACTTCAGCTCTCTATGGCTTTTGGCTGCTGAGCTATAAACATTTCTGTAGGTATACCCCCTACATTGGTCTGTGATTTTGTCTCTAAAATTGAAAGTTCTCATCAATATTTGAACACCAAGAAGGTCAAAATCATTCTGTATATTTTTACATTAATAAGGAACATTATTATAACAATAATTTAATACAAATTTCAAGTCTTTGGAGTTTTTGGTTGCTGAGATATCTGAATTTCGTTGAATTTTCCCTTTCGCTTATCTTTCTCTAATATCTAAAGTTCTTTTTTAATATTTGAGCCTTAAGATAGCCAGCTTGTTTATATATCTTATTATATGGTTATAGGGCATTGCCATAGCAATCATTTGATACCAATTCAAGCTCTTTAGAGCTTTTGGTTGCTGAAATATAAACAACTGTGCTGGTATTCTCCATTTTCTATGATTTTAGTCTATTACATGAAGTTTTCATTAATATTCGAACACCAGGAAGTCAGTTTGATAATTATATATCATAACATAGTTATATAGCATTGCAAAAGCAATCATTTGATACCTATTTATGCTTTCTAGGTCTATCAGTAGCCAAGATACATGTGGTAATATAGGTGTACCACCTTACTACCTGCGCTTATTAGGGGTTGTGTTGAACACTCTGTGATTTTAGGTGACACATATGGGCATTAAAGTGACCCTCTGACCAAAATGGCACCCTTGAGCATTTGTTCTAAGGGTTCAAATTACATCCTATAACCCAAACCAAACCCTTCAAATGGCAATATAATTATTTTCCCTTTGTAAATCCTGATTTTCGTCATTTTCATTAATATTCATGAAAATGAAAATGATATGATTTTCATTTAAGCCCATGGCATCAACAAATTTGTCAAATAGAATAATTGATACAATAACAAGGAGCCACAATGATAGTTTAGGCCTGAAATTAGTTTTTATGGGATAATTGATTTTTAACTCTTTTTTTTCATTTTAATGTTTTAATGAAAATTCATGAATATGCAAGTAAGATAATATCCATTACTTATCATAGGATAAAAGGGATATGTCTAAGCTTAAGAATGAGACCAAGATCAATGGTCTAGGATAAACAACAATTGAGATATTTTCAATTTTCTATGTGTACCCCCATTATTGACGCATAAATTGAATATTTAGAGTAATTTAATAAAACATAGTGTAAAACGCAAACGCCTCGACTTTCAGATGGCAGAAAACAGGATTTGATAGCTTTTTCAATGTACTTTTAGAGAATAATAGTGTAGAAATTTCCCTTGGGGAGGAAAGGGGGATATGGATAGCTAGAAGACTATTCCCTACCGTTTTTTGTGTTAAAATGACGTTTTTTTTTAATTATGGGGTATCGTAAATAACGTGTCGTTTCACCATTAAAGCTACCAGCAATGCAAGTCCCCCCGATTTTTTACAAGTCTACAAACATAGTCCTACATGAAAATCATAAGGGGATTTGTTCAGGCCAGATGGTACCGACCCCCAAAATTTACGGTATTGGCTCATGGACCAGGTGGTCAGTGTTTGTTGTTCATATTCTAATCAGTCTTTCAATCAATCAAACAATCATGAAATTCACTGGATATTACAATAGGACAATCTTCGTCATATCTTTGCAAGCAAAATGTGAAGGTGAGTTGATTAACTTTAGCCATGGTTATTTGACATAGCCTTACAGCTGTGTGTAACACGGCACTATAGGGCTAAACTTGTTGAAGCTACATAAAAATGAGCCTCGCAGATATGTCTATTGGCGTCAAGAGTTATTTCATCAAGGCTTTTGACTGAGTGTGCTATAGGTAATTCAAACACCATACCGTAATCCAAGGGATCGATTTAAATGGTAGGTTTTTGTGGGGTTTGCAAGATGTCTATATTAACTTCTATTTTGTCAAAACTGTTGCATTCTAAATTGGTATTTTCTGCAGGAAATTACACATGATATTGTAATGTTAGGCCGTAATGTTTTGTTTTACACAGAAAAGAAAATCTCATATGTTTTCTTAAATGTGACTGTTGAAAAAGTGATGGCAAAATGTACTTTGTTAGTGAAATTATAAATGAGTATAATCATACCGAACCGATGTGGCAAGACAAAGAGTGGCACTGAGTGCAAAGTGAGCGTTCTTCTCCATTGAGAACAACATTAAGCGCGAATCCTTGAGGTTGTGTTCCTTTTGATTGGTTATACACCTAACATGCCTTGGATGGTTAGTTGTATGAAAATCTGCAAAAACCCAACATAATTAGGTTGTTAATGATGATAATGCTATAATGTAGTCACTACTTAATTCTGAACCAAGATACACAGTGGGGAGCGTGGTGTCCTAGTGGTACAGTGTCGAGCCCAGGAGTGAGAACTAGATTTTTCGAAACTTTACCGTGAATTCTCTACAAGTATACGGTCAACAACAAAAACGGCGACAAATGAAATATATTATACCTACTCCATCTATTGTCAAGTAAGAAATTAATCCAAACCATCACTTTTAAACAAGCAGTAGCAAGCAACCATGGTGGTTCTGGGACATAAAACACTTAATAGTTGCCCTCTTTATCACGAAAATTTGTCATTTTGCGCATTTACTGTCTGCGATACCGCAAGCTACATGTATTTTATTTAGACGGACACAGTTCTGCAGTTTAAATGCACAAGGAAGAACCAGATCAGAAAAGAACTCTAGATCGTATCTCCTTTGAACTACGGCATAGCTGCCATTGAGAACAAGATAAAACATGATACACCTAAGATGGTGAATTTGTAAGCATGGCCATTCTATAGCACCTTCAATATCTTATTTAAACTTCGGTAAGAAGTACATGTTCATATACGCGTATGTAAGTTGGAATGAAAATTCCCATGACTGATTTTGGCGTGTCTGGAAAAGTGTTATAGTAGGCTGGGCTTGGGCCAGACCCTTCGTGTGTCTGGCTCAGTCCACTAGTGTTTATCTGGCAGTTTTCATTTGCTCCAAAGTTTCTTTGTTTGTTTGAATTGATGCTTAGCGTCCTAGTCAACAGCTATGGCTATGTCGGGACGTTGCCTCCATTTTATGGGACTTATACCAAAAAATGAGGACTAAATTGACAATTAAGCACTAATATGTAGAAAACATATAGCAGGCTGTATCTGTGGTGTAGTTTTCGTTTTTTGTGAAAGAATGGATGCATTTTATAAGCAAATTCACATGACATTATTGTTTACACAATTTTACAATGCTTCACAAACGTCTTAAGGTTGTATTTCTTTTGTAGTCTTACATGTATTTGTTTTAGGTTTTGGTGTCGATTTCTGAAGTCAAACGGAAGTAGTTAAATTAAGTTCAGGTAGTTGTATGGCCACCTTTAGTGAAATAGCTGCTCACTCTGCTAATATAATGTTCTTTAGAGCCTCCACGTTATGGTCCATTTGATACGTATAATACATTATACCAATCGTAGTCCTTTTCGGACTTAATTGTTATCAGGTGAGCGATTGTTGCCCTTTTGGATCTCATTTCTTTTATTTTAGGACAGATACTTAGTAAATTTAATTTACTAATCGAAATGATTATGGAAGAAGAATGGTAATCTGCTATAAATTATAAGTATTTGATTCTATAGAGAAAATACAAAATTGTTACGTACGTTACCATGCCATTACGTAAAGTATGTTACCGTTATCATGAAGGATGCTCTGTAGTTGATTTTTGTGTGCTTTTTATACCATTTAGGACAGATATTCAATAAATTTAATTACCTGATTGAATAACTGTGAGAGAAAAATGATTATCTTCAATATATCATAGAAGTAGATGATTCTATAGTGAAAGTACAAAATTGTTACGTACGTTACCATGAAATTACGTAAAATATGTTACCATTATCGTGAAACATGGTCTGTAGTTGATTTTTCGTGTGATTTAATACCTATGGAAGTTTGGGATGCTGTTCAGGAAAGGGAGTGTTTTTGTTCTGTTTCTGCGGGGACATGGTTATTAATGGGCATAATATTTAAATGAGGGTAGGGGAAGACAATTAGCATCTGTGGAGTGATGGAAGGTCACAGAGAGCTCTACTATATACCATTTTAAAGGACAAGGACTGTCAATAACTATAATATAAATTGTAATTTGATATTTGGTCTAAGCTATATTCTATAAGAAATGAAACACGGTGGATATTCTAAATTACACAGGTTATTTACGTTACTTCTATTATACCAGTAGCCATGATATCTAAACATTATTGAATTTGGCCCTGTTAGATTTGGTAACATCTCTGCTACATATCTAAAAATAAAGTTCTTGTCAAATATTTGCTTTTTGTCATAAATTTTGGTGATCCCCTTAGCAGCTTGAATTTAAAAATCATACATCTGTAACGTACGTAACACGCTCTGGCACGATAAAGCCCCGGCGGTCATAGTGCTAACAAGCGGCATTTAGTAGCTTAGGGTACTGGCTTTCAGAAAATATATGTCTACAAAAATCCCCGGCATGGTGCACCTCTGCCATATACTATGTGATAGTCTAGTATGGTTTTTGTCGCCAAGCAACGGAATAAAACGATAAATGCACTGTAAAGGTTGATTATCAATGATCCATCAGATAAGATGGATATTGAAAAAATATAAAGCCTCCATAAGAGTATACCATGAAAAAAGGGTATTCTGTAAAAAATACAGCAAAATAACTTACCCGCAAAAACGCACGCGCTGTCATCAACGTCCGTAATTTTACCTATCAGTTTGAATTTGACGAGCCGAATGATCGGCGTGAAGAAGTACATTATTGAAGAATTAAAACAAATTCAAAACTATAAATATACACGTAGAAAGTAACCATTAATCTACAGACATACAGCTGTACATAAATCTGTTATTTGATATGATTTGAAATAAGTTATTATGTTGTGCTGATCCACAAAAAATGTCTTAGGGTATATTCGAGCTTTTCGGCTAGGGTGCCTGCTTAAACGCAAGGGGAGTCCAACTTATTTGGACTATTCTTAAGGAGTGCCAACTTGAAGGCAAGGAAAGTCCAACAAATATGTATAACATCAAACCCCATACCATTAAAATCCAAGCGGGGTCGTAACCCTAGCCACTCATCCCCCCCTCCCCCACCTGACCCTACCTACACCTTTCTCCCACCAATATGGATCAAAACACGATTCTCGACAATTTAGCCACTTTGAGCTTCAGATTATCTGAATTTTAAGAAATGTGTAATATAATGACATTTTAGTAGGCTTAAAAGCTTTGTATGTTACGTTTTACATCCTTTGCACTCGATGACCTTTGACCTTATCTATTGACCTCAATATTGATTTCTCATAAGGGCAACAACTAATTTAGGATTCAGTGCTTCTGTCTAAAGTGCCTATTAAAGCAAAATTCTACTTTTGCTAAGCTTAAAAACTTTGTATAAAACATTTTACATAATTTTGCACCTGATGACATTTGACCTCATTTATTGACCTTAATACTAGACTTTCGTTTTTGCAACAAGTAGAAACTGAAAGAGGGTGTGTCCCTCTATAACTGTTGCACTTCATGCCGCAAAAGTGCCCACAAACTTGTTTTCTAGCGCACATATCTACTGTTGAACGCTTGTCTAAAAGGTAAGGCAGCCTCTTTAAGAATACGTTGATTTATATTGTCATGACCCGTATCTTTCCCAAGTTTTAATGTTTAGAACATCTTTAACTTCAGTTACTGTGAAGACTATGTTATTTAAAGTAGTAGTCCGGCACAAAGTCAATTTGACCTGGAAGTGTGGTATAAAGTTTTTGTCTTTACAGATTCTTGTAGGTTGGATATTGCCATTAACGATTCTGGATGATGACAGCCTGTCATCCTTGAGCGTTTTGAGAAATTCAAGATGGCGCTCAAGATGTCAAAAAATAATGAAAATGCATGTATTAGTATACAATGTGCCTTTTAAAATGAATAAAAATGCTATGCTCCCTCACAATATTAGCAGATATTATTATATCTGATATAAGTTATTGTTTCCTGGTTTAAAGATAAAAAACGATTTCCAAGATGGCCGCCAAAATAATATATCTTGAAGAATCCAAATGCCTGTACAATATTTACATATTTGAGCTTCTTATTCATACATGTTTTGATCAGTTAGGCCTGGAAATGACATTAAGTTTTGTTTTCTTTATAAATTCATGCATATAAGACCTTTTTAATAGAGAATCCAACTTCTGACACCGTGTAAGCATTGAACAATATGAGAAAATCAAGATGACATCTAAAATTATGCTTATGCATTGTTTTAGAGTTTGTCTATCAGAGAATGAAAATGCTATTTAATCCTACTATTTAGTAAATATTGACATATCTAACATTAGTCACCTTTTCTATGCTTTAAAATAAAACATAGAATCCAAGATGGCTGTCAGGATATTGCTTAAACATTATAAACAGTTTCCTAATACATATACTTCTGAACTTTTAGTCTATTTCTGATTTTAATGCATCACTAAACACATCTAATTCTTAGGAATACAACCAATAAAAATAACAAGAACTTCACTGTATAGATGGTACTCAAATCATCTGGTCAATATTCAATTTATTGTAGTTGGCTGTTATAGAGAACACGCAGCAGCTTATTAAGTTGATAAGTTGTGAGCTTACACGGGTGCTGAATTTCGTAAAAGAAGCAATGATATCCACAAACTAGTAGGCACAGGCAAAAAATCGAACAGAGTGTAAAAAATGAAAGAAAAAGGATGTTTCGTTTCAATTGAAAGGATTGACATAAACACTTGAATTATAAGCAAACAAATAATATCCTTGTCTACCAGATAGTCACTGTTATACTACATGAAAATCCAAAAGGAGCTTCAATTTTTGTGGATGACACTGGTGTATGTTTTGCTACTTTAAAACTCAAAGCCTCACAATTCCTGGTATTGTTAAATCATCCAATGAAGGCAAGAACTACCATAGACATAAATCTGACATACATACTTAGTATAAGAGAATGCTGAACTAAGACCTGATTTGATTAACGCTCATGCTGTATAGGGATTGGTTACTGTTGCACGCGTCCATACGTTGACGTCCTACATAATTGAAAATGTCAAAAAATGCCCATTTGCCGGCAAGATTTTAAATCAGTTCTGCAAAATAACAATGTTGTCACAGTCATTTTGGTGGCTGACTAATGAGGCCAAACTTTACCCCTCCATCTTCCACTGTACCTCTTGATAATCACCTTCTTAAATCAATTAAATTGCATTTTTAAAGTGAAAGTGGGAGTCAAAGCGCCGCATAGCGTTGTGATGGTTACAACAAAAAAGCAAGCATAGACTTGCAGGAAATAAATCAGAAAACTGTGAGATAAATGATTTTAGACTGTGTCCTGAGCTGTTGCATACTTGTGTTTTGCATCTGCTTAAAGCTTGGGGTGGTATAAGACTTCAAATTTTCGGACACAATAATTTGTCTAGGCTAGATATACTTTCAAAGAGATCCTATAAGAGCACTGAGCATATTAATGAGAAAAGGGATGGGTCATATCGCGGTTTCGGCTGCTTAAGCCACTTAAGTGACCCTTTAGATTTGGCAAAATGGAGCCAAAGAGAATTATACTATTATTTTGCATTCTGGCTAGGTATCCTTGATCTATTTTTGTATGCTCATTTTACTTTGATAGTGTTTCGTCAAACTATTTTAGTCTAGCATTATACTGTGTTTACCAGTAACTTAGATAGCTGTAATTTTGAAAACTTCATTTCTTATTAGTATTTTGTCCTCCATATAGATATACATGTATTTGTCAGGCACACATCTGGAGTTGGTGCGCTTGACGTATACGTGTATTTTATGCTCTTCTGACTCTAAATTAATGCCCAATTGCTTAGCTCGCTGAAAGTGTAACTGCCTTTGAAAGCACGCTCTCCGACTTGGTAACCTTGATGTATTATTTCATGCCACGTCATTGACTTTCAAGTTAGAGTTATGAATGTTGTGGCTAATACTGGGTTGTGTCACCATGTATATTAATTGACATTGATAAAGCATGTACATTGACCTGGTAACAGTGATCTAATTTTAATGCTCTGTTGACTTTGAACATATTTTTGTCGCGGCTTGCATTAAGGTGTGTACTAGTATTTCTGCCCCTTTATCAAATAACTTGGTGTGGGTCCGTGAATAGTAATTTTACGAAACATTGATCTATATTGTATGCACCCTGGAGTTCGACAAAATTTACATAGATTTTCACATTAAAATGTGTTTCCTGTAATACCAACATTTGCAGCTATAGATCCTTAGATATAAATGGTCCTTTGCATATCCTTCGGGTGAAGCACCATTACCTCTGGCACACTTGACCCGCACTGCTGCGTGTTGTAATTACTCAGGGTTGCCACGCTCCGACTGAAACAAAACTCCCTGACATTTCCCTGACAGAATTTCAAATTTCCCTGACATCAACATCTTGTCGCGCGGTCTCTAAGAACACTTTCATTGGGCAATTTTTGAAACTTATAAAGACATTTTTACAACAAAACACCAATCAGAACTTAATTCAAAATAAAATACACTTTTGAATACTATGTGATTTAAGACTGCCCCAAAAACACCGATGGGATGTAGACAAATTCAGTAAGTAATTTGACTTGAATCTGGTGTTTTCAAAATTCCCTGACAATTCCCTGACATTTGCCAACAATTTCAAATTTCCCTGACAGTTTGCAAAATTCCCTGACATTTCCCTGACCTTGAAAAAATTAAAATTTCCCTGCCTTTTCCCTGACACGTGGCAACCCTGTTACTGTATTTCGTCAATTGCAACTTCGGAATCGAAAGTGGCGTTCTTTTCATCTGTGCTGTTGATTTTCGACAGGATATATCTTCTAGATCTGAACCCTACCCATTTGTTCTGAAGCTATCTATAAATCAATATACTTTCAAATAATTAAGCTGAAGTTTAGAACAAGTCATACCCGACATGACTTATAAATAAGAAAAAAAGCTGTACAAAAATCTCCACGGTGTACTAAATACATACGCTAGTTTCTAGGCTTTATTTGTGTGGCGGGATTGCATCTGAATATGTTAGCATTCAATTATTTGAGTATTTTATACCACTCTTATAAATGTCAATTTGACGATTTTATCATGCTTCTTATGAATCTATGAAAGAATGATATTTCATCATCTTTTTACACTGTGAACATATATTATGAATCCTATTCATAATATGAATAGGATCCATAATAAATGATCACAGTGTGAAAATAATCTGAAATTACATCAACAGAATAACAAAACTACGTTGTGTTAAATCTGCACTTTTTATAGAGTCAAAGACAATTCAAATCCCTGAATGCATTTGTTCAGATGAACTTAGATGTTCTGTTTGGTATATTTGTGTCAATTTTACACCAATAACATACAAAATGAGAAAAAATTGTGATTTTTTTTCTGGTGGCCATTATGAATACCATGTTACATATTTTAATTTTATAGCTTGCAAAAATATGTAAGTTACATCAATCCTTCAGCTTCCCTTCATGATTTGACCAAAATGCAAACAAACATTCACTGTCAGTTCAGTGTTATTAACTGTATAGTTGGAAATCTGTATCTGGCAGACATTTTGGATGCCATCTTGAATATCTTACAATGCTCAATGATGGCAGGAGTTCATTATTTTGATTCTATAATGACAGTGTCTTATCCAGAAGAAGCTAAAATATGTATACCGTATAAATAAATAGTAAATCATTTAAAATCTTTGAAACAAATCTTATTTTGGCAGCCATCTTGGATGCCATTACTGGTTTTTAAACAAGAAAGCTTTAAATGAAGACACTTGAGTTAATGTCTAATTAAGTTGTGAGGTAAAATAGCATTTTTATTCATTTTATAGACAAACTGGGTATTTGAGCACATGTATTTTCATTATTTTAGACATCTTTGACGCCATCTTGAATTTCTCGAAATGCTCAATCATAACAGGCTGTCATCATCCAGAATCTTAAATGGCAATGTCTAACCTGCAAGAATCCATCAAGAAAAAAAAACTTTATACCCAAATTCCAGGTCCATCGAATATATGCCATATTCGTGCTGGACTAAGTTCCATCAGTCCTTTAGCTTCCCTTCATGATTTGACCAAAATGCAAATACACATTCACTTTCAGTTCAGCGTAATTAACTGTATAGTTGGAAATCTGTATCTGGCAAACAATTTGGATGTCATCTTGAATATCTTACAAGGCTCAATGATGGCAGGAGTTCATTATTTTGATTTTATTACCTAATTACATAAAAATTTGTATAGAAATGCCTATTTGTTACTTTCTTCTATTTCAATAATTATTTTTAATTTCATGAAATAGTACCAGGCAATAGAAAATTCTATTGCCTGGTCAGTGATCAATCTATTGCAGTCTATCGCATTAAACATCACATGACTGCAATGTTACTATAGGGATCAACCATGGTTTTCAGTGTTCAAACATTCGATGGATCACGAGGAAGGTGTTTGAACACAAGGCCGCAGGCCGCGTGTTCAAACACCTTCCGAGTGATCCATCGAATGTTTGAACACTGAAACAAACCATGGTTGATCGCTATTCTTGCATTTTCACTCTAATCCACTTAAAATCTCTTGAAAATAACATTAACAATGTAAAAACGCACCGAAAACCGCGAAGCTTTTTCAACGTCGGCCATTTTGTTTCTATGAAATACATGACGTCACGTCACTTTGACCAATGACGTCGGCCAAAACCCATGTTCAAACGGCACGTGAATTTCATGATTTGAACATGGGTTTTGCGGTTTGAACACGGCTTTCGACCAATCAAAAACGGCTTCAAACAGCTATGTGCATAGATATCTATGCAAGAAAAGGTATTCTTGCATAGAAATCTATGCGCATAGCTGTTTGAAGCCGTTTTCGATTGGTCGAAAGCCGTGTTCAAACAGCAAAACCCATGTTCAAATCATGAAATTCACGTGCCGTTTGAACATGGGTTTTGACCGACGTCATTGGTCAATGCGACGTGACGTCATGTGTTTCGTTCTAAACAAAATGGCCGACGTTGAAGAAGCTCCGCGGGTTTCGGTGAGTTTTTACGTTGTTAATGTTATTTTCAAGAGATTTTAAGTGGATTAGAGAGAAAATGCAAGAATAGCGATCAACCATGGTTTGCTTCAGTGTTCAAACATTCGCTGGATCACTCGGAAGGCGTTTGAACACGCGGCCTGCGGCCTTGTGTTCAAACGCCTTCCTCGTGATCCATCGAATGTTTGAACACTGAAAACCATGGTTGATCCCTATATTCTAACACACCTCGCCTATATAGCCAATGGTAAAAACGTGTTATATTGTGCAACAATTTCACTGGGCGAATAAGCGTGACGTTACTTTGCGGCATTTGTGACGTCAGCTATCCCACAAAGCAGCGTTAGACGGTGAAACGTCGTTTTAGCGCACAACAAACGTAATAAGTGTGTGTAAATACCAGCATTACAGTCAAATATTTGGCGGGATATCTGCAATGCAATGGCGGAAAGCTGAACGATATCGACGGTTTCAGCAACATTTATTCTGTTTATTGTGTGTTAGAATCGAAATAGATCAGCTCAAGTGCGTGAATTGTTGAGTAATAATTCACTGTTTGTCGGTCAGTTGTAAGAAGATATATAACTCGCGCTACGCGCTCGTGATTTGATCTTCTTTACAACTGACCTCCAAACAGTGAATTATTACTCAACAATTCACTGCTAGAGCTGATCTATTTCTTAAAGAACACGCAATAGTACCGGGCAATAGAAAATTCTATTGCCTGGACAACTGTCGATTGCCTGGTCACATGATAAGTCACATGACTGAAATGTAATTAGGTAATAGAACAGTTATTTCAAGCTTAAACAGGCAATAGTGAAAAAACATTTTCCCCTCGGTGCAGGTACCGACTTGACTGCTATTGCCCTCGGTACCTGCACCTCTGGGAAAATATTTTGCACTATTGCCTGCTGAAGCATGAAATAACTGTATACTATAATGACAGTGTCTTAGCCAGAAGAAGCTAAAATATGTATACCGTATAAATATATAGTAAATCATTTAAAATCTTTGAAACAAATCTTATTTTGGCAGCCATCTTGGATGCCATTACTGGTTTTTAAACAAGAAAGACACTCGAGTTGATATCTAATTAAGTTGTGAGGTAAAATAGCATTTTTATTCATTTTATAGGCAAATTGGGTAGTTGAGCACATGTATTTTCATTATTTTAGACATCTTTGACGCCATCTTGAATTTCTCGAAATGCTCAATGATGACAGGCTGTCATCATCCAGAATCTTAAATGGCAATGTCTAACCTGCAAGAATCCATCAAGAAAAAAAAACTTTATACCCAACTTCCAGGTCCATCGACAATATGCCATATTCTTGCTGGACTAAACAGTTTGTTGAACAAAATAATTGTTTAATATGGTAGCTTTTTCATTACTATCTGCAACATACATGTTGTCGTGAAATAAAGGGGGTATGTTTACATTGTAAACCATTTGTACAACAAATTTAAATTGCTTATTGGTAGGAAACAACCAACTTAATCTTAACAGCAATTGCCGTGCAAAAGTACATTGTTGCAAGCAAACGTTTTCAGTCTTGAAAACTCTCTCTCTCTCTCTCTCTCTCTGTATGTTATTTACATACATATACTCTCTCTCTCTCTCTCTCTCTCTCTCTCTCTCTCTCTCTCTCTCTCTCTCTCTCTGCATGTTATTTACATACATATATGTATTCCTATGTTGTTTATTTATACAAATATTTGATTCTAATATTTGTTTGAACGAACATGAATTAGATTTAGGAACAATTTTCACCGGCTGTTTGCAAGTCTTGATCACTTTTGGGAGACAGATTAGTTTAAGCCACAGGGCTTCTTTCTAAATCCCTTCTAACATTATTGTAATGTACTGTATATTTATATGTTGTTATTCTAATTTGAATAAATATGTTTAAACCAAACTGTACATCTGTGAGTGTTGATGCTGCTTGTAAACTGCACACACTGTGCATCAGTTGGTGATACTTGTGAACTAACTGCAGTCACAAACTGTACATCTGTTGGTGGTGCTTGTGACTAACTGCAGTCACAAACTGTACATTTGTTCTTTGTGCTTGTGAAGTAACTGCAGTCACAAACTGTACATCTGTTGGTGGTACTTGTGAAATAACTGCAGTCACAAACTGTACATCTGTTGGTTGTGTTTGTGAACTAACTGTACACACTGTACATCTGTTGGTGGTACTTGTGAACTAACTGCAGTCACACACTGTACATCTGTTGGTGGTGCTTATGAACTAACTGCAGTCACAGGCTGTACATCTGTTGGTGGTGCTTATGAACTAACTGCAGTCACAAACTGTACGAGGTATGGCAGGAAAGTTCGTAGACACCATTAGTATTTTCAATAGTAAAAGAAATTCAGTCAAAATGAATATATCTGGGTTTGCAAAAATATTTCATGAGCAAATAGGCGAAATTTTAAGAAAATCTTGCCAACACGACATCTTCTACAGCCTTTTATGTGCACCTCCCTAGCCGGGAGCGGGGCAAGGATCAACGTCTCAGTGACGGTACTTGAAGTTTATTGCTGTCAGTGCTTTATAAATATATTTGTAACAAGTTTAACCAATGTTTCAGAGTTATTAGGGTCCTTGGATATCGTTACAATTTTATTATGTGTATCCAGCTGTCAAATGTAGATCTGTGCCAACTGTCATCAGGTTCTCTGATGACCGGTTGAACATATGAAACCATTTTCATTCGCTGAGAATGAAAGACGAGTGCCCTTCTGCCGCCGTTTATCATCTTAGATGATCTATCGAGCATCCAAAAATCAACTCTGCCACTAGTTAACTAGTGACAGACAAGCTGATAGCTTTTACGTTATTGTTTGTATCATTTCCATCGTGTTTGTTGGCCATTTCCATAACAAGAACACACAATTTTATGGTTATCGGCTGTTCTCCGACGTCAAAAGTACGCCATTTTTTCAAACATTTTTTTTCGGACTGCATCTGAAATTTTATTCACAGATATCAAACTGCACTGCCGCCAAGGCCCAAACATTCAGAAAACGTTGTTGATTGAACATTCTTTCAGGATCAAAATATTTTAACGTTACAGCACACTTCCGTGAATGTGAAAATCGTCACATTTTATCACGTTTTGGCACCTGCCCCGCACGGCCCTACCCTCAAGCAGAAAAGTGGCCATACCAAACGTGTTATTATTTCAAATTGCACAAAATTTCTGCGGAGTTAGCTGCCCTTTAGTGTTTGAAAAATCAATAGTTTGTGTTGTGGCCACTCTAGCATGGATCTTCTTCATTCTTGCAGGTAACAAGGATAACTACAATATCTCGGATGAGTTCGAATTTAGGCCAGATGCTTTAATCCTTTGTTCATTGTCACTTCTCTAGTGTTTTGACAACTTTAAAGAGAATACTCATCAAGTGACACCTGTTGAGTATTTAATCAAATAAAGGTGTTGCAACCAGTTATCAGTTTTAACTTTTATAATCATGGTGAGATCAGTATGTAAGTAATAATTTTTGATTGAAAAAAATTTCAATCAAACAGAAGTAATCATGATTAACGATTAAGATTAACCCAGGTCTACAGGCTATACACCTGTTGGTGGTACTTGTGAACTAACTTCAGTCACAGGCTGTACATCTGATGGTGGTGCTTGTTAAAGCCCCTACGATTAACTTGCGATGATCGTACGATGCCATTTTTTGCATGTTCGTGCGGTCTCCGCAGGGTGACCCTACGATGCCCCTACGATACTACGGCTTCCTACGATCTCCGTAGCCTCTACGATTTTGTAGTGGTCTGCACTTTTACAAATTTTAAAAATCGTAAGACCGTAGCCCGTAGACACGTCGTAGGTAGCATCATCGTACGGGCGCCTTACGGAAACCCTGCGATGCTCGTGCGGTCACCGCACGATTTTATGATAATTTTGGGACTAAAATAGTAAGATAATCGTAGACCTTTAGTGTGATCGTACGGCATCCGTACGGTTATATCGCAAGTTTATTAAAATCGTACGGAAATCGTGCGGTCATCATACGAACATACTACGGCGTCCGCACTTTTATCGTGCGACCTCCCTGTGATTGCTGTGCATTTTTATGGGATATGGTTGCATTTCACCATTAGGTTTCAATAGGCGCCACAAGCCTCATTGAAAACGATCGTCTGAGCAGATTCAAAATAAAACTATCTGCGTGTTTCCTATGTAAATTCAAAAGTATGTCCCGCTAAACGGAAACACCATCAGCAACAATATTTCGTGATCCGAGTGTGTTTTTAAAGGGGCACATGAAGAAAAATCAATCCCGTTCCCAATCGGTACCGGAATTTTTCGACTTAACAAACATATATCGTAGAAGTAAGGCCGGTCTTCGAAAAACTGCACGATTCTGTCGTTCAGTGCGGCTTGTTTCTCTCCAGGTTCGTCTTCCTCATCTGTATAATGCTGTGGAGTTTCCTTTTTTGAACGCTTGCCTTTTCCTTTCGGGGGAGCCATGATGTACTGTGAGGTTGTACACGTTTGGTAGTACACAAAAGACGGACGGACACCTAACATCGTACGGCTATCGTAGGGACACCGCAAGAAATCGTAAGGACTCCTCACGGACATCGCACGGGCTCCATACGATTTCAACTTAAAGTGTGCGGAGACCCTTTGATTTCCCTACGATCTCCAAACGGTTCCGACTCAGAACATCGAAGAAAGCTAGAACAAGATATCGAACGATGCCCATATGAATTGTAAACACCTACGTCGTAGCCCATGATCACATTCGATGTCTAAAAATCGTAGCGAAATCGCGGACCGAAAAATTGTACAATGATCGGGGCAAATGTAACCTACTAGGCATGACCCCTTGCGGCCTCCCTACGATCGCTGTACGATTTTTGTTCCCAACTTATCATTAAAAATCGTGCGGTGACCGCTCGACTATCGCAGGGTATTCGTACGGTGCCCGTATGATGCCCTACGACGTGTCTACGGGTTGCGGTCTTACGATTTTAAAATTTGTAATAGTGCAGACTATTACAAGATCGTAGAGGCTACGGAGATCGCAGGAAGTCGTAGAATCGTAGGGACATCGTAAGGTCACCCTGCGGAGGCCGCACGAAAATGCAAAAAATGGTATCGTACGATCATCGCAACCTAATCGTAGGCCAAATGTAACCGAGGCATCAGTCAGAAGTCCAAGGGACTCCGTACGATATCCACTAACAGTCTGCGGAGACCCTACGACTACCGTGTGGCCTCCTTGCGTTTTGTATTTAAACGTATAGGGACTCCGTACGGACAACGCACGGGATCCGTACGATATCTACGTACTATCTTGCGTTTTTGTTTGAGAACGTCGACAATTGGCAGATCTAAAAAAATCGCACGATGTCCGTATGAATTGTAAACACATACGTCGTAGCCCACGATCTCCTACGATGTCTAAAAAATCGTAGAGAAAATCGCAGACCGAAAAATCGTACGATGATCGGGGCAAATGTAACCTAGGCTTAACTGCTTGAAGTCAGAGTGAGGCAATTCATATGTTGTTGGTGCTTTTGAACTGGCTGCAGTCACAAGTTGTACAGCTCTTGGTTATGTTTGTGAACTTAATGGTGATTCTTGTAGATTTGCTGCAGTTATGAATGTAAATCTTATTGGTGTTACTTGTGAACTGGCTCCTGTCACATCCATAGGTCATTTTTGTTTAAAAAATGTCCATTTTTTGTAAGTTTTCTCCCATTTAATGACTATAACATTTTTTTTCTAGGGCGAACTAATTGGTATTTCTAAAAGTTGAACATCAAAGCAAAAAATAACAGATGCAGCATTAACAGTTTTAAGTATATACGTCGAAAAATATTAATCCAAGGTATATACAGGGTGATCCAGAATATGTGATACCATTACAACCTTTATTTTTTTTTTCGGCAGCACCTTAATTATTTAAACCTATATCAAAATAATCTACCAAGATTCAAATTTTGTTTGGTATACAACATTAGATATACACACCACTTACATGTAAAATAGAACTGTTCATTGACAAACGATTTCATAAAATTTACATATAAGCCTTTTATGACATCCACATTGGATAACAATGGCGTCAAGCTTGTTTTGATAGCTCGCCTTTTCTTGTGAGGACACTTAAATGAAAACGCTTGTTCACCTCAATCAAATACTTTTTGAATGCTTAAACTTTCTCATTAATAAATGTTTTGAAAATTAACGCCACACATTCATGCATCAGTAATAGCAAACATTAACACGCAGATTGAACAAGATCCCATCATAACATTAATTTGACGTAAAATAACGAATTATGCAAAAACTATCAAATTGTTTGATCTCTATTATTCAAAATGTCATCACATAAAGTACTTCTTATTATGTACCAAACAAAATTTGAATTATCACAACCCATTGTGATTTAAGTTTTACTATGATATGTGTGTTTGTGGAACAAAATTATGTAAGCTTAAAATGGTATCAGATATTCTGGATCACTCTGTATGTTGCCCCATCTACTTTCGGTTTTCTGTCAATCATTTGATGATGGGGTTCCTTGGGGTCACTTTGGTGGTGCGATATTGGATATATATTGCTGATGAAGTGTTGAAAATGACTATTGTATTGGCGACTGTTGGTGTATGTTTTGCTTTGTTTTCGATATTTTCATATAGCAGTGATATCTGTAGTTCTACATGTAGTTGTCATAACTATCTCTTTATTTTGTTCGTGTGTATGAATACATATACTAACCTGTCTTGGGCCTCACTTGTATTTCGAAGTAAGTTTCTGATTGTCAGGCTTTTTCTTACATTTCACTTTCCTAAGTAAATCGCAGAGTTAGTCCATATTATAGAGATCTTTGTCCGATCTTTACAGTGAAGGTGAAATTAATTTAGTCATTCCATGATCATTATTTTAGTTGGCCTAGTTTCATTTGCTTATGTATAAAATTTCAAATACTTTCAGGACAGGATGACCTTCTTTTGATTCTTTTCAGTGTTGATGTATCAATTGTGAGCTGAACAAAAAAAAAAAAAAAAAAAAAAAAAAACAGACATGCTAAAAGAAGTGTATTTGTGTATTTAACTGTTTGGATTCAGACTTTAGAATAGAATAGAATCTGTGTCTAATCATGGATCCAGACTTTAGAATAGAATAGAATCTGTGTCTAATCATGGGTCACCACATAGTAGCATATGAAGATTGTGATTTACTTAGAATGCAGGAAGATCGAACCTGAATTTTATTTGGAAGCCAGATCGAGTGGGTAACAACCTACAGCAAGGCAATAGTTTTTTTCGCTGTAGATTGTTGCTGGATCGATAATGACTCACTGTACACTGATGCCCAGTTGATCTGGCTTCCAATCAATGCAATCCCTATTATCACCAGTCCAGCAATGTTGGATGAATCTGTGCTGTATGGAATTTTGTTGCAGACTGCAGGAAGATCATACCCAAATTTTGTTTGGCCGTATTTTGAAGGAAAAATAAACAATGAGTAAAATAAAACAGTAAATTTTATTTTCATAATGTTTAAGTAATACCGTATTTGAATTATCAGTTATTGTACCCTGTATGTACGCGATGCATCCAAACTTTTAACCAGTGCAGACTTATGCAACAGCACATGACATGTGAAAAAATGGGTTGTGTTGATTGGAAGCCAGATTTATCGGATAACAACCTACAGTAAATCAATGGACTCTTTGCTGTAGATTGATGCCGAATCGATAATACCTCATTGTACATTGTCGCCCAGTCAATATGGCTGTCAATCAATGCAATACCTTCTGCCACAATTCGAGCAATATTGGATTGATCTTCGCAATAAGAAATTTGGTCGAATCCCAGTTATACATACAGGGTGTATTGTGTTTCTGTTTTTGTTCGCTCACTGCTTGCATACATATGTACCCGACCAGCCAATTATGTTTTAGTTCGGATATTTGCCACTTAAGTTCATGAACTGAAATGAAAAATACTTCTATCACAATTAATTTGAGCCCTCAAACTTCTATGAACCGCCTCTTATAGCATGTTACAAATAACATGATATATATCTTTCTTGTTCCATTTCATTTTAAATTTATTTGAGACCAAAACTGATATTGGTGTAGACTGGTCAAGGTCTTGATTTGAATGACAAGAATCATAGCATCATAGGGTTCTAGAGAATATTTTTAAAAGTTTTTGCCCTTTATGGGCATGACAGCCATCTTGATCATGTAACCTTGACCTATTCATACCAATATCTTCTGACCCATATGTAACAACAAGATCCATCAATATATTCAAGAGATATATAGTTCTTTAAAAAACTTCAACCAAAAACTTTAATATAGCATTTCAAAGTCTATGGCCTTCTTGACCTCAAAGACACTCAGGTTTTCCATGATGCCTATTGTTCTGAAGTTTTGCACTTTGCCATCAATGATGGTAAAACTAAAACTTAAGATCAATATCTAACAACATGCAAAGTATCAATGAGATCCATGCTAATATTCAAGAGATATAGTGTAGTTCTAGAAACTTTATCCAAAAACAGTTTAACATAATCAGACTCAGACACCGACCCTGGGGTGAGTGCAAAAGATCTGCCTGTGCAGGCAAGCTAAAAACTGTAGGACTAGCAAACATTTGAGAAGATGAAGATGTTGTGTATGCATGACCATAAATTGAAGTTACAATCATTATCAAATACATGACATTGCTATTTTAATATCAATTCTCTGTAACCACCAAAATTTTAACATGGACTCCGGCACGCATAGTCTCAGGATTGGATGAAATTTTCACACAATGATCGGTACCACTCAAAACCAAGAAAAATGTTGTCAATATTTATTTTGCTTCTTCCGTTGCCATGGCAACGCAAAAATCAGTTTTTCCAAATTTCAGTAATAATTTGCAGATTTTTTCTTGAAAATTACAATTTTCATGGTCAAAATTTTTATAGTTCCAAAAGGAGCCCAGCTAAACCAATGCTTTACTTATGTCATCTATCTGCGCACTTACCTTCGGTATAGTTCATTTATCAATCTGTTTAAGTACATGTATCTTACAGCAGCCGCATTTTAAAGTATGGATGTTTAGCAAGTTCAGAAAACGTGAAAATCAGAAAAATAGGCACATTCCGAAAAGAGATATCTTTTAAAAAAAAGACTCGGGAGTTGAACATTCTTTTGAGAGTGATAAGAAACTACAATGTATTGCAGTTGTATCTGTGAAAAAAAGGATTTAATGGTTACAACGGGAAGCATATCAGCCGTATATTTTAATTGACAATGATTTAAATAAATTCGATTCTCTAAAATGAGCTAATATTCACCCAACTTTATTTTAAAGGCAAAACAGATATAGATTGTAAATACTTGCATGCTCTCAAGGGCGATAACTCTTCAAAATTTGATGAAAATCGAAGGGAAATTAGAGAAAATAAGATTTTTCTGTTAACTGACATATTTTTCTAAATAAAACACATTGACGGGCAATCCAATTGCATTTGCCAATAGAAGAAAACTACCAAAGTGCAATTAATTAAAATCCGACGTTGTCCCCCTATTTTCTTCCATTTTAATGCTAAAATCATGCAAATCTGGTGACATTTTCTTCAAACAAAGAAATTTATCAGCAAAATACATTACACATCAGGAGAACATGTCCGTGCAATATATACCCCCTTAAACCCCACTTTTATATAGAAAAACTGGGGTATGCAGGGGTATACCTATTTTTCTTATTTTTGCTCCAAAACATAGATTGTGGGTACTCGTTAGAACTGCCTTGCTGAGGCGGTTCTAACGGGTACTCACAATCTTTTTTTTGGAGCAAAAATAAGAGAAATATAAAAAAAAAATCTAATGAAATGTTAGATCTATACAGCTGAAAAATTTTATGTATATTGCATGGGCAAGTTTTCATAATGAGTATCACCTGCTATTGGGAATTATAAATGCTACGCTTTTAACACGTCTTATTACAAAACTAGTCACAGCCATTCTTGTCTTAAAAACTTAAATTTTCATATTGTTTAAAAGTGCAATCAAATGTGCACTTGTTATTTACAGAAAACGATCTTGCCCCAATCCCATACATGTGATGAGTTTGAAAGAGGCATCAGGGAGATTTTTCATTCATTTCAGGGAGGATTTAGAAAAATGTATAGAATATATAGGAAAATTCTTGGTTCATTTCAGGGAGATTTTGAATTTTCATGAAAAAGTGGTGTCTTTTAGAAGAATTTTAGATCATTTTACTGCTCATTTCCTGGAGTCTCCCTGATGATGAGGGAGGTATCACATGTATGCAATCCATTTTTTTTTCACAAATACAACTGCCATACATAGTAGTTTCTTATCAATCTCAAGAGAATGTTCAACTCGCGAGTCTTTTTAAAATATCTATTTTCAGAATGTGCCTATTTTTCTGATTTTCACATTTTCTGTAAAAGTGCTAAATGCCAATACTTTAAGATGCTGCTGCTGCAAGATGCACACACAGATTGATAAATGAACTATACCGAAAGTAAGTGGGCAGATAGATGTCATAAAAGAAGCATTGGTTAAGCTGGGCTCTTTTTGGAACTATAAAAACTTTGACCATGAAAAGTGTAGTTTTCAAGAAAATTAACTGCAACTTTTTACCAAAATTTGGAAAAAAAAAGATTTTTGAGGTTGCCATTGACAACTTTTTTCTTGGTTTTGAGTGGTACTGATTATTGTGTGAAAGTTTCATCCAATTCTGAGACTATGCGTGCCGAAATTTTTTGGTGGTTACAGAGAATTGATATTAAAATCTAAGGGTTTTGTTATTTGAAAGGCCATTGCTTTAAGCCTCTTAATTTATTTTGATACAAAGTTTTCTTAATGGTTTGTGCACATATTACAACCTATTCCTAAATCTAATGATTTGTTTTCAATTCTCCCATCTCAATGTTTCATCCTGATCCCAACAGTAAATCTGTCTTCAAAGGTTGTAGTATGAAATGACTTATAGATTTAACCCCAGGAAGGCAGCTAAGTGTTTTGTCAATAATACTTTAGTTATGCTGGTAGATAAACCTAAGCCCCACCCATATACTCTGTGTGACAGATGGTCAGTTGAAATGAAGTCAGGTAATGCCTCCTTAAATGGTAAGCAGAGCTTAATTTGTCCTATGTTAGTGACTCTTTAAATGTATACTTTGTTTTCAAAATGAAAAGTGATACTGGTGCTATTTTTGGAACATTAATGACAACTTTAATGGTACAGATACTTTGATCTGTTGGTGAGATATCATTCAGGTGTCCTGTGTGAGGCTTTATTGAGACACAGAAAATAGAACTGGATTTATCAAAAGATAAACTGTTACATCTGTGGCTTTTGAAATTTAAGCCACTTGTCAAACCGTTATCTAATTGTGAATGACAGCAGCAGGAAAAATCATTAGATTTAGGAATCGGCTGTAATAATTATTGTTGCCAAATTTAAAAAAAACTAGAATTAAGAATTTCATTTTTTTTTTGCATTTTTAAGTCTTTCACATGCTCTATATGTGTATGGAAAGTATTTTTACATGCTCTATATGTGTATGGAAAGTATTTTAGCAGTTTAAGTCATTAAAAGCTAGGAGTAAATCAGCCTTGAAGGCACTATCTGTGCAAGTATTAATATACAATTTAATAAAAATACTTAAATAGTACAAAAAATATCACAGGAATGCTATAGTTTAGTTTATGACACTTTCAGCTAGTTCATGTTTGTCACTCTTGCTAGGTTTCTTCAGAAAGGTGAACAGATAATGTGGTCTCTAAATAGAGTTTATAAAACTGTTCACTTCCTCTATCACTTGATCGTTTTAAAACCACTGCACTTGTCTAAGCAAGTGATTCTGAGTTTTCACTAATCCGGACTTTTTGACCTGTCTTTCTTGGAGGTTTTTTCAGCATGTCACTTTTCCCATTTTCTAATCCACTGTCATGTGGGGTGGTTCTTTTCTTTCTACGCCTGCAAAATATACACACAAATATTAACTATGCAGTCCAATTGTTGGCAACTTGTGCATTAATTGATAGTTCATTTCTAGTTTTGAATTATTATAAGATTTATTGAGTTCCTGAGATAGTACACATGTAGTCTAAGAGCATGTAGTAGGTCTTTATTAGCCAGAACTATGGCTATTTTAACAGCAAAAGTGTCCTTGTTTTATAACGAGAGGGTGTAATGTACATCCTAGAATATCATTGTTGCAATAAAATGGGAGTACATATTCTCCAGGAAGACCTTGTTTTTGCAACATATATTTCTGATTTCTATAACAGTATTACTGTTTAGATGTTGGAATGAATGAAGTTTTTACATATCATGTCTGAAATTATCCCCCACCCCCAGCTGTTGAAGTCATGGTATACCCTACTGAGTAAACTTTCTTCTACTGGTAATGTCGTGGAAATTCTGCATGTCTTTGACCTTTTTATTATGAAGAATTATTCTGAAGAAATTTCAACTGTCTTTATACCAAGGCATGCTTGCTATTTATTTCTGGTCCATAAGTAGCAGAGAATGTTTAAAAGAGCTATCCACTTGCTTAAAATTTCTCAAAAATTCAAAGAATATAGTATGAGATGACAGCTAGAGTAATATTTGGCCAAAATCGCATTACATGTGTACTTTTAAGAAAATTCAGGCCATACTTCACAAATAGACATGTATCTTCTATGATAACTTACGTTTTTGAGGATTGCAACAAATCATCCTCTGAGTCCTCAGCACCAGAGATAAATCTGAGTTCTCCGGTTTTGGATTTTACGGCTGTGAGGTTCTTAGACTCTGTGTCTGAGTCTTCCAGAGTCATGTTACTACGGTGGGTGTCCATCAGAGATTCTACTCAAGAAAAAAGTGGAAAAAAATGCAATACAATATGATAGTCAATGTTAAATGGGAATGCCGTGGAATTTTTCTGTCGATTTTTGACGCCCTATATAAAATTTATCTATGTGGTAGATGTTAATCGTCAAACTTGTTCGTCACACTTACACCTCCATAGGAGTCGCTTTATGACGTCATCAAAATGGCGGCCTTTTGGCCAATATGAGTTTTTTGTATTTCCATCAAAAGCAATAGAAAAAACAGTATAAAATGACATGTATTGGCAGAAAAAGGCAAGAAATACACCCGATTATACACTCGAAATATGAATTAAGTTGATGTGTTCACAGCCACATTTTATAAGTTGAAGTACAGATTTGGTGTAGGCTTACAATTTCTATTTGATCTCAGTACATGTCTTTTTCTTTAACGGCACATGGTGCGCCATGTCTAAGGCAAGTTTGTTGGGCAGAATTCAAATTCCAAATTGTTGAATGGGTTCACCGTTTATCAATAAGAACTAAGATGAAAAAAAAAAAAAAAAAAAAAAAAAAAAAAAAAAAAAAAAACTTGCATGCATTATGCACCATATTTATTCCCATGTCACATGCCCAAATTATATCATACATAACCCATTTATTTTACTACTCATGTATCGTATTGCAAGGCACTTCATGTGTCTAGACAAAACGAATATTTAATAATCAAATCTAATCAGAAGTGTCGAACTTTAAGGAATGTGCGTCATTACAGAAATATGGTATATGTATAAAAAGCATATACATTCACATTACTTATTGAACAAACCATGTACTTGTACAATGCATGCACAATTTAGTTGACTGTATGGATATACATCGGAGTTTCCGAAACTCAGCAGTCTATTTCAACATATGATTTTGATGTAAAGGAACTAACAGATATATTCGCATTACTTTTTTTTTTTTTTTTTGAGGTACCAGAAAAGGCCCCCGTTTATTCTCCCCGTCAAACGGCATAGAGTGCGTCGGGGAGGACCACCCCACTCTATACCTTACAAACTACAATATGTACATGTATATAAACAATCACTTGTACACTCTCTCATACACATTATCAATTGCAATTACATGTTTCATGCATAGTAACAAAATTTTGTTTTCGTATTATCATAATCCACAATGTAGAAAGAATTGAACAGGGGTAGAAGAGAAAAAGAAACAGGGTAAAGGAGGATAGATAGGGAAGAGGATGTCGCCAAGTCATTCTCTGTTCACTTCATTGATACAAAATATCTCTGTCACAGGGTGGCTATATTTTTTTAGAAACAGTTGAAACTGTGTCCCAATTTTTCATTAAAATTCCACAGAAAGTCATGCTTACTTTGATCTATTTTGAAACCTAGAATCCAGGCAGTATAATTGTAGTAATTTCCATCTTCCGATGCCATTGTATTTTTATACCGTCAAGATTCCAAGACTCAACAAGTTTTTTTTTCATATAGTAAAGTGTATTCATGAAAAGTATATACATGCCTTCCTGTAGCAGAAGCTAAGGAATCTAGCCAGTATCTAGAAGTTTCTCAAAAGGTCTCCATGATTGCATAAATTCTGGCATTTTACTGTTCTTCAACGCTATTTCTTTATGGCTAAGGTACAGAGACCTAACATTAATCTTGTATACTAAAAACATCAAGGGTTTATTATTATTTCTACACATACTGATGAAATATGTAGCTATCAGCAATAAAAATTGGACTGTTTCTGATGTACTCTTAGAGAAATTCCCTAAAATGAATGTTTCCTCTGTCAGGTTTAAATCTATTGACATTTCTTTGAATTGTTTAATCATTTCTTTAATAAAGATTTGTGTTTTGGGGCATTTCCAAAGTAGATGCTCAATTGTTTCTTCAGAATTTCCACAAAAGGAACAGTTAGGGTTGTTTATTAAGTTGATCTTGAATAAATAATTGTTTGTGACCATAATCTTATGATTTATAGTAGTTTGGAACCATCTTAGTTTAGTGCATTTTGTAATCCTGAAGGGTGCATCAAAGATGTTTTCCATGCCTTTTCATCAATATTATATAGTTCATTCCATTTTATTTTACCTGTTGGTTCATCATTATTCTGATTTAATATATTATATATGTTTCGTGAACCTTTCTGTTGTTTAAGAATGTTGCTAATTGGTTTTGGAATTATTGGACCAAATATAGTACCTATTATATTTACCTTCCTGCTTTTTTTAAACTTCTTGACACATTCAATAACTCCTTGGTACTGAAGAAAATTTGTGTTTATAGATGTATTGTTGGTGAATCAATCAAAATTGTAAAAGTTTCCTTGATCATCAATGAAATCTCGGAAATAGCATATTCCTTTATCAAACCAGGATTTAAAGAAAAAACTTTCACTGCCAATTGTTAAGCACTCATTGTCAAAAACAGGCATCTGAAGTATATTTGAACTATCAATATCGACTTTTGTTTGTCTTTGAAATTCTAAAAAAAGCTGAAAGCACATCTTTCCAAAATACATTTTTTAATTTTTGAAACATTGTCTTTGTATAATTTGAACCACATGAAAACAATCTTTCAACTATTACTTCTCTTTTTATAAAAAACTGCCATTTGCTTTCTTTTTGAAGCAATCTTCTCAACCAAGTAATTTTAAGTGCCTGAGAGAAAGCTTTTAAATTTATCATTTTTAAACCACCTTCAAAATATTGTTTTATAACTATTGTTTGTTTTATTTTTGCTCTGCCATTCCAAAGGTAATCATAAAATATGCTATTGATATTTTTAAGAAAATCAGAGTTCGGGTTTGGAAGTGCTATTAATAAATGAGTGATTTTTGGTAGTATAAGGGTTTTAATTACAGTTACCTTTCCAAGTGGTGTCAGGAATCTTCTCTGCCATATTTTAATTAAGTTTTTAATTTGAGAAATTTTGTCCTTGTAATTTATGTCTACTATTTTATCAAGATCAACATTGAAAGTTACCCCTAACAGTTTAAGTTACCCCTAACAGTTTAAATTGAGTCGTTCCCCACGATAGTTTCCATCTTGTTTTAATAGAGTCAGTGCTGTATTTCTTTGCCCCAATCCATACTACTTGTGTTTTGTCAAAATTTACAGGTAACAGTAAGGTAACAGTTTAAATTGAGTCGTTCCCTATGATAGTTTCCATCTTGTTTTAATAGAGTCAGTGCTGTATTTCTTTGCCCCAATCCATACTACTCGTGTTTTGTCAAAATTTGTTTTTAGTCCTGATATGTCTGCAAAAGTTTCTAGTTCTTGTAAAATTTCTTCAAGAGACTGCTTTGAGCCATCTAGAAAGGCAGAAGAATCATCGGCATATTGTGAGAATTTTATTTCGGTATTATCAATTTTTATTCCTTTTATATTTTTGTTATTTCTTATTCGTACAGATAGGATTTCAAATGTTCGCATTACTTAATATTTACATTTTTATTGCAATCGCCCTAGGTGAAAGTATTTTTCTTGATGTTCTTCATTTCCCAATGAAAAACATTAAGTCATGTGATCTAGAGCCTATGGGCGGGACGACATCAAAATCCGCCAGTGACATTGTTTGTTTACTCTTGTTGGCGTGAGGTCGGTCGCATTTCGCCATGACGTTGAGCGCGAAAATTAGATACTTTGGCTGTAAGGTCGGATTTGATGTCAGATAACATGAAAATATGCGATGATATGTGCATATAAAAATCTGACACTTGATTGAAAATTTAAAATGTAAATATAAGTACTGAAATTCAGATTTTAGCTTTCACTGGATGATGAAAAAGATTAGTTGTTTTAATGTCTTCGAGAAGTCCTTCTGGCTTCACAGACATTATAACAGCCGAATGTTTTTCATCATCCAGTAAAAGCTAAAATCTGAATTTCAATCATTGAATGACTCTGGTACATATTATACAGACAATATGTACTCTTAAAATGATATAAGATGTAAAATTGATTTACTAAAATTTGTGCTTGTCACAGTCTGTGGATGCGCACAGCTCTGTCAGTACTTATTGAATATGTGGTTACAATCTTGACCACTATGGAAAACAAGAGGACCAATGGTCCTGTTAACTCTCACTTGAGAATTGGGATATGCAACCTAAGCTGACCTTGCCGTAAAATAGGTCAAGGCCATCCCAGGGTCGTGATTTATACAAACTTCGTAGAGCTGTATTAATTGATGCTTCAGGCCAATTTCAAAATCATAGGTCTTCCGGTTCTGAAGAAAAAGATTTATAATGGTTTTTACTATTTATCACCATGGCAGCCATCTTGGTTATGTGACCTGGACCATTTATATTAACTTTTACTCCCCTTTCCTAACGATGCTCCATTTAATGCTTGGCTTTAATTGGCCAAGCGGTTTCAGAGAAGAGATAATGAATATTATGGTCATATATATGCATATAGCCCCGGGACCTATGTTGACCTTGCCGTAAAATAGATCAAGTTCATCCCAAGGTCATGAGTTAAATAACTTTGTAGAGCTCCACAAAGCCTGATGCTTTATGCCAAGTTTCAAAATCATAGGCCTTCTGGTTCTGGAGAAGAAGATTTTTTAAAGGTTTTTGCTATTTATAAACATGGTGGCCATCTTGGTCATGTTATCTTGATCATTTATATAAACTTCATTCTCCCTTCCTATGAATGCCCCACATGAAGTTTGGCTTTGTTTGGCTAAGTGGTTTCAGAGAAGAAGATCTTTGAATATTATGGTAATACATACATGTATATTGCTCCGGGGTGGGGGCAGACCTGCCCCTGGGGTCCAAATTTTTTTCAGAGTCATAAATCTTCAGTCTATTTGCCCATTTCCATAAACTTTTTCCCTTCAAATGACATTTTGACAATTTTCCCCATTCAAATGCATGGGTGACCTATGTTGACCTTGCCTTAAAATATGTCAAGGTCATCCCAGGGTCATGATTTATATAAACCTTGTAGAGCTCCTCCCCCTGATGCTTCATGCCAAGTTTCAAAATTGTAGGCCTTCTGGTTTGGGAGAAGAAGATTTTTAAAGATTTTTGCTATTTATAACCATGGCCGCCATCTTGGTCATGTGACCATGACCATTAATATAAAATTTTCGTTCCCCCATCCCAAGGATATTACATATAAAATATGGCTTTGATTGATCAAGCGGTTACTGAGAAAATTGAGTTTAACATTTACTTTGTAACTGACCTTTGGCCAAGGTCAAGAAATGACCCTGACCTTTAATACTCTCAACACTTCATTGGCTCAACATGTTGTCTGTATCTACCAACTTTCAGGTCATATGCTTCAAAACTTCCTGAAAAAATTAACCTGTTTCACTTTTTTTCCATTGAAAAGCCTATGTAACCAAAATTGACCTTGCCATAAAATAGGTCAAGGTCAACCCAAGGTCATGATTTATATAAACTATGATAGGCCAGAGTCCCCAATGCTACATAACAAGTTTCATTGAAATTGGTCTACCGGTTCCAGAGAATAAGATTTTTTTTATGTTTTTTACCATATATGGGTATGGCAGCCATCTTGGTCATGTCACCTGGACCATTTATATAAACTTTCATTCCCCCTTCCTAAGGATGCTCCACATGAAGTTTGGCTTTGATTGGCCCAGCGGTTTCAGAGGAGAAGATCTTTGAAATTGTGGACGGACGCCGATGGACGGACGACGGAGCATGGCCATCCTATAAGCTCACCTTGTGAGCCTTCGGCTCAGGTGAGCTAATAAGGGAGTTGCAAGAAAAAATACATGCATCAAAATGTGTAAATCTTTTTTTCTGTTATCACATGTGGGTCTATGCCTGATATGCAACAAATCATGACCCTTTGTAAGCAGATTTTATCGCGAGGTGGCACTTTTCAGATCTATGGTCCTATTGTTTCCTGTCAATATAACTTGTATTCAAAATCTTAGATTAAACCATGCAATTAAAACACTGAATAGCTGATAATCAAATCTTATATGGTAAGAACAGCATGTTTTAATATTACATATTGATATCACGACAGTCGCCATTCTGATGACGTCATAATTCAGCCCACAGGGTCTCAGGGCGAGGAATTTATATTACTTGTTACATATGCCCCAAAGTTTGGTTTTGGGTAGGTCATCAAAAATTGTCATAAAATTCACACGGGACGAATTTTTTCGCCGATTCGACATGGACTAAAGATAAAAATCTTTTCATTCCATTCTCTTCACCGAAATTGATTAATGGCTCAATAATGAAAAGGAAATGTAATTGATTGAAAAAGGTACAAGTAGGCAACGATCATTTGTGGCAAATGGACTTTCGCATCATTATCATTTGGGTGAATCCACTTTCATTTTTACGGAGATCAACAATTTCACATCATGGGCTATTCTGTTTGTTCCATTTGCCTATGTACCATGAAGAGGACAACATGCTTATGAGTTAATCAGGTACAGAAGTGGAATGCTTCACACTAAAATTAAAGATGTCACCACAAAATGGCTGCCAATAAAATAGTGGAAAAGTTCTTGCTGTTCATCTGGCTTATATAAAATAAATAGGTTTTACCGATCACTGAGCATCCTAATACAAAACAAATGTAAGCTTAAAAATAGGTACCTTTTTTGTCAACAGCACCAAGGGCATAGTTTTTACAATTCTGCCAAACAGCCAGGAAATTTTAAATGTTTGAAATAACATACATATTTATTAATCTATACTCACGATAATATTACTCTGCTACTCTCTCTATTCCCCCATGAACGCCGACTTATTACCAGCCGTGTAAGACGCCGATACGTTTGTAACCCGTGTGAAATCAACCACCGTAAAATCATGCAAGTCATGAATCGATAACTGTAAACTTCCTCTTTTTGCGAGAAAATAAGTAAAGTACAGATATGCGGGGAGGCGGGAAGCAGAGTAATTGTCTGCTCGGGCCTATCGTAATATTATCGTGAGTATAGATTAATAAATATGTATGTTATTTCAAACATTTAAAATTTATTACATCTAACTCACGATAATATTACTCTGCTAAACAGATTTTATCTATAAGGATGGTGGGAATAATCTGAACTGAATGGAAAACAAGTCATAGACTTACCATTCGAACTAGGTTACAATAAGATTCGGCGTAGGAACAACAGGGCTGGAAATGTCCATGGCAAAAGTAATGCACATGAAGCCAACCCGGAGATTGCCAAATTCGAGTCTACTAGTACTATGGCTGGGATACAGTCATAATGAAAAGCCGCAATAATACGGCTATTTCACGCTAGAGATGACTCGGATTAGCGTCCAAACGGAAGCATTTGACAAAACGTTCTCACCAGAAAAAATGCCTACCTACGTTCAGAACAATTCAACAAGAAAAAGTTCAGAACGAGCCGAAAAAACGAAGTTTGTTGCAAGTCAACAATACTCGATTACATGTTCAAAACCGGAACCGGAATTTATCTCCAGTTGCATAGCAACAGAGACTGACTTCCGGAACACGGTATACACACGCATGGAATAAAACTTGGAGGTATGCTTATTCGAGACCTTTCGATCCCAAGAACGCCACTGGAAAAAGGGCGCAAATAGCCGCTCTGCAATGGTAAGAAACCATTGTCGAGCTACGCTAGATATCACCAAAAAGGCGAAAAATAATCAAAATCAATGAGCTTCACAGTGAAACTAATTCACAGTGTATATTGAATACCTATGAATAAGAAACCTGTATAACATGTAAGACAATAATGAGAACGGCAGACTACATTGTAGTCGGCAACAGAGAAAAACGATAAGACACGTGTCTGTCTAAAACAAGTCCTCATTATTAAGTTTGACATGTAAGGGACAAAACTGTTCAATGCAGTCAAACTGAAAATGGCACAGATCTCAAAGAACATCTGTGTCCAATATAGCAATTTAGCTGCTGTATCAGAAAACAGTGATACAGACGCTAAAAGAACCGGAAGTAGCAGAAAATTCTCGCTACTTTCCCAGGTAAAACAAAATGCAGCCAGACAATTGTTCTGAGCTGCAGGAAAAAAGGCATAAACAGATAGCCTGTGACAAAAGACAATTAATCAAAGACGTTGCCTAAGCTAACATCTAAATAAATGACTTTCAAATTCTGAAAAATCAGAATAAAAACCGTTCACGCTGTTTAGAAATGCAGAATGGCCCGAGTCTCTACAGAAACTCAAAGATCATATGCAATGTCTAAACAGATATAAAAAAGGTTCAATATTTACTAAAAACATTGAAACATTCGTGAACTAGTTGGAAGCTGTCAGGAAATATTCAAAGATAGAGACTATCAGAATAGTAAACTGACACAACCTGCAGAACAAAAACTGTGCAGGAAAGAAGAATCCTAAAATTGATGGTGTGACCATCAAGAAAAAACGCAGGAAACTAAGTCTTGCATAACCAATCAGGATACAATTATGTGTCTTCACTTATAATTGGCAGAGTCAAGAATGAGACATGAAACATTGACTGTTAGCCAAAGCAAACACATCTATGAGAAGGGCAACCGGAATACCTCAGAATATACACTATTCTGAGTGGTAATCAGCCCTACTAAATAGCGAAATGGTATAATTCAGCAGATATATTACGAACATAACCGATAAATACGCATGTCTATAGGTACCGGTTTAAGTAATGCCTTCTCGTACCAGTCTGTCAGACTGATAGGCATGACCGATAAGACACGCCTATAGGTTCTAGACTACGTTATGCCTACTCGTACCAGTCTGTTAAACTGACAGGCATGACCGTCAAGTTCGAAATATCGCCCCCCCCCTCCTTTTTCAAGAAGACAAAACTGTAACATGCTACAGATAGCAAGTGCTACAGAATAAAGCTTCCAGAAGGATTGAATTATACCCGCAATATGGGTCATCCAAATAAAGAAGAATGGACGAAAACCATTTCTTCTTCAGGAGGGGAAAATAGTCAATACCACTGCTCTGTGAACCAACGAATTATGTAAATTGGTCAGAACAATGAAGGAACAAAATGCTATCGAAATACCAGGTAAACTAAGACTGGTGAAGTCCAAACAGCGAATTAAGACAGGTAATTCGTGATTGGCTAAAAAAGATAGCAATGCAGATTAAAACACACATGATAATACGACTCATGGGTGATCTGTTTACGACCAAGGTCTGATTAACTGAGATTGGTCGATAGATTGAAGCCGAATTAACGACTTAAACCCTAGACAGAAACAGAAACACGCTGACATGCGAGCCGAATTGAAAACATTATAAAAATTGACAATTCGGTCAGCATATAATCTGCATGTTCCATTGCAAGAACTATGACCGGAAACAATACTCCAGTTAATTCTTAAGAATACAAAAAAGAACAATCCAAGAAACAAATCCTAAAAAGATGTTGTTTCAGAAGGAAATTCTTGGGAGCACATACGAAAAGTCTTGAGGCCCCAAGGGAAAAGATTAAGGAACCTTTCCCCGTGAAAAGGAAAAGAGATATCTCATTGACAAGAAACTATTCCGGAAGGAACGTCAGGTCAACATAAGTAGCTCGCCCATACCTCGAAAGGCAGAAGAGCTGATACCAATGTTCCGTTGAGGAAAAAATGTGTATGCCCATTTAGTCAGAAAGTATATTTCATGACCAACGAACCAATCAATGCTATAATTAGCTACTTCATAAGAATGAAATGATAGGTTGAATGGCATAAACTTCACAGATTCTACCTCTATTGAAGATTGAATCTTTGTAGAAGTTGGGTATGTTCTCAGATAGATAGGAGAACTCCCCGCAGACACATGAACTGTATCTAGAACCTAAGTGAGACTACAGCTCCTAGATAAGACCAAAACGACTAGAATCTCCAAGAAACTTAGTCGAAAAATGACTAACGTCATAAAATGGCCATATAAACATAATAAGCAGAAGCTGAAATCTCACAAAGACCCGAAGCCACAAGATGAGGTCTACCCTGTACAGAACACTAGCCCCAGGAACCCCCAGGCAATGTCTATACGAAGGTGCATGATAACCCTCAAAGGAAGTCCCCACTACCTTGTAATGATATACAAGGAACTGCAACATTCCGTGGAAGCTTTCAGCTTACGAAATAGCAGTGGCATTCCTGCCCAGAAGCATTTAATGGGCAAGAATGGGACGAAGGACGAATATGAATACATTGAAAATTACATCAATGAATCATGAAATAACATGGCTGCTAGCACGAACTGATACGTTCTGTGCGAAGTCAGTGTTGAAACGTACAGCGAGGGATGCAAGATAAAAACCCCGCCAAACGTGCTCAACGGTGTATTCAAGCAGAACACGTACTAAAAAGAAACATGCCTGCGCCGAATACAAAACAACTCCCCAAGCTTCCAAGTTTGCGAAACTGAAGCACAGGGAAGATAACTCCTGTTTGAACTTCAAAAATGAAGGAACAAGAGATGACAGGTAAACATGAACCGCCCGGTAATCGGTCATTAGACTTAACCGGGATGTATGCAAGGAACAGCTATTGTATTTGCATAAAAGAATACCTGGCAACATAAAGATGGACACCTCTTATTCAACATTCAAAGTCAGACTACTCAACAAAGAGCTAGATGATCTTATAAGTTGAATAAGAAAATGATTCCAACTAAAAAGTTAGTAAAATAACTTTGTATGGAATCATAAAAAGAAAATAAACATAGTACAATGTAACTATGTTATCTTCATCAAATGTAAAGTAACTCTTACAATCCGAAGACTGTTATGTTACCATAACAAATGTCCAACCAATTTATGACAAAGAAACTGATCTCGGATCTATAGTCACGATCAGGTCTTAGCCAAATATTGAATTTCAGGTGTAGAGATCCTGTAATTCAAATAGCGGGGAACAAATTTGTCTTAAAAATGTGCACCCGAGGAAGAAGCAAGCAAAATGCTGCTCTTAAAAATGAGACCCCGATTATTTCATCAGTAGTATGAAATAAATAAGTCTCTCGGCTACCAGAAAGAGTATTTCGTAAACTAATTATTAGCGAAATAAACTGTGGTCTGGTTGTACCCCGTGCGTCTTAGGTGCACGTTCATAATAAAGTGCCCCAAGAAAATTGCCACCAAGCACATGGGATGGTGTCAAAATAAAAGGTACAAATCGTCATGAGACACGTGAGATAATCCACTGACACATGACAAAAAGGAGAAAGATCTGCATAAAACGAGATCTTCTCATGTAGTACGATGTACGAATGGGAGCCGAAGGTACCCGAAACCATGGCTCAAGGAGAAAGAAAATGCCTCAATTTGAATTGAAACTACGCAACAAACGAGTGTACAATTCCAATGGCAAGGCAAATAACTATCGTACAAGCGATAAGGGCTGACCATGGCTCGTTGTGAGCCGTGGCAAGCGATGTTCAGAAATGAAGCCGAGATATAGAAATCAGCGCTTCCTACTGAACATTTCCCGTTATACACGGTGATAAAAACCGTGCATCGGAAATAAACTTGAAATTGTATGAGTCATTGAAATGATCTAAAAACATTCCAAGTTTCCAGACTGACACAACCTGCTGGTGTCACTGGACAAATTAAGGAATCGGCTCAAACTACGTTACGACGAGCGTAATTCCAAAAAGAAGCCGCAAGTTAGCCGTATCATCTGATATCAGAACAACGGTTCTAACAATAAGCGCCTCAATGCCTGTAACTACACATGCATTCAGTGGTTACAAAGCAAAATGTGTGCAATGCTCGAACTTAGCCAGACGACAACACAAAATGCAATCGAATGGCTTCGAAAGACATGAACATTTCCATTAGCGTGTGCTACACCCTTAGGAAGCTCTTCTGTGCACTTGGCAGTCACTTGCATACAATCGTTTGCAAGGCATCTACCGTGCACCAGACGATGGACATACGAGCCGCCATTAGCTCAGAGCTCGTGTTGAGCTGAAAGCCACTCATCGTCTAGTGTTGCTCGAGCAAAGACTGCACACGAGTTAAACTCGTCGACGCTAGAAGCGAGTGCAAGCAAACGCCTAGCATCTAAAAGAGCACACAAGCCAATGCTCGCCCGAGTTCGCAACACTCGAGGCGTGCAATGAAGCCGTCGACGCTCGAAGCGAGTGCAAAGCAAACGCCTAGCATCTAAAAGAGCACACAAGCCAATGCTCGCCTGAGTTCGCAACACACGAGGCGTGCAATGTAGCCGTCTAGTGCTTGAGAAAAAAGACATACGAGCCATCGCTCGGTCTAGACTCAAGATCACTAGTTACGACAGCCGGTGCGTAGTAACGGCCTATATCGCCCGAGCGTTAAGCAACTAGCTATAGCGCGAGTTCAAGGCGCATCACCTTCCCAACCAAACAAAATCACACAATGTGTCTGTTAGGTTCGAAATTAGGCCTAAACGTCCCAGAACAAACTCATGTCGGAACGGAATCACACAATGTGATACGGATGGCCTGAAAAAGAGCGGTTCTTGAATATAGCATTCAGGAGAGCGCTCATACGGTGCAAATATGGCACTGCCAAGGCAGGCCTACATATTAAGCACCCGGCTGTTATGTTCAAAAGCTAGAAACTTCAATGAACTTAATCAGAAGAATCAAAGCCATGGGAGCCTGAACTAAAGACAGATTCCCCGAACACAACTGTTGGGAAGAGTTTTCCAGATACATGTACGTGGAATACTCAAGAGAATATGCCCCAGTGTTTGGACCAATTAAGGGCCAAAGCCTGAGAGGAAGAAATTTCACACCAAACTACTTACCAAAGTTCAGCGGATTCTCGTTACCCTCGGAAAAGGGCAGGGAGAAACTCAAGAAATTTCAACCGGCTGCATAAACTCCCCAACATCGTATAAGTTATTTCGCTAAAACAACCACTGACAACAACCGACGAATGTGGTCGAAGAATGGAAGTTAAAGCCGAAAATACTTGCATGAATTGTCATAAAACAATTCCTGCATAAGAAAAAACTGTCCCATAATGAAACGGGAACAGTCTGCACTTACCTGTATCGACATCGAATTTCAAAGCAAACTCTGAAATAACAAGAGAAATACATGGCATGGAAACAAATACATACAAAACAAAGTTTGTTCAGCAATCCCGGGGGGAAGAAGAGCTGCTCGAGCCAAGGACACAAACCAAGACGCCCAAAATATTTTGGTAATGTCTTGAATTCAAAAACACGTCCTTTCGCCATAAATGCGCCGAGCAAAAAGAGGAAGTTTACAGTTATCGATTCATGACTTGCATGATTTTACGGTGGTTGATTTCACACGGGTTACAAACGTATCGGCGTCTTACACGGCTGGTAATAAGTCGGCGTTCATGGGGGAATAGAGAGAGTAGCAGAGTAATATTATCGTGAGTTAGATGTAATAAATAACTGCTTTATTATCCACATGAATTAGGCACCATCAGTGATTTCATTGTCATTTTTTGCTAATATGTGCCCAACCTTCATTAGCTTGTGACATTCTACATAATTCTTGTGACATTTGACATCATTCTTGTGACATTCTACATCATTCTTGTGACATTCTACATAATTCTTGTGACATTCTACATCATTCTTGTGACATTCTACATCATTCTTGTGACATTCTACATCATTCTTGTGACATTCTACATCATTCTTGTGACATTCTACATCATTCTTGTGACATTCTACATCATTCTTGTGACATTCTACATCATTCTTGTGACATTCTACATCATTCTTGTGACATTCTACATCATTCTTGTGACATTCTACATAATTCTTGTGACATTCTACATCATTCTTGTGACATTCTACATCATTCTTGTGACATTCTACATCATTCTTGTGACATTCTACATCATTCTTGTGACATTCTACATCATTCTTGTGACATTCTACATCATTCTTGTGACATTCTACATCATTCTTCTGACATTCTACATCATTCTTGTGACATTCTACATAATTCTTGTGACATTCTACATCATTCTTGTGACATTCTTCATAATTCTTGTGACATTCTACATCATTCTTGTGACATTCTACATCATTCTTGTGACATTCTACATCATTCTTGTGACATTCTACATAATTCTTGTGACATTCTACATCATTCTTGTGACATTCTACATCATTCTTCTGACATTCTACATCATTCTTGTGACATTCTACATCATTCTTGTGACATTCTACATCATTCTTGTGACATTCTACATCATTCTATGTCATTCATTCTCATATCATTTGACATCAGTGTGCAGTCTCATGACCTAATGTTACTATTTCTGCCCTATAAATTATGGAAATTCAGACGTATGTTTTGAAAACATGGTATTCTGCATGTATTTATAAACCCAATAATGTGGCTGCCATCTTGAGAGAATGGGTGCAGAAACCTTCTGTTCTTTTTCTCCTTTATGGCTGAAACTTTGTTAGAGCTTGGGTACGATTTATGCTGTGCAACCTACAGTACAGTTGTCGCGATGCTTTGAGGATTATCTTTACTTGCAAGTCACTCACAAACTTCGCGCACGCGCAATCTTGCGCGATCATCTCGCAAATGCGCAAAACCATTTGTCAAACACGCGCGACGTGAATCAGATATGCGTGATTTATACAATTTAAACAATCTTGCTCGTAACGTGTGTTGTAAAAATATGTTTCATGTTGAATTTTCATGCCCGCTTGATGTCAACATGTATGTCAAATTTGATTGCATCGATTACTGCCTGGTCCCTACAAGTATTCATACATTATACATGTAGATATGCTTCATACAAAGGTAGTACAAAGCAACTAGGCTAGAGATACATGTACATGTAGAATATTCGTCTGACCCGAAGGAAAATTGATACACTGTATACAATGTATTTCTATCTAAATAATGAGAAGAAAATAGTGTAAACAGAAGGTCTGCGGTGAGCCCCGTCACATACCTTAGCTATCCCAAATACACGTATGGAGAAGAATTTTTCTGTAAAACCAATCATTCTTTTTCTCAGTGTTGGTAATTAAACAGATAGAAGTAGGCAATGATCAGGAAAATATCGCAATCAGAAAGAAATTCTTACTCCAAAAACCGAAGTGGAAAAAACAAAATTAAAATTAGTAGTTCGTGAGCCAGACATTTTTTGTCACCAGTCAAAAGGACTAAATCTAACACTAATTTTCTATTAGTCTAGCATGTGTAGATAAAATTTCATTATGATAGCAATCACAGATCGGTAGCTTAAGGCCCCAAAAACTCAATTTTCGTTAGGTACCTAATTTCGGAAAAATGTATTATTTTTACTTTTTACATGGAAATGTTATTATTTTCATGCAAAATCCAAAGCTAGCAGATTTTTTTACATAAACTTAGTCAACATTGAATCTCTTAGCACTTTAGAGCGCAATTATTCCCTCCCTGGAGGTCACTGTGAGGTCAAAGGTCAAGTAAGTGCAAATGTGCGGTAAAATAATACATTTAAAGACAGGGTTTTCATGCCGGGGGGTCTGGTTTCCAGCTTAAAGTTCAACAGGTAGCCAGGCCTAGAAGAGGGCGGAGCTTACACTCAGGTAACTGGCTAACTTTAGGGGTCATAAAACTGATCATGTGTCATAATTGGATGCAATAAACAACCAGGAGAGATAATACCTGTCAATCATTTTATCAGTCCCTGAGGCCTGAAACTGACAACCAATCAAATCTCTGGTATTGATGTTAACACTTCAGCAGTCAGAGAAAGAATGACACAGGTATACCTGTGTGGCCTTTTATACCCCAGCCCTGTCTTTAAGTATAATGTCTTCTTTTCTTTGTAACATTGTACTTAAATATGAATGGAAATAAATACAAATGGATAATAAATGATATCAAGCCTTACTACAAGTTCTAACTGGATAGTATGTCTGAGAAACATGAGGTCAAAGGTCAAGTTATTGCAATTATGCATTCTGGAATTCATAAAATTGGGCATACATGTACCCACAAAGTTGATTACCAGTATATCTTGGCTGCCAGTGGATCGAATTTGATCTCAAACTAGAGTTAAAACAAATACTTAACATTCATTTATATAATTTGCAAATCATCTTATTTGCATATTCATGTACATTCGTAAAACATACCCCCTTAGTTTAACTGATTTTTCTCCAATATATCCTACATAATTTTTTTTAAATAATATTCTAGGCTACAGATAATATATCAGTTTTACCTGACAATATGCATTAGAACATTGCCTAAGCAATCACTTGACACTATTATCAGCTCTGTATGGTTAATAGCAACTGAGATACAAGAGATTTTGTAGGTATACCTCATTACTTATTTTCGAGATTTTTCTCCAATATAAGGTTTTGATTCATATACTAGGTAGAAGAAGTCAAGTTTGTCAAGTGAAGTCAGAAGCTAATACATCTTCTGTACATTTCTTTATCAATCATCTTATACTTACCTTAACTCTTTAGGGCAAAACGTAGTTGAGTAATAAATTGTTTTAGAAGTACATGTATAACTCTGATTTGTTTCATGATTTTTCTCCAATTTATAAGGTTTGTATTTATATTCTTGGCAGTAGACATCAGCTAACTTTAAACAAGCCCAAATCATTAGTCCACTGTCTTAGCAATAATTTGACACTATTTTCAGCTCTCTATGTTCATCAGCAGTTGAATTACGAGCGATTTGGTATGTATACCCCCTTTGTTTGTTCACGATTTACCCCCCATTTTATTAGGTTTCGATTCACATGCTAGGTAGCAGGGATTCAGATATGTTTATATCAGCTAATATATCCTTAGAACACTGCAGAAGCAAACATTTGATACTATTCATAACTCTCTAGGACTATTAACACACAAGCTACAGGAGATTTAGTAATACTACCCCCTTAGGTTTTTCGTGATTTCTGCTCCCATTTTTAAAGTTTTTACTCATATACTAGGTATTTGATGTCAGATATGTTTATTTATGTCAACATATGGTTAGTAAATTGCATTAGCAATCATTTGCTACTATTCTTAGCTCTCTAGGGCCATTAGCCGTTGAGTTATAAGCGATTTTGTAAGTATACCTCCTTAGTTTTTTTTTTGCCATTTTTCTCTTATTAATAAGGTTTTAATTAACATTATATGTAGTAGATGTCAGAATATTTTACACTAGCCCATATATCATAAGCCCATTGGCTGCACAAAAATTTGACACTATCGTCAGCTTTTTATGGTTAGAAGCAGTTGAGTTACAAGCGATTTGGTAAGTACGCCCCCTTAGTTTGTTCGCGATTTTTTCCCCATTTCATTAGGTTTTGATCCATATGCTAGGTAGCAGGATTCAGATATGTTAATGCTAATTCATACATCATTAGAACATTGCAAACGCAATCATTTAATTCTATTCGTATTATTCTAGGACTATTAACACACGAGTTACAGGAGATTTGGTAAGACTACCACCCTTAGTTTATTTGTGATTTCTTCTCCAATTTCATAGTTGTTATGCATATACTAGGTATTAAAAGTCAAATATGTTTATTTATGCCTATATATCATTAGTGCATTGCATTTGCAATCATTTGCTACTAGTCTTAGCTCTCCATGACCATTAGCATTTGATTTAGAAGCAATTTTGTAAGTATACCTCCTTATTTTGTTCAAGATTTTTCTATAAATTAAGAAGGTTTTCATTAATATTCTAGGTCGTAGATGTCAGATAAGTTATCACTAGCCCATTTATCAGTTGTACACTGTCTTAGCAATCTTTTGACGCTATTTTCAACTCTCTATGTTCATCAGATATTGAGTTAAAAGCGGTTCTGTAAGTATACCCCCCCCTTAGATTGGTCGCTTTTTCTCCAATCTATAAGATTTTGATTTATATGCTAGGTAGCAGAGGTCAGATATGTCTGTACCAGCCAATTCATCATTAGTACAGTATGTTAGCAATAATATAATACTATTCTTAGTAGTCTATGCTCATCAAAAGTTAAGTTATGAGAGATTAAGTATACACCTTAGTGTTTTCGTTATTTTTGTCCAATTTTTAAGGTTTTTACTCATGTACTAGATATTAGAAGTCATTAATCTTTATGCAAGTCAATAGGTCATTAGAACATTGTATTAGTAATCATTGCATACCACTTTTATCTCTCTAGATCCAAACGCAATCGAGTTACATGAAATGTTGCAAGTATACCTCCAAATTTTAAATTTTCTCCAATTTAGATACCATCACGTAATTTTCCCGCAAAACTCCTCAGTGGTCCAAAGTTTTTTTTTTGTTCTCTTCAATTTACAACGCCGCTAATGATATTTATATTAAACCGCTTGACAACTAAGGCTTATGTGTATGGATGGTTTGACTATAACCACTTTTTCTAGCAGGCTCAGACCTTTTGAGCGGTAAGCCAGTAATTAGATGGTCAGTCAGTAGTTTATAAGCATTGCATGGAGGCACACGCAGCCCATTAATTTCTTGGGGCCCCAATGGGCAGGGCACAAATGAGATATGATATGTCATTAAAAGCTCTGGTGAAATTTATCAAATTGTATCACTCGTATGAAAAATGCTGCAATGATGGTTTGGACCTCAGTAGTTGTGTCGTCTTTATTAATATTTACGAATATGCAAATTAGATTATTTGAATATGCAAATTAGATTATTTAAATATCTTACCATTTGAAAATAAGGCTACATCTATACAAGCTCTTGATTCAGTTTGGTGGTCTACGATAAGTATCAACAGGGATATGGTCTATTTGTAGACCTGTGCATCCCAATGCGCATTAATGGTTGCCATGGAAACCATATATGCTACATAGTGCAAATAAGTTTATTATTATGTAACCATTTTAGGTATTTCGGGGGATCAAATGAACTGCTTGATACCTAAAAAAATATGCTGGTAAGGCTGCATCATAGCTCAAGGACTCATGACTTATTCTCCAATATGTCTATTGTTTTTTTGTTGTTTTTTTACAATACTCATGAATATTCAAATTTAATCATATACTGTTTTTATTTTTGACAATAATGTAAGAAATGCTAAATATATCCAAATATTTAGGATATTAGAGAAAAATGTTTATTTTAATAAAACATGAAAGTTTTACACAAATATGAAGTTGGTATAATAATGGGTGTGGGTGGGATAATCCTACCCTTGAGCATGGTTTTAATGATAGATTTTCACGAATTATCATGTTCTAAATGCATGCCAATCATTTTTAGATATACATTGACCTCTTATAAATGCTTGGGAGGCGTCGTGCTGCTCAAAACACAAATATATTTTTACTTAGGGCATGTTTATAATAACCAGCCCAAAAAATTTCTTAATTGCAAGGTACCAATAAGACTGATCTTTTTCAGGTCTTAAGCTACCGATCTGAGATTGCTATCATGCTGAAATATTATCTATAGATATTGAACTTATTAAAAAGTGCCAAGAGATTTAGTCCCCTCGACAGGTAACAAATGGCAAAAAATCAGGGCCTAGCTCACTAACTATAGGTACTTATCCTAAGAGAACATATCGTAAGCCGAGTGAGCAGCTACATTAACTTCCAAATAGGCGGCCCCTCAGATACCCAAACTTAACTAATCATCACGAAAACATTTCAGTGTAATGTATACTCACTTGAACCCCACTTTTCAAATAGCAAATCTGGGGTATACAGGGGTATACCGAATTTTCTTATTTTTGCTCCCAAACATAAATCGTTGGTATTCGTTAGAACCGCTTCGTCTCGCAGAGGCGGTTCTTACGTGTACCCACATTCTATGCTTTGAGCAAAAATTAGAAAAGTAAACAAAATCTACAGAGAATTTTCATTTTTTACAACATTGGAAAAATCAGTTTATTACATGGGCATGTTTCGTAATGACTATAAAAACCTGCATAAATTAGTTACATTATAGTTGTTCGGTCCTCGTAGTGAATCTCTAAACACCATTGAATTTAAACACACAAACATGTACAGTATGTCGTGTATGTATATCTATATGCCGCTGTAAAACCAACTTGTTACAACATAAACTTGTGTTATTTTGATTTGTGGTTTTACGTCCCGATTAACAATTTCAGTTACACGAAAAACAAAAATTATAAAAAGCAGGGAAATAGAAATAAACCTCCAGCAAGTGCATATGCGAATACTAGTCTAAACTTTTTTACGCACATACGCGCATGCAATTGTACGTGGCGGGCTGTGGTTTAATTTTCTACTAGATGATGTTAAAAAAAGATAAGCAAGATGAGCCTCAATCATTTTTTTTAATTTGATAAAAACAACTTGTTATGCTTCAAACAATTTGGATCATTGACTAACACCAACTCACTGTCAAACAGTAGCCTACGAACCAAAAGAGCTTTGCGCGTCACTCGCAAACTGTATTACATAAAACTTGCGCGTCACTCGCGAGTGATGCACGAGTCACTCGCAAAACGTTTTTAGAAGGGATTAAAAAATTTTGCGCGTTGCGCGATCACTCAAAGCATCGCGACAACTGTACTGTAACACAGCAACTTAACACAGCTGGTTTAGGAAGCTGTGTATTATTACTGACCTTCTTCAGTGACATAGTTGGCAGGGAAAAATCCTTGCTGTCCATCTGGCAGCTCTCCCATCCACCAATTATCTGTGTCCTTATACAACACACTCACTACATCCCCGGCAAACAGATTCAGTTCATCTGACCTCTGAGCTCGGTAGTCATACATCACCACAACCTTATCATACTTAGGCAGGGCTTTACCAGGAGGGGCTTGGAAATTAAACTGTGCCTTCCCTTGGGACTGGAAGAGAAAGAAAGTTTCAACTGTTTAAAGGTATGTGTAAATCTATCTATCCAATGTGATTTTCTCTGATAATCATACACTATAAAGTGAAAAAAAATAACCTGAATGGTAACTCATTTATACTTAGATCAGCTAGTTCTATCATCCACTATGGCCAGTCTTTGACGAAACAAAACAAAACAAAAAAACAGCCTCAGTCATACTTACAGCAGTAAGATTTAGTTGTGGTGCCCGGCCCAGCACAGGACTGGTACTTCTCATAGTTCCAGATCGCCCAACTGGAATATACAATTAAAAACAATTAACAACAGTTTTAGAGCCCGGGTTTTAGAGGCTACCCAATATTTTCATTATATTTGTCAAAGGTCATATGACACTGCTTCTATCTTTGCTATAAGAAAATAGTTTGTTTCCAGGGTACATAGGGTGTTCATGCCTATAATGCAGTTCTGGGGTCTTCAACAATTGTAGTTTGTCTATGTTTTACCAAAAGTAGATGAATAGCATCTGCTGATAATAGGTATTGGAAAGGCACAGTACTAATTTCCCCCATACCGATAACATGTGATGACGTAGCAGACTTGAAACGGTTGTGCTATTAATAGAAACGGCTCATGGGATAGGTAAATCGCACCTCTGCAGCACCATCTGTATGAATCCGGGTCAACTCCGCTTCGGGTCAAGTCGGCCCGCGTCAGCTCGGCCGGGTCAACTCGGCCGGGTCAAGTCGGCCTTATATTTAAATATATATCGTCGGAACTTACGTTTTCACGCACATACGATTTCACGCGCAGTACATTACTTCTGGATATTTTGAGAACGTGACACTGTATTACGTCATCGCTTTCTGTTTATTTACAGTGACGATGACTTCAAGCAACTGCGATAAAATATGTGAAAAATTTAGCTTGGAACGGTAAATTTCATACTCACAATTTCAGCGAGGCTAAAAATGCTATTTTTACTAACTCCCTTTTGTCCCTTTCTTAAAATCCCTCCTATTTCCTTAAAAAGCAGTAAAATTGTTCTCTGACTTCTGTGTCTGCTCCCGCCATATGTCATCTTCAAGGTCTCATCCGGTTTACATGACCCTGATAGCCTCATTATAATATTTTCACTGTATAGGACATGCTACACGCTAATTTTATTTTATGAGCGGTACCTGGTCATCTCGCCCCCATGGGTGCTTCTTTAGTGTATTTTGTTATGCAACTGGCTATGTGAGGGCATTAATGCCCATAATCACCTACAGCAATTGGCATCTGCCCATCAGAAAGTGAAGGAGATGAAATGCTCTATAAGAAAGATAACCAGGAATTATGGAGTTCCAGCAGCTTCTTAGAGAAACAGATTGACAGGCCATGTTAATCCAGAGGGAAACAAGTCAATTTGTTCAAGATAAAAATAAATGAGCCAATTGCTTTTTGTTCATTAAATTTCACCTCTTTATGAAACTTTGTCATCTACTCAATAATTTCCTTTTCATCCGACTACTTGCAGCACAGTGACATTGAGAAAAATGCTATTTTTAGAAAGTGCGTGATTTCTTATGACGTTTTTCACAAGTTATGGAATTTGGGTAGCCCAAAGAAAACATGGCTTCCGCGGTAGGAGATCATTGATAATTTGTGGCGATCTTTGTAAATAAACAAGTAATCGCGCAGCATTTAACAGACAAAAGGTAAGTGCATAACTTTGTTTGTTGTTCTGCAAACAGAAACATTAAAGCGTATGTGCGTGAAAACCCATATCGCCGGGATAGTTATGGTAAAAGCAGATCTGAGATAATGCTTATTTATAATTCTCATTTTAACCAGTTATTTTCGTCTGTCTCTTCCATAATATACACGGGAATATACATGAGAATTAAAATATATTAATCATACAATTGAATATACCAGAAGGCCTACCGCTGCAATTGGGTGTAGTCAAAAGTAACCACACTTTATTTAATTGCGGTACTGTTTTAGGTGTGAACGCTTTACTATAATGCACATATAATTCAATGCCTAAAATTAAAACTTATTAACTTGCATGCTCGTTTCCCTAAGGCAGTTTACACCCTCTGGACATTTTGCCTTTGCTCAATAAGCAGTGATAAGGAGATTGTTGATCTGTTTGTAATACTAAAATTAAGGCCATCCTATATTTTCTCTGTACGTATCCAGAATATATCAACACATAAAATGATTATTCATATCAAAAAGCATCATGCACTTATAAAATACCCCTCCTGTAATAGAAAAAAATAAGAGGACGAGTTGACCCGGCCCAGTTAACCCGACGCCGAGTTGACTCACTGGCCGAGTTGGTATCCGGCCGAGTTGACCCGCTTCCATCTGTATCGCACAGCAGGCATAAAATTGGCCAGTATTGAACCTGTTGTTAGACCAATTATTTCATTAATTTTTTGTCAAGGCCGTTATCATGAATTCCAAATGAAGCATAGAGCCGCAGTGCAATTTAATTCCTTTTGTGAAAACTGAAAACAAGTTATTGACAACGGTTATGTAATAGAGACCAGAACTGCAATATTTCCTTCGCATAAAGACAATTTAATTAAGTTGACTATATACATAGTAAATAACTACCCCGTGACCAAAAATAAACCGATTTATCAGGTGAGGATAAGCAAGGACACTCTATCGAGAGGACGACACACTCTGATTATTTTGCCCTTTATCTACTGTGACACGATTTTGGACCGAAACGACCCTTTACCCCGCGTGATCCGGAAAACGAGCGGTAGTTTCAAAATTAGAATTAATTGAATGGAATTATCTTCTCTGAGCGAGTAAGTAGAACCTTTTAACAATTAAATCCATTTACCAGATTAAAGGCATTTTAATTATCTTTTATCTGACATATTTATCTTTCCCCTAATTATCACATTACTGGTAATTTTAGTGGTTTTCTTTACCCTTATTTTGTTTCTATTTTTGTCCTTAAAATGGCGTCATGGCGACCAATTTTCACACAGTCGTCATAAATCGGAACCGATTACTTAGATATAAGCTGCGTGCTATTAGTAAGTATAATATTTATGAAAAGCAGATACATCAAAGTTTCGAAAAAATTATATAAGAGTTTGATATTTTGAAATGTGTAGTAGTAAACTTATTAGAAATTACAAAGTCCGCGTGACAGAATGGCGGACCGTTTTTAGAAAACGAAAATCAACGGTGGCGCTTTTGGAACACTTTACAGCTTTATTTGAGCTTTCTACCAATAATTATTTTGTTTACTTTGTATGTTAAAGACAAATCTTCAAGTTAACATATGCAAAGCCTAATTTCAAGCTATACTGTCAGTTTGTCAGGACGATTTTTTCCGGGAAATTTACGACTCATAAATTTGTTTTAGGTGTTTCTTTTTCCTACGTTTTTTCCTAAACTGAAAAGTTTTCGTTTAACAGTTGGTTCTAAAACTGTTTGTTATAATGATGGTAGACTTTGTGCACTTAATTTTCTTTATTTATCAATTTGAATGCAACCAATCTTTGGAGTTATTTAATAAAAACTCGAACAGGTATATTTTATCTCATTTCAAAATGGCGACAATATCGACTGCTGCGGCTTAGCGGACAGGTAAAATGGGCATAGTACATAGTCAATATTTCATGAGCGATTTCCATTGAGTGTGTCGTCCTCTCGATAGAGTGTCCTTGGGATAAGTAAGCAGATGAAAGGGCGAGCTTTCAGCGAGCCCTTTCATCTGCTTACGGTCCGAGCCTGATAAATTGGTTTATTTTTGGTCACAGTGTAGTTATTCACTTTATAATGCAATGAAAGCCGACCAATTTCTCGAAAAACTCACCTGTTGGGGGGATATTTGCTTTCCGCCATTTTGTTTATTTGGTCAACAGCTCAGCAATCATTCCGCAGAACGAGTCCTCAAAATTCGCCACCATAGCAGTAAATTTTCTTGATGATTTGATTTTTTCTTGTCCATTGTTTCATCTACGTAATGTTGCATAACAATGGTGGAGACTGACGTCACAAAACGTGACTAAATTTGACGTCACTGGCGCGCTCCTTTATCATGCGTTAAACAAAATTGCAACGCGGTCTTTATTAGTCAGTAGAGATGGCCTTTATTCAGTCAGTAGCTAAATAAAGCTCCTATTTATGAACCCACCTTTATTAGGCCTATATGTAGGGTTGTTGCATTATAAATCGACATATCAAGGGCTTTCTGTGTAGAAACTTCTTGACTGTATACATATAAAACCATGCATTTAAAATATGAAATTCAACAGCAGTATATGTTCTATTCTGACATGACTGAAAAAAAAAACTATTGACTGAATCAGCAAATCTTTCAAATACCTGCAATACAAAAGTGCGACTAACCATGATATTCGCTAATGCATGAAACTGAGTTGAAAATCGCGAGCAAATAACACATTTTACCTTCTGAACATATTTGTGCAATTTATATTTCCTTTGAAAATGTCACGAAGTGTCTTCCACAATCCAAATGAAAGTTGAACAGAAAAGCGAGGTTTTTTTCTGGCTTCTTTTACATTGCGATCATACATTTCACCAAAGGTAGTCACAAGCTCAATTAAACTGTTTGAGTTCACAACTTTGTCATAACGTTATTTTCTTCCATTTATTATATGCCTCTCTTTAGACAGATGCTCACTCATATACACCCTTAAATCTTTCATCATTTGTGGTTAGTTATACAAATGCAATTTCAAAGATTTATCATGCTCCAAAGTTTTAGGGTACGTTGGTTGATATTTAAATATTTAATTAACATTCATTTATATATCGCACCATACCACCACGATTGCTAACTGTTAAGCGCTGATTATAAGGTACATGTTGATTATTATTTATACGAGTCCATGTAATTGTTGATTAACTCCTGTTGCTATCTCGACATGTTCTTTTCGCAATGCTTGTTCTAATTATAGAACAAATATCTGCGCGGGAAGCCGGGAAAATTAGTCACATGTGTTTCCAAAACCTATTACCAATGCAGGCTTTTGCCTTCATAGGCTTTTGGTATTACCTTTAGCTAAAATGTTTGACCTTATTATATTGCTGCTTGATCATTGATCTAAACTTGTTCTGCTTAAAACAGAACAAAACATAAGGTGAGATTTTACAGGGTCTTTGTGATGAAATTAATGATTTTCCTTAAAGAAACTTTACCTTCACTGAATGTGGGCCTCCATGTGTCTGCACCTTTCATATAGAGATTCTGTGAGGCAAACTGCTGCTGCTGCATCACTGCTGCCATAGAACGCTGAGCATGAGGACTGAATGCCGTAGGACTGGCCATCTGAAATAGTCACACTTATACAGGGTCACCGTGATACATCTCAGGTGCAAAATATGGAATTGTTGTTTTACAAATAGGGTGAATTATTAAAGACAGAAGAAAATCTTGATATCTGGCTACCGGATCTGAAATTCCAAACAGGGAGACGTATTACATGTATGAGGAAATTCTAAATAATGGAAGGGAGATTTCCTGACAAATAAGAAGATCCCTCAGAAATAAGGAGATATCAATGTATGGTCAGGGTGTGTCTTATTACATACTGGTTCCCATAAAACTTAAAAGTAAGGAAAGGAGAGTCAGGAGACTGATGTCTCATATGTTCTGACACCAAGGAAGCAAAGTATTTATATAGATTAACAACTTGCTGGCTATCAGGAACCATCTTATTCATATAGTCATGGTTAACTGAATAGACACATTTGCTCTTTAATCATTGAAAATGCACAACTCTGCACCAAAGGACCTCTTGAATTGTGATGCTCTACCACAAGGAAAACACATTTCAGTTTTTCTCATTACCAAAGCCAGCTGTGCGTAACTGAAGGTGCTCAGAAGAATGTGTGTGTCAAAGGATCAAAATGTCATTTTGCGATGCATTTATAGTGTAAGTTTGCTTAAAATTTTTCCAGACATTTAGCATTAGTTAATGTTTTAAAACATCATTTTGTGCCGCATCTAGCAATATTAGACAAGGTTACATTGGTGTTTTTTTTGCATAAAACAACATTGTGTGTAACACATAATGACTCTGGCAACTTCTACCTTTGTTCACACGAAGTGGTCCTTCTTCTCTCACTAATGAGGAAGAACTTCATCATTTCTTGAATAGGTTTGTGTGTGTTGGTGAGTTCTTTGATGGCTGACTAGGCCAATTCTAGCTCTAAACTGTTGGTTACAAGCCCGGTAACAAGTAGAGCAAATCAGTTTCATGGAATCAGCTGGTGGCCCATTGGTATTGGCTTTGCATTCTCTGCGCTTTCTTTGAGCTTCACAGATTCTCTTTTTCATAGAGAGCTGCTCCTTTGTTGACAAGACCTCACCACTTTGATTGCTCCTGTACTGTCTGTTCCCAAGACGCCATTGGTATGTCGAAATCCTTCAGAGGGTGTCTTTGTAGCGTTTCTTCTGGCCACCTTAAGAGCGCTTTATTTCATGTAGTTCTCCATAGAAGACTTTCTTTTGCAGTCACTCATCAGGCATTCTTATAACATGGCCAGTCCACCTTAGCTGTGCTAGCTTTAAGACAGTATGCAGGCAGTGACCTCATCATCAATGTGCACTGCTCTTGAGAGAGTGCTTCCCTGGTAGGTGAATTTATCAACAACTTTCAGTTTTTGTTTACTCACAGTCATAGTTGGTTCATTTTACCGTTTTTCAGGTGCAGGTTGGTGTCTTTTTTGTGCTGATTGTGAGATCATAGTTATCACATGACTGTGAGACTTGACCCATGGCTCTTTGCATTTTGCCTCTGAGCTGGCATTCTTATCCATATCATATGCATAGAGTAGCTCATCTAGCTCATCAGTCTGCACCTTAGTTTTGGCTTGCAACCTTCCAAGGTTGAATATATTGCCATCAAAACAGTACCTGATTGGAAACCCAGTGTCACTGTCTTGAAAAGCATCCATGAGTATGGCAGAAAACATAATGCTGAGCAGTGTTGGTGCCATAACACAGACCTGTTTGACCCCATTTATAACCTCAAAGGGTTCAGAGAACTCTCCATCATTTTGCACACGTGCCTGCATGCCATCATGAAATTGCCGCACCATTGTAATGAATCTGGGTGAACAGCCAAACTTGGCCATGATTTTCCAGTCCATCATGACTGTGTTAAAAGCTTTGACAAACGTCATGTATAGATCTACATTCTGTTCTTGGCATTTCTCCTGAGGCTGTCTTGCTGTGAAGATCATGTCTATTGTCCCTCTGTCTTTTCTGAATCCACACTGACTTTCTGGGATAAGTCCCATCTGATCAAGATGAACATTCGGCGATTCAACAGAATTTTTGCCAGTATCTTCCTGGCAATGGATAGGACAGATATGCCTCTGTGGTTGTCACAGATTTGAGATTTCATTTCCTCTTGTATAGGTGGATTATGGATGTACTAGGTAATTCAGTAATTAAGGACTTTGTTGTCTACAGGGTGTTATGAAAGTTCGAAGACATCATTCAAAAGGACACTAAGCGCTTAATAAAGCATTTAGATATCATAATATACTGTTACTTTAATCGTGAAAGTATGGCATACAAGATATAACGAACAAAACTTTGTTTTATATAAAACTGATAAGAAAGTAATATGTGGCAATAAGTGACCCCCTCTTCTGAACTGACTGTCATAAAATGCAAAATGTGGGTTTAACCAGTGCTTGTCTGAAAAACTGTTTGAATTTCCAATACCAGTGGATTCATATTGAATACATTGATTGCAAATAGTGTCATGACTGTTTTTATGCTTATTCGTCTTTGAATTGGTGCTTTACGTCCCAGTCAACAGCCAAGGTCATGTCGGGACGTTGCCTCCACTTTATGGGACTCTTACCCAAAACGAGGATGTCATATGTCATGACATCCAACAAGTGCTTCAAATATAAACCATCCTACAAAGCCAAAGTGCTTAAAAGTGGGGATGGCTAGACTTGGAACCACTTTTCCTGGGCAGGCCTGGTTAACCAGTAATCAAATAGCCAGTCAGTATCATACAAGCTTTGCCTGGAGGCACAAGCAGCCCATCTGTTTCTTTAGGTCCCAATGGACAGGGGCCCATATGCTTATTTGAATCATCATTTCCTATATTGTCTCGTAAACTTTCTGGAATTGCTGAACAATGTCTTAGGGTACCCCCCATTCTTGAAATAGGCCACAAATAGTGGAGGGTATAGGTAAATATTTTATGAACATTAAAAACTGTGTGGTTATTGTCATTTGTTTTTGTAATTTAATGCTATTAAATATGTTGTGGCATAACGAAAACTCATTTTTGATGACTCCCCCTTCCTCATCTTTGAACAAAACTTCATGAACAATGTGTTATACCTTTGCCTGTCCCTCACATTCGTCATCATGAACTTTTGCATTAAAAACTTCATTATTGTGAATATAACATATACATACAGCAGTTAATTCAGATTTGCATGGTAATAATTGTTGCAGGGGTGTGTATTGTTGTGACTGACGGTGCCCATGTCAGTAAAAAGGTTATACACTGAAAAAAAGTTATAAGAGGCCACTTTTCAAACTCATTTTTTGTTTCTAAGCTATGTTCAAAATTGCACGATTTTTTGCCAAAAGACGTGTCTTTCAAGTAAGTAAAGTTCCAAAGTGTTAAGAAATAATTTTCTTTTCCTAAAGGCGTTTTTGGAGTAAAAATGCAAAAATCAATGTTTTTAAATAAAAAAAATTGGATACAGCACACCATTTATTGAACGGGTGTCATCAAAGGGGTCGTTACGGCTCGGAAAAACATCAAACATTCGAATTTTCTCTACTGGTAGAATTTTTATGCATTTTTAAAAATCGCCAATTTTGAGATGTTTTGGAAAATTCATAAATGTGCCTCTTAAACATGTTGACCCCAGTTAAATTCACTTGATGAGGCCTGGAAATGAGAGATATAACTCGACTGAACTGTTTTAGACCATTTTCGAGGACCAACAGGTCAAGGCTGCCGCACACTTCCGGTTTCAATGCCAATTTTTAAGGAACAAAATAACAAAATTTGTGGACGATTTTTTTAATTTTCAAAGTTTATCAGAGTCTAGTATTTGACCTAAATAATCGCTGAAAATTTCAATGCCTTGCTGCTGATAATAATGCAACTGAAGAAGAACAAAGTTGGTATGCAAATTGCATACAAAAGCTGAATTCCTGTTATTCAGGTTGTTATCTTCTTGCATGTACAAAACAGAAACGAAGATTCTTATTGCAGCAACACTTTTGACTTAATTTTATCTTGCATCATGGCAGTCAGTAGCACTTTCAAATAAATTAAAATGTAAAAACACAACGTCATAATATGACATTTAATTTGATGTTGATAAAGTGTGACTTTTTGAAATATGGTACCTTTACACATGCTTCGTCTGTGAGAGAAGTATCACGCATTTTGGAATGCAGAAACTCACAGAGCCACTGTTAGACATTGGTTTATTCATATGATCATGAATTTTAATTGATCGTATTTTACTTTCTGAACTAGAAGAAAAAATATGAGGTGGCCTCTTATAACTTTTTTTCAGTGTACTGTTAATGAAATTCTCAATTTTCAGTCATTTTCCCCTATTTTTTTTGTACTTCCGGGGTCAAAATTAATATATGATAAATTTGAACCACACAGTCTACAAAATGGACATTTTTAACTATTCTGTTCACTTAACAGACACTTAATACATAATATGTAATATTTGATGTAAGTTATTTGCTTCATGTTTCTGTTAAGACTGGATTACCCCTACCCCCTAGCAAAACACTCACAGCGTTTTTGTTCATAAATCATGTGTTTTTATCTGATGAAAATTAACATGCCCTGCACTATCTTAAAATAACTATCATTTTATGGTGACATTTAGGGCAGTGACTATCACATAAAGTTATTTTATGTTCCCTGATTTATAATTGTGGATGTTTTAAATTATGTTTATAATATCACAGCCTTTTACACAATATCTCATAGAGAATAAGGAAAGCTTAGAAATTGCTATGTAAACCAGTTGTTACAATGTGCAAACTGATATCAAAAATGTTTTTAAATGTGTTGTTTTTTGAGATTGTGTGATTATTCATTGTGAAGTTACGAGGAATATTGCAATGTCTTCGAACTTTCTTAACACAATGTACATGTGGTACAGGAATTTCTCTAATAAGAGCTGTCGCAGGACAGCATGCTCGGCTGCTTCTGACCTTTGTCAAACATAAGGCCAAACCCAACCAGTAACCCAAAGCATTATGCTCATAAATCTTTTTGCCTTGATGCAATAAGGCAATATCACTGAACCATGAAAGTTAACTATAACTACCTAATATTTAAAGGTCTCACTCATATTGTGAAAGAAATGTGTTCATATACCAACTGAGTGCCAAGATACAAGGCAAAATCACTGAACCGTGAAAAAAGGTCACACTGACCTATATGTATTTCAGGGTAAAAGGTCTAGTGATACTTACTCATAATATGAAAGAAATATGATCATATACCCATTCAGTGTTGAGATAAAAAGCAAAAACACTGAACCATGAAATTAGGTCATAGTGACCTATAAGTATGTTTGGGTTAAAGGTCTGGTCATACTCATCCATAATCAGAAACAAGTATGAAAAAGTACCAACTGAGTGTCGAGATATAAGGCAAAATCACTCAACCATGAAATTAGGTCACCCAGGAATACTTTACGGTCAAAGGTCTTGTCGTACGCAAACATATCGTGAAAGAAGTATGTTCATATAACAATTGAGTGCCGAGATATAAAGGAAAGTCACTGAACCGTGAAAATAGGTCATATTGACCTAGTACTACTTTAGGGTCAAAGGTCTTGTCGTACGCAAACATAGTGTGAAACAAGTTTGTTCATAAACCACTTGAGTGCCGAGCAGACCTGTCAACCTCCTGAAAATTCTAAGAGGGAGATTGCGCGAAACAGCGATGTATCGACCAAATTAGCATGCAACTTACGCGCGCGCTTCAAGACCTATAAAATTTCAAGGAGGGAGATTTTTTCTTCAGGAGGGAGATTTTTTTGCAGCTTTTCAAAAAGACAATACTTGTTATTGGCAAAAAAAGGAGTATACCACTAGCATTTACTGATACTTTACCCATAAAACAAGGAAAAATTGAGACGGTGTCATACCTTAGGTATTGAAGATTCGCTTGTGCAATTTTCTATAAACCCTATGATGCAAAAAACGCAAAGAAACGATGAAATTCGATCGAAAAATCAGTTTCAACATTATTTCTACCAAGGGCGCGGCCATCTTGGTAGTTTTCCCAACGATCATTTGTTACATGCAATCTGATTGGTTCCGAAATCAGCCTAAAAAGTTAATGGCCAATCACAAAGATTGTTTTATCTTTCACCGATTTCATGCTTAAAATAGATCGGAGAACCTCGAATACACCCGAGACTTGCCGAATAGGCTAAAAATAGAAGTCGGAACGATCGAAAATTCCCGAACTCAACCGGAAATTTGCAATGACCTTGACTTTGTTTGTGTAAACACGGAAAAAATCGGGATATGTTTTCTTTTTTGTTTCGGATTTTAAAATTAACCGGTAGACAGCCCGAAATCCGTTAGTTTGGCGTTTTAAATTGAAATCGGACGGGAGGTCGTAAGTCCATGGCAAAACCGTTAGAATAACGGGATACCCGGGAGAGTTGACAGGTCTGGTGCCGAGATATAAGGCAAAGTCACTGAACCGTGAAATTAGGTCACAGTGACCTATATTTGGGTCAAAGGTCTGGTCAGACTCATTCATAATCTGAAAAAGTATGAAAATATACTATGAGTGTCAAGATATAAGGCAAAATCACTGAACCGTGAAATTAGGTCACAGTGACCTAGGACTACTTCAGGGTCAAAGGTCTTGTCATACACATACCTAGTGTGAAAGAAGTTTGTTCATAAACCATTTAAGTACCAAGATATATGGCAAAGTCACTGAACCGTGAAATTAGGTCAAAGTGACCTATAAGTATATTGGGGTCGAAGATCTGGTCATACTCACTCATAATCTGAAAAAAGTATGAAAATATACTAATTGAGTGTCAAGATATCAGGCAAAATCACTGAACCGTGAAATTACGTCACAGTGACCTATAAGTATATTGAAGTCAAAGGCCTGGTCGTACTCACTCATAATCTGAAAGAAGTAAGAAAATATACTAATTGAGTGTCAAGATATAAGACAAAATCACTGAACCATGGAAAGTAGGTCAACCGACCCTTACCATCATGACACACAAGTCAGTGTCACAAAGTCAAAAGATGAATGACCAACCATCTTCCTAAGTTGTTTCTATTAAGAAATAAAAAGAAAAACTCAGGGAGTTCTAGATTTTGACCTCTAGCCCCGCCCCCCTGACTCCCACCCTGAGCTCCGTGGTCATGGAACCTAAAGTGTATGAAGTATGAATGCTTTATGATAAATTGTTGTCAAGATATGGACTCCTTCTAAAAGTTACACAGCAGTACATCTATTTTTTACAGTGTTCTAGGTTTTAACCTCTAGCCCCACACCCCAGGCATGGACCCACAGATCCGATGCCATGAAATGAAACTCAACCCTACAGGGTACCTTTCGTCAGAGTATGAAAGCCCTCTGATAAAAGATTTCAAGATATAGACTTCTAGAATACTATATCACAGAAAAGCCATTATTATTAATGGTGTTCTAGATTTTAACCTCTAGCCCCACCCCCTGGCATGGACCCAGAAATCTGATGCCATGGAATGAAAGCTGACCCTACAGGGTGTCAATGGCCCAAGTATCAATGCTTTCTGATGAGCGGTTGTCAAGATATGGACTTCTAGAAAACTTTAACACAAGAACTGCCATTTTTGAAGGTGTTCTAGATTTTAACCTTCAGCCCCACCCCCTGGCCTGGACTCAGGGGCCCGATGCCATTGAATGAAAGCTAACCCTACAGGGTATCTATGGTCCAAGTATGAATGCTTTCTGATGAGTGGTTGTCAAGATATGGACTTCTAAAAAACTTTAACGCAAGTGTGACGCGCACGGGCACACACACAAGCACACGCAAGGGAACGGGAACGACCGGGGTGACTGCAATAGCTGTATGCACTTCCTGCAGTCGAGCTAATGAATATCAGACTTTTAAAAAACTTCCCTGGCAAATTTTATGAAAGTTTTTTAGAAAATGAACAAAATGTGTAATGAAAAATGCACTCTACCTTGACATCAATGTATATTTGCTCTAAAATTTGACAATTTCTAAGGCCGACATCTCTAAAACAAGACCGGATAGGTACTGATTTCAAGTCATTTCATATGTAGGACAACAAAATATACTAAAATATCCCCGGTGAGGTCAATTACATACATCTGGCTCTAAGATGAAACAAAATAAGAACAAGTGACCTTCATGTGAATAGTTTTAACAATGTGTCTCTTATTGATCTTATAACATGCAGTACAGAATTTTGGTACCTGCATACACAATTTAGAAGTAAAATGAATGAATGAGGAACACCAGTTGTTCTTTGTGGTTTTAATAATTTGTAGATTTCTTATTTTATCCAAACAAGTCACAAAAACAAAATGAACTGGGTTTCCAGTAGAAAGTCAAGAAGGAAATCCTTTCTAACACTAAAATTTATGAGTCACTATGTAACAAACAAACGAAATAGCCCAGTTCAACACAGAAAGTTAGTTGGCAATCTAAACTAAAAGAAAAGATGGCTAATTGTCCTTACATTTTCAAAACAAACTTTTATATACAAGTTTTCTTCCTTTATGAAATCGAGGATGTCCCCAAGAAAAATAGTTGGAAAAATAGTTTTCGGCGTTGTCCCCAGTAAAAACGATAATTGGTGTCCCCGGAAAAGTGGTTTATCTTCATTATACTACTGTTTATTGTGCCTGCCTCTCTGTTGTGCTTCTTGCCTTTCCTTTCTGTTGAAACTTAGCCAGATGGCTACCCTCTTTGGAAAGAGCTAGTCATTCTGCTCTTCATGTGTGTTGTCGGAAAAATGTTTTGTTGTGTTTTATGTATTTTCTTTCTCATCTGGTGTCTATGTTGGGACTTATAATGTAATTGCATCGATTTCTGGTTCCTCTATTCTTACTTTACTCATCAAACAATCTTACAGAATGAGGGAATGGTTTTGACTCTTCCTGTCTTTATACATATGAATATCAAAAATAACGATCACTGCCAAAGATGCAGACAATGATTCTGTCGCTATTATTTCCTGTCACAACTGTTTGAATGCGCATCTTCTTTATGAGATATTATTGCATTCAAATAGCCTTTAGCAGTAAATTGTTAAAAAATATATGACAATTATCACACTGTGAGACACAAAGAAGATTTATTTATTATTAGATATTTATACTTTTATATTTTCTATTTTTATAGAACCTTAAGCAAAAATATTTGCAGCATAAAACTTATATGAGACATGATGGCTACATACCATAGAGCGTGGGGTCATATCATACCCTGAAGACATTGTCAACATGCCAGTGCGACCAAGTCGTGGTGAAGTTGTTGTCATCCCAGGCAGGTCAAGCATGGCTGTACCAGTCATTTGAGACTGAAAATACAATATAAGTGCATATGTAATGTGTATCAAAAATGAAACATGAAAAATTATGATTGCTGCTTTCGCATGCAACATGGCAATTTGATCTCCCAAGGCAAGTAATATTATCCAAGGGCATAGCCCAAGGATAATATAACTTGTCAAGGGTGAACTAATCACCATGTTAACCCTCACACTGGGGCAATAATTGTTTTATAACGCCATTTTTTCCAACAAGTAGAAAAATACACCAAGGTTCCTTCAACACTTAAGTTTCACTGAAGCAAACTAAAAATGTCCTATGTAAGGATGTTGTAAATGACATCATATACAGTAATAAATGACATTAGAGGGTTATATGGCTTAAGATATTGTCAGAGGATATTATGACAGGGTGACATGGCAAAATATTACCCTCAATGTGACTTACTCTGAACCAATCAAAAATGTAATAAATATTAATGAGGTATGATACTTACGTAAGACTAACAACTGGGTTTGGTTCCCCAAAAAGGTTGATTCCCACAAGGGTGATTACCACGACTTGGCCAATTTCATAAAGAAGTCTACAAATAGGCAGAGCTTTTCCCAGAAACGAACAGAATTTTTAACACCATTTATCATCATATCGATCACAAGTAAATTGTGACATTTTTGTTTGTCAATCGATGGACACTTAAATTTAAAAAAAGTTTGCTGATGATGCTCAGACTGAACATTTGAAGATGTAAACCTACTTAGAGGAGACTGATTGCCTCTTGCAATATTAGAAAACATTCAAATCTTTGTCTGCATAGACAATACAATATTATTTCACAGCCATTTTAGATTTGTTAGTTTTGACATAACATCAGAAAAATTGGTCTATTTGTGGGATGACATCAATTTTTTCGGCCATTTTGTGAGATCTGCTGAGTTGTGGAAATCCACCTTGTGGTGGTGTCCACCCACCCTAGCTTTTAGTCTTACATATACACTGACTCATGTTTCCAGAAAAGTCAAGTATAAAACATTTAAGGTAAGCAATGAATTAGGTCTTGATCTCCTTGTTCTTGCTGTTTAAGCAGTCTACATACGCCATTACTGGCTTTCTTTTTAGATTTCCAGAGACAGGTTGCAAGAGTGTGACCCAAGCTTAATCATCAACATAAACATAGTGGACATTTAAAGGATAAAATGACAAAAAAGCTCAAGTGAGCAAGTCAATATTTTCTAAGAATACTGGGAGACAAAATAAATAAACCAGAGGACCAACGGTCCTGTGAACGCTCACCTGAGATCTGCTATATTAACCAAATATTTATTTAAAAAATTTGCCCTTTATGGGGCCCCACCAACCAATCAAAATAAAGGATTAGGACAAAAGTCAACCAAACTGTAGAGGACTACTCTATAAACATTTCTGCAAAAATAGAATTTAAATATCTGCGATTGGACCAGAAAAAAATAGCCAATTTCCACTTTTCCCGTTTTAAGTCTATCGAAACTTTAAGTTGCCATAGCAACCAGATTTCTTATCCGACTGAAATAAAAAAACACAAATTATGTAGATACTACTGTCAGGAACCTATATACAAAGTACAGGCTTCATGCCGTAGACAATTTCTGAGGAGAAGATTTTTAAATGTTTTTCGAAATTTTACCCTTTATGTGGCCCCAGCAACCAATCAAAATAAAGGATTAGGAAAAAAGTCACATGAAACATAGAGATATACTCAATAAATATTTCTGCAAAGACAAAATTCAAATACCTACAATTGGTTCAGAAAAAATAGCTAATTTCTACTTTTCCCATTGTAAGTCTATGGAAACCATAGCAACCAGAGTTCTTATCCGACTGGAATAAAAAACACATATTATGTAGAGGCTACTGTCAGGAACATGTATACAAAGTACAGGATTCATCCACTTGACAGTTTCTGAGGAGAAGATTTTTGAATGTTTTTCTTTTCAAAATTTTGCCCTTTATGGGGCCCCAGCAACCAATCAAAATAAAGGATTAGGACAAAACTCACAAGAAATGTCAAACACTACTCAATAAACATTTCTGCAAAAACAAAATTCAAATGTCTGCAATTTTAGCGGAAAAATAGCCGATTTCCACTTTTCCCATTATAAGTCTATGGAAACTTTAAGTTGCCATATTAACCAGAGTTCTTATCCGCCTGGAATAAAAAACACAAATCATTACGAAAACTTGCCCATTCAATAAACAGAGATTATTTTAGTTTTACAAATTGAAACTTTTCAGCTGAAAAATTTTGATATTTTTCTTATTTTTGCTCAAAACATAGATTGTGGGTACACGTTAGAACCGCCTCGCCGAGGCGGTTCTAACGAGTACCCACAATCTATGTTTTGGAGCAAAAATAAGAAAAATAGGCGCACCCCTGCATACCCCAATTTAGCTATATAAAAGTGGGGTTCAAGGGGGTATACATTACACGGACATGTTTTCCTGATGTATGTAGAGGCCACTGTCAGGAACATATATACAAAGTACATGTACAGGCTTAATCCCCTTGACAGTTTCTGAGAAGAAGATTTTTGAATGTTTTTCGAAATTTTGCCCTATATGGGGCCCCAGCAACCAATCAAATGAAAGGATTAGGACAAAAGTCACATGAAACGTAGAGGACTACTCAATAAGCATTTCTGCAATATCTCCAACAAGACAGCAAAAACTGGCAATTTTCACTTTTTCCATTATAAGTCTATGGGAAGCATAAGTTACCATAGTAACCAGAGTCCTTATCCGATCAAAACAAAAAATACAATTATTCTTTCTCCCTACTTGTAGATGGTGTCTGTGTAATATGAGAACAATCGGCCCAGCGTTTCGGAGAAGAAGACCTTTGAAATTGTGGACGACAACGGACGGCTCAGGTGAGCTAATAAAAACTCAGTGTTGAAGGACAACTTTGCTCGACTAACTTGTTTTTTTTTTTTTTTTTTTTTTTTTTTTTTTGGATTTCAGTTTTACGTCCCTTTCAAGCTTTTTCACTCATATCGAGATGAATCAATCGGTAGGTGGGGCGAAAACCGGAGTCCCCGGGGAAAAACCACCTGACACACCCGCAAGCAGAACATGGCTTGTCTCACATATGAATTCGACTAACTTGTGATTTGCCACTAAAATTATTAAATCTAATTTCAAGACTTCAAGGTTCCTCCCATAAAATTTCAAATGCATGACCCTGACTTGAAGGTCACTAAGGTGGGGTGGGATTGTACAGCGTAAAACTTCTGACCATTATCTAACTGCAGCCAAAATCCACTAGATCCATCTACATGATTAGATACACTCAGCTCCCGTACAAAAAGTTCAGCAGAATTCCACTGGTAGTCCAGTTGGACAAAGACAGGAGTCATTGTGGAATCTGATTTTCAGGCTGATTCCTAACAGGACAGTGAGATGCTTGCATTTTCCACGTGGAATTTGTCTCTTTTCCACTTGGAAAATAAACAAAATTCCTGGTTGAGTTTTTCGTATGGGTACTGCCGACCTAAATCTGTCTTTCATAAATGTGTAAAAAATTAGGTGGTAAAACTTTGCAACACATATGAAGCCATGAGGTTGGGATTTTTAATCAAGATAGTCATTATTCAATTTGTTTGATACTGACACTATGTTTGCTGTTAAATTTGGTGAAAATAAATGAGGAACACTTTTAAGGAATAATAAGGTATACAGTTTTTCTTCCATTCTATATATGAATTGTTCTTTGTGAGTAAATTAAATATTCTTTATGCCTTTTGTTTTCAAAATATTCCCCACCCACCTCTGATCATGTACAACTTTTAATCAGTCTATTAAAGAAATTTTCTAAGAATTGTCATTGAAAATGACATTTATCATTACTACTCATTGATACAAGTCCTTTTATAACAAAATATAATGGCAGCATCTATGAATATAATATCATAAACTAGCCCCTTACATTTCCTTTGTTCAAAAAATTCATATGCATGTGTTTTCAAAGAGGTCATTTCTATGCAGGCATATAGCAGGAATAGGCTCCTGCCAAAATTTCTGGCTCATATTCCTGGCAGGATTCTGATTCAGATTCCTAGCAGGATTCCTGCTAATTTAAATATTTCGCGCCAGATTCCACAGGGAGTCCACACTGAATCCTGCCGTAATCTTTATAAGAAAAATCAAAGAGTCAAAGTGATTCCTGCCAGGAATCTAGTCTCATTTTCCTATGGTAATACTGCTGTGTTCTTGTTGGACAATTTCGTACGGGCGAGTTCTACTTTTACCAAAAACTTTAACATAAATTTTCAAAGTCTGTAACCTTGACCTCAATGTAGGTCATGCTGGTACAGCATTAAACTTTAGACCAATACCTAACAACAGGCGTAACAACTTTATCCATCTACAGATTCAAGAGATACAGACTTATAAAAATTTTAAACAAAAAACATTTGAGCAAAGCGGACATAAACGCCGACAACAACGCCAGAATGAGTGCAATAGCTCTTCCTGTACTTTCATACAGGCAAGCTAAAAATAAAAATATGGCTATGAGTGCTGGGTATGTTCAATTAAGCGATATAAAAAAGGGGTTTACATACCATGCAATAATGAAACAAGTAGCCCACGGAAAACGATTGCTCACCTGAGAGTCAACAAGTACAGTCACTGGACCAAGTGGTTGGGGTTTTGGGCATGACAGCCATCTTGATCATGTGACCTTGAAACCCTACTTATATCAACAGAATAGCTCTTGTCTGAATTGTTTATCCTCTAGTCCACCATTTTGTTTCAGTGCTATAATAACCCCCAGGGTGGGGCCATATTTGTCCCCAGTGGCATGATCGGCAGGATTTATGTAGAGCTCCACATGACATTGCTGCATACCAAATATACAAGCTTTGGGTCTTGCTGTTTCAGAGAAGATTTTATCATGCATTTCCATTACAAGCCTAAGGAAGATAATGATGTCCCTGGGGCATGGCATGTATGGACCCCAGGGGCACAGAGGAGTAATATACATTGCTACACACAAAAAATTGAAAGCTCTCAGCCTTGTGGTTTCAGAGAAGAACATTGTTTTATGTTTGTCGCATTGTAAGTTTATGGGAGCTAATGACCCCCAGGGTGGGGCCACTTTTGAATCCAGGGGCATGATTGGTAGGATTTATGTTAAGCTCCACATAACAATGCTGCATACCAAATATTGAAGCTTTGGCTCATGAGGTTTCATGTGGTTTCAGAGAAGAAGATTTTTATTTCCCATTATCTGATTATGGCAGATGATGAAGACCCCTTGGAGGGGGCTTGTATGGACCCCAGGGTCACAGTTGGCATGAGTTATAAAGCAGACCACTATACATTACTACAAACAAAATATGAAAGTTCAGGGCCTTGTGGTTTCGGAGAAGAAGATTATTTTTTCCATTGTAAGTCTACGGGAGGTAATGACCCCCTGGGTGGAGCCATTTTAGATATAACGATGCTGCATACCAAATATAGAAGCTTTGGCTCTTGTGGTCTCAGAGATTAAGATTTTTTTCATCATGACATGTACTTACCATTATAAGCCTATTAGTATGGTAGATAATCATGCCCCCCCCCCCCCCCCCCGGGGCAGGGCCTGTATGGACCCCAGGGGCCTGGTTGGCACTATTTATAAAGAAGACCACTATACACTACATACAAAACATGAAAGCTCTGCGCCTTGCAGTTTTAGAGAAGAAGATTTTTTCATGTTTTTCCCATTGTAAGTCTTTGGGAGTTTCCTGTTGCCATGGAAACCAGAGTTCTTATCCAACATGGCCCAAAACCTCATGCAACCTTTTCCCCACCTAAATGATGCTTCTAATAAAATATAATCACAATTGACCTAGAGACCTTCGAGATATTTATGTTTGAAAGTGTGGATGCACAGACGGATGGACGGATACAGGCTCGACTACCATCCTATAAGCTTACCTTGTGAGCCTTCGGCTCAGGTGAGCTAATAAAATTTAAGGCTGAAAAAAGCATAAATGTAAAATTTACCATTTCAATATCAGTCTTTCTCTAAGCAGCAACCTACTACTGTTTTCGTTGTCTCTTACCCAAACACCATGCTGTATGTAACAACTTGAGTGACTACATTTCAAACTAGCCTTACCTTTAAGCATTTTCAATATATTATATTTTCCCCTATAATTCTGTCTGTACAATAACATATTACCATGTCTGAGAATAGCAATGCTATACCAACAGCTATTAGACATCATCCTGACAAAGCAATGCTATCAGTGACAAAATAACCCAGAGGACCAATGGTCCTGTTAACGCTAACCGGAGATCTACTACATATACCAATAAACATGTCTGAATATTAATATGGTGTATAGCCCCAATACAGGGGCAGATGAAACATTGGGGCCATTTTTTTTTCCAGAATCATTAATATTCAGTCCTACTGCCCGTTTACTGCAAGATTTTCTCTTCAAATGATATTTTAACAGTTAACCCCCTTCATATGCATAAGTGACTCATGTTAACCTTGCTCAAAAATAGATCAAGGTCATCGCGGGGTCATGATTTATAATCAAATTGTCATACTCTACTCCCTGATACACCTGGACCTCTTTATAACACGGTTCATTACAGCACGGTTTTGGATATAACACGGACCATTCATGGACCCCAAATAGTCTAATTTTGCTATTTATCTATATATTTTACTCTCGTGATAACACGGATTGGATAGCTAACACGGAAATTGTCATGGACCCCAACAATAGTGTTATAAAGAGGTTGAGGTGTACTACAAGCCAAGTTTCCTTAAAATCTGTTCATTAGTTCCAGAGAAAAAGATTTTTGAAGTGTTTTACCATACATGGGCATGGCGGCCATTTTTGTCCTGTGACCTGGATTATTTATAAACACATTAGTTACCCCTTTGTATAGACGTTTCCTATAAAATTTGGCTTTGAATGGCCAGACAGTTTAAGTATTAATTTAAATATTATGCTTATATACATGCATACTGCCCCAACCCGTGGGGTCCAATTTTTTTTTTCAGAATCAAATATCTTTAATCTATTTTCCAATTCCTGCCAGTTTTTCCCTTCAAATGACATTTAACAAATTTCCCCATGGGCAACCTTAGATATTGTTAACCTTGCTGTAAAATAGGTCAAGGTCATCCAAAGGTCATGATTTATAAGCATATTGTAGTACTCTAGTCCCCAATGCTACATGTCTGCTAAGTTTCGTTGAAATCGGTGCAGCAGTTCTGTAGAAGATTTTTGAAGGGGTTATACCATATATGGGCATGGCAGTCATCTTGGTCATGTGACCTTGATTATTTACAATCACATTGATTCCCCCTTTGTATAGATACAGGGAGGGGGGGAAGGGGTCCAATTTTTTTTCCAGAATCATATATCGTCAGTCCATTTGCCCATTTCCTTCAAGTTTTTCTCTTCAAATGACAATAACAATTTTCCCCATTCAAATGCATGAGCGACCTATGTTGGCCTTGCCGTAAAATAGGTCAAGGTCATCCAAAGGTCATGATTTATAAACACGTTGTAGTACTCTAGTCCCCAATGCTACATGCCAAGTTTCGTTGAAATCAGTTCAGCGGTACCAAAGACGAAGAGTTTTAAAGGTTTTTACCACATATGAGCATGGTGGCCAACTTGGTCATGTGACCTGGATTATTTATTATCACATTGGTTCCCGCTTGCTATAGATGCTTCATGTTAAATTTGGCTTTGATTGGCCAAGGGGTTTCAGAGAAGAAGATCTTTGAAAAAGGTGGATGACGATGACGGACAGACGCTGGATGCCTGTCTATCCTATAAGCTCACCTGTGAGCCTTCGGCTCAGGTCAGCTAAAACATAATAATATACAGTCACAAGCAATGATGCTCATGATGTCTGGTTTCTGATATACTGTAAAAAAATTGACATTGTCCAGTCTGACAGACTCTTACATTCACAAGAATTTCTTGTAAAGTTGAATAAACCACGATATTTAAATCAGAAAAGGATAAAAGCCACCTTCTCAAATTTTGGTAATTTTAATCATAGTGAGCCTGAGATATAAACAACAGATGCTAACCCATTGTAGTTTTATAATATCAAATCATCAATAAATTTGTAGGGGATGTGATGATTAGTATTTGGAAACAAAATCTGCATTTTAAGAATCAACATTAATTCAATCTGACGTGAATCTTTAAAATAGGTATGTAATCTGCTACATAGTAGCAAGTGAGGGTGGGCAGTATAACCAGGTATGACACAACCTAAAACCTTCAACCCTAATCAAATACATGTACCAATGTTGATCAATGTTAAAATGTGAACCATAAACAATTCAAACATTTAGGAATAAATAAATTTGTAAAAGAATATTATGAAGAGGCTAGGATATGGATAAAACCTAGTAGTAAAAACAAACCCAGCGTATATGATTCAGTCTGTGATGTTCCTGAAAACACAGCACATCTCTGTCAACCCAGATCTATATGTAGTCATGATGTCACAATGAGTTTTAATGTTTTTCTTGCAAATTAGGTAGATTATTTTTGCATTCTACTTACTAACTGGTACAAACAAATCTATGCATTACTCAGGGAGACTGGGGGCCTGGATAGCCCATTAGTGGATAACGCACTCGCTTGTCACCTCTGCGATCCGGGTTCGAATCCGGGTCAAGACAGGGTAGTCAAGATGTGGCAGGGTAGTGGTCGCCCGTCCAGGTTCGGTGGTTTTCACCGGGTTCTCCGGTTTCCTCCACCATGTTTGACCACATAACGCCAACATCTGCGCCTTCAAGAACGCGTAAATAAGTTCAATGAGCTTTCTGTGTAATTGAAGTAAAATAAATACAGTTTACTCAGGGAGACTTGTGATTCAATTATGGGCACCAGACAGATATTTCTAGAATAACCTCATATTCACAGGGTTCTCTCATGCCATATAAACGCATGTACACATAACAGCTGATATTATAGAAAACAAAAGTGGGTATAATCATGGACAAGAACAGCCATCATCATTTTCTTGTCTGGTTAAATGAATGAAAACATTTAGTTATGATACATGAAAATCACACAACAGCCAGCAATTGTACATAGCTTAAAGTTTCTACAAAGTGTGCTTTTCACCTTCCAAAACATGAGCCATGCAAATCTGTATAAACGCTGTAAGTTTGTTAGTAGCTACTTACAGTGACTTTATTGAGTGTCCTCATGACTTTATCATATCTCTGAGCAGTATGTAGATTGAACTCTTCTTTAGTGAGGACACCTCTACTTGCCAGCTCCTCCGTGATTCTTGGGGAACTAGAATTAAAACCAAAACAATAGTGCATACGAACAGTTATGATGTCTGTGAAATATATACCCCATTATACCCCACTTTTATATGGTAAAATTGCGGTATATAGGGGTATACATTAATTTCTTTTCTTGTTTTTCCTCCAAAACATTCATTGTTTCAAAATTTAGAAAAATGTCAATTTTTGAGGGAATAAAATTTGTCAGTTTTGCAGCTTTTAGTTTCACTGTATACTGCATAGGCATATTTTTGTAATGGGACCAGGGTCACAATGTTCATCTGAATAGAACGACTAGCATCTCGCTATTGGCAGTCCATTTGGAGCAATTAAAATCAGTAACTTGGTTTCTCCTGTACAGTGATTTGGCTAGTTTCGAATCTTGACCAGTTACAAATCACAAGCTACACAACAATGATAAGAATTAAAAAGAAATCTTTTGTATGGTCTTGATGTACATCTATTATCTGTAACACGATGTGAGGTAAGTTTTTGAAAAATCACCTGCAAGCTAAAATTAATTCTGTTTTTGTCATATGAGAGCTTAATTTGCACTTGAGCTGCAGGTGTCTGCAGAATGCATAATCTGAAACGGATTTCTTTGACATGTTTCTTTTCAACATTAATTTAAACATATCCAGAAACATAAAATTTGTTTTAAAGCTTTTTAGTTCCATGAGATCAATGTAATTATTGATGTCAATTTGACTGGGGTATATGTGTAACCGTTTTACCACATGAACAAAGAAAGAAGGACTGTTATTGGAAGACATAACAAATCATCTAAGCTCAGCATTAGGTTAGTCTGATCAGTTTTCACTGTCCACATGATATGGCCAGAGAAAATTAATTGTTAGATTCTCATCCGAATTCTAGAAAATGTTGGGGTGGATGCATTTTATTTTTTATTTTAGAACATCTAATATGACTGTTTTACAGACCTAGGTTCTGAGAGGTTCTGTGTGTGTATTACAAGCAAAAAAAGCAATAAAGTAAATAGAGGATCTTACAAGAGTGGTCATTTCATATGAAATCTATTTAACAAGTCTTTAGCAAATTTTATAAAGGGCGAAGTGCGCTTTTTGGCGTTTCCGGCCTAAATTTAGTTTGCTTAGAGATTTCGTAGATGTTTTCTACAATGTTTCAAGAAAACAAATCCGAAAAAATTAAATGACTACCTCAGTTCGCTTTCTCATGAGTGTTATTTCTATATACTAGGGGTATGTACATATCGGTGACGTGACGCATGAAATATGACGTCGTCATAATCAACGTCGTCGCGTTATTATTTTAATTTCATCTAGAGCATGTTGTAACGAGGTTTTTTTTTTTTTTTTTTTTTTTTTTTTTCGCACACACTTTTACATACATGTGTCGGCTGTCGATGTGACGGTCTAGCCACATATCGGCCTGTCTGAGTGTCGAGTATAGGTCGTATCACCGGTTGTGCATAACCCATTTTTCTATTTACAAAGTCTAACGGATTACTCAACGGCGATATCTACGCAATGCAAAGTCGTATTTCCTTCTGGATTTTAAAATCACTGCTGTGTGTCATGGCGGGAATATTTTATAAGCTTTCCAAGGCTATTAAGTAAACAGCGACTGAATTATGGCCCGGGCCAATAAATACATGTACATGTCGGCATATTGCAATTATGTTCAAAGATTCTCGTATCTACAGCTGCTTAACCAGCCAAATACAATGTTAAGCTCAAATATTAGAGGAGAGATTAGAAGAATTGTGAAAAATGAGCCACATCATGAGGAAATGTTTCTGAAGCAGCCGATTGAATCCAGCTGAAAAACTACAGAAGAAAACTGAGAGAGCTTTAAACCCGGGTAGACGAATATACTATCTATGCCAACTACGAATCAGCTGACCCATTTTCTAACTGTTGAAGACCATTGAGAACAAAAATGTTGACTAGTGTGTGCAAATCTAAATTGTGATAACAATGTATGTTTTGACACAATGCTACATGCTAACAATATATTGTAAACTGAGGGCGAGGTTTGGGTCCTGTAAAATCGGTTTACCCCCCCCCCCACCCCCACCCCCACCCCCAGTAATTTCAAATTACTGATCGTTCTCCAAGGCGATATTTCTGTTGTGGTTCTATTTGTTTTATGCTTTGGAGTCGAATTGCTGTCCTGTTTTTGAACGTTATGTACATTTTCATAGTTTTAGTTAAGTTCGGGTAAGTGAGTGGCCGCCTACTGAGAAATAGCTGCTCACTCGGCTTACGATATGATTTTTAAGTATAAGTACCCAATTGACAATTTAGTTTTTCCTACCTCGGTTTTTGGAGTGAGAATTTCTTTCTGATTGCGCCTTTTCCTGATCATTGCCACCAGGCAAAGTTTATACGCTATTGACTGCCGCTCACAGCCTGCCCAGGCCGAAAAGTGGTTACAGTCAAACCATACAGACATAGAAGCCGTATTGGCTAATTTGGGTAGTTATTTTTCGGAAGCACTTACATCCTTATTTTGGGTACAAGTCCCATAAAATGGAGGCAACGTCCCGACATGACCACAGCAGTTGACTTGGACGCTGAGCCAAAAAAAGATCTACGGTAAGATATATGAAAGAAATTATGAAGCTACCTCAATTGGATTGGACAAAATACAGATAGCTGATTTCTGACGGTAGGCCTAAACATGCCGTCACGGTGGTTTACGCTTATTGAGTTCGACTTTGATCTCATGGACCATCCGATCATGCACAGTTATGAATATTCAAAATTCTGCCAGCACAACTACCTGAATACCAAAATGAATTTGGCCAGAATATAGAAGTTATCTGAAGTCGGCCTCACAATTTCCACGAGCTAAAATTTGCGTGATGCACGAAACATGACTTTCACAAACATTTTATATGATGTATGCCTACAATTGCACGTTGTTTGTAACTACAAACCATCAGTTTTTCCAGCCCAGCGGAAAAACAACAGTCGTTCTGTCACGATTTTCATCGCATGTAGCAAAGATTATATTTTGTGAAAACATTTGCTTTAATTTTTAAGGGAAACAACTGTAGATTATCAAAGTGAAACTTTTTGATAGATCCTTAACTTCTCACTCATTATATAGTTTCCAGAATAAGTTAAAATTCAATGACGTGCATTGTATCGTTTTCAAATCTAAATTCAAAGCGAAATTCTTTATCATTGCAGCTTGTCATTTGTAGACTACACTACCCACTTAATAAATAATTGTTGTTTTCATAAACACATGAATAAACACAATGGAAATTTCTTGTTTATATATATAGTCAATGTATTTTTGCATAAATACCCATGTCACAAGATACTAACAGTCGTGTATTAATGAAGACGAAAGCCGGCTATTAATCAGGCAATTTGCGTGAGCGCGATGTTAATTCGATTTTTTTACTTGCGCTCGTTACCTGGTGCCGTCATTTGTATCCTGTGCTCCCCAAGGGCAGTGGATAGCGGAGACACAACGAGACTTAAGTGCCGAGATTTAACCACTGACGAGTCCCGTCAGTGCCGGTGATACGCGGGGTTCAAATTTCCCGCCAATACACGGTCGTCAACATTAATTCAAATTAGATACTAGCTTTATTTTAACATTTTGTTACTTTTATGGTCCTTATTTAATTTACAAATGTGCCTGGGCCCCCGCCCATTTGGGTCTAAAGAAATAGATGGGCTGCTTGTGCCTGCAGGCAAAGCTTTTTCGCTGCTGACTGACCATCTGATTACTGGTTAACCGCTCAGGTCTGAGCTTGCCCAGGAAAAAGTGTTTCAAGTCAAACCGTTCACACATATAAGCCTTTGTGGCTTTGTTGGATGGTTATATTTTAAGCACTTGTTGGATGTCATGACATCCTCATTTTGGGTCCCATAAAGTGGAGGCAACGTCCCGACATGACCTGAGCTGTTGACTGGGACGTAAAGCATCAATTCAAACAAACAAACAAACAAACAAACGTGCAAACAAATGTGCCTGTACATTTACATGCAGAATTCAAAACCCATCTCTCATAATTTTTCATCAGAACAACTACCAGCTGTTGTTCCACATTATTGTCGTTCTCCGGGGAGCCGGGGCTTTTAGCAGGGACTTTACCACAAATCTGACCCCGCAGCCAGGCTTTAAAAACCTCAGGAGTCGTGGATACAAATGACTGGTGCATAATGATCAACTGAAGTACACCCGGTATGAGCAGAAAAAAATGAAAGACTACTGACAATCACGTGGTATTGTTTACATACAAACCGATATTGATCGGTGACACAAACTGCAACTGAGATAGAAGTTGAGGTTAGATATTCGAGTTTTCTCCTACTGAAAAATAGACGGGTCAGTCCATGCAGAAATTGAACATTTATTGAAAGAAAGTAACAAAAGAAATCCCAGTTATTTTGTTTTCGCAAACACTGCGGGAGCACTAAATAATCATGGGGCGGAAGTGTTTGCGAAAACGAAATAATCTGGATTTCTTATGCGACTTTCATTCAATAAATGTTCAATTTCTGCATTGTCTGCACCTATCTATCAGTCAATAGAGTAAACGGTATAGGAAAAACTCGAATTTTTCATCTAAACTTCGGGTAGAATTGCAATGTGCGTCACCCCTTTATCAGCTGTGGAAAATTTGACAAGGCTTGAAACTTTATGCAATCATAGCGACCAAACATGACTTTGCCATTCATTAATGCACTATTCATTTGTAACCATCCCCCAGGCCCGGGGGAGGGCGGGGGATAGCCGTGGAATGGAGCGGGGCTTTGACCAAACGTTTTGCCACGGCAGTGCGGGGGAAATACCCGGGATTTGCTTTATGTACACGTATGCAAAAAAAAGGCTGTGAATGAAAAGATAGCAGGCTGCCGGGGAAAACAGCAGTGGTTTTACCAACGAGCAGTCCTTGCAGGGTGGGGCTTTTAGCGGGGATTTGTTGGACCAAACGTCAAAGTCCCGGCTATTCCCCGGGCCTGGGGACCGCGGTTACAAATGACTAGTGCATAACAGTCGAAAGGTCCATCGGGTGTTCTTTAAACCTCGGGCTACGCCTTAAGTCACTCCTCTCAGGATCTAGCGAATGTTAATAGATGGAAAATCATATGAACTTTCATCTCTTTTTTATACCAAAAAGAATCTGGCCAGAATACAGAAGTTATACCACAAGTCGTAGGCCTACTCTTAATTTCCACGAGCTAAAGCATACTTTGCGTGATGCACGAGACATGACGTTGACAAACTTTTCAAACCAGAACGTGAACAGCATAATGTTACCCTTTATAATACGGTTCAGCAGCTCATGTATGAAACTTATGTGATAATTTGTGAGTTTTTCCGTTATTATTTGCTGTGGAAACTGTTTTGTGTGTGTGTGTGACTGACTCAACCACCCATTTTTTAGAGAACTTCAGTATATGCACAGTACATGGCTATGTCTGAAACCTGCATATTTTCATCCCGGTGTTTGCTGTACCAATTTACACGATTTATATTTATATGCATGTGTTTGGAATTCATTACAGAAAAAAAAGTTTGAAGCAAAAACCGCGGTCGTTTCATGATGCGAAGTGCTAGTTATATTTTGTGAAAAAGTTCACTTTTAATCTTTTCAAGGGAAACAACTATCACTTATCAAAATGAAGCTGTATAATTGATCCTAAACTTCACGTTCATCGAATAATTTGACTATACATGACCAGAATATTTTTCAAATCAAATGGCGTATACTAATAGTTTTCTGATTTAAATTTAAACCAAAAATTCAATGATTGCAGCTTGTCATTTGTAAACTGCACTACCCTCTAAATGAATGTTTATTTGTCACTATATAGTTAATAAAATTACTAACCAAGCCTTTTCCTATTTCCGAAATAGGAAAGGAAACGTGGTGCAGTGGTTAAGGCCTTTACCTTGTAAACCAGCGCTTCGATCATGGGCTTCTCCAAACATAACAACAAAAACCAACCTCCTGGTTCAACCTTCGGGTGCTCTCGGGACAACAATGCCACGAAAACAACCTCCTATAGTACTGGTCTCGCCCAGGAAAAAAACACTAAAGCCTGCGTGGTGCAGTGGATAAGTCACTCGCCTTGTCGCAGGTTCGATCCCGGGCCCAAAAACAACCTGCTACTCGGTTGAGCCTTCGGGTGCTCTCGGAACAACAAAACCAACAAAAACAACCTCATACTACTGGTATCGCCCAGGAAAAAACAGCAAAAGTGTTTTGGTTCACTATTTTTGCTGGGACCAGTAAATAACATGTATAATATATGACAACACCATTTCACCGTTTTCCCTCAAAATAGGCAGTCCTACTTACGTCCGGTAGCAGTAGCAGTGACTATAGATTTGCTATGGAGCGGCACAGACGAACACGGTTAATATGGTAAATAATATTAAGTAAGCCAACCATAATTTGCACACAATGCACAATGAAAAAACTTTCGTCAATGGGACGACGTAATAAACTATTGCTAGTTACTTACTGTAATAATTATAGCCTAGGTGTACATAGCCTTCGAAAAATGACACATTTATGTAAATCTGACAATTATTTCTCTTACAGAAGCAAGTTGAGAATTGTTAAAAGTCTATTGTGAAATGCTCCGTTGATTTTTGCCTTCGATCTCAGTTCAGCATCCAAAGAATAGACGCGGTATAGGCGAGAAGCAGCTCACTTTTCATGTGGATTCTTGTACAGAAAAAATGCGAAAAGTTGAAATTTCACTGTGAGGCCACGCAGGTACCAGAATGAAACTTCACTATTTTGCGTATTTCCCTCGTATAAATGTCTGTGCAAAATATCTTTTTGGTACCTGCGTGGCCTCAATATGAATTTTGGAAAAGTTTGCGTAAAATCTGTTAATTTCTTGAAAAAGTGCGCCATCATGGCGTCTTCCGTCACTATTGGTGACCTAACGTGACGTCGTGACGTCAGTTCGAAGTCCATGCATGAAAGAGTTGACGTCATGACGTCAATCGGCAGTAATGACATTATTATTAAAGGATTTTATTTTTTTCCAAAATCGTAGGCCGCTAGATGCCAGACTTGCCTCATGCCCTTTCATATGAAACGACCATTCGTGTAAGATTAGTTTTATCATATGATTATCAAAATAGGATTTTCTCGCCTTCAAAGTGGACATATTTTCAATGGAAATTTACATGCTGTTACAGACATCATCAACGACGTTACATATTCCCGCATAATAGGTGTTAATATACGTGTGGTCATAACACTTTTTATAACATGACATTATCCACTGAAAAACAGCAACGTCATAAAATAAATGAAATTTATAAATTATCTTGACTTTTTATTGAAAAATATTTTTTCCTCTTTTCCAACCCATTGGTGGATTTTGAACAAGGGCAGGTGCAGATGATAATGTAAATATTAATTTTCTCTGGCCAAAGCTCAAGTTTTTTAGCAACTCTATCAGCACACACAGAGCAGATGGCTAGGACAGGGTCTGGATCTTAGATGAATAATTTTTCAGCTAGGAGCAGCACCAATATATAGAGGATATTTACTTTTTTGAGGTGAATACCAAATATATTTCGAGGGAGTTGAAAACATCAAAATTTTCACGAGTGCATAGCACGAGTCAAAATTTAGATGTTTTCAAGTCACGAGATGAAATATATTTGGTATTTACTGATAAAAAGTAAATTTTCTTTTTATTTTATACAATACATGGGCATTTTCCTATTCACAAAGCAGGCGGTGAAAATGCAAAAACCAAACATTTTTGAAAACACAAATAATTTTGGTACCACATTGTTCCTAACGTTCTAACTAAGAAAATGAATACCCACACTGTATGTTTTCGTTCGTAAATAACGGAGTTATAGGCATTTGAATTTCTGAAGTGAGGCACATTTAATGACGTCAAGTGAATGGAAACGTCAGAAGTAATCCAAACTCTACAGTGAAAATATTGGCTGATATCAATCACTAGTGAAAATATCAATATCAATTCTGCAGTGAAAATATCACTTTTATCCATTTTTGATACACATTAATTTCACTGCTAAGTATAAAATAAAGTAGATTGCCTACCTATCATGTGCCTCATCATCAGCTGGTGTAGGTGAGATCTGGCGAGGTGAAAGACCCGCATCAAACTGGGCAACTGAAATGTATACATCATAAAGAAAATATACACACATGCTATGCAAATGTCCTCCCCCTGAAAGATGGGCCTTTATATTTGTCCTTAACATCATTACATGGGTTATTTTGAGATTATATCTCTCTGGGATGTTATGTTCTTCATAAACAGCCCGAATAGCCCCCCTTTTCAGCCTTGCCAGTATATGAATAGGCTTCAATTTTCATGTAAAAGTATACGAATGGCCCCATTTTTTCACACAACAGTATATGAATAGCCCTAGATTTCCTGTGTGGTATATCAATGGCCCATCTTTTCTGGTGTAATTGAGGTGAAATTGTGGACACCTTTATTATTATGTTTGTTTGTTGCTGCTGTTGTTGTTTTTCACCTTGTTTTGAAGCAGCAATTAGTATATGAATGGGTATAAAAATCAAAGAACAGTATATGAATGGGTATAAAAAATCAAGGGACAGTATATGAATGGGTCAATATTTTGATCAATCAAGTATATGAATGGGCGGTATAGCTATATAGCGAAAGGAACGTTCCTTTCTCGAAAGGAAGATTTTCACACGAAAAAGATTTCATTTCAACATTTTGAACTCATTGACTATAATTGTGCATGTTTTAAGTTTTAAACGGGTAAAGGAAATAAGTAATAGTTTTTGTATGAAGTTCACTTCACTTTAAATTGATTTTATAAAACAGTAAGGCAGCGATGAACCTTCCTTTCGTAGCGGAAATTCTTCCTTTCGCCAGTGCGGCTAGTGTCAAATTTCATTTGCTGTCCTCCATTTCGACCAAATTTTCTTAATAGTAAAATTGTATTTTACTTTATCTTCTTATTATTTTATTGCAGAATGTATAAAAAGAAAAAAAGTTTGGGGGAGATATGCAGCAATGATGATAATGGTATATAGCGTTCATTTCATAGGCAAACTTCCTTTCGTCGCTTAAAATTTGGTGAGGTTTCTTTATTTATAAGTTCCGCTTTTAGCACCAAATAACTTTTTTTTTTACATTTTACACATTTTACTTGATATTGTTTTATTACAACATGTGTAAAAACAATTAAAAGCTGTTAAATATCAATGGCGATTATGATAAAATGTTCCTTTCGTACAAAAATCTTCCTTTCGCGAAAGGAACCTTCCTTTCGCTGTTTAGCTATACCCTATGAATGGCTCTATTTTTTCAATGACCAGGTAAATGATTGGGGTAGGTTTCAGAAATTTGGGCCACACACTCGTACCCATACCACAATTACCATATTTGTTGCATGTAGAATGTTAGTTATTCTAGCCATTATTTCTTCTTGTAATTCCACTAAGCTTGAGAGCAGTTTACCAACCCTTTGTGTATGTGTATTCTACTGGCATTAACTAACTGGCACATCCAGATTTCTTATCAAATTTCTGATGTCAGAGAAGAAACAAACAGTACCAGTAGTCTAACAAGAGCACTAATGGCCATGTAAGTTTTGTATGCAACATACAGTTTCATTAAAATCTGCTCTCTAATTCTGGACTATATTTTTAAGCATTTGTGGGCATGATGGCCATCTTCAGTAGGCACTGCGGACAGACAGACAGGCATCAGGTCACCCATATACAAAACAGTCCAGGTGAGCTTCTGACGCACATTTAAATACATGTAAGTGTGGTCATTTGGCACTAATTGCAGGTAGGTGTGGGCATTTGGCACTAATTGCAGGTAGGTGTGGGCATTTGGCACTAATTGCAGGTAGGTGTGGGCATTTGGCACTAATTGCAGGTAGGTGTGGGCATTTGGCACTAATTGCAGGTAGGGGGTGCTGGTCAACTCGTACTTTTTTTCTCTCGTACTGTGGTCGACTCGTACTAAAAAAACTCGTACCGCATTTTACCTTAGTCAACTCGTACTTTTTACTTTGGTCAACTCGTACTTTTTAATTGGTCAAGTCGTACTTTTGCCAAATCGCACCCCTTTTGTTATCTTGAGGTTATATTATTAGAGTAGATAATTGTACCCAATTACGGAGCAATCAGTGAGTCTTTGTTGGGGGTTAGACTACGTTTTTCAGACATAAAAGCAAGTAAGAATTTATTCATATACTTAATTCTTGCAAAACTGGTTACAAAGATCAAAGCAACTTCATAAAATGTACAACAATAGCTTTATTAGCATTATTTTCTACTGAAGTTTAAACAAATAATAATAAAATGGCAAACTAATAAATGTGTAATGCAAGTAATCATACAAATAATCTTATTTTTATAAAACAATTTGGAGGGCACAATTTTAAAATTAATTTGTTTCTAGCTAAAACGGTTTTGCAAAAATTAAAAGTGCGTTTTCTAAGATATAAAAAAATGTTTAATTCTAAATAAAATGTTTAAATGCCAGCACAAGCAAGTTTACAAACCGTTACAATGATAAACGCACACAGCTGAGTGATAAATTTGCTAAAATAATTCGATAACACAACCTTAAAATGAGTTAATTTATAGCTAAAACATTAAAAGTTAGTTTCTAAGGTATAATAATATTGATTTATCTCAAAATAAAATAAAATATAGTTTATGCAAGATTATGTACAGCATTTAAAAATGATAAAGCACATAATTGAGTGACAGTTGCCTATGGAAACAAATTCTACCCGAATGTATTTTTAACACAAGGATGAGCTAGTTAAGAAACCTCACTCCACAACGTTCCGTTGAGAACCTTGATGGTTCTATTTGATCAAAACAATTTCCGATTAAATAAACAGGATTACACATGGTAGACACGTGGTGAGTGCATCCGAACTCGACCTTGACGTCAAGGGGGTGCCATGATGTCACGGCGCGCGATTTGGCGCGTGAGCATGGAAAGCTGCTTTCTAATTTGCTTAGCGTTAAGGTCCAAACTTGGGCGCAAATACGTTAGCTGACATGTGTGAATCTCACAGAAATTATAGATTTAAAGCAGGAAATCAGAGACTTTTCTTACAGAACAGCATCAGGAGTTAAAATTTAATATCTCTATGAACAGTATGCGAAGTGATTTACGTCATGTATGTCTAAGCCTGAATGAGATTCAGATAAATTCTGCTCACACGGTCAATGATTTAATTAACTAAAGCATAAATACGTCATGCATGTAGTGCTTGTGATTACATCTTTTTTCAAGAAAAGGCACAATAAAATGCAAAACATCATATTTGTCAAATAAAAATTCATAAAATATATAAGATTATGTCAAAAGTACGAGTTGACCAAAAAAAAAGTACGAGTTGACTAAAGGTACGAGTTTACGTCAGTACGAGTTGACCAATTGAAAAGTACGACTTGACTAGGGACGAGTTGGAAAAAGTACGAGTTGACCATAACCCGCAGGTAGGTGTGGTCATTTGGCACTAATTGCAGGTAGGTGTGGTCATTTGGCACTAATTGCAGGTAGGTGTGGTCATTTGGCACTAACTGCAGGTAGGTGTGGTCATTTGGCACTAATTGCAGGTAGGTGTGGGCATTTGGCACTAATTGCAGGTAGGTGTGGGCATTTGGCAATAAATTACAGGTTAGATCTATGTGAACATATTATATTGTAGGTACTTCCTTGGAAAGGAAAGGCAGACTTATTTTTTTACTAAATCATAACTAGATATCTTTCAGTTAATAAAGTTACAGAACTTACCAGTGACATCATAACTATAGAGTAGGACCGGGTGGTTTTCTCCGAGAGAACAGAAGGCAATCATGTGATCTCTGGGATGATAATCTACGTCAGTGACAGGGTTCTGGTACTTCAAGTCTGAGTACATCACAACTTGGTCACCTGAAACAAAGGAAATAATGCAGCCACATCGCAAAATCATCTGTGTACTGTGTTAACATATAGGTCTCACACATATATATGTTACTGTACAGCAAGACGATGGCTTGCACAAGCTTTATATCAGATTTTGAAGTAGAGGGATTGAGGGGCAGGACCTTAACAATATGTTTTCTCATGACATGGCTTTATATTAAGAGTTGTTACATGATTCTTTATTAGTATAACTGCTCTGGGCACTGCATCAGCATTCCTCAATATTTGCGTTGCGGTCATCCAGTACTCATGATAAAATATGTCAAGTTAGTGTATTTGTGTATTTGTATTGAATGTTTTGTAGATGCTCTAAAATGTATTTGGCCATCTGAATAAAGAATTGAATTGAATTGATTCTGAGTCCTATGCCTTAACCACTAAGCCACCATGTTATCACCAGTTCAGACAATTAAGCTGATTGACAATATGGATGGAGCTATTTGCACAGTAATCTATTTGTAACTTCCTTAAAGCTATTCATTTTAGTTGGTTGGGGCCGGAGCTTCTTGTCTGTTGCTTGGCCCACCGGGGTCCAACTGGTGTTTTTCTTTTGCTCTGGAGTTAGTAGGTTATTCGACGCCCAGGGATCTCCATCGTCGGGCAGCTTACTCAATCTGTGAGTCCTGGTTTTTGATTCATCAGGATGTTTATAATGATTTATTTGTTTGTTCTTGATGATTCATTGACTAGTTAGAGATTCACCACAAGGACCGATGAACTAGCTAAATGTTATGAACCACTGCAGAAGCTGAGGTTGAGGTTAGGTACCTGTAAAACCGGTTTAAGCCCGCCAGTAACTTTGTGTTACTGATCGTTCCAAGTCGATACTTCTGTGGTGGTTCTTTTTGTTTTATGTCTTGGTGTTTAAAAATTTTTTGTGCTGTTGGCGCCTTATGTATGTTTTCATATATTTAGTGAAGTTAAGTGGCCACCTATTGGGAAAATAGCTGCTCATTCGGCTTACGATATGTTTCATGGTATAAGTATCTGATTGTTAGTTAGGTGTTTTCCCACCTCGGTTTTTGGAGTGGGAATCTTTTTCTGATTGCGCCTTTTCCTGATCTTTGCCTACTTGTACCTTCCTTGTGAGCTTGTTTAATTCCTGATCCTTGGTTTTACTGTTGCATATAGGCCTAATGAGTGAATTCAATATACATAAAGCATGTGAAGGACTTTAATTAGTTCAAAATCTAAAAAATATTGAATTTTTCACCCATTAGCAACTATCCACACTGGAGGAACAGTACATGTAAGTTATCAGTGCCACACTTTGTGTGCCTATGGCCCCTCCAGAGGGAGAGGGTCCATTGTTTTTCCTCATTGGTGATACTCTCCCCAAAAACCCAATAATATGTTCTTGCTCCAATAAAATAATCACTAGTGCTCCCCAGCAGCCCCCAAAACATTGATAGGGCCTCTGTGATTAGCAAGATTATTGTATTCTCCGATGTAAGAATGATTTTACAACTTACCAGTATCAGTGTTCCAGGCATATGCGAAGTTATCCTCACTTCCTGAGAACACAAATGAACCACACGGGGTGATACAACTTCGTATCTGCTCTCGGAAATTTAAAGCACCAATATATTTCTGCATTACCCGTTGCCTGAAAGGCACAAAATTTGACAATGAAAACAAATATCTTTTCCCCCCAACACAAATGATGCTTTAGACCAGAGGACCAATGGTCCTGTAAACGCTCACCTGAAATCTGAAATATATACTAATAAACTTGTTTGACTAGAATTGTAGTAAAAGGAGTTGCCTGCCTTGATCGAAGTAGATGGGTTTGTTTTCGAGCTCCGAGTTTGATTTATTTTCACCTCCCAGAGGTTTTGTTTGATATATACTCGCCTCGATAGTTGTCTAGGGATGTTTGTATGTTTGTAAGATAACATCTGTTGTGATTTGATTCGAGGATTGGTTTTGTTTTCATTTTTTTCTCGTTTCTCTTTACCTGTATCTACCTGTACAGCTGCAACTGCAGTATTTTGGTAAACATTTGAATAAGTTTTGTTTATACATGCTCTTGCTTTGCTTTGGTACTGTATCTATGCATGACTTCAAGTAGTTTAGTGTGAATTTTGACGTACATCATTTTCTCTAAGACGATCGTATTTTTTTTTTTCGTTTCACTTTACCTGTATTTACCTGTACAACCGCAACTGCAGTTTGGAATAGTTTTTTTGAGTAGGTTATTTATGCTTTTCTTTGGTATTGTATGTATGCATGTATGTTTTCAAGCCGTTTGTGTGTATTTTGCTGTACATAAGTTTCTCTAAGACAATGACTGTTCTAACCCGTCCTTTGACTTTGCGTTTCGCAACGCGTCACTATACAAGGCTGGGCCATGAAGAAATTCTGGAAAGTTTGGAAGAAATTGTGCCTAAATCTGAGGTTAAAGCGATCCAGTTAACAGAGACAACTTGCTATGTAACAGTAGCTAGCAGAGAAGCAAAAAGCTCAGGCAACGGTAGACGTATCAACTGCAATAAGAGAAGCCCATAAACAGTTTCCTGGAGCTAAAATAGCTTTCTCCAGTATTCTTCCAAGAAAGGGAAAATCATCTGCGATTGGGGTTCTCAATGATAGTTCAAAAGCTGTGAATGATTATATTCGAAAGTTGGCTGTAAAGGAATCATACTTGTATTACCTTAATAATGACGCTGATATAACTGATAATGGTGTTCCTATCAAATCCTTCTATGACCCAAGCGATGCTACCGGTGTTCATCTCAGTGTCAAAGGGGCTGATATGCTTGCGGACTCATTTCAGGATTTCTTCAATTGTGGCCATGTATCAGACGATGAACTTGTGACACCATACACACAGAAACGAAATCGTAGTGTTCTATCAAACACACCCCCGTCGGACAAACAGGTAGCCAAAACCAATAAAGTGTCTAAGTAAAGTTTTTGTTCTCCTCCTTTGATGGTATTACTCTATTCAATAAATGTAAATGGATTGAGAAATGCCAGAAAACGACAGAACATTTTTAAATAGCTTAAAACGCAAAAAGCGGATATAGCAATGGTTCAAGAAACGCACTGTGAAAATGAAGACAAAAAACAAGAATGGGTTAAAGATTGGGAGGGGAAAAGTCTTTGGAGATTATATCCCATGAAATATTTGAAGACGGTAGAATGATGTCTTTAAAGATTGAATTTAACAATCAGAATCTACAAATCATAAATGTTTATGCACCCAATGTACCAGCAGAACGTAAACGATTTATTAATAAGAGCTGTCGCAGGACAGCGTAGCTCGCCTGACTTGTGCTTTGCCACTACATCTGATAAAATCTATGACCCATGACCTTGACCTCAAGGTCACTCAGGTGGGTCATGATGGTACAACATAAAACTTCAGACCTTGAATGCAAAGTATCAACTTGATCAATCTACATGTTCAAGAGATATAGACTTATAAAAACATTAACCAAAACTTAAACACAAAACTTCCAAGTCCGTGACCCTGACCTCAAGGTCATCCAGGTGAGTTGTGATGTACAGCATAAAACCTGAGACCAATATCTATCAACATGCAAGTATCAACTTTATCCATCAACATGTTCAAGAGATTTAGACTTTAACCAAAAAAAATTTAACACAAAATTTCTAAGTCTGTGACCTTGACCTCAAGGTCACCCAGGGTAGGTCATGATGGTACTGCATAAAACTTCAGACCAATATCTACCAACATGCAAAGTATCAACTTGATCAATCAACATGGTCAAGAGATATAGACTTACAAAAACTTAAATCAAAAACTTAAACACAAAATTTCTAAGTCCGTGACCTAGACCTAAAGGTCACCCAGGGTGGGTCATGATGGTACTGTGTAAAACTTCAGACCAATATCTAGCAACATGCAGAGTATCAACTCAATCCATCAATATGGTCAAGAGATATAGACTTACAAAAACTTAACCAAAAACTTAAACACAAAATTCTAAGTCCGTGACCTTGACCTCAAGGTCACCCAGGGTGGGTCATGATGGTACTGCGTAAAACTTCAGACCAATATCTAGCAACATGCAAAGTATCAACTCAATCCATCAATATGGTTAAGAGATATTGACTTACGAAAACTTTAACCAAAAACTTTCAAAACACAAAATTTCTAAGTCTGTGACCTTGACCTCAAGGTCACCCAGGGTGGTTCATGATGGTACTGCGTAAAACTTCAGACCAATATCTATCAACATGCAAAGTATCAACTTGATCCATCAACATGGTCAAGAGATATAGACTTCTAAAAAACTTTAACCGAAAGTGTGACGCGGACGTAAACGTAAACGTAAACGCGGACGACCGAGGTGACTACAATAGCTCTATGCACTTCGTGCAGGCGAGCTAAAAAGATAACTGAAAGCCTTGATGAGACATTTTTACAAATTATAGCCGGTGATTTCAACTGCGTTATGGATTGTTCAATTGATAGAAATCCGTCTTCAACAAATAGAGATCAAGGTCAATTAGAAATGGAAGAGCTTATAAAACAATCTAACTTAGAAGATATATTTCGAAAACGGTTTCCAACTAAGCGAATGTATACATTTTCTAGAGGAATTTCACAATCAAGAATCGACCTGTTTTTGACGTCTATGTTGCTGGATAGCGCAATAAACTCAACATCTATTGTACATTTTCCATTCAGCGATCATGATGCCATTAAGTTAAACATAGATTCTTCGCGAAATGCAAAAGGACCGGGAATATGGAAAATGAATGTCAAAACAATTCAGTCAACATCCTTCCGTAAAAGCATAGAAACCCTATGGCCTATATGGGCAGGTGGGCTTACATCGTATGAAAGCCCTCTTTCCTGGTGGGAAGTTACCAAGTATAAAATTAAACATTTAACAATTGAAATAAGTAAATCCCTAAATATTACAAAATATAAACTTCAAAAAATGGAAGCTAGATTAAATGAAATTAAAGATTCTGAAAATAATATATTGAAACAAGAAAGTAAAAATCTAAAACAACAGATAAAAGAATACTATGAAAATCAGCTCGAAGCTGCAAAAGTTCGATCACGCATTAAAATATATGAAGAAGGCGAAAAATCGTCCAAGTTTTTCTTTAATACCGAAAAGAAAAATGCTTCAGAAAAGATTTGGAATAGGATAAAATGCCAAGATGGTACTTACAGTTCAAACATAAATATTATTTTAAATGAGCAAAAACAATTTTATAAAAATCTTTTTACCTCGGAAGGTTCTGATGAACGGGAGTCTAGCACTGTTTTAGAACATGTTGATAGCGTTTTAAACAATGACCAAAAAGAAACGTGCGACGCAGATATAAGTGAACAAGAAATTAAAAATGCGATAAAAATATTAAAAGTAAATAAATCACCAGGAGATGACGGCATTGTCTCAGAGTTCTATATTGAATATTGGTACCTGATACATAAAGAATTTACACAAGTAATAAAACATATTTTTAATATAAATACACTATCCCCTAGTCAATATAACGCAATATTAACTTTACTATATAAAAAAGGTGAACGAGAAGATATCCGAAACTGGAGACCAATATCCCTCTTGAATGTAGATTATAAGATTATTACTAAAATACTTGCGGAACGCCTAAAAAAAATTTTACCCTATATCATACACACAGATCAAAAAGGTTTTGTCCATGGTCGAAATATACAGGAAGCAAATAGATTATTACAAGATGTCATTTCCTATACCGATCAAAATCAAATTGACTCTGCTATAATCTTTTTAGATTATGAAAAAGCTTTCGATAGGGTAGAATGGTCATGGACATTGAATTGCTTAAAAAAGTTCAACTTTGGTACAAAATTTATTGCTTGGGTTGACATGATTTTTAAAGAAGCAAAAACATCGATCTTGACCAATGGGTTTAGAAGCTCATACTTCAAAATAAGTAGGTCAATGAGACAAGGGTGTCCGGTGAGTCCTTTACTCTTTGTATTACAAGCAGAACCCCTTGCATGTGCAATTAGAAAAAGCACACTTATCAGAGGAATACCGCTGCCCGTAAGTAATCCTGAAACCCATAACTCGGAGGTAAAAATCAATGGCTATGTAGATGATACTCAACTTTTTGTATCGACCGAAGACTCTTTAGTGGAATGCTTCTCTATATTAAAATGCTTTGAAAAATCATCGGGTGCAAAAGTAAACAAAAACAAAACCTTTGGCTTATATACTGGAGCTTGGAAAAATAAAATGCCGGAATTCAATGATATTAATTGGACAAAAACAAACATTAAAACATTAGGTGTACATCACGGCTACGAAATAGACGACGCAACTATCTGGTTAGAAAAGATTAACAAAATTAAAAATTGCATCCAAGTCTGGAAGAGTAGAGATCTTACTTATAGAGGAAAAGTATTAATAATAAAAACGCTCTTACTTTCACAAATAGGATTTCTAGCAGATGTCGTTAGCATACCGATAAATATAGTAAAACAAATAGACACACTTTTGTGGTCATTCTTGTGGGACTCAAAGCAGCCTTTAGTTAATAAAAATGTAATGTTACAAAATATTCAAATGGGTGGAGTAAACATGTCAACTTTACAAAACACGTTAATCTGTAAACAGATAAAATTTCTTTATAAACTGATAATATCTGAAAACGCACACTGGAACCGAATTGCAAAACATTGGATACAAAAATATGATACAGAATATCACGCATCACTTTTCCTATGTAAATGTTCTAGTGTTAAAGGGTTGAATCTATCTGAAATGCCAGACTTTTATCAGAAATGCATTTCATCTTGGGCCTTGTTCATAGGCAAGCTAAAAATACAAAGTAACGAACATATACTAAATGAAAAATTATTCGGTAATATAGACATCTCGGTGAGAAACAATCCATTTTTTTATTCAGACTTCAGCAGACAAAATATTAAAACAATAAGTGACATATGGAATGCACAGAATGGCGATTTCCACACTGATCATTATATACAAATCAAAAGCGCAGCAACTCCTAACTGGCGCCAAAAATATAACAAATTGAAAACTAATATCCCGGAAGGCTGGAGCAACATCTTAAAATCGAATATTAGACGAGTACAAATTAATAAATTCAGACTTGAAATAGATAACCAATTGAAACTATTTATAAACGAGAAATTTATCGAACCAAGTAAACTTTCATTAAAACTAATAAACCGCCATGTTATTGATGAAACACATAAACCTAAATGCGAAACAAAATGGGAAGCGCTGTTTAACCAAACGTTTAGTTGGAAATCAGTCTGGGAATCGTTTAATAATTCCAACTTCACTAATTTCCAACATTCTGATTGGTTGTTTGCAAGACTTTATACTTCGATAAAAGCAGTGCGTAAGAATACTCGGTTTTCATCTGAAAATTGGCGCGACGTTACGTGATAACGTGACGTTTCTTCGAAAAACATTGACGTCACCAAATTTAAACGTCATAAAAACAATGGATTAACACGTTTTGAAGGCGTCGAAATGAATATTTGGAATTTCTATAATAATGGACGCTTTTTCTTTTAACAGAACATCTTGCGGTAAGTGTTTTAATCCTCTTGTTGTGTGTTGAAATTTGACGCTTGAATTTCTAATGTTCCGACCCAAGTTCAAAATCGACATGTCTTTCAATCGGTCCAGACGGCGATATTTTCTGCCAAAAGAACAATTTTGAAAGAAGAGGAGGTGTTTTAAAGCTCCCGCTTTTTCAGCCTGCCCATACATAGCAAGTCAGTTATAGCTTCTATTAATTGCGAGAAGTGAGTTCTACGCTTTGTAAATTTTCAAGATGGCTGCCCCATGAAGATCTGTTTTGCTCTATTTTCATTCCGCTGGCGATAAAAATTTTAATCAATGTAGACAAATACAGGGTAATGAGACAAAGTTGGAATTATAAGGAATGAATTATTATTTTTGTTGATTTTATCGATGTGTAAACTCAGGCGAATCACTCACAAACTTTTTCATAAAGCCCTTCGGGCTTTATTTAATTTGTGAGTGATTCGCCTGAGTTTACACATCGATAAAATCAACAAAAATAAAATTCATTCCTATAATGATACATTATGCAGTAACAGAGAGAAACAGTTTCAGTGGAAAATTATTCATAACGCAGTTTTCACTGAACATAAGCTTCAACTAATGAATTTGTCTAATGGACTATGCAATTTTTGTAAAGCAGAAACAGAAGATATAAGGCATCTTTTCTATGCTTGTCCAATTACCAATGCAGTAATTAGAAACTTCAAGAAAAAATAAACATTGTATTAAATGAACTTTATAGTCAGAACCTGTTATTAGAAAACTATCATGTAATTCTGGGCTATATAGATAGTCCAAAGAAATTACGATGTTTCGTAAACTTTTGTCTAGTATTAACGAAATGGGAAATATGGAAATTCAGAAATTATGTGAAATTTGAGAATCGTAGATATACTGTAAATGAAATTTCAAAGTTAATCCTACAAAAGATATGTGGCGCCGGAGATTTCATCGCAATGACTCGGTTGTCTGGACGCCACGAACAAGTTCTTAATATGTTGAAAAAGCTCAAACAAACCCAAACACGCGAGTAAAACTCATCTTATCTAATTCACCAATCTCTAAATCATCATTCAAACTTCTATCTATCAATTAACTTTCCTATCCTATTTCTTACCATGAGTGTATATACCCAAGCATAATTTGACTCTGATCCAGTCTTCAGACCTTCTCCTGGATCAGCGGTCTATGCAAGGGTACTACACCACCTCCTCAGCTTCCTTCGATATTATTGTCTTAAAGCTCAAGGCAGGCAACTCTGGAGTTTCAAAGGTTATTAAATTTCTAATAGATTTATCGAGTGTTTTGGTGGATCAAATGATGGTGTACACTTTCACTTTCATGGGATCTCCCAAAATAGCATTAGGAAAATATTATGTATAAATTTTTTGGCATAAAATGTTTTGTTTATATGTTTTGTTTATATATGTTGTGAATTGTATTGTGATATCATCATATAGGGAAGAATAAAGTAGAAATCATTTATTTAAAAAAAAATATACAATGAAAAAAAAAAGAATTGTAATATACATGTATATAACCCCAGGGCCGGGTCAGAGCGACCCCTGGAGTCAATTTCTTTTTCAAATCATAAAACTTCAGTCCCTTTGCCAATTTACTGCAAGTTTTGCCCTTCAAATGACATTTTAACAATTTTCCCCATTCAAATGCATGGGCGACCCAGGTTGACCTTGCCATAAAATAGGTCAAGGTCATCCAAGGGTCACAATTTATATAAACTTTGTAGAGCTCCATTGCCTGATGCTTCATGCTAAGTTTCAAAATCATAGGACGTCTGGTTCTGCAGAAGAAGATTTTCAAAGGTTTTTGCTATTTATAACCATGGCAGCCATCTTGGCCATGTGACCATGACCATTTATATAAATTTTCATTGCCCCTTCCTAACAATCTTCCACATAAAGTTTGGCTTTGATTGGCCAGGCGGTTTCAGAGCAGATGAGATAATGTTTGTATACTGATCAAAATTAAGTTTATTCCTACTTTAAAATTGTCAATAATTCCTAGACGTGTGGGGTATTTCTTAATTTGTGGTTTGTAGTTATTGAGAAACACATTCAAGAAAAGGTTCACGGCAAAAATTTACTTAAAAATTGTCTTGACGTCATTTAACGTCATTTTATCCATATTTATAACATTCAAGTGCCCACATTTTTATGTGCAGTCAAATTCAACAAAACTTGCTTTAAAACATTTGTTTGGTGTCTAGGAAGCAGGAATCCGCTCAAAGGTTTGCAATTCGTTTCTTCAGACACGCGTGAGAGACTACGTTATTCTGACGTTAATTTGCCTTATTTTTCAATATGCACCAAAACGTTCAAAACTTCTCAATTAAAAAAATTTCTTTCTGAATGGTTGTTCTCTGTATCTAGAGCTTGTGATTATGTCAAAACTTTTGTCTGTTCATTGCTTGATAGTCTACAGAATAAGAAAATCGTGCATAATTTTGCACGACTGGCGTTCGTTTACGTTGTAATGAATCAAATCTCAATCACTGCTTTTCAAACGAGACACAATAAACATTTTAAGGAGGTGTTTAAATCACAAAATGACGTTCTCAGTAAAGAACACAGACAACTTTTCTTTTAACGTCAGCTTTGACGTTTCAGTCACGTAATGCGGAAATCAGTCCTTTATCGCTAGCCTAATCCAATATTTAGACAGCTTTTAATGATTCAAATGATCAACGAGGATACAAAGTGTTTTTATCGGTGACCTAAACCCAAATGATTTCCAACCTCAGTTTTAAAGCGAAATTATGACCTTTTTTGTCACTACCATTTGACATCACTTGTAACGCGTAAATGCATTAATTTTAACCAAATTCGAAGCGGAAATGAAACTTGGACATGTGCTCATTTGTGCTTAATATAGAGATGAAATTTTGTCCGCTTAAATGCCGATCTAATGCTTGTTGAATAGTCTTGCTTTATTACCAGCTTTGTGTGTGAATTTTCATAGTGACCCCTACTTGGAACCAGGGTCTATAGGTCTCCTCTCTGCCTATCTTTTGTCATTATCTCTGTGTAACAATCATCTACAGGGATGAAATTAACTTTCTGAGAAAGAGAATCTGCTCCAATTGCTTAATACCTCACAATATTTTCAAATCATCATAGTAGGAATAAACTTAATTTGATCAGTATATATTATGGTCATGTACATGTATATACATGTGATGCGATTTTCATTGTCTGTCAACTACAAGAGAAGCACTTAGCTGCTAACAAGCTGCTCTACATGGCCTTCGTTGATCTGGAGAAAGCATTCGATCGGGTCCCACGGGATGTCATCTGGTGGGCAATGCAAAAACTTGGAATCAACAAGTGGCTAGTGCGCCTTGTCCAGTCCATGTATAAAGACGTGAGAAGTAGGGTAAGAGTTGGCAGTGGATACAGTGAGGAGTTTGGTGTCAAAGTAGGTGTTCATCAGGGATCTGTCCTAAGTCCGCTTCTCTTTATCATTGTGCTAGAGGCTTTATCCAGAGAGCATGCAGATGACTTGATGATTAGTGCTGAGTCCATGGAGGAACTACTGGTTAAGCTGAAGACATGGAAAGCAGAGATGGAGAGGAAAGGCCTTGGAGTGAACATGGGGAAGACAAAGATCATGGTCTCTGGCCCCAATCTGGACCTTCTGAAAAAATCTGAAAGGATCCCTGTGGCATCTGTCAGACAGGTGTAGGAAGAAATGCTATCTTCTGTGGTGGCTGCTTGTCCTAGATCCACAAAAAATGCAGTGGAATCAAAGGCCCCTTACGTCCTGATCCTGATTTCAGATGTGCTTGCTGTCTGGGAAAGGCACGTCCAATAGATGGAAGACTTGTGAAGGAGGTTCAGGTTGATGCTGTTCCAGAGTTCTGTTATCTAGGAGACATGCTTTCTGCTGGTGGTGGTTGTGAACTGGCTGCAGTTATGCATTGCAAATCCGCTTGGGGCAAGTTCCGACAGCTACTCCCCCTCCTCACCAACCGCAGTCTGCCACTTTTGACTTGAGGTCGAGTGTATTCAACTTGCGTGAGAAGTGTAATGCTGCATGCGGCAGAAACATGGGCCATGACTGTGGCTACACTTAACCGCCTACGGCGCAATGACCGTGCGATGATCCGCTGGATCTGTAATGTCAAGGCGAATGATGAAGTAAGCTCAGACTCCCTTCTCTCAAAGCTTGGACTCCAGGATATAGATGTGGTGCTTCGCTCCAGCAGAATGAGATGGTATGGACACGTAGAGCGCAGCAAAGGCTGGATTGCTCAAGTACGCAAGCTAAACATATTTGCACAGAAAAGATCTGGCAAGCCAAGGAAATCATGGGATGAAGTGTTGTTAGACGACAGAAAAAAGCTAGTTATGGATACTGCTGATCCTCAGAATCGCTCAGAGTGGAGAGGTCGTCTAAGAAGGAGACTTGTCAAACAAGTCCAACCCTCAGTAGAGGACAACAGACTATAAAACGGATATGATGATGATAATGATGATATAGCCATGGGGCAGGGACAGAAAACCCCCTGGGGACAAAATTTTTCCATAAACATAAATATTCTGTCTATTTGCCCATTTCCTGCAAGTTTTGCCCCTCAAATCATATTTTAACAATTTTCCCAATTCAAATGCATCAGCAACCTATGTTGACCTTGCCTTAAAATAGGTCAAGGTCATCCCAGGGTCATGATTTATATAAACTTTGTAGAGCTCCAGTCACTGATGCTTCACACCAAGTTTCAAAATCATAGGCCTTCTGGTTCTGGAGAAGAAGATTTTTGAAGATTTTTGCTATTTATAGCCATGGCAGCTATCTTGGTCATGTGACCTTGACCATTTATATATACACATGTACTTTCTTTCCCTCTTCCCAAGGATGCTCGATATGAAGTTTGGCTTTGATTGGCCAAGCGGTTTCAGGGGAGAAGATGTTTCATTATTATGGAAATATACATGTATATAGCCCCGGGGCAGGGGCAGACAACCCCCAGGGGCTAAAATTTTCCATTAACATTAATCTTCTGTCCATTTGCCTATTCCCAGTAAGTTTTACCCATTAAATAGCATTTTACCATTTTTTTCCCATTCAAATGCATTGGTACAATTCACTGCAAGTTTTGTCCTTCAAATGACATTTTACAAATTCTCTCCATTCAAATGCATGGGCGATCTAAGTTGACCTTGCCGTAAAATAGGTCAAGGTAATCATAGGGTCATGATTTATATAAACTATGATGGGCTCACGTCCCCAATGCTACATACCAAGTTTCGTGGAAATCGGCCCACTGGTTGTGGAGAAGAAGATTTTTAAAGGTTTTTGCTATTTATAGCCATGGCGGCCATCTTGGTCATGTGACCTGAACCATTTATACAAACTTTGGTTCCCCCTTCCTAAGGATGCTCCTCATGAAGTTTGGCTTTGATTGGCCATGCGGTTTCAGAGGAGAAGATCTTTGAAATTGTGAACGATGGACTACAGACAACGGACGAACGGACGACGGACGTACGCCGGAGTATGGGTATACTATAAGCTCACCTGTGAGCCTTCGGCTCAGGTGAGCTAATAAAAAATTTGATTTTAGCCAATGGTTTCCAGATATCAAATTTCCAGACATAGAGATGCATGTAAAAACACTGTACTCTATATACTACTGTGTGTGTGTGTGTGTGTGTGTGTGTGTGTGGACCAAAAAGGTCAGCTGACAGCTAGAAAAAAGTGCAAGGTTTCATTTTAAAGTTTTGTTCTTTAAGAACAGCAGTAAAATGAAGTTTACAAAAGCTATCAGACTTATAAACTAAAGTAAAATCCTCCCATGCCCCATCTGATTAAATATTAAAATCTAGAAACTACTCTATTATAGTCAGAATTTGGGCCTAGATAGAATAATGGTTAGAACATAATTGACACTGCCTTGGGCCAGAATCTGTGTAAAGGCTGAGATAGGTCGGTGGACGCCTGTTCCTGGTCAGTGGATCAAAAGTCAAAAAGCATTCCTTAAGAATGTGAAAATGAGGTAACTATCCCTATCTATTGCCCTTATTTCCATACATCCCTTTTTTCCTGTCATGCCTGCCTTCAACAGCGTGAGGAGTTTCATAAGACTTACACTCGAAGGTCTAACATGCGTATTATATTATCTCTGCAGTGTATCAATAATCTTCTACCACTGGGATGTAGCGTGATGAAATTAATGGCTGTACCCTGAAACACAGAGAGAAACTTCATAAACTGCTTCTTTTTTACCATTGATAGTCTCACATCAGAGGATATCCATTTTCTTTAGCTATAAAATAAACAACTGGTCATATACATAATGCATGGTTAATGACATAAAATACATTATCATATATTTACTACAAAATATGTTCTTTTTGCATATGCGATACAGACAAGAGTTACGTTCACGTATCGCAGCACAGTATCTCGAAAGCCGTATCCGTTCGAAAATTGATAAAACCCATATCATTCCCTTGGGAGAAAAAGCCATATCACTCGTATCACATACCCACGTGATCCATATCATCCCTAGGGAGAAAAAGCCGTATCACCAAATGATTGGCTAATAAAATTATATTCGGAGCACTCGGCTCCTATTGTAATGAGTTCATTAGGTTGTGTACCGCAGGCATGTTAGATTTATTTGGATTGTGGTTTTAAGTCACAGGCAACAGTATTTTGTCATGTCGAGACGAATTTTCGATTTGTGCTAATACGGAAATAATATGCGCTCTATTGCACGATTTGGCGGTATGTCAAAATGAATAAAAAAATAAAATAAAAATAAAACAAATAAAATAAAATAAAATAAAATAAAAAAAAATTAAAATAGAATAAAATAAAATAAACAAATAAATAGATAAATATAACAAAGAAAGGGGAAAAAATGGTCATGAATTAAAATATATGATAAAAAGATTACGATATGACAATTTTCATATCATACCCATGTATCAACCCTCGAATCCCGCGTCAGCCCTTGACTCTCGCATCAGCCCTTGGGCCTTTGGACCTCAGGCTGATACGACAGTCTCGGGCTGATACGGGAATCTCGGGTTGATACGAGGTACGATATGAAAATTGTCATATAATAAATAGAGATTATCATATGACAATTTTCATATCGTACCTCGTATCAACCCTTGAATCCCGTATCAGCCCGAGACTCTCGTTTCAGCCCAAGGGCCGAACCCGAGAATCCCGTATCAGCCCTGGACTCTCGTATCAGCCCGAGGGCCGAAGGCCCGAGGGCTGATGCGAGAGTCCAGGGCTGATACGGGATTCGAGGGTTGATACGTGGGTACGATATGAAAATTGTCATATCGTAATCTTTTTATCATATATTTTAATTCATGACCATTTTTTCCCTTTCTTTGTTTTATTTATTTATTTATTTATTTATTTATTTATTCATTTTATTTTATTTTATTTTATTTTATTTTATTTTATTTTATTTATTTATTTTGACATACCGCCAAAGCGTGCAGAGGAGCGCATATTATTTCCACATTAGCACAAATCGAAAATTCGTCTCGACATGACAAAATACTGTTGCCTGTGACATAAAACCACAATCCAAACAAATCCAAAATGCCTGCGGTACACTACCTAATGAACTCAATACAATAGGAGCCGAGTGCTCCGAAAATTATTTTATTAGCCAATCATTTGGTGATACGGCTTCTTCTCCCTAGGGATGATATGGGTCACGTGGGTATGTGAGCCAATCATTTGGTGATATGGCTTTTTCTCCCAAGGGAGTGATATGGGTTTTATCAATTTTTGAACGGATACGGCTTTCGAGATACTGTGCCGCGATCTTGTCTGTATCGCATATGCAAAAAGAACATATTTTGTGGTAAATATATGATAACCTCTATTTATTATATATCAATAGACATTATTGCATAAATACCCGTGTCACATGATATTAACGAAGAACCAGAGGACCAATGGTCCTGTAAACGCTCACCTGAAACCCAAGATATATACCAATAAACTTGTTTGACTAGAATGGTAATATACATGTATATAACCCCAGGGCACCGGGTCAGAGCAATCCCTGGAGTCAATTTCTTTTTGAATACAAAAAACTGCAGTCCATTTGCCAATTTACTGCAAGTTTTGCCCTTCAAATGACATTTTAACAATTTTCCCCATTCAAATGCATGGGCGACCTAAGTTGACCTTGCCGTAAAATAGGTCAAGGTCATCCAAGGGTCGTGATTTATATCAACTTTGTAGAGCTCCATTGCCTGATGCTTCATGCTAAGTTTCAAAATCTTAGGCCTTCTGGTTCTGGAGAAAAAGATTTTTAGAGGTTTTTTCATTCCCCTTTCCCAAGGATGCTCTACATGCCGTAAAATAGGTCAAAATCATAGGCCTTCTGGTTCTGGAAAAAATGATTTTTAAAGGTTTTTGCTATTTATAGCCATGGCAGCCATCTTGGTCATGTGATCTTGACCATTTATATATACTTTCATTCCGACTTCCTAACAATGCTCCTCATAAAGTTTGGCTTTGATTGGCCATGCAGTTTCAGAGAAGATCTTTGAATATCATTGTAATATACATGTATATTGCCCCGGGGTGGGGGCAGACAAACCCCTGGGGTCCAAATTTTTTCAGAATCATCAATCTTAAGTCCATTTGCCCATTTCCTGCAAGTTTTTCCCAACAAATGACATTTTAACACTTTTCCCCATTCAAATGCATGAGCGACCTATGTTGACCTTGCTGTAAAATAGGTCAAGGTCATCCCAGGGTCATGATTTATATAAACTTTGTAGAGCTCCAGTCACTGATGCTTCACACCAAGTTTCAAAATCATTCTGGAGAAGAAGAGTTTTTAAGGTTTTTTCTATTTATAGCCATGGCGGCCATCTTGGTCATGTGACCTTGACCATTTATATAAACTTTCTTTCCCCCTTCCCAAGTATGCTCCATATGGAGTTTGGCTTTGATTGGCCATGCGGTTTCAGGGGAGAAGATGTTTCATTATTATGGAAATATACATGTATATAGCCCCTGGGCAGGGGCAGACAACCCCCCAGGGGATAAAATTTTCCATTAACATTAATCTTCTGTCCATTTGCCTATTTCCAGTAAGTTTTACCCATTAAATAGCATTTTACCATTTTTCCCATTCAAATGCATTGGCGACCTAAGTTATCCTTGCCATAAAATAGGTCAAGGTCATCCTAGGGTCATGATTTAAATAAACTATTATGGGCCCACGTCCCCAATGCTACATACCAAGTTTCATGGAAATCAGCCCACTAGTTCTGGAGAAGAAGATTTTTAAAGGATTTGCTATTTATAGCTATGGCGGCCATACTGGTCATGTGACCTGGACCATTTATATAAACTTTCGTTCCCCCTTCCTTAGGATGCTCCACATGAAGTTTGGCTTTGATTGGCCAAGTGGTTTCAGAGGAGAAGATCTTTGAAATTGTGGACGACGGACGGATGGATGACGACTGAAAGGACGCCGGAGCATGGGTATACTGTAAGCTCACCTGTGAGCCTTCAGCTCAGGTGAGCTAACCAGAGGAGCAATGGTCCTGTAAATGCTCACCTGAGACCTGAGATATAAACATGTACCAATAAACTTGTTAGACTAGAATGGTACAATGCATGTATATAACCCTAGGGCAGGGTCAGAATAACTCCTGGAGTCAATGTCTTTTTCAAATCATCAAAAATTCAGTCCATTTGCCAATTAACTGCAAGTTTTGTCCTTCAAATGACATTTTACGAATTTTCTCCATTCAAATGCATGGGCGATCTAAGTTGACCTTGCTCTGAAATAGGTCAAGGTCATCCCAGTGTTATGATTTATACAAATTTTGTAGACCTCTGTTCCTTAATGCTTCATGCCAAGTTTTAAAATCATAGGGCCTTCTGGTTCTGAAGAAGAAGATTTTTAAAATTTTTTGCTATTTATAGCCATGGCGGCCATCTTGGTCATATGACCTTGACTATTTATATAAACTTTCATTTCCTCTTCCTAAGGATGCTCCACATAAAGTTTGGCTTTGATTGGCTACGCAGTTTCTGAGAAAAAGCTGTTTGAATATTATGGTCATCTACATGTATATAGCTCCATAGCAGGGGCAGACAACCCCCCAGGGGCTAAAATATTTTCATCAGCATAAATCTTCTGTCCATTTGCTCATTCCTAGCAAGTTTTCTGCCATTACATGACATTTTCCTATTTTTTTCTCATTCAAATGCATGGGCAACCTAAGTTGACCTTGCCGTAAAATAGGTCAAGGTCATCCCAAGGTCATGATTTATATAAACTTTGTAGAGCTCCATTCCCAGATGCTTCATACCAAGTTTCAAAATGATAGGCCTTCTGGTTCTGAAGAAGAAGATTTTTAAACGTTTTTGCTATTTATAGCCATGGCGGCCATCTTGGTCATGTGACCTTGACCATTTATATAAACTTTCATTCCCTCTTCCTAAGGATGCTCCACATAAAGTTTGGCTTTGATTGGCCTAGTGGTTTCAGAGAAGAAGATGTTTCAATATTATGGTCATATACATGTATATAGCCCCGGGGCAGGGGCAGACTACCCCCTGGGCCCAAAATATTTTCTTAAACATAAATCTTCTGTCCATTTGCTCATTTCTAGCAAGTTTTCTGCCATTTAATTACATTTTCCTATTTTTTCCCATTCCAATGCATGGGAGACCTACATGTAAGTTGACCTTGCCGTGAAATAGGTCAAGGTCATCCCAGGGTCATGATTTTTATAAACTTTGTAGAGCTCCATTCCCAGATGCTTCACACCAAGTTTCAAAATCATAGGCCTTCTGATTCTGAAGAAGAAGATTTTTAAACGCTTTTGCTATTTATAGCCATGGCGGCCATCTTGGTCATGTGACCTTGACCATTTATATAAACTTTCATTCCCCCTTCCTAAGGATGCTCTACATGAAATTTGGCTTTAATTGGCTTAGCGGTTACAGAGAAGAAGATGTTTGAATATTATGGTCATATACATGTATATAGCCCCGGGGCAGGGGCGGACAACCCCCCAGGGGATAAAATTTTCCATTAACATTAATCTTCTGTCCATTTGCCTATTCCCAGTAAGTTTTACCCATTAAATAGCATTTTACCATTTTTTCCCATTCAAATGCATTGGCGACCTAAGTTGACCTTGCCATAAAATAGGTCAAGGTCATCCTAGGGTCATGATTTATATAAATTATAATGGGCCTGCGTCCCCGATGCTACGTACCAAGATTCGTGGAAATCGGCCCACTGGTTCTGGAGAAGAAGATTTTTAAAGGTTTTTGCTATTTATAGCCATGGCGGCCATCTTGGTCATGTGACCTGGACCATTTATATCAACTTTCGTTCCCCCTTCCTAAGGATGCTCCACATGAAGTTTGGTTTTGATTGGCCAAGCGGTTTCAGAAGAGAAGATCTTTGAAATTGTGGACGACGGACGACGGAGCATGGGTATACTATAAGCTCACCTGTGAGCCTTCGACTCAGGTGAGCTAAAAAGCTGTGTATTAATGTGGCAATTGGCATGCCCACATGCAGTTAATACACTACATTTATTTATGCTTGTTACCGTGTGCCACGCTAAGCACATGCTAATAATGAGTAACTGATTTCCGCCCAGAACGAGCAAAAGTATGAAAGCTTTTACATAAAAGTTTAGTCCATATGCAAATTTACTGCAAGTTTTGCCCTTCAAATGACATTTTAACAATTTTGTCCATTTGCATATTCCCAACAAGTTTCCCCCATTTAAATACATTTTACTAATTTTCCCAATTCAAATGCATTGGCGACCTAAGTTGACCTTGGCATAAAATAGGTCAACGTCATCCCACAGTCATGATTTATATAAATTTTGTAGAGCTCCATTGTCTAATGTTTCATGCCAAGTTTCAAAATCATATGCCTTCTGGTTCTGGAGAAGAAGATTTTTAAAGGTTTTTGCTATTTTTAGCCATGGCGGCCATCTTGGTCATGTGACCTGGACCATGTACCCCCTTCCTAAGAATGCTCCATATGAAGTTTGACGTTGATTGGCCAAGCGGTTTCATCTTGGTCATGTGACCTGGACCATGTATACAAACTTTCATTCCCCCTTCCTAAGGATGCTCCATATGAAGTTTGACTTTGATTGGCCTAGCGGTTTCAGAGGAGAAGATATTTGAAACTGTTGACGGATGGATGACAGAGCATGGCCATCCTATTGGCTATAAGCTCACCTTTTGAGCCTTCAGCTCAGGTGAGCTTAAACACTGTGTATTAATGAGACAATTCACATGTGCACATGCTGTTAATACACCGCATTTATTACCATGCGCTACGCAAAGCACATGCTAATACTAAGTAACTGAACTCCGCCCAGAACGAGCATAAGAATGAAAGCTTTTATGCATATGAAAATGTGACTAGGCTGTAAACAATAGGTCATTATTTCTTTTGTTTGTGCAGAATTTATGCAATAATAGCTATATATGCCCTCGGTCTTCAACACTAACCCCTCAGCATCTAGCTAATGTTAATGAAAGGAAAATCATGGTTGATCCCTACATTGAATGAATAAACCCTAAGGATAAAAGTCGGTAATAAGTGTGCAGACAATAGGCAACATTGGCACACATTCTCGATAATGCAACACTTTGCTGAAAAAAAAAAAAAATCTTTTTATAAAGTACTAATGACATCTTGACTTGGTGGCCACCATGAAAATGTGTTATTTTGGGATAACAGCTCTGATGCTATCTTTATCTGAAGTCCCATGGAAAATGATGCCATACCACAATGAAACGTCAAATGTACCTTTTTAAGTTTGAAGTTTTGCAAATTTAGCTTACGCTGAAAATTAAATGTTAGAAACAATGGTTTTTATTGCAAGATTTACTTCAGAATAGTAAAAGCGCAGCAATTACATCATCTGATTGCACTAGAGCAAAAATTATATCACTCAGAGATATTACAGTGACATTGTTGCAGAACATTCAAGGAAGAAGCCTCTTTGGTGCAGTGGTTAAGGCACTTGCCTTGTAAAACTGGAGTCGCAGGTTCAATCCCGGGCTACTCCAGTCCTTCGGATGAGACTATAAACCAAGATCCCTGCAGGACAAACTGGTGACAAGAACATACTGTAACATGGCTGAAGACTATGCTTTGCCTAATCCAAGGAACCAGACTTCAGACCTGACTTACAATGGACAAACCGTAGTTGCGAAACCCCACTCCACTACGTTCCGTTGCAGACCTTGATGGTTCTATTTGATCAAAACAATTTCCAATTGAACAAGTAGCCCAAGAGCAATGATCGCTCACCTGAGAGTCAAAAAGTACAGTCACTGGACAAAGTAATTGGGGTTTTTACCATATATGTGACCTTGAAATCCTACTTACATCAGCAGAATAGCTCTTGTCTGGATTGTGTATCCTCTTCTCTGCCATTTTGGTTTGCTTGAAAAAATAATCTAACAAGGTCAGGGTCCTATAATGACCCCCGGGGTGGGGCCATATTTGAACCCAGGGGCATGATTGGCAGGATTAATGTAGAGCTCCACATTACTCCACATCAAATATACAAGCTTTGTGTCATGCTGTTGCAGAGAAGATTTTTTCATGTATTTCCATTATAAGTCTATGGTAGATAATGACATGCATGAGGCATGGCCTGTATGGACCCCAGGGGCACCGTTGGTAGCATTTATAAAGGAGAGTATTAAACATTAGTCCACACAACATATGAAAGCTTTGGGCCATATGGTTTCTGAGAAGAAGATTTTTTTTATGTTTTTCCAATTGTAAGTCTGAGATAGCTATTGACCCCCAGGGGTGGGGCCATTTCTGACCCTAGGGGCATGCTTGGCAGGATTTATGTAAAGCTCCACATAACAATGCTGCATACCAAATATAGAAGCTTTGGCTGTTGTGGTTTCAGAAAGAAGATTTTTTCATGTTTTTCCCATTGTATGTCTATGGGAGCTAATGACCCCCGGGGCCATTTTTGACCCCAGGGGCATGGTTGGCTGGATTTATAAAGATGACCACTATACATTGCTACATACAAAATATGAAAGCTCTGGGCCTTGTGGTTTCGGAGAAAAAGATTTTTTTATGTTTTTCCCATGACTCCCCCGGGGCCGGGCCCGTATGGATCCCAGGGGCACGGTTGGCAGAATTTATAAAGAGGACCATTATACATTGCTACACACAAAATATGAAAGCTCTGGGCCTTGTGGTTTCGGAGAAGAAGATTTTTTTTATGTTTTTCCCATTGTATGTCTATGAGAGCTGATGACACCCGGGGCGGGGCCATTTTTGACTCCAGGGGCATGGTTGGCAGGATTTATAAAGAGGACCACTACACATTGCTACATAAACCAGAGGACCAATGGTCCTGTAAACGCTCACCTGAAACCCGAGGTATATACCAATACACTTGTTTGACTAGAATGGTAATATACATGTATATAACCCCAGGGCCGGGTCAGAGCAACCCCTGGAGTCAATTTCTTTTTGAAAACATAAAACTGCAGTCCATTTGCCAATTTACTGCAAGTTTGCCCTTCAAATGACATTTTAACAATTTTCCCCATTCAAATGCATGGGCGACCTAAGTTGACCTTGCCGTAAAATAGGTCAAGGTCATCCAAGGGTCACGATTTATATCAACTTTGTAGAGCTTCATTGCCTGATGCTTCATGCCAAGTTTCAAAATCATAGGCCTTCTGGTTCTGGAGAACAAGATTTTTAAAAGTTTTTGCTATTTATAGCCATGGCAGCCATCTTGGTCATGTGACCTTGACCATTTATATGTACTTTCATTCCCACTTCCTAACAATGCTCCTCATAAAGTTTGGCTTTGATTGGCCTAGCATTTGCAGAGAAGAAGATCTTTGAATATCACTGTAATATAAATGTATATTGGCCTGGGGTGGGGGCAGGCAGACCCCTGGGGTCCAAATTTTTTCAGAATCATCAATTTTAAGTCCATTTGCCCATTTCCTGCAAGTTTTTCCCTACAAATGACATTTTAACAATTTTCCCCATTCAAATGCATGAGCGACCTATGTTGACCTTGCCGTAAAATAGGTCAAGGTCATCCCCAGGGTCATGATTTATATAAACTTTGTAGAGCTCCAGTCACTGATGCTTCACACCAAGTTTCAAAATTATTGGCCTTCTGGTTCTGGAGAAGAAGATTTTTAAAGGTTTTTTCTATTTATAGCCTTGGCAGCCATCTTGGTCAGGTGACCTTGACCATTTATATAAACTTTCTTTCCCCCTTCCCAAGGATGCTCCATATGAAGTTTGGCTTTGATTGGCCAAGCGGTTTCAGGGGAGAAGATGTTTCATTATTATGGAAATATACATGTATATAGCCCCTGGGCAGGGGCAGACAACCCCCAGAGGCTTAAATTTTCCATTAACATTAATCTTCTGTCCATTTGCCTATTCCCAGTAAATTTTACCCATTAAATAGCATTTTACCATTTTTTTCCCATTCAAATGCATTGGCGACCTAAGTTGACCTTGCCGTAAAATAGGTCAAGGTCATCACAGGGTCATGATTTATATAAACTATGATGGGCCTGCGTCCCTAATGCTACATACCAAGTTTCATGGAAATCGGCCCACTGGTTCTGGAGAAGAAGATTTTTAAAGGTTTTTGCTATTTATAGCCATGGTGGCCATCTTGGTCATGTGACCTGGACCATTTATATAAACTTTAGTTCCCCCTTTCTAAGGATGCTCCACATGAAGTTTGGCTTTGATTGGCCAAGCAGTTTCAGAGGAGAAGATCTTTGAAATTGTGAACGACGGACGACGAAGGACGCCGGAGCATGGGTATACTATAAGCTCACCTGTGAGCCTTCGGCTCAGGTGAGCTAAAAATATAAAAGCTCTGGGCCTTGTGGTTTCGGAGAAGAAGATTTTTTTATGTTTTTCCCATGACACCCCTGGGGCGGGGCCCGTATGGACCCCAGGGGCACTGTTGGCAGGATTTATAAGGAGGACCACTATATATTGCGACACACAAAATATGAAAGCTCTGGGTCTTGTGGTTTCTGAGAAGAAGATTTTTTATGTTTTTTTTCCCATTGTATGTCTATGGGAGCTAATGACCCCTGGGGCGGGGCCATTTTTGACCCCAGGGGCATGGTTGGCAGGATTTATAAAGAGGACTATTATACATTGCTACACACAAAATATGAAAGCTCTGGGCCTTGTGGTTTCGGAGAAGAAGAATTTTTTTTATGTTTTTCCCATTGTATGTCTATGGGAGCTAATGACCCCCGGGGCGGGGCCATTTTTGACTCCAGAGGCATGGTGGCAGGATTTATAAAGAGGACCACTACACATTGCTACTTAAAAAATATAAAAGCTCTGGGCCTTGCGGTTTCGGAGAAGAAGATTTTTTTATGTTTTTCCCATGACGCCCCCGGGGCCAGGCCCGTATGGACTCCAGGGGCACGGTTGGCAGGATTTATATAGAGGACCATAATACATTGCTACACACAAAATATGAAAGCTCTGGGCCTTGTGGTTTCGGAGAAGAAGATTTTTTTATGTTTTTCCCATTGTAAGTCTATGGCAGCTATCTGTTGCCATGGCAACCAAAGTTCTGATCTGACCTGGCCCAAAACCTAACACAACGTTTCCCACTCCTCAATGATGCTTTAGATAAAATTTGGCCTTGTTGTCTTAGAGATATTCAAGTTTGAAAATGTGGACGGACGCACGCACGGACGCACGCATGCACGGACGGACGACGGCTCGACTACTATACTATAAGCTCACCTTGTGAGCCTTCGGCTCAGGTGAGCTAATAAAACAGGATTACACATGGTTGACATATGGTGAGTGCATCCGAACTCGACCTTGACGTCATGGGGAGTGCCTTAATGTCACAGCCAGCACTTTGGAGTGTGAGCATGGCGGGCTGCTTTCTGATTGGCTTAGCGTTGAGGTCCAAAAGTGGGCACAAATGCGCTAGTTGAATGTATAAATCTCACAGAAATTATGGCTTTAAAGCAGGAAATCATAGACTTTTCTTATGGAACATCATCTGGAGACATAATTCAATATCTCTATGAACAGTATACGAAGTGAGGGTGAGCAGGATTTAATTTTCACAGTGAATTTTGCGTTTGAAAATGTGATGTGTAAAGTAAAACTTTTTTTTCATGACACTGAGGCTGTGTGGTTTACATTCGAAATGCTACTGTGTATACATGGAGATTGTAAACAACAGCTGAAGGTCTGAGTCTAGACAAAACTGTAAATGCATACTTAAGAGGATGATAAATCATGAATAACATTTGATTTTATCAGTCAAACATCAGTTCAATTTTTGTTTGTGAATTCAAATCAATCAATTTTTCTTGCTTTTTTGCAATTTAAGCAAAAAGAACAAGTTAAGAGGACCTCTATAAATAAAGTCATTATCAATATTAAGCTACTTTATTCTTGATTCATGATATCAGCTCAACTAAAGCCTACCTTTATTTCTGGGTCTTCCAGTTTGGCATACAATGTCCAGTCTCTTGCAATACCTAGAAATGACACACTTGTGATGAAGGAAACATTACATAATGTCTATTTAATAAATGATACAGACCTTATGATCAAGAAGGGTATAAAGTCTAAAGGCTGACAACAAGAATTGTATTACAAAATGATGTCTAGTAACTCACAAATACAAGGGGACTGCCAGTGTTAATAACTATGGACTGACTATAAATGGAACCTTTAACTGTAATCCAAAGACAGTCAGCTTTATCTATGTGGGATACACTTAGATTATTTGTAAGCTTATAGGCTTTATGAAACAGCACCAAGTTCTTGAACACCCAACACACTGATTCCACTACAAGACCTTTGTTAGATCTCAAGTACATTATTAACTAGAAGTATCAAGAGCAACTACTGATGCACTGTAATGGTGTAACAGGGTGTATGGTTCAGTGAGTGGCTCTCACCTCGTTTTGAAGGTTGTTCCGTGTAGAATGAGTTCCAGATAAGTACAACCCCTATACTGTCAGCTGAATACATCTTCTGGCCATCATCAGAGAAACAGAGGGAGTTCACATAGCCAACATGGTCTTCTAACTCTTGACGTAACTGTGGACAGATAAATACAAACTGTGGACAGATACAAAACATTAAAGTCCATCAGTCTCAGAATATAAATAAGCGTTAAAACATCGAACCAACTCAAAATGCATACCATATGATGACTGAGACAAGAATATGACGCTACATGTTCTAAGCCAAAAGGTGACGTTTTGAAGTTGTACAGAAAGGTTTGAACTAGCTGTGTATTGTCCCACTTACGTCCCCATGTGGTTCCTCTCCACTAATATCCCAGACTCGTATCACCTGGTCAAACCCTCCCGTTACCACCACAGTGTCTACCCGCGGGTGAAACTGAACACAGTACACAAAAGCAGGGTGCGGTAATAGCTTCTCGGCCTGCTCACCAAAGTCATTGAGATTCCAAACTCTGAAAACATGACAGGATATTACCTTAAACTGACACTATTGTTGATGTTTTAAATGGCTCCGAGAGATAACGCAGCTGTAAAGGAATGATAAAATCATGTTTTATTACTCTACTTGCATTTACTCAAAAATGATGTGTTAAACTTTTAAAGTGTTATCACATTTTCCTCCTTATACACACTTTAAAAATATACCGAGAGGCAAACGAAACTATAGACCTGGCTTGTTTCACACTTTTCTATGTGAATGATTTGAATAAATTATTTGTGATAATTCTATGATTGCAATAAAGAAAATAAAAACAACACACTGATAAGAGTAGAAATGATTGGACAATTCCGTTAAACTTAACTGAAGGGAAAGACTCCTAAATACTGGCTTTGGGATTAACAAGAAATGTGTTTCAATCCTGTAAGTTAGTGTTGGGAGAACCTAATATCGCCAAATTTTAATAAATTTGCTGTAAATTGGTGAAGTGTTGTAAAGAAGTGGAATTTAAATAAAGTGGGCTAACTCTGCAGTCAGTAGTGGAATATGCTTGACTTCTTATCCAAGATTTATGATTGTCCTAATTACCAGCGGGAATGGTAAATATCCAGAAAGAAGTAAAGACTGCTTCAAACCAAAAAGCAGGGAATTTCCCAAACTCACGACAATTCATGTATAATCTATCTACAATTAGTTGCTTAATCTTCCGAGATATTCATATTTGAAATTAAAAATGGTTGCACATACACAGAGATGGACGTCAGCTCAGTACCATCCTGTAAGCTAACATTGTAAGCCTTTGTCTCTGGTGGGCTTAAAATGTAAAGATTATTAGTATTATTAGGCTAATTATATTGAAACAAGGACCTACCTTGCAGTACCATCCGAGGAGGCGGACAGAAGATGAGTGTCCATCTTAGACCAGCTCATGTCATATACTATACCAAAATGACCAAGGAACTTCCCTCTCAACTTCCCTGAAGGAATCTGACAAATACAAAAATAATAAAATGTTCTCTTTTTTATATCTTAAAATTAACTTAGCAAAATAACAAAATAACAAGCACAAAGTTAAAAGCAGTGACTATTTATATTGGCATCCTCTATTACCATTAAGTAAAGTATGGTACCATTATGCTCACAATTTTCTTTACTTCTTATTTATGAGTTTGTTTACAGTTCTCATATACAGGGTGTCCCCAAAAAACGTAGCCGCTACAATATAAGTTTTCTAATTATTTCATTTTTACAGATATCTCAATCAAATTTAGCAGGAGCATGCTTCAAAACCATGTCTTTATATACATATAAATTGCAATTATGTACTAAGCCAAATATCCGAAATGACCACCATTATTTTACATGACCACTTTCGGAGTAACAAAAATTTTACACAACACATTTGATGGTCGTTCACTCCCCATTTTTTGAATAAAATTTCCATTTTTACCACGTTTTGACAAGTTTTTTAATAAACACTTTTAATTTCTGATAATTATTGAAACTTCATCCTCTTAATAATCTTTTTAAGGGGAAATAAAAGTTTGAAAATGCTTGGATATTGCATTTGGTTAATGCTTTTCATTTCCATGAATGCGAGTTGCAGCTGATAACAGGAAGTGACATCACAGATTCGTTATGACGTCACTTGCTAATGAAGCACCAGCTGGCATATTATAAATCAAATATAATAGTACTACCACTGTGTAAAATATCTTGCATATATCAGTTTTGTTTACAAAGCTATGCACTTTTTCGTAGCGGCTACGTTTTTTTGGGACACCCTGTAATTATAAACATTTATAATTGTACAGATTGGAATAGCTGTGCTTCTATCCAGCATGATAGCAAACCTCAGGTATACTTCTATTTCAATCTGCTCTTCATGAGATGAACCAAGAAATCATAGCTCTATATTTTTTTGATCTGCCTATTTGTGTAAATAAGATTGAACACTGACCTACAGTCTTTGTTCGACAATTCAAAGTACAAGGGGCCGAATCAAAATTGTTCAACTGTTTGAGAGTTTGGAACTTTCAATAAGAGCTGTCGCAGGACAGCGTGCTCGACTGCTTTTGACCTTTGTCAAACATAAGGCCAAACCCGACCAGTAACCCAAAGCATTATGCTCATACATCTTTTTGCCTTGATGCAATAAGGCAAAATCACTGAACCATGAAAGTTAACTATAACTACCTAAGATTTAAAGGTCTCACTCATATTGGGAAAGAAGTGTGTTCATATACCAACTGAGTGCCAAGACACAAGGCAAAATCACTGAACCGTGAAATAAGGTCACACTGACCTATAAGTATTTCAGGGTCAAAGGTCTAGTGATACTTACTCATAATGTAAAAGAAATATGATCATATACCCATTCAGTGTTTAGATATAAAGCAAAATCACTGAACCATGAAATTAGGTCATAGTGACCTATAAGTATGTTTGGGTTAAAGGTCTGGTCATACTCATTCATAATCAGAAAAAAATACCAACAGAGTGTCGAGATATAAGGCAAAATCACTGAACCATGAAGCTAGGTCACAGTGACCTAGGACTACTTTAGGGTCAAAGGTCTTGTCATACACAAACATAGTGTGAAAGAAGTTTGTTCATAAACCACTTGAGTGCCGAGATATAAGGCAAAGTCACTGAACCGTGAAATTAGGTCACAGTGACCTATAAGTATATTGGGGTCAAAGGTCTGGTCATACTCACTCATAATCTGAAAAAAGTATGAAAATATACTAATTGAGTGTCAAGATATAAGGCAAAATCACTGAACCGTGAAATTAGGTCACAGTGACCTAGGACTACTTCAGGGTCAAAGGTCTTGTCATACGCAAACATACTTTGAAAGAAGTTTGTTCATAAACCATTTGAGTACGGAGATATAAGGCGAAGTCACTGAACCGTGAAATTAGGTCACAGTGACCTATAAGTATATTGGGGTCAAAGGTCTGGTCATACTCACTCATAATCTGAAAAAAGTATGAAAATATACTAATTGAGTGTCAAGATACAAGGCAAAATCACTGAACCATGAAATTAGGTCACAGTGACCTATAAGTATATTGGGGTCAAAGGCCTGGTCGTACTCACTCATAATCTGAAAGAAGTAAAAAAATATACTAATTGAGTGCCAAGATATAAGGCAAAATCACTGAACCATGGAAAGTAGGTCAACCGACCCTTACCGTCATGACACACAAGTCAGTGTCACAAAGTCAAAAGATGAATGACCAACCATCTTCCCAAGTTGTTTCTATTAAGAAATAAAAAGAAAAAAAAATTCAGGGAGTTCTAGATTTTGACCTCTAGCCCCGCCCCCCTGACTCCGACCCAGAGGTCCGATGTCATGGAACCTAAAGTGTATGAAGTATGAATGCTTTATGATAAGTTGTTGTCAAGATATGGACTCCTTGTAAAAGTTACACAGCAGTACATCTATTTTTTACAGTGTTCTAGTTTTTAACCTCTAGCCCCACCCCCCAGGCATGGACCCAGAGATCCGATGCCATGAAATGAAACTCAACCCTACAGGGTACCTATGGTCCGAGTATGAAAGCCCTCTGATAAAAGGTTTTCAAGATATAGACTTCTAGAATACTATATCACAGAAAAGCCATTATTATTAATGATGTTCTAGATTTTAACCTCTAGCCCCACCCCCTGGCATGGACCCAGGGATCTGATGCCATGGAATAAAAGCCGACCCTACAGGGTGTCCATGGCCCAAGTATCAATGCTTTCTGATGAGTGGTTGTCAAGATATAGACTTCTAGAAAACATTAACACAAGAATTGCCATTTTTGAAGGTGTTCTAGATTTTAACCTCCAGCCCCACCCCCTGGCCTGGACCCAGGGGCCCGATGCCATGGAATAAAAGCTAACCCTACAGGGTATCTATGGTCCAAGTATGAATGCTTTCTGATGAGTGGTTGTGAAGATATGGACTTCTAGAAAACTTTAACGCAAGTGTGACGCGCACGCACACGCGCACGGGAACGGGAACGTGGACGACCGGGGTGACTGCAATAGCTCTATGCACTTCGTGCAGTCGAGCTAAAAATCATAAAAAAATCACATATGTACGGATACATTAATTTCTTTTAGACAATTCAGCAAACATGGTACATTGAATTATTGCAATCAATTTTTATTAAAGACATCATTTACTCAATTAAGGGTCATAACATAGTGCAACTGTCCATCCAATGTCTGTTACCTGAAGCAGATATACCTGTGAAATCACTCGGGTAATAATTTATTTCACTTCATAAAGAAAGCATGCTGATCGTTCATAACCTTAACTTGTCGGTTTATGGCTTCGAATTTTGAGGTGTATTATAATAGAAATTTTGTTGATCGTTTGGAAAAATGAGTTAAATCGAAATGCAAAATATGTTTAAAAATAAACTGTAGCGGAAATGTTCGAGACCAGCAGACGACTTTCAAAAATCAAGTAATTTTGAAAAGTCCGCGTTCGAATTACCAAATACATATTGTAGTTATGGGGAAAATCATCCCATCTGAGAAATGATGTTAGATTTTTCTGCTGGTTTATGGGATTGGCCTGAATCTCAGTCTGGCAGATACTGCATACACCTAAAAATAGTACATGTATTATATGGAGTGATCCAGCTGTTATCATAATTGTCAAGTTGTGGGAATCAGTCTATCTGGGAGAAAACTGGCTTAGTTGTGAGTCCTTTACATATAGATATGGGCAAAACACTGCTTATTATAATTGGCCTACTGTATAAGTAATTATTGTAACATATTGTGATGATATGATGAGACAGGCAGCTATGTACATTGGTAGTTATGACCTACCTCATAGACTAGAATAGGATAACCTTCTCTACCATGGCAGGCACAGGCAAGACTCCTCCCGTCATGGGAGAACTTCACAATAAAACAACCTTTCTTTGCTGTAGGCAGAGCATTAGACAGTGTGTTAGGTAGGCGACACAGCTGACCAGCCAGACGAGACCATGAGGACATGCTTCTCTGTGTTGGCTCTCTGTTATCAAGATACAAGATCATCATTATATTGTTATTTCGTCTATGGTAAACTGACTTACTTATCTCTGTCTTTTACAAATACAGCATATTTTCGGCCAAACCAGGAAAACTCTTGCTACTTGATCCTAATCTAAATCCATCCACATTTTGCTGAGAAAGGAATGAATTCTTGTAATGTTACTGATTCACAGAAGATTAAGGGAAAGGATTACATAAATTTTAGCCATCCAGTAATTCATTACTGACCATTCTGAGTCATTTATGTTTACACTGAACGCTTAGTTTATTTACTTCTCTGTTGTGCATGGCAATGTTTGCTAGCAGTGGATGGTCACCTTGCTGGGAAAGAGATACTTCACTCTTGTTGTTATATATCTATTTTTTTATTTTATACTTAGCAGTGAAATTAATATATATCAAAAATGGATAAAAGTGATATTTTCATAGAGGATATTTACTTTTTTGAGGTGAATACCAAATATATTTCGAGTGAGTTGAAAACATCAAAATTTTCACGAGTGCGTAGCATGAGTGAAAATTTAGATGTTTTCAACTCACTTGATGAAATATATTTGGTATTCACCTCAAAAAAGTAAATATCCTCTATTTATTTTATAGCAGTGAAATTAATGTATATCAAAAATTGATAAAAGTGATATTTTCACTGCAGAATTGATACTGATATTTTCACTAGTGATTGATATCAGCCAATATTTCCACTGTAGAGTTTGGATTACTTCTGACGTTTCCATTCACTTGACGTCATTAAATGTGCCTCACTTCAGAAATTCAAATGCCTATTACTCCGTTATTTACGAACGAAAACATAAAGTGTGGGTATTCATTTTCTTAGTTAGAACGTTAGGAACAATGTGGTACCAAAATTATTTGTGTTTTCAAAAATTTTTGGTTTTTGCATTTTCACCACCTGCTTTGTGAATAGGAAAATGCCCGTGTATTGAATAAAATAAAAAGAAAATTTACTTTTTATCGGTAAATACCAAATATATTTCACTCGTGACTTGAAAACATCTAAATTTTCACTCATGAAAATTTTGATGTTTTCAACTCACTCGATGAAATATATAGAGGATATTCAAGTTTTTGGAGTGAATATGAGTTTTATTTCATTGAGTGAAGTGAACATTTTTTATATTTCATGAGTGCCGAAGTCACGAATGAAATATATAATTTTTCACTTCACGAGATGAAATAAAACTTATATTCACGACAAAAAACTTGAATTTTCTTTTTATTATATTGCAAGTAGTCAATGTAACGTTGCACGCTTAAGCTTATGACGTCAAAATCTTAAATGACGTCATTACGTCACGTCATTACGTCACGTCATTACGTCGCTATTGTATGTGAACGTTCATTGCGTCAACAATAGCATAGATTATAAAATTTAGTTATGTATAAATTAGAAATGAAACGGTGGAATCGTAATTTGCGTATTCCCAAATCTTATATTTTCACATGTGAAAATATAACTTTTTCAAATATTGGTTATATTTAATACATATTTCTCTATATTTCATCACTTGCCATATAATAAATTTGGTATTCACCTCAAAAAAGTAAATATCCTCAACGTAATGGCTAATAATCTCCCTCATGATACCTGGTTGGGGTTTTCTATTATAAATTAGCGTGTGCAACAGTAAGAGCACAGAAACCACTTCATTTGTACAAAAGAATTATCCCATAGTCAAAGACATACATCAGTGTTTCTTATGTCATTTATGAAGCCAAACCACATACTTTATATACATGTAGTTAAATACTTCAAAACTTATGTAATGGCTTGGGTAATATAAGCATTTTATTTTATAATTTAAAATCAACATCAAGCTCAAAGTTATAATCTACAAAACTTCCAAACATTCCACTGTTTTCACTAATTCCCATTGAAAAGCTTAATTTGCAAAATTTGAGCCTGTAGTAAAGCAAGCAAGGCTATCAGGATAACCCCCGAATAATTAACTGAAGCTTGCCAGCTGGCAAAATTTCTTGCTAATTTAAATAGTCAGGTAAAAATTTCCAAAATATGTTTCAGCATCATAATCCTTCATGAACATCCTCAGTATCTCTGTCAAATATTTGCAAAGTATTAGAAGAATATTCAATTATTTGATAAGTATTAGAATAATACATTGAAAGCTTTATGAAGTGATGTATGCTCTACCAACCATTACTGAATATAAGCAATGTTCCAAATTGGCTAAGTTTTGAAAATGCTGTACATTTGCAAATTAGATATTTTTCAGCATTATGAATCTTCATGTACATCTTCAATATGTCTGTAACATGTCTGCAAAGTATTAAAAATATACTGAAAGCTCTAGGAGGAGTTGATTTCACAAAGTATACACTATAGTTCATTATTTGATATACAAAATGCTACAAATTTGTCAAAAATAATTTTTTTCATCAAAATAATTCTTCAAGCACGTCTTCAATTTATCTGAAGCATATCTGCAAAGTATTAGAAGGAAATACTAAGAGCCCTTGGAGGAGTAGATTTCACAAGTTATGCACTTCCAACCATTATGGAATAAGAGCATTGGTTTGAAATTGGCAAAGTCTAAAATGCTGTAAATTTGTCAAAAAAATTTTTTTCAACAATATATTTCTTCATGCACATCTTCAATATGTGTGTAACATGTCTGCAAAGTATTGAAAGAATATACTGAAAGCTCTTGAAGGAGGAGTTATTTCACAAGGTAAGCACTATTGATCATCATTTAATTTGAGCAGCAGTAAAAAACTAGAAATTAGCTGCAAGCAAGGCTTTCAGTATAACCCTTGCAAAATTATCTGAAGCTGGCCAATAACTTCTTAAGTCAAACATGCAGAAAATTTTGTCAAAGATATCTTTACAGCATTACAATCCTTCATGTATATCCTCAGTATGCCAGTCACATCTATAAGATATTAAAAGAATATATTGAAAGCTTGAGGTTGATTTCACTGTATGCACTATGATCATTGTTTATCATGAGAAATGGTAAAAAAATTGGCTAAGTTAAATAGAAGCTGTAAATTTGTCAAAAATTAACTTTTCAGCATGAAAATTATTCACGCACATCTAAAATATATCTGGAACAAATCTGCAAAGAATTTAAAAGAAACACTGAAAGCCCTAGGAGGAGTTGATTTCACAAAGTATGCACTACCAACCATTATTGTATATAAGCAATGGTCAAGAAATGGCTATGTTGAAAAATGATGTAAATCTGTCAAAAATCATTTTTTCAGTATTATAATTATTCATGCACATCTTCAATATGTGTGGAATATGTCTGCAAAGTATTGAAAAGAAATACTGAAAGCCCTAGGAGGAATTGATTTCACAAACTATGCACTACCAACCATTATTGTATATAAGCAATGGTCAAAAAATGGCTATGTTAAAAATACTGTAAATATGTCAGAAATTAATTTTTCAGTATTATAATTCTTAATGCACATCTTCAATATGTGTGGAACATGTCTGCAAAGAATTGCAAAGAAATACTGAAAGCCCTGGGAGGAGTTGATTTCACAAAGTATGCACTACCAACCATTATTGTATATAAGCAATGGTCAAAAATGACTATAATGAAAAATGCTGTAAATTTGTCAAAAATTATTTTTTTCATCATTATAATTCTTCATGCACATCTTCAATATGTGTGGAAGATGTCTAAGAGGAGTTGATCTCACAAACTATGCACTACCAACCATTTTTGAATATGGAAATTATCGAAAATTGGCTAAGTTCAAAATGCTGTAAATTTGTCAAAATTCATTTTTTCAGCATAATACTTCTTAATGCATATCTTCAATATCTCTGGCACATATCTGCAAAGTATCAAAAGAGAATATTGAAAGCTGTAGGAGGAGTTGATTTCACAAAATATGCACTATTAGCACTATGGCAAACATTCTATGTATATGTTTAAAAAGTCCCATAACTCTTGCAATACTGACCCTTTGGCCCCTAAATTCATATTACATATGTGTTGTCTAATGGTACAGGTGTGCTGAAAATTTGAAGAACACTGGGCAAAAACTACTCAAGTTATTCAGCAAAGATGTCAAAATAAGGACGGAATGATGGACAGACTGTGAACAGTATACCCCCCTAAAACTTCGTTTTGCGGGGGGTATAATAAGCTAAGTTAAAAATGTTGTGAATTTGTCAAAAATATTTTTTCAGCATAATCCTTCTTCATGCACATCTGCAATATACAGCTCCGTTTCATAAGTTTAGTACATACCGATTTGTTTCATAAGTAATGGCATAGCAGTACCCGTACTTGAAGCTTGGCCAAATTGTATTGGGTGTTTGCAGATTTGAACGGATTTCGCTAAGTCAATCCTAATACATAGAATTATTGACTGGTTGTAACAATTTAGATTTTGATTGATTTATAAATAGATAATAACACATGAAATATGATAAACGAAATAACATAACTTCTGTGACACAAATATCAATGTTAACATTGATTTCTCACATTACAGGACAGTTTGAACTAAAACATTATTATTCCAATAAAATGACAGAGCGCCCAGGAGACTACACCTGACATGATATTTGGTCTACCCTATGTACAGTCGTGGTTATTGAAGCTGGAAATCTTGCATCCTACTAAACATCCTTACCTTGTTTGGACTGTCGTTTCGCCATTTGTGTCCCAGTACCTTTTCGAGCGGCTTTCTTTGGATCAAATATTTATATTCAACTGTTTGACCAGTGTTATTTGTAAAAACAAACGGTTGAATGTGTAATTATGTATCAAACGCTGACTGATTGTATAATTTGGTGTACCACGGCTATTTGGGTGCAATATTTCAAGCCTCAATAAACTTAAATATACACAGGGTAGACCAAATATTATGTTAGGTGTAGTATGCCGGGTAATATGTCAAATTAACGATATAATCTTTATTTGGTTAAAACTTTCTTGAAGTGTATGAAATCAATGTTAAAAGTGATATTTGTATCCCTGAAGTTATGATATTTTTCTTGTCATTTTGATGTGTTACTATTGATAAACCAATCTATTAAAATCTAAAATGTTACAATCAGTGAATAGTTTGATGTATTAAGTTTGACATAACGAAATCCGTTCAAGTCTGCAAACACCCAATAACACATGGCCACGCTCCAAGTACGGGTACTGCTATGCCATTACTTATGAAACAAATCGGTATGTACTAAACTTATGAAACGGAGCTGTATCTGGAACCGAACATATCTGCAAAGTATCAAAAGAGAACATTGAAAGCTGTAGGAGGATTTGATTTCACAAAGGATGCACTTTCAGCACAATGGCAAGCATGTTATGTATATACTAAAAAGTCCCATAACTCTTGCAAAACTGACCCTTTGACCCCTAAATTCATATCACGTGTTGACTGGTGGTACAGGTGTGGTATAAATTTGTACAACATCAGGCAAAAGCTACCTAAGTTATTCATGAAAAATGTTGAAGGAAAGACGGATAGACTGACATGCTGAAAACAGTATACCCCTAATACTCCGTTTTGCAGCGGGTATAATAAGTCATGATCACTGCAGGGTGACAAATTATAATGAGCTGTAGTCTCAAAAAATAACAAATCAAGGTCCATGGAAATTGTACGAATGGTTCCTGGGGAAGATTTATAGCCATATACAGGCTAGGCAGACATCTTGGTCATGTGATCCATGTCAGTTTAATACATTTTCAATTACTTGTATCTTCTAGCCTTACATATAAAATTTGGTAACAAATGGCTGAGTAATTTCTGAGAAAAGCAATTTTTAAGGTAACTTGAATATGTAAATGATCTTTGAAATTGTAGATGGATGGTGAGTGACGGACATTGATATACTATAAACACACATGGTGAGCCTCAGCTAAGGTGAGCTAAAGAACCTACTTCTTGCCACCCCAGTTTATACTTTTCTTCAAGTCTTCATATGTCATCCTTCCTCTTTCCTATAAAAAACAATAATGAATCAGGAGTCAAAAAGTTAAAAAAAAAAAAAAAAGCTGCAATATTATGTATAGACCAGAGGACCAATGGTCCTGTAAACGCTCACCTGAGATCTGCTGCATATACCAATAAATATGTTTGAATATTATGGTATTAAAATTTTAGCCTCAATGCAGGAGTAGATGAAGCCCTTGGGCCATTTGTTTTCAGAAATATCAATATTCTGTCTATCTGCCAATTTCCCTTCAAATGACATGTTAACAGTTCTCCACATTCAAATGCATGGGGACCCATGTTGACCTTGCTTTAAAATAGGTCAAGGTCATCACATGGTCAAGATTTATATATACATTGTAGTACTTTAGATAATGAGGCTTCATGCCAAGTTTTGTTGAAGTTGGTCCACCGGTTCTGGAGAAGACTTTTGTAGGGATTTTACCATATATGGGCATGGCGGCCATCTTGGTCATAAGACCTAGATTATTTATATATACATTGGTTCCCCCTTCCTACAGATGCTTCACATAAAATTTGGCTTAGCTTGGCCAAGCGGTTCCAGAGGAGAAGATGTTTGAATATTATAGTTATAGCAAGATTTTTCTTTTAAAAGACATTTTTAACAGTTTTCCCCATTCAAAAGGATAAGCAACCTATGCTGACCTTGCCATAAACTAGGTCAAGGTCAACAAAGGGTCATGATTTATATAGACAATGTAGAACTTTAGCCATTGAGGCTTCATGCCAAGTTTCGTTGAAATCTGTCTGCCGGTTCCGGAGAAGAAGATTTTTGAAGGGTTTTTACTATATATGGGCATGGCGGTCACCTGTATTATTTATATACACATTGGTTATCCCATCCCATAAATGCTTCACATAAAATTTGACTTTGATTGGCCAAGCATTTCAGAGAAGAAGATGTTTGAATATTATGGTAATACACAAATTACACATGTATATTGCTTTGGGGTGGGGGCATATGAGACCCTGGGGTCCAATTGTTTCAGAAACATTAATATCCTGTCCTACTGCCCCATTTCCTGCAAGACTTTCACTTAAGACATTTTAACAAATTTCCCTATTCAAATGCATTGGAGGCCTATGTTGACCTTGCTGTAAAATAGGTCAAGGTCATCATAGGGTCATGATTTATATGCATGTTGTAGTACTATAGCCATTGATGCTTCATGCCAAGTTTAATTGAAATTGGTCCACCGATTCCTATGTTGACCTTGCTGTAAAATAGGTCAAGGTCATCATAGGGTCATGATTTATACGCACGTTGTAGTACTATAGCCATTGATGCTTCATGCCAAGTTTAATCTGTCCAATTATGGGCATGGCGGCCATCTGGGTTATGTGACCTGAATTATTTAAATACACATTGGTTACCTCTTCCTATAGATGATTCATATAAAATTTGTCTTTGATTGGCCAAGGGGTTTCAGAGGAGAAGATCTTTAAAAATGGTGGACGAGGACGGACGGCGGACAACGGATGGACGCTGGATGCCTACATATCCTATAAGCTCACCTGTGAGCCTTTGCCTCAGGTGAGCTAAAAATTCTCCATGTGTGTGTGTGTGTGTGTGTGTGTGTGTGTGTGTGTGTGTGTGTGTGTGAGCGAGCCTCTGGCTTGTGTAAAATACACAAGCCTTCAATAAACTAGTAACAGCTCTTAAGATGCAAAGGCTGGTTAATTTTGTATCAAGCTAAATAGCTTCAATTGTGGAGAGCATACACTGAAAGATTAAGGAAAAATACTAGATCACAACTGGAATAAATTAAGAGTATGATTATTGTATCTTAAAGTAGTGAACCAATAAAACTGAATTATCACATATACGGTGCTGTTATTTTTCTCAAAACCTGATTGGTTTAGACTTTTTTCTATAGAATAAGTATAATATAAGTACACTAAAATCCAGTAGTCATAAAGAACAAAACAATAACAAGTTAGTATTTCAACCTTTTCATGAGATGTACATATATGCATTTGTAAACATAAAAAACAAAGACATGTAGCTTCAAAACTGCCATGGCTTGTGTCCAACCTGGCAGACAACATGACAGTCATATATCCTTACAATACTGAATTAACACTTACTGCTTGTGTAGCAAACAATGATCTCTCAGCAGGTTCTACACTTTCTGGAGGAACAATACCTTTCAATGTTACATACAGTGTGGAGGCATACGGTTTCCTGTTGCCCGACTGCCACCACTGAAACACCTGTAACAATTACACAAACTCGGCTACACACAGCAGGGATAAGAAAGGATAAAACAATACATGTGACACGCACAGCAGGGATAAGAAAGGATAAAAAAAATACATGTGACAGTCTTGCTTGTAGAATGATGTCAGAAAATCTTCTGGTAAATCAGTTTTGGATGGTTGGCTGTTTAAATGATTTTGTGTTGTTCCACTCAATAGCTAAGGTAATACAGAGTCTCTTCAGAAAGACTGGTGTCTCATCAGAAAGAATGGAATCTCATCAGAAAGACTGTAGTCCCATCAGAAAGACTGGCATCTCATCAGAAAATCTGGAGTCTCATCAGAAAGACTGGAGTCCCATTAGAAAGACTGGAGTCCCATTAGAAAGACTGGAGTCCCATCAGAAAGACTGGAGTCTCATTAGAAAGACTGGAGTCTCATCAGAAAGACTGGAGTCCCATCAGAAAGACTGGAGTCTCATCAGAAAGACTAGGGTCTCATCAGAAAATCTGGTGTCTCATCAGAAAGACTGGAGTCCCATTAGAAAGACTGGAGTCTCATCAGAAAGACTGGAGTCCCATCAGAAAGACTGGAGTCTAATCAGAAAGACTGGAGTCTCATCAGATTGACTGGAGTCCCATTAGAACGACTGAAGTCTCATTAGAAAGACTGGAGTCTCATTAAAAAGACTGGTCCCATTAGAAAGACTGGAGTCTCATCAGATTGACTGGAGTCCCATTAGAACGACTGAAGTCTCATCAGAAAGACTGGAGTCCCATTAGAACAACTGGAGTCGCATTAGAACAACTGGAGTCTCATCAGAAAGACTGGAGTCACATTAGAACGTCTGGAGTCCCATTAGAATGACTCATTAGAAACCATTAGAAAGACTGTAGTCCCATTAGAATGACTGGAGTCTCACCAGAAAGACTGGCGTCTCATCAGAAAGACTGGAGTCCCATTAGAAAGACTGGAGTCCCATTAGAAAGACTGGAGTCTCATTAGAAAGACAGGAGTCTAAAAAAAAAGACTGGAGTCTCATCAGAAAGACTGGAGTCCCATTAGAATGACTGGAGTCTCATTAAAAAGAATGGAGTTCCATTAGAAAGACTGGTCTCATCAGAAAGACTGGAGTCCCATTAGAAAGACTGGAGTCTCGTCAGAAAGACTGGAGTCCCATCAGAAAGACTGGAGTCTCTTCAGAAAGACTGGAGTCTCATCAGAAAGACTGGAGTCTCGTCAGAAAGACTGGAGTCCCATCAGAAAGACTGGAGTCTCTTCAGAAAGACTGGAGTCTCATTAGAATGACTGGAGTCCCATCAGAAAGACTGGCGTCTCATCAGAAAGACTGGAGTCCCATCAGAAAGACTGGAGTCCCATCAGAAAGACTGGAGTCCCATCAGAAAGACTGGAGTCTCATCAGAAAGACTGGAGTCCCATCAGAAAGACTGGAGTCTCTTCAGAAAATCTGGAGTCCCATCAGAAAGACTGGAGTCCCATCAGAAAGACTGGAGTCTCATCAGAAAGACTGGAGTCCCATCAGAAAGACTGGCATCTCATCAGAATGACTGGAGTCCCATCAGAAAGACTGGAGTCCCATCAGAAAGACTGGAGTCTCATCAGAAAGACTGGAGTCTCATCAGAAAGACTGGAGTCCCATCAGAAAGACTGGAGTCCCATCAGAAAGACTGGAGTCTCTTCAGAAAGACTGGAGTCTCATTAGAATGACTGGAGTCTCATTAGCATGACTAGAGTCTCATCAGAAAGACCGGAGTCCCATTAGAATGACTGGTGTCTCATTAGAATGACTGGCGTCTCATCAGAAAGACTGGAGTCCCATCAGAAAGACTGGAGTCCCATCAGAAAGACTGGAGTCCCATCAGAAAGACTGGAGTCTCATTATAAAGACTGGAGTCCCATCAGAAAGACTGGCGTCTCATCAGAAAGACTGGAGTCTCATTATAAAGACTATTCTTGCACACCAGATAGAGAAATCCCTGGTTTTACCCCATGTGAGAAATTCTTATCTCACCCTCGTTATCTCACCCCATCGCACGCTGCGTTCAACTGTTCCTTTTTAACATTGGTTGTATAGGACGTCACGTAATTTCGTCGCTAAGTGCAAACGTCACGATGACGTCAAAACGTTTTAATTCAAAATGGCGGACGCTGCAATTATGGCATTTTTCTAGGTAAATAGTATAAAAAATCAAGCTTCTCCGCATTAAGGCGTGCAAGAAAATGAATCTTACATGCGTGTCAGGTATGGATAGACAAATCTGTCCCTCGGGTCACAATTTGGCATCACTCGGCGAGCCTCGTGATGCCAAAATGTGACCCTCGGTACAGATTTGTCTATCCATACCTGACACTCATGTAAGATTCTTATAGTCTAATCGGAAAGACTGGAGTCTCATTAGAAAGACTGGAGTCCCATCAGAAAGACTGGAGTCCCATCAGAAAGACTGGAGTCTCTTCAGAAAGACTGGAGTCTCATTAGCATGACTAGAGTCTCATCAGAAAGACCGGAGTCCCATTAGAATGACTGGCGTCTCATCAGAAAGACTGGAGTCTCATCAGAAAGACTGGAGTCCCATTAGAATGACTGGCGTCTCATCAGAAAGACTGGAGTCTCATCAGAAAGACTGGCGTCTCATCAGAAAGACTGGAGTCTCATCAGAAAGACTGGAGTCTCATCAGAAAGACTGGAGTCCCATCAGAAAGACTGGCATCTCATCAGAAAGACTGGAGTCTCATTATAAAGACTAGTCTAATCAGAAAGACTGGAGTCCCATCAGAAAGACTGGAGTCTCATCAGAAAGACTGGAGTCCCATCAGAAAGACTGGAGTCTCATCAGAAAGACTGGAGTCTCATTATAAAGACTAGTCTAATCGGAAAGACTGGAGTCCCATCAGAAAGACTGGAGTCCCATCAGAAAGACTGGAGTCTCATCAGAAAGACTGGAGTCCCATCAGAAAGACTGGAGTCTCATTATAAAGACTAGTCTAATCGGAAAGACTGGAGTCCCATTAGAAAGACTGGAGTCCCATCAGAAAGACTGGAGTCTCATCAGAAAGACTGGAGTCTCATTAGAAAGACTGGAGTCTCATTATAAAGACTAGTCTAATCGGAAAGACTGGAGTCCCATCAGAAAGACTGGAGTCCCATCAGAAAGACTGGAGTCTCATCAGAAAGACTGGAGTCCCATCAGAAAGACTGGAGTCTCATTATAAAGACTAGTTTAATCGGAAAGACTGGAGTCCCATCAGAAAGACTGGAGTCTCATCAGAAAGACTGAAGTCTCATTAGAATGACTGGAGTCTCATTAGAAAGACTGGAGTCTCATCAGAAAGACTGGAGTCCCATTAGAAAGACTGGAGTCCCATTAGAAAGACTGGAGTCCCATTAGAAAGACTGGAGTCCCATCAGAAAGACTGGAGTCTCATTAGAAAGACTGGAGTCTCATCAGAAAGACTGGAGTCCCATTAGAAAGACTGGAGTCCCATCAGAAAGACTGGAGTCTCATCAGAAAGACTGGAGTCTCATCAGAAAGACTGGAGTCTCATTAGAAAGACTGGAGTCTCATCAGAAAGACTGGAGTCTCATCAGAAAGACTGGAGTCTCATCAGAAAGACTGGAGTCTCATCAGAAAGACTGGAGTCTCATCAGAAAGACTGGAGTCCCATCAGAAAGACTGGAGTCTCATCAGAAAGACTGGAGTCTCATCAGAAAGACTGGAGTCTCATCAGAAAGACTGGAGTCTCATTAGAATGACTGGAGTCTCATCAGAAAGACTGGAGTCTCATTAGAATGACCGGAGTCTCATCAGAAAGACTGGAGTCCCATCAGAAAGACTGGAGTCCCATTAGAAAGACTGGAGTCTCATCAGAAAGACTGGAGTCCCATCAGAAAGACTGGAGTCCCATTAGAACGACTGAAGTCTCATTAGAAAGACTGGAGTCCCATTAGAAAGACTGGAGTCTCATCAGAAAGACTGGAGTTCCATTAGAAAGACTGGCATCTCATCAGAAAGACTGGAGTCCCATCAGAAAGACTGGAGTCCCATCAGAAAGACTGGAGTCCCATCAGAAAGACTGGAGTCTCATCAGAAAGACTGGAGTCTCATCAGAAAGACTGGAGTCTCATCAGAAAGACTGAGTCCCATCAGAAAGACTGGAGTCCCATCAGAAAGACTGGAGTCTCATCAGAAAGACTGGCATCTCATCAGAAAGACTGGAGTCCCATCAGAAAGACTGGAGTCCCATCAGAAAGACTGGAGTCCCATCAGAAAGACTAGGGTCTCATCAGAAAATCTGGTGTCTCATCAGAAAGACTGGAGTCCCATCAGAAAGACTGGAGTCTCATTAGAAAGACTGGCATCTCATCAGAAAGACTGGAGTCCCATCAGAAAGACTGGAGTCCCATCAGAAAGACTGGAGTCCCATCAGAAAGACTGGAGTCTCATCAGAAAGACTGGCATCTCATCAGAAAGACTGGAGTCCCATCAGAAAGACTGGAGTCCCATCAGAAAGACTGGAGTCCCATCAGAAAGACTGGAGTCTCATCAGAAAGACTGAGTCCCATCAGAAAGACTGGAGTCTCATTAGAATGACTGGAGTCTCATCAGAAAGACTGAGTCCCATCAGAAAGACTGGAGTCCCATCAGAAAGACTGGAGTCCCATCAGAAAGACTGGAGTCCCATCAGAAAGACTGGAGTCCCATCAGAAAGACTGGAGTCTCATCAGAAAGACTGAGTCCCATCAGAAAGACTGGAGTCTCATTAGAAAGACTGGAGTCTCATCAGAAAGACTGGCGTCTCATCAGAAAGACTGGAGTCCCATCAGAAAGACTGAGTCCCATCAGAAAGACTGGAGTCCCATCAGAAAGACTGGAGTCCCATCAGAAAGACTGGCATCTCATCAGAAAGACTGGAGTCTCATTAGAAAGACTGGAGTCCCATCAGAAAGACTGGAGTCCCATCAGAAAGACTGGCATCTCATCAGAAAGACTGGAGTCCCATTAGAAAGACTGGAGTCCCATTAGAAAGACTGAGTCCCATCAGAAAGACTGGAGTCCCATCAGAAAGACTGGAGTCCCATCAGAAAGACTGGCGTCTCATCAGAAAGACTGGAGTCTCATCAGAAAGACTGAGTCCCATCAGAAAGACTGGAGTCCCATCAGAAAGACTGGAGTCCCATCAGAAAGACTGGCATCTCATCAGAAAGACTGGAGTCCCATCAGAAAGACTGGAGTCCCATCAGAAAGACTGGAGTCCCATCAGAAAGACTGGAGTCTCTTCAGAAAGACTGGAGTCTCATCAGAAAGACTGGAGTCTCATTATAAAGACTAGTCTAATCGGAAAGACTGGAGTCTCATCAGAAAGACTGAGTCCCATCAGAAAGACTGGAGTCTCATTAGAAAGACTGGAGTCTCATCAGAAAGACTGGAGTCTCATTATAAAGACTAGTCTAATCGGAAAGACTGGAGTCCCATCAGAAAGACTGAGTCCCATCAGAAAGACTGGAGTCTCATTAGAAAGACTGGAGTCTCATCAGAAAGACTGGAGTCTCATTATAAAGACTAGTCTAATCGGAAAGACTGGAGTCTCATTAGAAAGACTGGCATCTCATCAGAAAGACTGGAGTCCCATCAGAAAGACTGGAGTCCCATCAGAAAGACTGGAGTCCCATCAGAAAGACTGAGTCCCATCAGAAAGACTGGAGTCTCATTAGAATGACTGGAGTCTCATCAGAAAGACTGGAGTTGCATTAGAAAGACTGGAGTTGCATTAGAACTGGAGAAGCGCCAGTTTGATGAGGCCTAAATCAGTTTTTGCATGCTCTCTGAAATATGTGTATTCATATTCCACCTATTTTGCTTGTGTATCTGAAGATTTGAATAAAAAGATTAAAAAATGACAATCAGCTGCATTCAGAAAAGAATAAAATCCCCTTACTCATATTTGTTTAGATAATTTATAAAGAATAAATTAAGACTCCAATGAACCATACATGCCAGTAATACACTTTTTCAGAGCATTTATTGGATCTAGCAGCATCCTCTTTTGCACTTCCCAACAGAAGCACATATTAATATACACAAACCTCAGACATTCCTTAGAGATATGAAGTAATATATCTTTAATTTATATATTAAAAGATCAGATAAAAAAGTTTTGACACGTTCAAATGTACATAATGGGTGTCTTCAAGATTCTTTGAAAATAATGCTCGAAGCATGATAAACGTGGAAACATGGGCCTTGCTAACATTGTTCAGTTTTGAGACTTTCCACTTCTTAACTATAATTTGATACCAACTCTGAGCTTAAATTCATATGGAAATGTTCTAAGTTTATGATGTTTTACCTCCACAAGTTCTGGAGATCTTCTGACACCAGTTGGTGGCTCAAACAGCTGCAGTCTCACCTTGGAGCCTGTATTGATCTTATTGTTGTTACCCACAACCTGTAAACAATACAAACAGCTGTAGTCTCACCTTGGAGCCTGTATTGATCTGATTGTTGCTACCCACAACCTGTAAACAATACAAACAGCTGTAGTCTCACCTTTGAGCCTGTATTGATCTTATTGTTGTTACCCACAACCTGTAAACAATACAAACAGCTATAGTCTCATCTTGCAGCCAGTGTTGTCCTTACTGTTGTTACCCAGAACCTGTAAACAATACAAACAGCTGTAGTCTCATCTTGGAGCCAGTGTTGTCCTAACTGTTGTTACCCACAACCTGTAAACAATACAAACAGCTGTAGTCTCACCTTGGAGCCAGTGTTGTTCTTACTGTTGTTACCCACAACCTGTAAACAATACAAACAGCTGTAGTCTCACCTTGGAGCCAGCGTTGTTCTTATTGTTGTTACCCACAACCTGTAAACAATACAAACAGCTGTAGTCTCATCTTGGGAGCCTTGTTGACCTTATTCTTGTTACCTTTAATCAGGTTGAGGACAAACATTTTTCCATTTTTTTAAGAGACTGCAGATGTTTAAACCAGAGGACCAATGGTCTTGTAAATGCTCACCTGAGATCTGTTGTATATACCAATAAACATGTTTGAATATAATAAGTAAGTAAGTAAGTAATCTTTTATTATAGTGACTTGTGTAACAAGTAATACAAACATTTGAATAAATAAACATGTAAATAGTACACCCGGCCACATGGGCCTATAAGTCACTTTAAACATTTAATTCAACTAAGAAAGTAATTGTGTGATACTTTGTCATATAATACTCACAAGAGCATTATCTGTAGAGACATGCATGCGTTTACTTCAACATTTAGGAAATTACATACATATTTTCATGAAATTCAATTGTATAGAAAATTACGTCTTGCTATAAAGGATTGGGATATAAACTTTGCAACGTGTCTATATTCCTGTGTAATAAGAGATTTAAATTTCTCATTTGAGTCCAGTAAGTGGAATGGCTGGCCTAAATGTCTAAAAAGGATCTGTCTTTGATTTGTATATGCATCACAACTTAGGATGAAATGTTTCTCATCCTCAATGTCACCACTGTCACAGAGCTGACAGACCCTTTCTTCAGGCTTAAGTCCGCTGAAACGTCCGTTTTCTATCCTGAGTGGTAGAACCCCGCATCGCAACTGTGCTAAAAACGAACGTTCTTGTTTCGGTAAATATGCTTTCACATAGTCTTCAGTTTTGTATTGTGTTTTAAACGAAATATATGTCCTGAGTTTTGATACATCTTTAGTTTTATTTGACCAGTCTGTGCTATGATTTTGAAATAATTGTTTTTCACAATGAGTATCATGGAAATAGCCCCAGTAAATAGTGGAGCAAATATGGTTCAAAAAGTAGCTTAGAAATAGGAGTAGGTGGTCTACGGAGTACCACATTTGTTTCTATATACCGAAATGTTCGTCTTGGTCTGTAGTTTTGAAATCCAGCGTTTGCCACCTTGGCAAACCTTGCATAACTCCAGTATTCAAGATGGCGTCCAAGATGGCTGCCGTTTCCTAAAACCAACCCCTACTCCAAAAATGCATCATATTTTTCATGTGTTTGCATTGTAATGGTATTTTAATGCCCCATTTCATGTAAGAATGATATAATTGTATATATCAAGTAAAAACACCTGACAATTTAGGTAAAACAGTTGTATAGATCATGTTTAAATTGACAAATGCACGTGCCCAAGGTATTTCACCTAGGAATGTTTGTTTAATGGCTCATTATTTATTATCAGATGGTTATGGCTGCTTTTTTACTTCTTTTCTATCAAATATAATATCTGTAAAGATTTTAGAGAAACAAAAATTGTTTCTATATATAAGCTCCATGCTTAAAAACAGGTTTTAGACATCCAACCCAACACGATAAAAAACAACAAAAAGTACATATTTTCTTATATAACATATGCTCTTCAATCTTATTTGTTTTTGATTCTAAATACCATAGTGTTTGTCTAAGTCTTAGTTTGTAGCATAAAATCCAGTGTTTGCCACCTCAGCAAAGCACAGGATAGGTCCAGTATTGAAGATGTCATCCAAGAAGGCCGACAAAATATAGAATTTTGAAAAATGAGCCAAATATTTCCCTTGACTTTCATTAAGTAATAAAAAGCTAAAATCAAGTTGTTAAACACTTAGAACATTTTCTTAATGTTATCTTCATGTGTGTTTTCCCTTGTTAAAACAAAATTATTCAGACACCATAACCTTTTTATAACACTATTGTTGGGGTTCAAACCAATCTCTGTATTAGCTATATTCAACTTGTGTTATAACGAGAGTAAAGTATATAGACATATACGAAAGGTAGTATGAAATGACCATTTGGAGTCCAGCTATGATCAGTGGTATATCCAAAACTATGTTTCTTGAACTGAGTTATAGGAAGGTCCATATGAATTTATTCTAGAAATGAGTGGAATTATATTGCCCGGCAAGAAAAAGAGCAACAAAGAAAACTTATTTTCTTGTACATCATAAGCTCCACAATCTTATTACAAATGTAATTCACAAATTCTGGTTCTGCAATTAATATAACTTTGGTGCAGTAGTAATCTTACAATTAATACAACCTTGGTGCAGACATGGATGTAATATATTGCACTATATAAAACAAAAATTGAGCCGTGACGCGAGAAAACCGGTCTTCGGGGCTTCTGACCAGGTCTGACACAAACCGACCTGTACAGTCACAAGAGCAGGCTAGAATCTTGAAATTTCGAATTTAAGAAGAAGATAAATTGTACTATCCGTGTAGCAAAAACAAAGGCGCTGATCAGCTCCGCAGTTACTGCGAAGCTGATCTGCGCCTTTGTTTTCGCATAGGCAAAATTCCGGTTTTCTCACGATGCAGCTCAAATAATACCAGACCATGTTTTGTGTCGACACTATAATCATATGCAGGTTCTAATTCCTCATTAACTGATTATGCTTAGGGTAATTTATGTACAAGATTTTAGCAAACTGTGATGCCATAAGAACTGTTAATCCACTTATCAGAGCATTAAAGTAAAAACAGTAGAGAGGTAAATGCAAACATAAGAAATGATTAGACTAACCCTAGAAGTACCATATCATCTACTAAGTATTTTGATTGGAAGAATAATTGCTTATTTGTGCCGAGATTTGTGACCTGTTAGAAATGAAAGTAAAGTAAGTGGAAGCTGGTCGATGTTAGCATGCGCAATTGGTGATTGTAACATTGATGCATTTATAAGAGTTGTTGAAGCAACAGGGAAAGGCAATGACTTCAAAGTGCTATACATGTACATACATGTACTAATGGACCTTCCAAATGGTGACTTAGTTGCTGCTGGAGCAATATATTGTGCAGTAAAAAGAGCTGTTTGCTCAATGGCACATTAGAATATAACATTCAGCTATGACACTGAGCATGCTAAGGATAATTCTGTTTCATATAAATATGCAGATACAGGTTCAAAGCTAAAAGCTGAGTATGAAAGTTCAATAATGAAAGATAATCAAGTTGTAGAGTTATCCAATTAATAGAAAAATTTAAACACCTGGAGTTAGAAAGCTGGGTTATATAACATAGAATGTTATAAAACAATCCATATAAAGAGCCTTTTTTATTTAATTATGGTCAGAATTATCATTTACGTAGTTATCCACTTAATAGACATATTTAAATACCTGGAGTTGGAAAGCTGGGTTATATGACATAGAATGTTATAAAACAAACAATATAGAGAAGGTACAAGTAGGCAATGATCGGGGAAATGCGCAATCAGAAAGAAATTTCCACTCCGAAAGCCAAGGTGGGAAAAACTAAATTGACAATTAGGTACTTATAAAAAGAACCTTTTTATTTAGTTATGGTCCAAATTATCATTTCGTATAGAGATTGATTTGGTACGAATCAGTGTGGCTGAAGCGCTGAATGTTTGATCAATTATGAAAATTAAACCAAAGCATTTCAGCTGATGATACACACAGGCTTCTTGTAAGTAATAGCTGAAGATACGATAAATCATAAAACTATCGGTATGTTTATAAATGGTATTCTTAGAAACGTTGAAATTGTAATGGATCAATCTGCCACCATTGCAAGCCTTTCAAGATATTTTACTGTACTAGACAAATGGTCGGCTTCAAGTGTGAGCAATGAAAGATTTGCTAATGCTTCAGACATATCGGCTGAGCTTCAGTAGACTTGCACTGTCTTTAAGTTGCTTGTAATATTACAAAAGCAGCGATTTCTATTGCATACCCAAAACATGTAGGTCTTGTTGTACATGATCAAATCTGGAGTAGACTCTTTGATTTAACAAATAGCTTATCTTCGATATACGAATACATACCCTGAAATGAGGCGAGTTTTATCATCAGCACACAAGCTAATACTCCCTCAGTGGAACTCAGAAATTACGTCAGAAATCCGGGGTATGGTTATACTGGGAGTTACCGATAACTTTGACAATAACGAAAAGGCAGTAGATGTAAACTAACCAAACATGCAATGACCTCTATCGTTCTGATTGCGCCATTTCCTGATTGTTATTTTCATTTAGCTTTGTTATCACATTATGCAGGGTCCTGAAACGAATATTAGGCAGCCATCCAATCCATGAAAAAATTTTTTAGATGGCAAAATGGGGTAGAAGCTGGCATCCATGCTGATATTGTTCCTAGACATGTACTATGACATATAGGGGTGGATGCCAAGTCTGTAAATGGCCCTGGGTCTCAGAATTAGGTCAAAGGTCAACTGGGTGCAAAATAACAAGAAAATGTATGAAAGCTCTTTTCAGTGTCATTCCTTTGCTGTATTTTCCACAAATATTCACCGAAACTACATTATATACACTTATTATGCGTGTGGCGTTTATAGCATAACAAATGAGAGTGCTAAGCATATGTCCTAGCAAGGTTAAAGGTCATTTGAGTGCACAATTACGAAGATATTCGTAAAATTCCCCGGGAGCTAATTTGACCTACCTTGCACCCCATGACAATTTTTCATGGGTGCCAAATCGTTCATTGGGACCCCAGAAATGCTAAGAATTTTTGTCCTCAAAGATAAAATCTTTTTGCACTATGAAAAATGCATGGTTTCCATGGCAACCGTCGACATGATTCTTGAGCATAGGGGTGGACATACAAAAATAGTCATATCTCCGCTGTTACTTGTCCTAGACCACTGAGCCTGGTCTTGTTTTAAAGCTTAGACATTGCCCTTTCATCCAATGGTAAGTAATGGTAGTGATCTAATTTGCATATTCATGAATTTTAATGAAAACATTAAAAATGACAGAAAAATCACTAAAAATCTATAAATAAACTAATTTCAGGTCCAAACGATAATTGAAATACTTTGTTATTAAACCAGTAATGTCATTTGACAAATTTATTGATGTCATGGGCGTTAATGAAAATTATCTCATTTGCATATTCATGAATTTTAATCAAAATGTCGAAAATCGAGTAAAAACAAGGGGAAAACTATCACCATTGCAAGGTTTTTGATGGGTTATATGATCTATCTTGTATCTCTGAAACCAATTCTCATGGCTGCCAGTGTAATCAGAGAGACCGCCTTAATGCCATAAAATATTGTCCTCAACAATGAACACATTTGCATGATGTAAAATTACAGAGTTTCCACCTCTACCCCAGCGTAATTCTATAGAATAGGATGTACTCACAAAAATATTCATATACCAACAATAGTATGCTCTAGAATACTATAATTGGTGTGATAGTGATGAATGGTCCTGGCAATTTAACCATAATAGCTATTTTTCAAATCACTGAATTTGCTTATCGATGAAAATTAATAAAACACACAAGAAATCAGAGAAAAGCCTTGGAAAAAAATAGGGGGTATACGTACAAAATCACTTGAACCAGAGCTGTTAACAAATCCAAATGCAGAAATAAGTATCAAATGAATGCTTTGGCAATGTACTACGACCCTAAAGTCTGATATAAGAATGATCTGATTTTCAATTTCATGAATTTTAATGAAAACTTCATAAATGTGAATGAAAAGTGGAAAAATTAAACGGGTAAACCTACAGAATGACGTGAATCTCGGCACCCAAAAGCCCTAAAAAGCTGAAAATGGCATCAAATGATTGCTAGTGCAATATTATACCATCATGTACTACAATATATATATAATTTGAATTTTTGTTTAATGAATATTAACAAAACCTTTCAAATTTAGAGGAAAATTATATACATATTAAGGCATTATACATAGAAAACCACATGCCTCCTATCAGAGCTCCATTTGAAGAAACACTGAACATTATCTTTATAGAAATGTACTAGCAAAATGAGCTATCTACACAGATGTCCAAATGTTTTTACACAGCCAGATCTTTTTTATATTGGTTAACTTTAGATAACTGGATGTAAGGTTAGCTCGGGTGGTTCAAGTTTTTTGTGTTACAAAATACCAACTCTAATGCAAGCCCAAAAGTTTTTGTACATAGTTACTAGAAGATGCAAGTCTTATCTTTAGCATCCACACCCACCCCTGCTGTACCCCGCCTATCTCTAATTGTAACCATTGGCAAAAGTTGACCTGTTACATTAGGTGATCAACCAAATAGATCAGATAATGTCCAGTCGAATACGATATCGAAAGATGTACACATAGTAAAGTAGAGATTCGTTGACGGATCTGAAATGGGAGCGGAATATATTATGCAGTGGTCTCAGACAAAATGCACATTTGTACTGCTTTGCTGTACAAGTTGACTTTACAGCCATGTAGTAGAGTGTTGGCTTATCACGTCCTGGTTCAATACTCGCTCGAGGCAAACGGTAAAAACAGTAACTTTTTCACCTGTTACAAGAATACAAACCCACTTTTCCTTAACCTACCATACACCAGGGGAGTGTGGTAGCCTGGTAGTAGAGTACCATAGCAATCAAGACACTTTAAAGTCCTAGCTCATCAGCAAAATGTTGTGGCTTTATTACAACATGGCTGAAACCAGAGGACCAATGGTCCTGTAAACGCTCACCTGAGATCTGCTTCATATACCAATAAACATATTTGAATATTATGGTATTTAACCACAGTGCAGGGGCGGATGAAGCCCTTGGGCCATTTTCTTCTTTCAGAATAATCAATATTTTGTCCATTTGCCAATTTCCTGCTGATTTTCCCCTTCAAATAACATTTTAAAAGCAGATGAGCCCCTGGGGTCCATTTTTTTTTTCAGAATCATTAAATTTCAGTTCTACTACTGCCCATTTCCTGCAAGATTTTCACTTCAAATGACATTTTAAAAGTTTTCCCCATTCAAATGCATTGACGACCCATGTTGACCTTGCCATAAAATAGGTCAAGGTCACCACAGGGTCATGTTTTATATACACATTGTAGTACTTGAGTCATCCATACTTCATGCAAAGTTTCGTTGAAATCGGTTCACCGGTTCTGGAGAAGAAGATATTTTAAGTTTTTTTACCATACATGGGCATGGCCGCCATCTTGGTCATGTGACCTGTTTTATTTATATACACACTGGTTCCCACTTCCTATAGATGCTTCATATAAAATTTGGCTTTGATTGGCCAAGTGGTTTCAGAGAAAAAAATCTTTGAAAAGCGTGTATGGACGACAGACCGGCCAAGGTCAAGAGATGACCTTGACCTAAATTAATCATATACCTTCATCTAATCCATTAGTTGTTTGCATCTACCACTTTTCAGATCTCAGGATGCAATAGTTTTCAAAAAATAGCTAATTTCCACTTTTCCCATTATAAGTCTATGGAAACTTAAAGTTACCATAGCAACCAGAGTTCTTATCCGACTGGAATAAAAAACACAAATTATGTAGAGGCTACTGTCAGGAACATGTATACAAAGTACAGGATTCATCCACTTGACAGTTTCTGAGGAGAAGATTTTTGAATGTTTTTTTCAAAATTTTGCCCTTTATGGGGCCCCAGCAACCAATCAAAATAAAGGATTAGGACAAAACTCCCAAGAAACGTCAAACATTTCTGCAAAAACAAAATTCAAATGTCTGCAATTTTAGCTGAAAAAAAAGCTGATTTCCACTTTTCCCATTATAAGTCTATGGAAACTTTAAGTTGCCATAGCAACCAGAGTTCTTATCCGCCTGGAATAAAAAAACACAAATTATGTAGAGGCCACTGTCAGGAACATGTATACAAAGTATAGGCTTCATCCCCTTGACAGTTTCTGAGAAGATTTTTGAATGTTTTTCGAAATTTTGCCCTATATGGGGCCCCTGCAACCAATCAAAATGAAGGATTAGGACAAAAGTCACATGAAACGTAGAGGACTACTCAATAAACATTTCTGCAAAAACAAAATTCAAATATCTCCGACAAGACAGCAAAAACTGGCAATTTTCACTTTTTTCCATTATAAGTCTATGGGAAGCATAAGTTGCCATAGCAACCAGAGTCCTTATCCGATCAAAACAAAAAACACAATTATTCTTTCCCCCTACCTGTAGATGGTGTATGTGTAATATGAGAACAATCGGCCAAGCGGTTTCAGAGAAGAAGATCTTTGAAATTGTGGACGACGACGGACGACGGACGGACGGATGGACGGACGCCGGAGCATGGGTATACTATAAGCTCACCTATGAGCCTTCGGCTCAGGTGAGCTAAAAATGTTGCCTGGTTCCATCAAAGCATAACCAAACCAAACATTCACCATCCCCATATTACCGTTGGAAGTCTCTATAAATACAAACAGTTTTAAAACACAGTGCCACATACCATTCATACTTTGCCCTATCCTAGCCTACCCAATCTGAGCCTATCCTACCATATCCCTGCCCGTAAACCCTATCCAATACCTTCAAAACAGTCCATGTCTCGTTTGCGCGGATCAAGGAATGTGGCAGGGTAGTAGTCGCCCATCTTAGATTGGTGGTTTTCCCAGATTCTCCGGTTTCCTCCACCTCGGTCAATATCTGCGCCTTCCATAATGTGTACATAAATTAAAAACATTCAGTGTCAGTGAAATGCAGATAACAATTATATAAAAGTGAATTAATGCCATTGTTTTTTTTTGTGTTTACTAAAATGCACAGCTCGTTGAAGGCTCACAAGATGAGCTTACAGCTTATTTCAAAATTATTTAAATATTAGTTTTATGTATTCTCCATTTTAAATGCCATATGTTTATATTTTATCACACATATGCATGAATTTCTATCAAAAACCCTTATTTTGGCAGCCATCTTGTAATTTGGCGGTCATCTTGAATTGCCCATGAATGTCAACTGCAACATCTGGACTATAAATCAGGATATCTATGTGAATTTATTTCTGTAGAAATATTTTTATAGACACTATTGTACTGCAATGTAGGGTTCATGGCAAACTATTTAAAAGTAAAAGAAGTTTACCATTTTAGCTAATGTGTTGTTATGAAAATGGTAAATGCAATTTAAAAATAAATGTCTGAGACTGAGCTACCTATTCAGTGATGTTTTAAATGTGTTTGTTTCAACAAATTTAATATAAATTCATCAATAAAAGGAGTTTAACCAAAGATTTTCCATCATTCTAATGAACATTGGTGTATTTCTCTGAAAAGTTGCTAAATTGCACTTATTGACATTTTGACCTTCTATACCCTGGTTCAGACAAACATGCTTGATAAAGTGCCATATACAACCCCTTAGTTTATTATTTAGCCACTAGTATACCAAGTCTCAGCATTCAAATCACTAAGTTTGGCCATGATTATACTTGTATATTCAGGTGTGGTAACGTTTCTTAACTTTTGCACTCATTGAACTTTGACCTAATTTCTGACCTTAATAGGCAAATCTGGACATGGCATCCGCCCCTATGGCTTCAGACATACATCAATTAATATGTTTATGACAACAAATTGCTTCTACTCAATTTTGCCATCTTAAGTGAAAATAAGCCTCAAATGATTGATTGGATGGCTGCCTATATAGATCTGCACCATCTAGGTGAAGATTTAGAACACTCGGAGGATCATAGGTGGTCTAAGTTCGTAACAAAAACAGTTTGTCTTTAAACTCACTGTGCGCAGAGAAGGCACTATTGTTGATGGCTAAAAAGCTACCTCGACAGATAATAGTTTCGGGTTTCATTGCATGAGGTGTGTCTATCAACTGCATATTTGGCGGAATGGGTTGCACTATGTTCAAGAACTGAAATCACCATCACACTTTAGATTTGATTTGGACAAAGAATAATGAAATAAAATACTTAGTATTATTGGTAACACTATCAGTTGCAGCTCCAGAGCTATTGAATGACACTGTATGCTAACGTAAAGAAATTAGTGATGAATACTGCACAAGCTCTATGTGTCGACAACAATACACTGTGATATATAAATGTCAGAAATTAATGTACATGTAGTTATATACACAAATGTGCATACTATCTTTTCAGGCATGATGACAGAGGAAAATTACAGTGATTCAGATATTTAAAAGAAATTAAGTTGCATCTGTTCAAACATACTCCAGCCCTTACCCCATGCATTTCTAGATTTGCATGCATAATGTAAAATGACAAAGAAGTATATACATGAAAATATTTTTAAAAAGATAGGTCTAAGTGTTTTAGCTTGATTTTTAACTGTTTTGTTAGTAAACAAAGGACACATGCGGCTTATTTTTCGAAATGTTATATTTTGACAGCCTTCTTGGATGCCCTTTTGAAAACCGGAGTTATGCTGGGTTTGCAGAGGCGGCCTACGCTGGATTTAAAAGCTTCAAACCTTCTAAAAGCTTGCAAGACAAAATATTTGGTATGTAGAATCAATAACAATCACGATTCAAGGACCTATAATGTATAGGAAAATATGTATTTTTGTTCTTTTTTGCCTTGTCAGTGAGACCTTACTCCATTTATATCTAGAATATACCGGTATATGCATAATGTAGTTTTAACAATGGAAAACACATGAAAATAACAATAATAAGATAACTCTAAGTGTTTATAGCTCAATTTAAGCATATTTGTTTCTAAACAAAAGTCAAGGGACATATGTGTCTCATTTTTTCAGAATTGTAAATTTTGACGGCCTTCTTGGATGCCATCTTCAATACTGAGGCTATCTTGTGTTTTACAGAGGTGGCAGGAACTGTATTTTTATGCTACAAACCAATATCAACACAAACACTATGGTATATAGAATCAATAACAAATTAGATTTTAGAGCGTATTTTGTATAGGAAAATATGTACTTTTTTATTTCGTGTTAGGTTGGATGTCTAAAACCTGTTTTTAAGCATGAATATATATATAGAAACAATATCTATAAAACCTTTAAAATATTATATTTGATAGAAAAGAAGTAAAATAGCAGCCATAACTATCTGATCATAAATAATGAGCCATTAAACAAACATTCCTAGGTAAAAAACCTTGGGCACGTGCATTTGTCAATTTAAATATGATTTTTACAACTGTTTTACCTAAACTGTCAGGTTTTTTTTACTTGAAATAGACCAATACATCATTCTTACATGAAATGGGGCATTAAAATACCATTAAAATGCAAACACGTGAAAAATATGATGCATTTTTGTATAGGGGTTGATTTTAAGAAATGGCAGCCATATTGGACGCCATCTTGAATACTGGAGTTATGCAAGGTTTGCCAAGGTTGCCAAGGTGGCAAACGCTGGATTTTAAAACTACAGACCAATACGAACATTTTGGTATATAGAAACAAATGTGGTACTCCATAGACCACCCCCTTGAAAGATAGCCCATGATATTTGCTCCACTTTAAAAAGGGGCAGATGAAGCCCTTGGGTTATTTGTTTTTCATAATAATCAATATCCTGCCCATTTGCCAATTTCCCTTCAATTGGCATTTTATTAGTTATCCCCATTCAAATATATTGGCGACCTTGCCGTAAAATAGGTCAAGGTCATCACAGGGTCAAGATTTATACATTGTAGTACTTGAGACATCGATGCTTCATGCCAAGTTTCATTGAAATCAGCCAACCAGTTCCAGAGAAGATTTTTGAAGGGTTTTTATGGGCATCTTGGTCATTTGACCTGGATTATTTATATATACATTGGTTCCCCCTTCCTATAGATGCTTCATATAAAATTTGGCTTTGATCAGCCAAGCGGTTTCAGAGGAGAAGATCTTTGAAATTGTGGACGGAGGACGACAGACAGCGACGACGGACAGACGCCAGAGCATGGCCATCCTATAGGCTCACCTTGTGAGCCTTCGGCTCAGGTGAGCTACACTCCAACCTGTCTTAAGCAAGCCATATATTAAGCAAGCACCTGTCTTAGGCAAGCACTTTCATTTCCCCCAAAATTGATTTTACATGTAAATGAACCTTTATTAAGCAAGCACCTGTCTTATGTGGCTGACAATTACCACTGACAGAACAATAACAGTAGTAACAGACTATGCATTCATTTGCAACACCTTTTTATAAAGATTTTAGCTTTACTGTGTCAGTTCCATTCCTTCATATTTTAGTTTTCAATCAAAGCAAACAAAAGTCTAAACTGTTAATTTTAACCACTAGGGTAATTTTTCACTCTATTTCAAATTTTCGGCACTAGGCCTTCATCAGGAAAGTACTTTTAAATTTCTGCAACTAGGTGGCATCCATTTCGAAGCATTATATCAGTAGTCAGTGGTGATAGACTTGAGGAGTATGAAAGGGAACGTGTGCAGAGAGTGAAAGACAAGATCACCACTGACTACTGATATAATGCTTCAAAATGGATGCCACCTAGTTGCAGAAATTTAAAGTTACTTTCCTGATGAAGGCCTAGTGCCGAAAATTTGAAAGAGAGTGAAAAATTACCCTAGTGTTTATCATCTATTCCCTCTGGAATATTTGAGAATATCTGTTAATTTTAATATGATATAAAATTTCTTATTCAATAATATTTACTGAGAAAAAAACTGCTTTCTCAAAAAGGCCATATTATTCATGATTTATAACTCTTTTTTACAAAATATGCTACCATTTTTAATAGAGGAAAATCATACCAAGAGCTAATCAAGAAGATGATTGTGCTTCTTGGCGGTATCTGTTTGCATTTCCTTATGCATTTTTAATTTTGTAGACAGGGCAGTGCTATTATTTATTTTGAGCTAACACAGTTTGGTTAGGATGCCCACCCTAGTGTCAGAACATAACCTCTATTAAGCATGAAGCACCTGTCTTAAGCAAGCGAATTTAGCGTTTCCTTTGGCCGCTTGCTTAAGACCGGTTAGGATGTATTTATTTATATTTCATATTAGGCCTGGCATGAATTGGTGTGTAATGTTAGCAAACAATGTCAAAACTAGAAATTGGCTGCAAGCAAGGCTTTCAGTATACCCCCCGCAAAATTATTATTGTATATGAGAAATGGTCAAGAAATGGCTATGTTGAAAAATGATGTAAATTTGTCAAAAATCATTTTTTTCAGTATTATAATTATTTATGCACATCTTCAATATGTGTGGAACATGTCTGCGAAGTATTGAAACGAAATACTGAAAGCCCTAGGAGGAGCTGATTTTACAAACTATGCACTACCAACCATTATTGTATATAAGCAATGGTAAAAAAATGGCTATGTTAAAAATGCTGTAAATTTGTCAAAAAATATTTTTTCATCATTATAATTCTTCATGCACATCTTCAATATGTGTGAAATATGTTTGCAAAGTATTGAAAAGAAATACTGAAAAGCCCTTGGAGGAGTTGATTTCACAAAGTATGCACTACCAACCATTATTGTATATAAGCAATGGTCAAAAATGACTAAGATGAAAAATGCTGTAAATGCTGTAAATTTGTCAAAAATTATTTTTTTCATCATTATACTTCTTCATGCACATCTTGAATATGTGTGGAACATGTCTGCAAAGTATTGAAAAGAAATACTGAAAGTTGATTTCACAAAATATGCACTACCAACCATTATTGTATAAGCAATGGTCAAAAATGGCTACGTTAAAAATTGCTGTAAATTTGTCAAAAATTATTTTTTCAGCATTATAATTCTTCATGCACATCTTCAATATGTGTGGAACATGTCTGCAAAGTACTGAAAAGAAATACTGAAAGCCCTAGGAGGAGTTGATTTCACAAACTATGAACTACCAACCATTAATGTATATTAGCAATGGTTGAAAAAAGGCAGAGTTAAAAAATGCTGTAAATTTGTCAAAAATTATTTTTTCAGCATTATAATTCTACATGCACATCTTCAATATGTCTGTAACATGTGTGCAAAGTACTGAAAAGAAATACTGAAAGCCCTAGGAGGAGTTGATTTCACAAGGTATGCACTACTAACCATTATTGAATATTAGCAATTATAGAAAACTTGCTAAGTTAAAAATGCTGTAAAGAGCATGAGGCGACTTTGGCATCTAGCCGCCTACGAATTTGGAAAAAAATAAAATCCTTTAATAATAGTCATTGCTGCCGATTGACGTCATGTCGTCAACTCTTTCACGCATGGACTTCGAATCGACGTCACGACGTCACATTACGTCACCAATAGTGACTGAAGACGCCATGTTTGCGCGCTTTTGCGAGAAATTCACAGATTTTACGCACACTTTTCCGAAATTCATAGTGAGGCCACGCAGGTACCAAAAATATATTTTGCACAGACATTTATGCGAGGGAAATACGCAAAATAGTGAAGTTTCATGGCCTCACATTGAAATATCAACTTTTCGCATTTCTTCTGTACAAGAATCCTCATGAAAAGGGAGCTGCTTCTCGCCTATACCGCGTCTATTCTTTAGATGCTGAACTGAGATCGAAGGCAAAAATCAACGGAGCATTTGACAATAGACTTATAACAATTCTCAACTTGCTTCTGTAAGAGAAATATTTGCCAGATTTACATAAATGTGTCATTGTTTCGAAGGCCATGCATACCTAGGATATTAAAATTACAGTAAGTAACTAGCAATAGTTTATTACATCGTCCCATTGACGAAAAGTGACTCGCAGTTTTGTTTTACATTGTGCATTGAGTGCAAATTATGGTTGGCTTACTTATTATTTACCGTATTTAAAGTGTTCGTCTGTACCACTTCATGACAAATCTAACTTAGTCACTGCTAGACTGCCTATTTTGAGGGAAAACGGTGATATATTGTTATTTACTGGTCTTCACAAAAGCACTTTTGCTGCTTTTTTACTGGGCGAGACCAGTACTACGAGGTTGTTTTTGTTGGTTTTGTTGTTCCGGGAGCACCCGAAGGCTCAACCGAGTAGGAGGTTGTTTTTGTTGTTTTTGGGCCCGGGATCGAACCTGCGACCCCTGGTTTACAAGGCTTGCACCACGGAGGCTTTTTTCCTGGGTTAGACCAGTACTATAGGAGGTTGTTTTTGTGGCTTTGTTGTCCTGGGAGCACCCGAAGGAACAAACGGGAGGTTAATTTTGCTGTTGTTTTTGGAGAAGCCCGGGATCGAACCGCTGATTTACAAGGCGAGTGACTTAACCATTACATGTTAACTTTCTATTTTGTGAAATAGGAAAAGGCTTGTTTGTAACTTATTAACTATATAGTGACAAATAATCATTCATTTAGAGGGTAGTGTAGTTTACAAAATGACAAGCTGCAATCATTGAAATGTCAATTTATAATAATTGAAGTTTATACACAAATTTTGAATATAACAAGGACACTCTATCGAGAGGACGACACACTCAATGGAAATCGCTCATGAAATATTGACTATGTACTATGCCCATTTTACCTGTCCGCTAAGCCGCAGCAGTCGATATTGTCGCCATTTTGAAATAAGATAAATCATACCTGTTCGAGTTTTTAATAAATAACTACAAAGATTGGTTGCATTCAAATTGATAAATAAAGAAAATTAAGTGCACAATGTCTACCATCATCATAACAGACAGTTTTAGAACCAATTTTTAAACGAAAACCTTTCAATTTAGGAAAAAAAGGTAGGCAAAAGAAACCCCTAAAACAAATTTATGAGCCGTAAATTTCCCGGAAAAAAATCGTCCTGACAAACTGACAGTATAGCTTGAACTTAGGATTTGCATATGTCAACTTGAAGATTTGTCTTTAACATACAAAGTAAACAAAATAATTATTGGTAGAAAGCTCAAATAAAGCTGTAAAGTGTTCCAAAAGCGCCACCGTTGATTTTCGTTTTCTAAAAACGGTCCGCCATTTTGTCACGCGGACTTTGTAATTTCTAATAAGTTTACTACTACACATTTCAAAATATCAAACTCTTATATAAATTTTCTGAAACTTTGGTGTATCTGCTTTTCATAAATATTATACTTACTAATAGCACGCAGCTTAAAGCTAAGTAATCGGTTCCAATTTATGACGACTGTATGAAAATTGGTCGCCATGACGCCATTTTAAGGTAAAAAATAGAAACAAAATAAGGGTAAAGAAAACCACTAAAATTACCTGTAATGTGATAATTAGGGGAAAGATAAATATGTCAGATGAAAGATAATTAAAAGGCCTTTAATCTGGTCAATGGATTTAATTGTTAAAGGTTCTACTTACTGGCTCAGAGAAGATAATTCCATTCAATTAATTCTAATTTTGAAACTACCGCTCGTTTGCCGGATCACGAGGGGCAACGGGTCGTTTCGGTCCAAAATCATGTCACAGTAGATAAAGGGAAAAATAATCAGAGTGTGTCGTCCTCTCGATAGAGTGTCCTTGAATATAATTATGAGTTATTTGAAACTATACCAATTTTAAGAATGCAGTGATATCTTTAAGAGTATAGTGGGTACTTAATCAGGTGCCAGCATCTTCAATTATGCACCCTAGGTGTAATAGTGTATTGATGGCTTTGATAAGACCATAAGGGATGGTCATCAATTAGACATGATTGCTTTTCTATTGATATTAATGACTGATGCTTCTCAAAGAAACAAATGGAAAGATTGTACTATCAAGGTCAGTTATGTAAAAATCATGTACAGCAATCTACAGCAATCAGCAACAAGAGATTACTCTATTTTCTGGTCAGTCTGTAAATTGTAGCTGTAGTGAAAACATCAATTCTTCTGGCTATTATTCTAACACATTTGGATAAACCATTTCTTCTTTTTGTAAAATATAAATCTCTCAGAGGTATCACATGGCTGGCAGCTACCAGTGTTATATTTAAAGAAGTGTAATCAGTGTTCAGGCTTTCGGGAAAATTCATATATATTCCAGTGGCAATTAATTAATCAGTTTTTCTCAAATCATTCGAAAGGAAATTCTTCGAAGGAAAATTGGTCATGTGTGTATTCCGAAAGTTGGATTTGAAGTTGGATCCCCTCATCACTGATAGGCGGTAATTTGAATAGAAGACATGAAAAAGTAAAAGTAAAAAGACATAAAGACTATATTGGACAAAGAAACAAGAAACAACTTGTGGTAGTGACAGTTGAAACAGCTAACTGGAGAAACTGAGCTTTACCAACCCACCACAATGACAATATTTACTAAGATTAGATACATGTTCTACATGAATTTATGTGTTGGTTTTCTGATGTGTCAGAAGACCCCCTATGTATCAGTGTTTCACTCTTACTCCAGAGGCACTGTTTTAATCATTATCTCCAGTTACATGTCACCTTGTCTAAATATTGTAATACTGTTAAGCACAAGATGAAAACTTGCAACTTTTCTACAAATGATTTTGTAATCAGTAGCATATCAGAAAACCAAACATGGAACATCAGTTTTACAGGTTTCATTTCATTGTTATCACATTATTGGATTCGAATTCAGTTTCCACTTTGTCATAGTCCAAACAAACAGCTTGTCACACAATCAAGTTAGTCACTGTGTCACAAAGATCAGACATGTTGTCACATTGTTAAATCAAACTGCAGCATTACCAGTGTCACACTAATCAAACAGCAATTTTGAGTTTCTTCCACTGTTAAATCAAACAGACACATTGCCACACGATCTACATAAACAGCCACATAATAGACAGCCACATTGTCAAACTTTCTGAATAAACAGATTGTAACTGATCAGCAAAACGTCACATTGTCACATTATCTAAATGATCAGGACATGGTCATTCCATTAATACTAACAACCACTTCGTCACACTATCTTAGAATAACCTAAACTTTGTCACTATTTAAACTAACAAAGACTTTGTCACGAGATTTTACATGTCAGATTTAATTGTAGTGTATGTCTACAAAGCAGACAGTGAGTTAGGTATATATATAGTTCACATAATTATGGCCTGCAGTTTGCACAGTCTCGGCAGTTATAAGCTACTCAGAGCCATTCATATGAAGAGCATTTTCTCAGATCCGTTACTGAACAATGGGTTGGTTGCCAAAGATAAGTTTGTCTATTATTTGTTAACATCAAATTTAAATTAGTTTTATACAGAATTGCATGTTAACCTCATGGCAACCCATTCTGCATGAGAATAATACTGGCAATAGTCTCATCACAGATCCATTGCAGGTTATACCAGGTATTCCTATTCTTTATCAGAACCATTTCATGTAATGCCTATTGTCATACATTCTGAAAAGTCATGGCAGCTTTGTTTAAGGAAGTAATCTGCTTGTTGAGTATGTATTGTACTATTTCTTTTTGTTAAATAGTAAATCAACAGATATAATTTGCGATACATTAATATGCACAGCTGTTGTAAGTGAGTAAGTAAAGATTTGTATTTATAGGGGGTTCACAACATTTAATGTTGTAAGTTTAGTTTGGTGTTTAACTGATTTTATACCTACCAACAGATAGTCATTCAGCCACAACACACAAAATTCAAAACTGGAGAACTAGCTGTCCTGATTAACAGGCCAGGTCATCTCATTTTCTGACTTTGCAGACTCTTAACACAGAAGACTGGAATGTAGTTTAGCATGTAAAGTGCAGCAATAATCATAGCATAGACAGGCGGCCCCCGTGGCCGAGTGGTTAAGGTCGCTGACTTCAGTGCTCTTGATCATTCGATCATCTCACCGATGTGGGTTCGCGCCTCGCTCGGGGCACGAGTCACATGTGGGACAAGCCAAGTTCTGCTTGCGGGTGTGTCAGGTGGTTTTTCCCCGGGTACTCCGGTTTTCGCCCCACCTACCGATTGATCCGTCTCGATATGAGTGAAAAAGCTTGAAAGGGACGTAAAACTGAATCAAAAAAAAAAAAAAAAAAAAATAGCATAGACAAATTGCAACATCTTTATACATAATGTGCTTACCGGTAATACTATTTAAACATGTAGTGTATAATATGTTAATATGTCCCACCAACAGATAGTCATATATAGAAACACACTCATGGCTTTCAAACCAAAGTTCTAACATACTGCTGTTAATTAACAGGCCACTGTTAATCTCACAATAAGCCATGTCAGCTTCTTTATATTAAAGTGCAGGATTATACATAGATAGACAAATAATTGCATTTCCATAGGCACTTGTAGCACACAATGACTTCATTTTGGATATATGGTGTGTTATATCATAAACATCAATCAGAAATGCCTATGCACAATGGTCATAAACAGATAAAGAATGCATGTTCATTGGAACTTATTACTTTCAGAGGTACACCTCATTCTATTCATTAACTACATGTACTTAGTTACAACCTACAATAACATTATAAGGCTCTTTTGGGGGCCTCATTTGATATGCTATCAAATTCCTTTGGCCTTTTTATTCCCCCAAAAGATAACCATCTTCTATTTCCATTGCTTATATATAAGCATTCATGCATTTAACTGTGGACTCTGCAGATGTGTGCCTTTGTCAATGACCAATTTCCATGTTATCTCCCTTGCTTTGCATATCAGTCATAACAATATCATTCTTCAAGTGACCGTCTTTATCACTACACGAACTGTTAGGGATCAGTTCCTGCCAGAGATCAGTTCTGTGGTGGCCAAGGATCAGTTTCTTGGTCTACGCAGTTCGTGTCCAAGGATAGCATTTCCTTGGTAGTTGCATACCAGGCAATCAGTTTGCCACTCAACATTCATAACAATATCATTTTCAATTGACCGATCACTACACGAACTGTTAGGGATCAGTTCCTGCCAGAGATCAGTTCTTTGGTGGCCAAGGATCAGTTTCTTGGTCTACACAGTTCGTGTCCAAGGAAGCATTTCCTTGGTAGTTGCATACCGGGCCGATCACATCACAAACTGCTAGGGATCAGTTCCTGCCAGAGATCAGTTCTTTGGTGGCCATGGATCAGTTTCATGGTCTACGCAGTTTGTGTCCAAGGAAGCATTTCCTTGGTAGTTGCATACCGATATTTAACACACAAGGATCAGTTCCTTGCCAAAGATCAGTTCTTTGGCCTACAAAGTCTGTGTCCAGGGATCAGTTCCTTGGGCACTTGCACATTGCATGGGCAATCATTTTGCCCATCCTAGCTGTCTCTCAAAAGAAAAATATAATGCACATGTCTGACATGTTTAGTAAACAGGGGTAAGGAGTAAAAAGGCATCAGTAACATGATAACTTAGCAAGCATATCTTGTGAGCAGTGCCCATAGGAGCCAAACGTTTTTGTATTATTTTTGTATGTTTATTGATATGAATGTAGTTGTAGTTTTATGAGAATGTTATTTTCAAGCGTAGATTAGTGATCATAAATAGATTTATTAATTTACTTCTTAGATCAGTAGTTTAAGGTTTTTGTTTTGTAATAAATCATGAAGCGAAATTGATCTTGTGTTGTGTATAAAATGTCAATTTATAATAGTTGAAGTTTATACACAAATTTTGAATATAATTATGAGCTATTTGAAACTATACCAATTTTAAGAATGCAGTGATATCTTTAAGAGTATAGTGGGTACTTAATCAGGTGCCAGCATCTTCAATTATGCACCCTAGGTGTAATAGTGTATTGATGGCTTTGATAAGACCATAAGGGATGGTCATCAATTAGACATGATTGCTTTTCTATTGATATTAATGACTGATGCTTCTCAAAGAAACAAATGGAAAGATTGTACTATCAAGGTCAGTTATGTAAAAATCATGTATCTACAGCAATCAGCAACAAGAGATTACTCTATTTTCTGGTCAGTCTGTAAATTGGAGCTGTAGTGAAAACATCAATTCTTCTGGCTTTTGAATTAGAAAACTATTAGTATACGCCATTTGATTTGAAAAATATTCTGGTCATGTATAGTGGGGGGTGGGGCGTAACTAAGGGGAAATTGTGTTATGGGTGTCCTTTGATTTTTATACCCATTCATATACTAATTGCTGCTTCGTCATGATCATCTGCGCAGAGATTCTGAGCTCGATTCTAAGGGAGTATACAGAGGGCGGCGTTTATCTTGTAACTGAGTCTCGTGACAGGAAATCTTTGCAAATACCATATACAGGCATGCCAGAAAAGATGGGCCATTGTTATATCACACAGAAAATCTAAGGCTATTCATATACTGGGGCCATTCGTATACTTTTTCTTGAAAATTGAAGCCTATGCATATACTGGCTAGGCCGAAAAAGGGGGCTATTCGGGCGGCACATCCCTACTATGTCATATATAGGAAGTTACCCCCCCCCCCCCCCCTGAGTGTTGTCCCCGGCAGCCTGCTTTCTTTCCATTCACAGCCTTTTTTGCATACGTGTACATAAAGCAAACCCCGGGTATTTCCCCCGCACTGCCGCGGCAAAACTTTGGTCAAAGCCACGATCCATTCCACGGCTATCCCCCGCCCACCCCGGGCCAAATAACTTGTGCATTAATGAATGGAAAGTAAAATTTGGTCGCTATTATTTTAAGCCTTGTCAAATTTTCCATAGCTGATAAACACATGGTATGGAATGGGTGACGCACATTGCAATTCTACCCGAAGTTTAGAATTCGAGAAATTCGAGTTTTTCCTATACTGTGTTTACTCTATTGACTGATAGATAGGCACAGACAATGCAGAAATTGAACATTTATTGAATGAAAGCAACATAACAAATCAAGGTTATTTCGTTGTCGCAAACACTTGAACATATTATCACACTGGTAAACGTAAACGCACTGGCTAAGGCACGAACGTATAGGCTAAGGCAATTTCAACGCAATGGCTAAGAAAGAAAATGGCGGATAGGGAGACACGTGCATGTTTGTTGTTGTTTTACAGCTTCATTTTCCGATTATCAATGATGCAAGCTACTGGCTTGGCGGCGCGGGACCCACAAATGAGTCACAAACTTACATTCGATGGTCCGATGTCGCCAGCTGCAGCCAGTAAAAGTGTAACCTCGACAAAGTGGAGACACTGAACCACGAAATCTCATGAATTTTCTTAAAATACTGTTTTTCTATGATATCGTTCGCTGTCTTGTATTTTCGGATTTCGCGGCGAAATTTCGCGGCGGAACACGGCGAAAAAGTATACCTGTCATTATGCATAAAAATCAATTGACAGGCGTTTCGCGGTGTTTTGCAGCGAAAAAGATGGCAGTCTTTTGTTTAAATTTAATTTTAATTTGGATGTTTTATATCATTTCAAGTCGTATCAATGTTTTGTAATTTTGTATAATTGTCGTTTTAGTCCCGACAGTCACAAAAATTGTATTGTTTAATTTTCATTTTAATTTGTATGCATTTATTTCCTTTCAAGTCGTATAAATATTTGTTTTCTTTTCAATTTTGTATGAAAATCGTTTAAGTTACATGTTTTATTCGTGCACTAATTTTGTGTAAGAAATGGGTCATATAAAGTTTTCAGTTTATTTCGGGACACTTACATGTATATACAGTAAGGGCCCGAGTACGCACCGTGGCAATATAGCGCATGCCGCATAAATCGATGGTGAATATATTAATTAGAACTAGAAATTGGCTGCAAGCAAGGCTTTCAGTATACCCCCCGCAAAATTATCTGAAGCTGGCCAATAACTTCCTAAGTCAAACATGCAGAAAATTTGTCAAAGATATCTTTTCAGCATTATAATCTGAAAAGAATTTAAAAGAAACACTGAAAGCCCTAGGAGGAGTTGTATGCACTACCAACCATTATTGTATATAAGCAATGGTCAAGAAATGGCTATGTTGAAAAATGATGTAAATTTGTCAAATATCACTTTTTCAGTATTATAATTATTCATGCACATCTTCAATATGTGTGGAACATGTCTGCAAAGTATTGAAAAGAAATACTGAAAGCCCTAGGAGGAGTTGATTTCACAAACCATTATTGTATATAAGCAATGGTAAAAAAAATGGCTATGTTAAAAAATGCTGTAAATTTGTCAAAAATTATTTTTTCAGTATTATAATTCTTCATGCACATCTTCAATATGTAAAGATTATGTCTGCAAAGTATTGAAAAGAAATACTGAAAGCCCTTGGAGGAGTTGATTTCACAAAGTATGCACTACCAACCATTACTGTATATAAGCAATGGTAAAAAAATGGCTATGTTGAAAAATGCTGTAAATTTGTCAAAAATTATTTTTTCAGCATTATAATTCTTCATGCACATCTTCAATATGTGTGGAACATGTCTGCAAAGTATTGAAAAGAAATACTGAAAGCCCTAGGAGGAGTTGATTTCACAAAATATGCACTACCAACCATTATTGTATAAGCAATGGTCAAAAAGTGGCTATGTTAAAAAATGCTGTAAATTTGTCGAAAATTATTTTTTCAGCATCATAATTCATGTCTGCAAAGTATTGAAAAGAAATACTGAAAGCCCTAGGAGGAGTTGATTTCACAAACTATGCACTACCAACCATTATTGAAAATGGCAATTATCAAAAATTGTCTAAGTTCAAAATGCTGTAAATTTGTCAAAATTCATTTTTTCAGCATAATACTTCTTCATGCATATCTTCAATATATCTGGCACATATCTGCAAAGTATCAAAAGAAAATATTGAAAGCTGTAGGAGGAGTTGATTTCACAAAGTATGCACTATTAGCACTATGGCAAACATTCTATGTATAAGTTTAAAAAGTCCCATAACTCTTGCAAAACTGACCCTTTGGCCCCTAAATTCATATCACACGTGTTGTCTAATGGTGCAGGTGTGTTGAAAATTTGAAGAACATCGGGCAAAAACTACTTAAGTTATTCAACAAAGATGTCAAAATGTTGACAGAATGACGGAATCACGGAATTACCGAATCACGGAATCACGGACAGGCTGAAAACAGTCTTCGTTTTGAGGGGGGTATAACAAAGTTGAGCGCAGAAGCCTAGTGGTGGATTGTAGGAATTGACCGGAAACAAAATGCCCTGTGTTTGATTCCTATATTCGTTGGGTTTCGTACTTGAGCAAAACCGGTATACATGTATTACCCTGAAAGTGTTGTAGCCATGAGACTCAAACATTGTAGACTGTTAATCTGAACTCAGGATGATCTTCGCTAGTTGTACTTCTACAAGGCAAGTACAAGGTAAAAATCGATATGATTGCGATTAGTCTTGTGCTGGCATTCATAGAGGGTGATCAGAGTGGTAACCAGCAAGCCCAAATGTCAATATGTCTCTTTTTATTTTGTCGTTTTACATGGTTGAGCTCAAATTGAATTATCGTAGTTCACATCGTAAACGCTATAAAGTGAAGCAATTGAGGAAAATATTAAAAAAAAGAAAGCAATGAGTCTAACTGTTAATTGAGCAATACCCTTTAGACGATGTTTGTGCTACAAAACAAGGCACAAAGTAAGATGGCCCCTGCCCATTGGGACCTAAAGAAATATATGGGCTGTTTGTGCCTCTAGGCAAAGCTTATACGCTATCGACTGATCATCTGATTACTGGTTTACCGCTCAGGTTTGTGCCTGCCTAGGAATAAAATTTCAAGTCATACCATCCATACATATAAGCAGTATTGGCTTAGAGGGATAGTTATATTTCAAACACTTGTTGGATATCATGAAAATGGAGGCAGCGTCCCGACATGAACATTGCTGTTGATTGGGACGTAAAGTATCTTATTGAACAAACAAACAAAGTTAGATTAAAGGAGCTGGTTGATTACGTAATAAATATTTTCGTCTATCTGTGATTTTGCTATCGTATCATGAAATACCAATGGAAAAGTCGCATTATGCACGTTGTTCATTTCTATTTCTATACGTGCATAATTGTACAATCATACTATTAATGTGCACGTAAATCACGATCTATAATAGGAACAGAAAGGTATGTCTTATAAAATAAAATAATCTTCTACATTCTAACGAAAGCGCAGATGACCGTATAATTTGAAATTACTGGGGGTTGGGGGGGGAGGTGTGGTAAACAGATTTTACAGGACCCAAACCTCGCCCTCAGTTTACAATATATTGTTAGCATGTCACACACACAGGAGCATTGTGTCACAACATACATTGTAGCACAATTTAGATTTGCACATAATAGTCAACATTTTTGTTCTCAATGGTCTTCAACAGTATAGTATATTCGTCAACCCGGGTTTAAAGCTCTCAGTTTGCTTCTGTAGTTTTTCAGCTGGATTTGATCGGCTGCTTCAAAAACATTTCCTCATGACGTGGCTCATCTAAGCTCTCCTCTAATATTTGAGCTTCACATGGTATTTGGCTGGTTAAGCAGTTGTAGATACGAGAATCTTTGAACATAATTGCAATATGCCGGCATGTATGTATTGGCCTGGGCCATAATTCAGTTGCTATTTACTTAGCCTAGGAAAGCTTATAAAATATTCCCGCAATGACACAAAAGTGACTTACCGCCATGACACACAGTGACTTTAAAATCTTGCAGGAAATACGACTTTGCATTGCGCAGATATTGAGTAAGTAATCCGTTAGACTTTGTAAATAGAAAAATGGATTATGCACAACCGGTGATACGACCTATATTCGACACTCAGACAGGCCGATATGTGGCCAGACCGTCACTCCAACACGCAAATGTATGTCTACATGATGTACAGGTCTATATGCGAGATCGAGATACTGCCCAGGAAAACTGATTAAGTTGGCAATCCATAGATTAAACTTTAATTGTTTACTTGGTATTTTGCATGTAATCCCGACGTAGGTAGAAAAAAAAAAACACACTAGAAATCCTATAAAATGGGGATGATCCTAGCTGTTGACGATGGCGTAATGCAATAATCAACAAACAGAGCTTTATGCAAAAAATTAATCTGATTTGTAGCGGTAGAACTGTTTTCGTGTAACAATTACCGCGCCACGCTTTTTTTCAAAATGATTAAAATTCTGTATCAAAATACTTTATTCTGATGCGTATTCTGATGGAAACTCTGAAGTTCCTAATCGATTATGGTTTTAACTTCAAAAAAGTAGATCTATATACCATATAAAAATAAACACTCATTACATCATGCTAGATGAAATTAAAATAATAACGCGACGCCGTTGATTATGACGACGTCATATTTCATGCGTCACGTCATCGATATGTACATACCCCTCGTATATAGAAATAACGCTCCTGAGAAAGAGAATTGAGGTAGTCATTTACTTTTTTCGGATTTGTTTTCTTTAAACATTGTAGAAAACATCTACGAAATTTCGAAACAAACTAAAGATAGGCCGGAAACGCAAAAAAGCGCACTTCCCCCTTTGTCAAAAATGATTTTTTTCATAATGCCAAGTGTTCATGCGCATCTGCAATATATCTGAAACATATCAGCAAAATATTAAAAAGAAACATTGAAAGCTGTAAGAGGAGTTGATTTCACAAAGTATGTAATTTCAGTACTGTGGTAAACATGTTTGACGAAGACTTAAAAAGTCTCATAACTCTTGCAATACTGACCCTTGAGCCCCTAAACTCATACCACACATGTATTGCCTGATGGTGCAAGTCTTCTGGTGAAAATTTGAAACAAATAAGACAAAAGCTACTCAAGTTATTCAGCAAAGATGGCAAAATGCTGCTGCATAGTCAAAAAATGGCAAAGTTAAAAAATGCTGTAAATTTGTCAAAAATTATTTTTTTCAGCATTATAATTCCACATGCAAATCTTCAATATGAGCCGCGGCGCGAGAAAACCGGTCTTCTGGAGTTCCGACCAGGTGCAACACAAATCGGCCTGTACAGTCACAGAAGATGGCTAGAAGCTTGAAATTTCAGATATAAGAAGAAGAGAAATTGTACTATCCGTGTAGCAAAAACAAAGGCGCTGATCAGCTTTGCCGTTACTGCAAAGCTGATCTGCGCCTTTGTTTTCGCATAGGCAAAAATCCGGTTTTATCATGACGCGGCTCATATGTCTGTAACATGTCTGCAAAGTACTGAAAAGAAATACTGAAAGCCCTAGGAGGAGTTGATTTCACAAGGTATGCACTACCAACCATTATAGAATATAAGCAATTATAGAAAATTTGCTAAGTTAAAAATGCTGTAAATTTGTCAAAAATGATTTTTTTATAATGCCAAGTGTTCATGCACATCTGCAATATATCTGAAAGATATCAGCAAAATATTAAAAGGAAACAGCGAAAGCTGTAAGAGGAGTTGATTTCACAAAGTATGTAGTTTCAGTACTATGGCAAACATGTTATATGAAGACTTAAAAAGTCCCATAACTCTTGTAATACTGACCCTTTGGCCCTAAATTCATATCACACATGTATTGTCTGATGGTGCAAGTGTGGTGAAAATTTTAAACAAATAAGGCAAAAGCTACTCAAGTTAGACGAAAAAATGTTGATGGAATGACGGATTGACGGAATCACGGAATGACGAACAGGCTGAAAACAGTATACCCCCTAAAACTCCGTTTTGCGGGGGGTATAATAATCTTATCTGGGCTATCCTGAATACTGCATTGTTGCACTGGTTTGAGTAGATTATTATGTAAGGTTGGTCTTACCTTGAGGAATGCCCAGGCTATTCTGTGCCAACCCTTGTCATGACCATCATTCTGTGCTGCACGATTCATACTCACAAAGTCCAACAACTACAATAAAAAACAAAACAGAGGATTAACAACAAGATCAATTTGCTCTCATTAAAGTCAAAATACAACAAATACCTAAAACAACAATAGAAAATAAATGGTAATAAAAATATGCTAACTGGCTTTTCTGAACTTGGTGTTTACCATTTAAACCAATAATTTTCATATGCATAATGGCTTTTTGGTTTGGTTACAGCTTAAGGTCTCAGTCAACAATTTTTCAGTGATATCAGGATAGAGCCACCACTTCCTGGATGTTAACCAGTACTCTGGAGAGCTTACTACATGTAAATGGCAGAGCTGTGTGTGAAACCCAGGACCTCTCCTTCCAGAGCTACTAAATTTCCTGATTTTTGTTTCATTTTTAAAATACAACAAAGGACTTTAAGGTGTTAACTTTCAAATTTCTACTTAATAGATAATACATGTAACAAAAACAAGTGTATGATATAATTTATCCCCTAAATACAATAGTATATCACATAGAAACAAAATAGTATAACACAAATACTTACCTCAAACAATATGATCACTTTTGGTTTTTCTTGAATAAAATAATTATAGTTCTCATTGAAGATCAACAGTTCCTCCCAAACTGGCAGTACTGACCTATAAAATATCAACTTAGCCTTACAGTAAAGGTCCTTCTGTAGTAGTATACTCATTAGTTATTCTACAACAGCCTACAACGGTAGCATACTCAAGGCAAAACAGTGGTCTATTTCTGTAGCATACTCAACAGCCTACTACAGTAGCATACTCAAGGCAAAACAGTGGTCTACCTAGGAAGCATACTCAACAGCCTACTACAGTAGCATACTCAAGGCAAAACAGTGGTCTACTTCTGTAGCATACTCAACAGCCTACTACACTAGCATACACAAGGCAAAACAGTGGTCCACTTCTGTGGCATACTCAACAGCCTACTACAGTAGCATACTCAAGGCAAAACAGTGGTTAACTTTTGTAGCATACTCAACAGCCTACTACAGTAGCATACTCAAGGCAAAACAGTGGTCTACTTTTGTAGCAAACTCAACAGCCTATTACAGTGGCATACTCAAGGCAAAACAGTGGTCCACTTCTGTAGCATACTCAACAGCCTACTACACTAGCATACACAAGGCACAACAGTGGTCCACTTCTGTAGCATACTCAACAGCCTATTACAGTAGCATACTAAAGGCAAAACAGTGGTTTACTTCTGTAGCATACTCAACAGCCTACTACACTAGCATACACAAGGCAAAACAGTGGTCCACTTCTGTGGCATACTCAACAGCCTACTACAGTAGCATACTCAAGGCAAAACAGTGGTTAACTTTTGTAGCATACTCAACAGCCTACTACAGTAGCATACTCAAGGCAAAACTGGTCTACTTTTGTAGCAAACTCAACAGCCTATTACAGTGGCATACTCCAGGCAAAACAGTGGTCCACTTCTGTAGCATACTCAACAGCCTACTACACTAGCATACACAAGGCACAACAGTGGTCCACTTCTGTAGCATACTCAACAGCCTATTACAGTAGCATACACAAGGCAAAACAGTGGCCCACTTCTGTAGCATACTCAACAGCCTATTACAGTAGCATACACAAGGCAAAACAGTAGTCCACTTCTGTAGCAAACTCAACAGCCTATTACACTAGCATACACAAGGCAAAACAGTGGTCTACTTCTGTAGCATACTCAACAGCCTACTACACTAGCATACACAAGGCAAAACAGTGGTCCACTTCTGTGGCATACTCAACAGTCTATTACAGTAGCATACACAAGGCAAAACAGTGGTCCACTTCTGTGGCATACTCAACAGCCTACTACAGTAGCATACACAAGGCAAAACAGTGGTCTACTTCTGTAGCATACTAAGCAGCCTATTACAGTAGCATACACAAGACAAAACAGTGGCCCACTTCTATGGCATACTCAACAGCCTATTACAGTAGCATACTCAAGGCAAAACAGTGGTCTACTTCTGTAGCATACTCGAACAGACTACTACACTAGCATACACAAGGCAAAACAGTGGTCTACTTCTGTAACATACACAACAGCCTATTACAGTAGCATACACAAGGCACAACAGTGGTCCACTTCTGTAGCATATGCAACAGCCTATTACAGTAGCATACACAAGGCAAAACAGTGGTCTACTTCTGTAGCATACTCAACAGCCTATTACAGTAGCATACACAAGGCAAACTAGAATTGTCAGAGGATCTGACTATAGCCCCGCTTCTGAGCTTTGTGCCAGGGTGAGACAAACAATGATGGGCAACAATCCCAAGTTAGATATTGTTAATGTTGATGCACATAAAAAGATTGGTCAGATTCTGACAATTTGTTCTCAAGGTATTGAGCAGAAACAAAATTCTGACATCAATCAAGGGCCAAAACTGTGTTTAGATTTTGCAAAAAATGACAGGCAACAATCCCAAGCTAGATCTTGTCAATCGTGATGTGCATACAAAGTTTGGTCAGATTCTGTCAATTCATTCTCAATATATTAAGGGCTGTTACTCCATCAAAATTTTATGAAAAATGACGGGCAACAATGCCAAGCTAGATCATGTCAATGTTGATGTGCATACAAAATTTGGTCAGACTGACTGGAAACGAAATTCTGACGTCAATCAAGGGCCATAACTGCGTCAAAACTTTGCGAAAAATGACAGGCAACAATCCCAAGCTAGATCTTAACAAGAATTGGCAATAAGCAAGGCTTATTAGATACCCCCCGCAAAGTAAAAGTCAGTCAATTCAAAACTGATTTTCAGCTATTTATGATGCAAACTATAAATGAGCCACTTCGTGGGAAAGACAACAATGTGGTTTCTGAACAGGTCTGCCACAAACGGGCCTCTTGAAAACATGCACAAAAATTGTCTAAGTTCACAAAACTGCCATTTCGTCAAAAATAATTTTTTCACAATAAAACTTCTTCATGCGAATGTCTAACATGTCTTTATTGTGAAGGTAAAGTATCAGATCACTACATCAAAAGCTGTGGTAGGAGTTGATCGGCCCATATCTGCACACCTTAGAATATTTGTTGAAAACTTGCACAAAAAATTGTCTAAGTTCAACCAGCTGAAATTTTGTCAAAAATATTGTTTTCAAAATAATATTTCTTCATGCACATGCCCAGTGTGCCTGTATTGTGAAGGCAAAGTATCAAGTAGCTCCAGCAAAAACTGTGGTAGGTGATGATCGGCCCGTATAAGCACTACCATAGCAGATGCTCATAAAAATTGTCTATGTTGTCTAAGTTCAAACAGCTGCAATTTTGTCAAAAATATTTTTTTCAAAATAATATTTCTTTTTCATGCACATGCCAAATGTGTCTGTATTGTGGAGTCAAACTATCAAATGGCTCCAGCAGAAACTGTGGTAGGAGTTGATCGGCCCAGATCTACACTACCATGGATCCAAAGTGCCTAAGTTCACAAAGCTGCAAATTTGTTAAAAATTATTTTTCCAACATCATATTTCTTCATGCACATGTCCAGTGTGTCTGTATTGTAGTGGCAAAGTATCAAATGGCTCCAGCAAAAACTGTGGTAGTAGTTGATCGGCCCGTATCGGCACTACTGTGGAACCATGTTGGAAACAATTCACAAAAATTGTCTAAGTTCACAAAGCTGCAAATTTGTTCAAAATTAATTTTCCAAAGTAATATTTCTTCATGCACATGTCCAGTGTGTCTGTATTGTGGTGGCAAAGAGTCAAATGGCTCCAGCATAAACTGTGGTAGGAGTTGATCGGCCCCTATAGGCACTACCATGGAACCCATGTTGAAAACAATGCACAAAAATTGTCTAAGTTCACAAAGCTGCAAATTTATTTTTCTAACATAATATTTCTTCATGCACATGTCCAGTGTGTCTGTATTGTGGTGGCAAAGTATCAAACGGCTCCAGCAAAAACTGTGGTAGGAGTTGATCGGCCCGTATAGGCACTACCATGGAACCCATGTTGCAAACAATGCACAAAAATTGTCTTAGTTCACAAAGCGGCAAAATTGTTAAAAATTATTTTTCCAAAATAATATTTCTTCATGCACATGTCCAGTGTGTCTGTATTGTGGTGGCAAAGTATCAAATGGCTCCTGCAAAAACTGTGGTAGGAGTTGATTGGCCCGTATAGCCACTACCATACCTGTAATAGAAAATAAACATGAAAAAATGTCTATGTTCTCTCAGTTGTAACTTTGTCAAAAATTATTTTTTCACTATCAAACTACTTCATGCAATCTCGATTGTATTTGTAAAGTTTCAGAGTTATTCATGGAAAACTGTGGTAGGAGTTGATCGGCCCATGAAGGCACTATACATATGCATATAAACACAGCCATTAAGAATTACAAAGGGCAATAACTCTTACAGAACTGGCACCTAGCCCCTTATGTTTTATCATAATATTTGCCCCATCAATATGTATGTGTGTGCAAGGTTTCATGAAATTCCGGCCAAGGGGCTTCAAGATATTAAGGAAACAAAGTGTTACGGACGGACGGAGACCTGGATGGACGGATGGACGGACAACGTGAAAACAGTATACCCCCCTTATAACTTCGTTATTGCGGGGGGTATCAACAATGTTGATGTGCATATAAATTTTGGTCAGATTCTGTCAATTTGTTCTTGAGATATTGAGCGGAAACGAAATTCTGACGTCAATCAAGGGCTGTAACTCCGTCAAAATGATGTGAAAAATGACAGGCAACAATCACAAGCTAGATCTTGTCAATGTTAATGTGCATACAAAATTTGGTCAGATTCTGTCAATCGGCTCTCAAGATATTGAACAGAAACAAAATTCTGACGTCAATCAAGGGCCATAACTCAGTCAAAATTTTGCGAAAAATGACGGGCAACCATTCCAAGCTAGATAATGTCAATGTTGATGTGCATATAAATTTTGGTCAGATTCTGTCAATTTGTTCTCGAGATATTGAGCGGAAACGAAATTCTGACGTCAATCAAGGGCCGTAACTCCGTCAAAATTTTGCGAAAAATGATGGGCAACGATCCCAAGCTAGATCGTAATAATGTTGATGTGCATATAAATTTTGGTCAGATTCTGTCTATTTGTTCTCGAGATATTGAGCGGAAACAAAATTCTGACATCAATCAAGGGCCGTAACTCCGTCAAAATTTGGCGAAAAATGACAGGCAACAATCTCAAGCTAGATCTTGTCAATGTTAATGTGCATACAAAATTTGGTCAGATTCTGTTCATCGGTTCTCAAGATATTGAGCGGAAACAAAATTATGACGTCAATCAAGGGCCATAACTCAGTCAAAATTTTGCGAAAAATGACGGGCAACCATTCCAAGCTAGATAATGTCAATGTTGATGTGCATATAAATTTTGGTCTGATTCTATCAATTTGTTCTCGAGATATTGAGCGGAAACGAAATTCTGACGTCAATCAAGGGCAGTAACTCCGTCAAAATTTTGCGAAAAATGATGGGCAACAATCCCAAGCTAGATCGTAATAATGTTGATGTGCATATAAATTTTGGTCAGATTCTGTCAATTTGTTCTCGAGATATTGAGCGGAAACAAAATTCTGACGCCAATCAAGGGCCGTAACTCCGTCAAAATTTGGCGAAAAATGACAGGCAACAATCCCAAGCTAGATCTTGTCAATGTTAATGTGCATACAAAATTTGGTCAGATTCTGTTCATCGGTTCTCAAGATATTGAGCGGAAACAAAATTATGACGTCAATCAAGGGCCATTACTCCATCAAAATTTTGCAAAAAATGACGGGCAACAATCCCAAGCTAGATATTGTCAATGTTGATGTGCATACAAAATTTGGTCAGATTCTGTCAATTTCGTCTCGAGATATTAAGCGGAAACGAAATTCTGACGGCAATCAAGGGCCTTAACTCCGTCAAAATTTTGCGAAAAACAAGAATTGGCAATAAGCAAGGCTTATTAGATACCCCCCGCTGTGAATGCCCTTACCTGTAAACAAAAAGAAGAAAAAATGTCTAAGTTCTCATAGGTGTCATTTTGTCAAAAATTATTTTTTCGCAATAAAATTTCTTCATGCAAATGTCCAATGGGTGTACATCATGTAGGCACGATATGAAATTGTTTCATCAAAAACTGTGGTAGGAGTTGATCGGCCCGTGAATGCCCTTACCTGTACACAAAAAAAAAAAAAACGAAAAACTGTCTAAGTTCTCATACGTGTCATTTTGTCAAAAATTATTTTTTCGCAATAAAATTTCTTCATGCAAATGTCCAATGGGTGTACATCATGTAGGCACGATATGAAATTGTTTCATCAAAAACTGTGGTAGGAGTTGATCGGCCCGTGAATGCCCTTACCTGTACACAAAAAGAAGAAAAATTGTCTAAGTTCTCATAGGTGTCATTTTGTCAAAAAATATTTTTTCGCAATAAAATTTCTTCATGCAAATGTCCAATGGGTGTACATCATGTAGGCACGATATGAAATTGTTTCATCAAAAACTGTGGTAGGAGTTGATCGGCCCGTGAATGCCCTTACCAGTAAACAAAAAGAAGAAAATTTGTCTAAGTTCTCATAGGTGTCATTTAGTCAAAAATTATTTTTTCGCAATAAAATTTCTTCATGCAAATGTCCAGTGGGTGTACATCATGTAGGCATGATATGAAATTGTTTCATCAAAAACTGTGGTAGGAGTTAATCGGCCCGTGAATGCCCTAACCTGTAAACAAAAAGAAGAAAATTTGTCTAAGTTCTCAAAGGTGTCATTTTGTCAAAAAATATTTTTTCGCAATAAAATTTCTTCATGCAAATGTCCAATGGGTGTACAGCGTGAAGGCACAATATGAAATTGTTCAATCAAAAACTGTGGTAGGAGTTGATCGGCCCGTGAATGCCCTTACCTGTAACAAAAAGAAGAAAAATTGTCTAAGTACTCATAGGTGTCATTTTGTCAAAAATTATTTTTTTTTGCAATAAAATTTCTACACGCAAATGTCCAATGGGTGTACATCATGTAGGCACAATATGAAATTGTTCCATCAAAAACTGTGGTAGGAGTTGATCGGCCCATGAATGCCCTTACCTGTAAAAAAAATGTCTAAGTTCTCTTAGATGTCATTTTGTCAAAAATTATTTTTTTGCAATAATATTTCTTCATGCAAATGTCCAATGGGTGTACATTATGTAGGCATAATATCAAAAAAATATAAGAAAAACTGTGGTAGGAGTTGATCGGCCCATATCTGCACACCTTAGAATAAATGTTGAAAACTTGCACAAAAAATTGCCTAAGTTCAAACAGCTGAAATTTTGTCAAAAATATTTTTTTTCAAAATTATATTTCTTCGCAAAATTATATTTCTTCATGCACATGTCCAGTGTGTCTGTATTGTGAAGGCAAAGTATCAAAAAGCTCCAGCAAAAACTGTGGTAGGAGTTGATCGGCCTGTATAGGCACTACCATGGAACCCATGTTGGAAACAATGCACAAAAATTGTCTAAGTTCACAAAGCTGCAAATTTGTCCAAAATTATTTTTTCCAAAATAATATTTCTTCATGCACATGTCCAGTGTGTCTGTATTGTGATGGACAGTATCAAATGGCTCCAGCAAAAACTGTAGTAGGAGTTGATCGGCCCGTATAGGCATTACCATGGAACCCATGTTGGAAACAATGCACAAAAATTGTCTAAGTTCACAAAGCTGCAAATTTGTTCAAAATTAATTTTCCAAAATAATATTTCTTCATGCACATGTCCAGTGTGTCTGTATTGTGATGGCAAAGTATCAAATGGCTCCAGCAAAAACTGTGGTAGGTGTTGATCGGCCCGTATAGGCACTACCACGGAACCCATGTTGGAAACAATGCACAAAAATTGTCTAAGTTCACAAAGCTGCAAATTTGTTCAAAATTATTTTTCCATAATAATATTTCATCATGCACATGTCCAGTGTGTCTGTATCGTGATGGCAAAGTATCAATGGCTCCAGCAAAAACTGTGGTAGGAGTTGATCGGCCCTTATAGGCACTACCATGGAACATGTTGGAAACAATGCACAAAAATTGTCTAATGTCTAAGTTCACAAAGCTGCAAATTTATTAAAAATTATTTTTCCAGAATAATATTTCTTCATGCACATGTCCAGTGTGTCTGTATCGTGATGGCAAAGTATCAAATGGCTCCAGCAAAAACTGTGGTAGGACTTGATCGGCCCGTATAGCCACTACCATAACACATGCACATCCCCTGTAATAGAAAATGCTCATGAAAAATTGTCTATGTTCTCTCAGTTGTAATTTTGTCAAAAATTATTTTTTCACTATCAAACTACTTCATGCAAATGTCAAAATATGTCACCATTGTATTGGTAAAGTTTCAGAGTTATTCATGGAAAACTGTGGTAGGAGTTGATCGGCCCATGAAGGCACTATACATATGCATATAAACACAGCCATTAAGAATTACAAAGGGAAATAACTCTCACAGAACTGGCCCGTAGCCCCTTATGTTTTATCATAATATTTGCCCCATCAATATGTATGTGTGTGCAAGGTTTCATGAAATTGCCGCTAAGGGGCTTCAAGATATTAAAGAATATGCAAATAAGCACAGCCATTAAGAATTACAAAGGGAAATAACTCTCACAGAACTGGCCCCTAGCCCCTTATCTTTTATCATAATATTTGCCCCATCAATATGTATGTGTGTGCAAGGTTTCATGAAATTCCGGCTAAGGGCCTTCAAGATATTAAGGAAACAAAGTGTTACGGACGGACGGACGCTCCGCGGACGGACGGACGGACGTGAAAACAGTATACCCCCCTTATAACTTCGTTATAGCGGGGGGTATAATGACGGGCAACAATCCCAAGGTAGATGTTGTCAATGTTGATGTGCATACAAAATTTGGTCAGATTCTGTCAATTTGTTCTTAAGATATTGAGCGGAAACAAAGTGTTCACGAAATGACGGAACCACGGAATCATGGAAGGACAGGGTGAATCCAGTATAGCCCCACTTTTCCAAAGCAGGGCTATAAACAGTGGTCCACTTCTGTAGCAAACTCAACAGCCTATTACAGTACTGTATGGCAAAACAGTGGTCTACTTCTGTAGCATACTCAACAGCCTACTTCAGTAGCATACTCAAGGCAAAACAGTGGTCTACTTCTGTAGCATACTCAACAGCCTATTACAGTGGCATACTCCAGGCAAAACAGTGGTCTACTTTTGTAGCATACTCAACAGCCTACTACAGTAGCATACACAAGGCAAAACAGTGGTCTACCTAGGAAGCATACTCAACAGCCTACTACAGAAGCATACTCAAGGCAAAACAGTGGTCTACTTCTGTAGAATACTCAACAGCCTACTACAGTTGAATATTTAATTGTCTTAGTTCTACAGCAACATATTCAACAGCCGACTACATTAGTATAAGTATAGGGAGGTCAGCAATGGTTGCAGTCATTATATCTAGTATTCATGACAGACAAATATTGGAGTAATATTCATTATATTTTCCAAATCAGTGGTCATTGATCAAAATAATTTTGTGTATTTCTCTATGTTTATTTGATAGAGTACTGTCAAACACATAAAAGAATCTGCCATTGTTATAAAGCTAATACAATCATAATGCTGTAATTCTATAATTTTCTTAATGATGACACTAACAATTGATACTGTTTCTCAGTCTACCATCCTTAAGTAGCAAAGTTGTTTGTTTTTTCTTGTTATCACTTTATTATGATGGCATACCACAGAGTGTCCTATGCTAAGCAGCTATGTTTTGTATGTTTTTTGTTTGTTTGTTTTTATATTATTATCATTATTATTATTATTAGAGCGCGGATCTGGCAAAAGGTGTCTTCCGGCATTCAAGTACATTTTATGCTATTAAAATTTAACCAGAGGACCAATGGTCCTGTAAACGCTCACCTGAGACCTGAGATATATACATGTACCAATAAACTTGCATTGTTAGACTAAAATGGTACAATGCATGTATATAACCCTAGGGCAGGGTCAGAACTTTTTCAAATCATAAAAATTCAGTCCATTTGCCAATTAACGGCAAGTTTTGTCCTTCAAATGACATTTTAACAATTTTCTCCATTCAAATGCATGGGCCATCTAAGTTGATCTTGCCGTGAAATAGGTCAAGGTCATCCCAGTGTCATGATTTATACAAATTTTGTAGACCTCCGTTCCTTAATGCTTCATGCCAAGTTTCAAAATCATAGGCCTTCTGGTTCTGAAGAAGAAGATTTTTAAAATTTTTTGCTATTTATAGCCATGGCGGCCATCTTGGTCATGTGACCTTGACCATTTATATAAACTTTCATTCCCTCTTCCTAAGAATGCTCCACAAAAAGTTTGGCTTTGATTGGCCTAGCGGTTTCAGAGAAGAAGATGTTTCAATATTATGGTCATATACATGTATATAGCCCCGGGGCAGGAGCAGACAACCCCCTGGGCCCAAAATATTTTCTTAAACATAAATCTTCTGTCCATTTGCTCATTTCTAGCAAGTTTTCTGCCATTTAATTACATTTTCCTATTTTTCCCATTCCAATGCATGGGAGACCTAAGTTGACCTTGCCATAAAATAGGTCAAGTCATCCCAGGGTCATGATTTATATAAACTTTGTAGAGCTCCATCCCCAGATGCTTCACACCAAGTTTCAAAATCATAGGCCTTCTGGTTCTGAAGAAGAAGATTTTTAAACATTTTTTGCTATTTATAGCCATGGCGGCCATCTTGGTCATGTGACCTTGACCATTTATATAAACTTTCATTCCCCCTTCCCAAGGATGCTCCACATGAAGTTTGGCTTTGATTGGCCTAGCGGTTTCAGAGAAGAAGATGTTTGAATATTATGGTCATATACATGTATATAGCCCCGGGGCAGGGGCAGTCAACCCCCCAGGGGCTAAAATTTTCCATTAACATTAATCTTCTGTCCATTTGCCTATTCCCAGTAAGTTTTAACCATTAAATAGCATTTTACCATTTTTTCCCATTCAAATGCATTGGCGACCTAAGTTGACCTTGCCGTAAAATAGGTCAAGGTCATCCAAGGGTCATGATTTATATAAACTATGATAGGCTCGCGTCCCCGATGTTACATACCAAGTTTCATGGAAATCGGCCCACTGGTTCTGGAGAAGAAGATTTTTAAAGGTTTTTGCTATTTATAGCCATGGCAGCCATTTTGGTCATGTGACCTGGGCCATTTATATAAACTTTCATTCCCCCTTCCTAGGGATGCTCTACATGAAGTTTGGCTTTGATTGGCCAAGCGGTTTCTGAGAAGAAGATGTTTGAATATTATGGTCATATACATGTATATAGCCCCGGGGCAGGGGCAGACAACCCCCCAGGGGCTAAAACTTTCCATTAACATTAATCTTCTGTCCATTTGCCTATTCCCAGTAAGTTTTAACCATTAAATAGCATTTTACCATTTTTTCCCATTCAAATGCATTGGCGACCTAAGTTGACCTTGCCGTAAAATAGGTCAAGGTCATCCTAGGGTCATGATTTATATAAACTATGATGGGCCCGCGTCCCCGATGCTACATACCAAGTTTCGTGGAAATCGGCCCACTGGTTCTGGAGAAGAAGATTTTTAAAGGTTTTTGCTATTTATAGCCATGGCGGCCATCTTGGTCATGTGACCTGGACCATTTATATAAACTTTCGTTCCCCCTTCCTAAGGATGCTCCACATGAAGTTTGGCTTTGATTGGCCAAGCGGTTTCAGAGGAGAAGATCTTTGAAATTGTGAACGCCGACGGACGACGGACGACGGACGCCGGAGCATGGGTATACTATAAGCTCACCTGTGAGCCTTCGGCTCAGGTGAGCTAAAAACCATCTAAATTTTAAATATTTGGCATGTTCTGATATTTATTTCATACAGCTTTAATATTGTAACACAATCCAAGACACATACATTTCTTAAAGTCAAACGTTATTTGTATCATGTATATTGCCATGACAACCATTGTGCCATAAGGACTACCCTCATTTTTAAAAATCAGGCACACCCTTTGTATTGCATGTTTTTGCAAACAGTTTGTGAATTTGTGCCTATTGCATAGTCTATGCAGTAGTATAGATGTTAAACTTCAAGAAACACATAGAATTTTGAAAATTTTAGTCTTACCTTCTTTTAATTACAGTGATTTAAAGATGTAAAACAAAATCAACGTCCAAACGTCATCAACTGCACACCTATCAATGTTAATATCTTTGTTATTTGTAAAGATAATCTCTTTAAATTTTCAGGAATTATTCAAAGAAACTTGGTTTTTCATATGTTATTAATATCTTAATTTTGATTTTTCTGCCATAAGACCCCTTTTATCAGATCTTGGCCCATTATTATTATTATTATTATAATTATTATGGCATGTCAAAGCACACAAAAATGAACTGAATATGACTTACTTCTGCTGTTTGAAATCAAAGGGTTTTGTCATAATTGGTAGAATACAAGTGACATTTTCATTCTGGGTTTCAAAGTAGGCAGTCACCGCTCGGTCTCTGAAAATCATTGAAGGTGAAACAATAAAGACAAAGAGTAAAATACAACAGTAAAATTGTGTCAAGTTTGTGATAGTCAACTTTGTGTCAGGGTTATCAACGTTATCATAACATGTAATTACAAAAAAAAACATGCCTAGTTGTTTTTGACAGTGTGCAAAAAGGCCATTTTTGATGATGTTCTAGATTTTAACCTATAGTCACATGCTCAGAGATAGATCCAAGGTCTCATGCCAATTAAAGCCAATCTAACAGGGTATCAATGGTCCAAGTATTAATGCCTCATTATAAGTGGTTTTCAGACATGGGGTCATCGTAGTCAGTAATTTAATCATCAGTAATCAATTACAAATTTTTGAATAATCATGGATAATCAATGATCACAAAATTTCATGGTAATTTTTAACATAATCATGTTTTATTAGGCCTGTAATCATGATTATTTATGATTACTTTCATGATTACAGAAAAAAGTTACAATATCAATGCCACCGAGAGAATCTGCCTAAACTAGTTTGTATTGATGTTGCTTTACACTTAGATGAATGAAACCCTGTGTCATGTATTCTATGAAACACTGCTAAAAAAACAGTTGGCCTGATAAACCATGATTGGCTTGACATAACCACTTTCCTAGTAAGGTAATGTTGTACATGTAAGTGGTTTGTGCAATCATTTGACTAGAAAGGCATCCAGCAGCCCTATAGGTTCCTCAAAGCTTTGAGAAAATGAGACAATACCATCATTGTGATCAATTGTTTTCTGCTCAATAGTTGAAGGGTAAATAGTCAATTTTAAACTTTACAAACAGCCAATTATACCTCGTTTAAGCAAACACCTTTGTTCTCATTTACTCAAAATTTTCCCTAGAAGGTCTGAACTGACACTAAAGCCATGTGTATTTAAAAGTGATTGTTGCAAAAACAGAAGTTACATGTACTTATAAAGAGTCACTTCAAATGCTATGATAGACCCGAGGTTTTTTACCGCTAGGGCCTGGTGAGCAGTTTTGATCTTTATCACTATGCGGGAGGTTTGAATAGGATGTTCACTTTTTATTCTAGAATGTGCATCTTTTGAGGGGGCTGTCTATGGTTAAACTATATTTCATGGAGGTTTAGGATAACTACTGTCAACATCATACATGTTTGTTAGCTTCAAAAATATAATTCAATCCTTCACTATTTAATTTAAAGTTCAATGGTACATCTGTGTAATGGTCAGGGCAGCTACATCTGTTTGGTTTATGTTGTACCAGAGGAAATGCACAACAGTACAAATAAATAAAAAAAAAACATTAAGAAAAAGGTTATCATAAAAGTAATCTGATAACTTTTTAACATTAATCAAAATCTAATCAATTACTCTTGAAAAACTGGGTAAACATAAACATAATTTAATCATACAGACAGCGGAGTAATTGAAATTTAATCATTACTAATACCCCAGTAATCACCCCATGTCTGGTGGTTTTATAATAGGAATGCATTTTATTTTTGTGGATTTGATTGATGTGTAAACTCAGGCAAATCACTCACAAACTGAATCAGGCTTTAAGTAAACATTTATTAGTGATTTGCCAAAGTTTATGCATTGATAAAATCCACAAAAATACAACTTCATTCCTAATAATTCCAGCTGTTGCTCATTACAGAGCATTTGTCAACAGAGACTAAAATTTTTTTGAGCCATTGGAAAGAAAATGGTGCCAACCAGAGGTCCATGGGGCAGCCATCTTGAAAGTCCTCAGAAACCAGTTCAAATGTAAAAATGACATAAATTGTTTGCTAGGAGAAAGCTGAAATTTGTTTGGCTTAAAACACATTACACTACATTCAAATTTGTTCCTTTGGGGAAAATAATGCCTTCTGGACTGATGAAAATTCTGGACTGATATCGGGAAATTCGAATGTTGCATTCTAACACACATTCTTTAATCTTACATTGTTTACCTAACATTGTTCTGATAAGGATATCATTGATAATGTGACTGAAACACCTTAAAATTCAGTTTGATGCTGTCAAAACACTTTCAATCATTTTTTTTATGACATAATGATGTGACATTGACCTATTTGTGAAGAAACATCACATACATTACATTGCACCATTTTAAAAGTCAAAACCCAAGATTCTTAATCAGTGAGTTGATTTTATGGCAGTATAAAACTTTCAAAGAAACCAGAGACCAGAACCTAGGAAGTCAATGAAGTTGGCATTATTAATATGTGATAAGCCAATATTTGGTCAGAGATTTTACTAAAGAGATATTCCTTTCTACTCACTTGTGTTGTTTGGTGAGGTATTTGCCAGTATCCTGGTCCACAATATGCACCCTCACCATAGGATGCATGATGAAGAAATCATTCTTCAATTTGTCTGTACGGTGTATGGTGACAGCCATTATACGACCATCATCCTCAACATCCATCCCAGAAGGCCCTGCTACTTCCTGTTCCTGTGTAATTGCTTCCTCTGCTGGTTCCTCTTCTGCAATAAAACAACCAAGAAAAAGTGACTACATGTACTTTCTTTCCTGTTGACCCCAGCATAAATGCTTGGGATTTTTTCTAGCTAAAGGGCAGCTAACACTGCAGTCCATGGTTTGATGTTCATACAAGAAGTCATGGTTGTCTTTCATACCTGTGAGACTGAACAAATCATACCCCCATGGACTCTATATCTATTAATATGTTAACATTGATATGATTCCCTCCACATACACACAAACACACACCAATGCTCCAAATAAAACTAAGTTTCTTGTGGTCTCAGAGATATTCATGTTTGAAAACGTGGTGGATACTTAATACAAGTACATTTCCCTTCTGATTCAAGTCAAGACTTTTCACAACATTTTACAACACTTTCCAAAACAATGCATAACACCTTTGTAGAGTATTATGAATGACTTACCTGTTGTTTTCTTCTTCTTACGTCTAGGCTTAGGTTTTGGAGCACCCTCTTCTGTCGTGGCTTCTGTCTCTTCCTGAACTCCCTCCTCTTCCTAAAGGTAGAACAATATTACTCTCAGCTTCTTAAACCATTGCTAAATATTCAACGACATACTGGGGCCTATCCAGGCTTCAATTATGACAAATTTGTGAATAAAAATAATTTCCAGGGGCTGATTATGATACTACATCAACTACAAGAAGCTTTGGGTCCTGTCAAACAACTGAGATGTTGTTAAAACAAACAATTTTGTCCACAATTCCACACTTTTTGGGCATCGTTTATACAGTATCCTCAGAACATATATACATTTCAAATAAGCTAGAAATACTAACAGGATCAGAAATGAACTTGATACATAATGAAACTCCTTATACATCTAGATGATTGTCAGATATGCACATACAACTTCAGACTTCAAAAGAGAAGGTAACCTGCATGTTATGATAGAAAGGGTAGTCTCACATCCACTGACTAAAAGAGATATAAACATTAGTATCACGAGGATGTATGTGACACATCACATCTCTTGGATAAAATTGGTACTAATTTGTCTTTTAATTTGGCACAAAAGAGATGTGATGTTTTTTCTCTCGGATCATACCTGGGTATCTGTTTTCTTCTGTTTCTTTTTCCTGTGTTTAGGACTGGGTAGTTCCTCTGTTGGAGACACTGTCTCCTCCTCTGTCTCTCCCTCTTGTACTGTCTTCTTCTTCTTCTTCTTCTTCACCTTGTTAGGTGTGACAGGCTCAGGGGAAAGGGGTCTCTCATCACTAACACCTAAAACAATAACAAAACACTTTACACAACTCTCTTTTTTTTCTCCAATTTTATGTTAACAGTTTCTCACAACTATTCTTAGAATTCCTAAATTTGGAAAAGTGTTCTGAAAATAATGTTGAACAAGAATTAGTAGAAGCAAAAGGTGGTGTTCCAAAAAATGTTTGAGCTGTATTAAGTGCCTGAAAGTTTTAATAGTATGCTCTAGTCTGACCAAAAATATTATTGAGATAAATTAAGCATCTTGTTCCCAAGTATAAACTTTCTATACTGTTGGCTTAAAGTTAAGCATATTTTGAAATTTGTGATTATAATTTCTAAAACTGTTCACTGTCTAAAACGGCACCTACTGTCCATAAACTTCATCATCATCATGCTTATCGTTTTGATAATTATTTCTTTATCACAGAAGAATTAGGACTATAATCAACTTGAAATCTTCGCAAAATTTCAAGCAAAATAAATCACATATGACGAAGCTGTGATAAGTTTTGGCCTCCATTTTTGTGCCGTTTTGTGTGACGTTTTTAAATATTACCTTTGCATGATCCACGCAAACATATACTTATATTCAGACATCTCTCATTTCATTGTCACAAAGATACAAATTAATATGAATATAAAGAAGTTAGTATTTCTTCTCTCCTCTGAATGAGTGTTACAAATTTGAGCTGTTGAGTCGTCAACCAGAATACTGTAAATCAACTTTTTTTTCTTGGCTATTTGTTTTCGCATTTTTGTCTTATGGAACATTTTCATGGCGATTCATTTTCACGGATCGCAAAATCGATAAAAATAATTTTGTGATTTTCTGTATTTCAGTACGCGAAATTGCTGCTTAACAAGCATGGACAGTTTCTTAATTTGATATTTCTTAACAACCCAGACACACTTGAATGCTTGTGTGGTACATCATGTATATGTTTTGTTTTTATCTGTCAAAAGGTGTGAATAATTTCCTTGTGCAGTGACTTGTTTAATGGATGATTATCGCGTATGAGAAGACGGTGGCCAATTGAGCCATTAGACGATTGGCATAATAATAACGCATAATGACACATTGGCATAATGACACATCAAATTGACAAACACAAAGTATTATTTGATTATTCAATGAAAATTTGAAATTGGATAAATCATGAATTGTGTCTGCAATCTAAGCCAACATTTTCGCGTCGATTAATTTTCGCGTTTTTTTTTGTTCTTCACGAATATCGCAAAAATAAATCGCTCGTGAAAAAAAAGTTGATTTACAGTATGCTTAACTAAATTCCAATGGTATACATGTATTTATCTGAATATTGAGTTGAAAAAAAGTTCAGAGCAAAAAACAAATTCACAGACATTTACTGTATACAAAGTACACATACAGATTATTTTACAATTCAAAGCTAACCAACTTCCATATCAATGATATGGTGAACATTCAAGTCCTCAAGATACACTGTATAATGAGTGCAAATCATTCTCTTAACACAATGTTTACCTTCAGATATTCCTGCTTTCTTCTTGGTTTTCTTTCCTTTGGGAGACACAATATCCTCTGAAGGAGACAATAACTCCGTCTCACTTTCTCCTTCTACAAATTTCTTCTTCTTTTTCTTCTTTGTCGGTGTACAAACTTCTTCCACAGATTTTGGTGATGTGATATCATCCTCTGACTTCCTGGTGTCCAACTCCCTCTCTTCATGTACAGCTTTCTTTTTCTTCTTCTTGCCAGTTGTGACAGGAGTTGTGCTAGTTTCTATGGCTTTCACTGCTTCAATACTTTCTTGGACTACTTCACCTATTCAATTTCAAACAAATCCTCAATATAAAAGCATGATACCGACTTGTAATTTATTTTACAGTGCTAAATACATGTCTAATGTAAACCAATGGCCAGAAACTTGTATTCTAAGTAGCTGACAGCATTCCTATGAATTGATTGCATTATTGTGTTGACAGACCAAACAACTAACTACATGTAAATGTTTTGATCCACTTGCAAAGCTGCCAGGGTGAGGTTGGGATCCCTTAAAACAGGTTTTAACCCCCCACCCAGTAACTTTATTTTACTGACTGTTCCAAGGCGATACTTCTGTTGTTGTTCTACTAGTTTTATGTTCTGGTATCAAATTTTTTAGTTGTTTGTGCCTTTTAAGTTTCGTTAACTGAGTGGGCACCTTTGCTCACTCAGCTGACACAGGTTCTCTTTGTACCTGATTTTATTTTTCTCCCGCCTGTTCCTGATCACTGGTTACTGTTACCTTTACCTTGTGCTGGTTTCTTTTTCTTCTTCTTGTCTGTGGTGACAGCCTCCGAGGTAGGCCCCAGTTCTTCTGACTTCTTCTTACCAGTCGTTTTACTGACATCTAGTTCTGACAAGGTCATTGTCCTGTCTGCTAGTTGAGAAATATCACTGAAATATACACAGTAGGCAACTATAGCTTTTGTACAAGAAATACTGACTCCCCACTTTGTTAAATTCAAATTTAGCCACCCAACGCTCACCTGAGATGATGATTAGAAATTGATCAACTCAGTATCTGAAGATAGATAGAACTAGGTACATGTACATGTAAACCAATGGCCAGATAATATGATATCTTCCCTTTCCGGACAGATCTTTCTATTATTGCAATTTCAGATTTTTTTTATATATCTTAAACATATCCCTATTTGGAACTTCAGATCTCCCTACCAAATATCAAGAATTTCCTTCTTTATTTAATCATTCTCCTTATTGAGAAAAGGAAATCTACCTATTTGGCTTCCCATATATATCATAATGTATGACAAGTATGCATAAGCTTGTCCTTACCGTTAAAACAACTTGCACAGTTTCTTACCTCTTATGCATTATTTAAACTAGAAAAAGTGCTTTGAGAGGCACCTATACCCCAGGCTGGTAGGCACCAAGCCCCTCTCCCTACCCCCTACCCATACAACCTGGCCCATGCTCAACACTGACATTGAACATCAAACCCAATGAAAGACAGTACCCTTATCAAGTACACTTTAGAAATAAAGCACTTTGCATACAAACATGGGAGAGTGGAGTTTTAGAATGACAGATCTATTTTAGAACCGTATACAGAGCTGACATGTATACTCAATCTAGGATATAAGCATGGAAATTGTGGGTCAGGTCCTCAGTCCTAGATTGAAATGAAAATAGATTGTCTTTCTAACGAAAAAAAAAAATGTCCCAGACCTTGACCTTAAGTCCCACCCCCACCTCCATGCATGGACCCTTGGGTCTAACCCTTATGTGGTACCTATGTTGTGTAAGCATGAATGCATTCTGACACATGGTTCTCAAGATATAGACCTACAGAATATTAATCTTGGTAACTTTTGTATTTTATCAATGTGTCCAAGATTTTGACCTCCAGCTCCACCCATAGAGTTTGGTGCCATGGAATTTAATTAAACCGTCAAGGGTATCTATGATCCAAAAATAGGAATACATGTTAATATATGAACTTAGAGAAGAAAAAAACACTATGAAAATAGCACATTTTCAAAATGACCCAGATTTTTAACTCTAGCCCCACCCCCAGCATGGATACTTAGGTCCGAACTAACAGAAACAAAGCAAACCTTATAGGGTAACTAAAGTCCAAATATGAATGATTTCTGAAAACTGGCTCATGAGATATACACCAGCAGAGAAACTTTAACCACAACTTTGACCCAAATTAAAGGTGACCTAGATTTTGACCTATAGCCCCATCCCCGGGCATGGACTCAGGGTCCAAACTCATGGAAACAAAGCAAACCCTATAGGGTACCTATGGTTGAAAAATGAATGGTTTCTGATCATTGGTTAATGAGATATACACCACCAGAGAAACTTTAACAAAATTTTTGACGTAAATTCCAAGAACGTTACGGAATAACAAATAAACTAACAAACGAACAAACATACGAATGGACGAAGGGAAAAGCGAAAACTATATACCTGTCGGCATAAATGCCAGGGGTATAATAATTATAGGATAAAAATAATTTATCTTATCCTCTTACTTCAGACCTAGCTACTTTCATCTGAGAATTTAGACATGTTCTTTGGTATCCAGCAAAGTGGAAGGAAAATGTTTGAGTCAGCCACCAAGGACCCTTGTTAGATGCTTAAGTTATTTGCTACGAGCCAAGATCTGCCTAAAGATATGTCACTGACCAGATAAAATTTGTAAATCTTCCACTAGGGTAAATACAAGCTTTAAACATTCTATATGTCCAGGTAAGATGTCAAATGTTAATAAAATTTGTAAATCTTCCACTAAGGTAAATTATACAAGCTTTAAACATTCTATATGTCCAGGTGTGTGTAAATAAAACACACGTTAACTGTACAAAGCAAGCATAACTCACTAATTATCAATTTTGTCCTGGTCCTGAGATTTGAGTTTCTTTTTCTTCTTAGTTTTTCCCAGTGTTTCATCTACTATTTCCAGCTCATTGAGTTCTTCTGAAAATCATGCAATACAAACCAAAGTTCAGTGATTGAAACACCAAGATTCTAGGGCACTTTCAGCCATTTGATTTCCTTCTACACTAAATGCCAATTAATATCCAGTGCTTTGAACTGAAAAGTTGATAATGGCAATTGATAAAAAGTTATTTTATAAATCTCTATAACTTTACTTCTTATTGTACACAATCAAGCTCTTCGTGATTGAATAATTAAAATTGAGGCCTGCTAGGTAGCCATTGTTTATCAATGTTATGATATCTACAGTAATCCCTTACCCTCCCTGAGTTTTTGTTTTTTCTTGTTACTCTTCTCATATTTTGGGCTGGCAGGATCATATGTGTTGGCAATCACTGTCTTGTCTGTTTCTTTCTGTAGGCCTTCACCCTTACGTAGTGACTCAAGCTGAAACAGTACACACATTCACTAGTCATACTGTCTGTAGGCTTTCACCCTTATGTAGTGACTCAAGCTGAAACATAACACACAATCACTAGTCATACTGTCTATAAGCCCTCATCCTTATGTAGTGACTCAAGATGAAACATTACACACATCAGTGGGTAGGTAGGTGCAGGACAAACCAACAAAATTTATTTTCAGCCCTACGTAGTGACTCAAGCTAAAACATTACACAAATTCACTAATAATACTGTCTATAGGCCCTCACCCAAGCATCCACTAGTCATATTGTCTATAGGCCCTAACCCTTACGTAGTGACTCAAGCTGAAACATTACAAACAATCACTAGTCAAACTGTCTATAGGCCCTCACCCTTATGTAGTGACTCAAGCTGAAACATTACACACATCAGTGGGTAGGTAGGTGGAGGACAAACCAACAAAATTTTATTTTCAGCCTTACGTACTGACTCAAGCTAAAACATTACACACATTCACTAATAATACTGTCTATAGGCCCTCACCCTTACGTAGTGACTCAAGCTGAAGCATTACACTCATTTACTAGTCATACTGTCTGCAGGCCTTCACCCTTTATACATAGTGACTCAAGCTGAAACATTACAAACAATCACTAGTCATACTGTCTGTAGGCCTTCATCCTTATGTAGTGACTCAAGCTGAAACATTACACACATTCACTAGTAATACTGTCTGTAGGCCTTCATCCTTATGTAGTGACTAAAGCTGAAACATTACACACCATCATTAGTCATACTGTCTATAGGCCCTCACCCTTATGTAGTGACTCAAGCTGAAACATTACACACATCAGTGGGTAGGTAGGTGGAGGACAAACCAACAAAATTTTATTTTCAGCCTTACGTACTGACTCAAGCTAAAACATTACACACATTCACTAATAATACTGTCTATAGGCCCTCACCCTTACGTAGTGACTCAAGCTGAAGCATTACACTCATTCACTAGTCATACTGTCTGCAGGCCTTCACCCTTTATACATAGTGACTCAAGCTGAAACATTACAAACAATCACTAGTCATACTGTCTGTAGGCCTTCATCCTTATGTAGTGACTCAAGCTGAAACATTACACACATTCACTAGTAATACTGTCTGTAGGCCTTCATCCTTATGTAGTGACTAAAGCTGAAACATTACACACCATCATTAGTCATACTGTCTATAGGCCCTCACTCTTATGTAGTGACTCAAGCTGAAACATTACACACGTCAGTGGGTAAGTAGGTGGAGGACAAACAAACAAAATTTTATTTTCAGCCTTACGTAGTGACTCAAGCTTAACAAGAATTGGCAATAAGCAAGGCTTATTAGATATCCCCCCCCCCCCCCCCCCCCCCCCCCCCCCCGCTGTGAATGCCCTTACCAGTAAACAAACAGAAGAAAAAATGTCTAAGTTCTCATAGGTGTCATTTTGTCAAAAAAAAAATTTTCACAAAATTTCTTCATGCAAATGTCCAATGGGTGTACATCATGTAGGCACGATATGAAATTGTTCCATCAAAAACTGTGGTAGGAGTTGATCTGCCCGTGAATGCCCTTACCTGTAAACAAAAAGAAGAAAAATTGTCTAAGTTCTCATAGGTGTCATTTTGTCAAAAATTATTTTTTCGCAATGAAATTTCTTCATGCAAATGTCCAATGGGTGTACATCATGTAGGTACGATATGAAATTGTTTCATCAACTAGAAATGCGTGTTTGTAAAACACTATGCCCCCAACTGTATGCTTGTCCCTAAACTGGCAGTTTGTATGATTCATTTATTTCATTCGAATGCAGTCAAATTCAATTTCCTGAAGAAGCTGTTCGGTTGAGTCTGTTTTGACCTCGATCCAGAAACAGAATGTAAGCTTTTTTGCAGGCGAGTTAGAAATGAAGTAAAAATCTAAAAATGGAGTAATTTTGTCACAATTTGACAGAGAGTCCTAAAACGTTAATCAGGTGACCTTCTTCTCAGCCCCAACCAGCATACCAAATATGAAGGCTCTAGCTAGCTAGCTCAAATACGTTTTGAGATATCTTGCACACAAGATTTTCAAAATTTGTTTTCAAAGGGACATTATTCCAACAAGGGGCATAAGGTCCCGGGTCGTTTCGCCCGTGAGTTGTTTCGCCCCTGAGTCGTTTCGCCCGTGAGTCGTTTCGCCCTGGGTCGTTTCGCCCGTGAGTCGTTTCGCCCTTATTTGGTGAGTCGTTTCGCCCTCATTTTTCTACCATGCCCAAATGTGTAATCTGGTGTATTATTTGTTATTTATAAGTTCAGGATATGTCTTCGGCTGATCATTCATAAATATCTTTTGGATATATATACTAAAGGACTTTGAAAACGCCCCACTATAAATTGGTTGCGATGATGATTATTTCTTTTAGAATATACAAGATATTTCATCAAAAATAATTTCAAACAGAAAATACAATCAGCCTGTTTAAATTTCATACCAAAACAGGAACGTCAACGTCAGTGATTTACGTCATACACATGCTGATAGTTGACTTTCAATTGCACTAAAATTGAGATAATTACGTCACTCGAACGTTAATGAAGAAAACTTTCATTTTTGTGTGTAAAATGAAACGAATTCGAAAGTTTTCAAACGCAATAATTGTGCACGGACTTGCGTAAAAATTACCTTAACTTTTGGCGCTGTAATCGTATACATGTCTGTGTGTTTTGACCACTTTACGCTTGAAGTCAGCGAAAAACGCTAGCTCCTTAAATGGCATGACCGAAAGTCTTTTTTTCTCGTGCTTAAGATTGCACGCTATCATCGGAGTCATGTTTTATTTTACATTTTCAGCATTTAACATTTCAAGAATGTCGACCATCGGTCACCGTCAAAGACAAAGCAATTCGCGCCTATAATTGACAAACACGATAATTGTCATCTTACCTGTGATTAAAGGCGTAAACATATTAATGGATTATCGCGTTAATCAATTGACTTGGAAAAATATCACACGTCTGTTAATGTTAAGTATTTGATTAGTTTAGCTGACTGTTGAAATACCAGAAATACCACAAAAAATGACATCTATCTATCTATCTATCTAACCTTCCTTCCTTCCCTCCTTCTTCCTTCCTTCCTTCCTTTATCTTTCTACAACATTGAAAGCCACATAAGTGAAAGCGCTTAAATGTTTAAATGTTATATTAACTAGATAATCAAGATACCCCTTTAACCAAATCTATCTATCTATCTATCTATCTATCTATCTATCTATCTATCTATATATCTATCTATCTATCTATCTATCTATCTATCTATCTATACTTTTTCATTCCTTCCTTCCTTCCTTCCTTCCTTCCTTCCTTCCTTCCTTTCTTTATCTTTCTACAACTGTTTAAATGTTATATTAACTAGATAATCAAGATACCCCTTTAACCAAATCTATCTATCTATCTATCTATCTATCTATCTATCTATCTATCTATCTATCTATCTATACTTTTTCATTCCTTCCTTCCTTCCTTCCTTCCTTCCTTTCTTTATCTTTCTACAACATTAAAAACCACAGAAGCAGAAGCGCTAAAATATTTAATTAGATATTATATTAACAAGATACGTCAAAATACTCATTTTAACTTACCTACCTACCTACCTACCTACCTACCTACCTACCTACCAGCATTATCGACAACGGCAATATCAACAACAACAACTCGATAATAATAAAATAATAATAATAATAATAATAATAATAATAATGGGCGAAACAACCTACCTACCTACCTACCTACATACCAGCATCATCGACAACAGCAATATCAACAACAACTACTACAATAATAATAATAATAATAATAATAATAATAATAATACTAATAATAATAATGGGCGAAACAACTCACGGGCGAAACAACTCACGGGCGAAACGACCCACCCATAAAACCAGGGCGAAACGACTCAGGGCGAAACGACCCGGCGAAACGACCCACGGGCGAAAGCAATATGCCCTTCCAACTTTTTCAAAGTTGGGGGCATAAAAACTGTGGTAGGAGTTGATCGGCCCGTGAATGCCCTTACCTGTACACAAAAAAGAAGAAAAATTGTCTAAGTTCTCATAGGTGTCATTTTGTCAAAAATTATTTTTTTGCAATAAAATTTCTTCATGCAAATGTCCAATGGGTGTACATCATGTAGGCACAATATGAAATTGTTCCATCAAAAACTGTGGTAGGAGTTGATCGGCCCGTGAATGCCCTTACCTGTACACAAAAAGAAGAAAAACTGTCTAAGTTCTCATAGGTGTCATTTTGTCAAAAATTATTTTTTCGCAATAAAATTTCTTCATGCAAATGTCTAATGGGTGTACATCATGTAGGCACGATATGAAATTGTTTAATCAAAAACTGTGGTAGGAGTTGATCGGTCTGTGAATGCCCTTACCTGTAAACAAAAAGAAGAATAATTGTCTAAGTTCTCATAGGTGTCATTTTGTCAAAAAATATTTTTTCGCAATAAAATTTCTTCATGCAAATGTCCAATGGGTGTACAGCATGAAGGCACAATATGAAATTGTTCAATCAAAAACTGAGGTAGGACTTGTGCCCTTACCTGTAAACAAAAAGAAGAAAAATTGTCTAAGTACTCATAGATGTCATTTTGTCAAAAATTACCAGCCTGTATAGGCACTACCATGGAACCCATGTTGGAAACAATGCACAAAAATTGTCTAAGTTCACAAAGCTGCAAATTTGTTCAATATTATTTTTCCAAAATAATATTTCTTCATGCACATGTCCAGTGTGTCTGTATTGTGATGGCAAAGTATCAAATGGCTCCAGCAAAAACTGTGGTAGAAGTTGATCGGCCCATATAGGCACATTACCATGGAACCCATGTTGGAAACAATGCACAAAAATTGTCTCAGTTCACAAAGCTGCAAATTTGTTAAAAATTATTTTTCCAAAATAATATTTCTTCATGCACATGTCCAGTGTGTCTGTATCGTGATGGCAAAGTATCAAATGGCTCCAGCAAAAACTGTGGTAGGACTTGATCGGCCCGTATAGCCACTACCATAACACATGCACATCCCCTGTAATACAAAATGCTCATGAAAAATTGTCTATGTTCTCCCAGTTGTAATTTTGTCAAAAATTATTTTTTCACTATCAAACTAATTCATGCAAATGTCAAACAGGTCAACATTGTATTGGTAAAGTTTCAGAGTTATTCATGGAAAACTGTGGTAGGAGTTGATCGGCCCATGAAGGCACTATACATATGCATTTAAACACAGCCATTAAGAATTACAAAGGGAAATAACTCTCACAGAACTGGCCCGTAGCCCCTTATGTTTTATCATAATATTTGCCCCATCAATATGTATGTGTGTGCAAGGTTTCATGAAATTCTCGCTAAGGGGCTTCAAGATATTAAAGAATATGCATATAAACACAGCCATTAAGAATTACAAAGGGAAATAACTCTCACAGAACTGGCCCCTAGCCCCTTATGTTTTATCATAATATTTGCCCCATCAATATGTATGTGCGTGCAAGGTTTCATGAAATTCCGGCTAAGGGGCTTCAAGATATTAAGGAAACAAAGTGTTACGGACGGGACAGATGGACGGACAACGTGAAAACAGTATACCCCCCTTAAAACTTTTAGCGGGGGGGTATAAAGATTACACACATTTACTAGTCATAATGTCTGTACGTATTGACTCAAGCTGAAACATTACACACATTCACCAGTCATACTGTCTGCAGGCCTTCACCCTTACGTAGTGACTCAAGCTGAAACATTACACACATTCACTAGTCATACTGTCTGTAGGCCCTCACCCTTACGTAGTGACTCAAGCTGAAACATTACACACATTTACTAGTCTTACTGTCTGTAGGTCTTCACCCTTACGTAGTGATTCAAGCTGAAACATTACACACATTTACTAGTCTTACTGTCTATAGGCCTTCACCCTTACATAGTGACGCAGCATATGAGAAACAGACTTGTTTTTTTTTAATACAGGTCAACCTCAAGTCAAGTAAAGTCAAGTAAAATTTATTTAACGTCGGTTTTTCATAACATGATAACACAAGCTCCTAGGAGCTTTTCCTACCGACTAACAAATACAATATATCACAGATTATAGCATGAACATAGGAACAAATAAGAATAATTTAAAATAAATATTAATAGATATGAAAAATATATTATTGCACACCTAAACAGGAGTCCTCCAGCTAGGCCAGGACACGATGGGTGAGACAACTCATCCAATCGAGCCCTAGCATAGACCTGAGGAATAAATAAATCTCTGAAATACATCTTGGGTCAAATACGAAAACAAAAAAATCGAAAGCGAAAGTATGTCCTAAGCCATACTACAGAGATTATAAGCCTATCTTTGGGTTCAATGGAAACAGACCATGTTATTCAGTGAAACCATGTTATAATGAGCTTGTTTACAATAGACATATAGCAAAATTATCATTTGGGAGCCATGACATGGCCATGTTATATTGAAAACCACAATATAGTTCAGGTGCATTATTATGAGGTTGAACTGTAATTATCATATGCATACCAACATATAGCTAACATTCATCTAATGGACATCTTTTGCCGGTGATGTATGTTGCCAATTTTCAAAACTTACCATCGGTTAACAAGGGACAAAAAGAACACGAAACGCAAATCAGCTAATAAAGATTAGATAAAACAAGAATTGGCAATAAGCAAGGCTTATTAGATACCCCCCGCAAAGTAAAAGTCAGTTAAAAATTAACTGATTTTCAGCTGTTTATGATGCAAACTACAAATGAGCCACTTCGTGGGAAAGCCAACAATGTGGTTTCTGAACAGGTCTGACACAAACAGGCCTGTTGAAAACATGCACAAAAATTGTCTAAGTTCACAAAGCTGCCATTTCGTCAAAAATTATTTTTTCACAATAAAACTTCTTCATGCAAATGTCTAACATGTCTTTATTGTGAAGGTAAAGTATCAGATCACTACATCAAAAGCTGTGGTAGGAGTTGATCGGCCCATATCTGCACACCTTAGAATAAATGTTGAAAACTTGCACAAAAAATTGTCTAAGTTCAAACAGCTGACATTTTGTCAAAAATACTGTTTTCGAAATAATACTTCTTCATGCACATGCCCAAGGTGTCTGTATTGTGATGGCAAAGTATCAAATAGCTCCAGCAAAAACTGTGGTAGGAGTTGATCAGCCTGTATAAGCACTACCATAGCAAATGCTCATAAAAATTGTCTATGTTGTCTAAGTTCAAACAGCTGCAATTTTGTCAAAAATATTTTATTCAAAATAATATTTCTTCATGCACATGCCAAATGTGTCTGTATTGTGAAGTCAAACTATCAAATGGCTCCAGCAGAAACTGTGGTAGGAGTTGATCAGCCCATATCTACACTACCATGGATCCCAAAAGTGTCTAAGTTCACAAAGCTGCAAATTTGTTAAAAATTATTTTTCCAAAATAATATTTCTTCATGCACATGTCCAATGTGTCTGTATTGTGAAGTCAAAGTGTCAAATGGCTCCAGCAGAAACTGTGGTAGGAGTTGATCGGCCCTTATAGGCACTACCATGGAACCCATGTTGAAAACAATGCATAAAAATTGTCTAAGTTCACAAAGCTGCAAATTTGTTAAAATTATTTTTCCAAAACAATATTTCTTCATGCACATGTCCAATGTGTCTGTATTGTGATGGCAAAGTATCAAATGGCTCCAGCAAAAGCTCTGGTAGGAGCTGATCGGCCCGTATAGGCACTACCATGGAACCCATGTTGAAAACAATGCACAAAAATTGTCTAAGTTCACAAAGCTGCAAATTTGTTAAAAATTATTTTTCCAAAATAATATTTCTTCATGCACACGTCATGTGTCTGTATTGTGATGGCAGAGTATCAAATGGCTCCAGCAAAAACTGTGGTAGGAGTTGATCGGCCCGTATAGGCACTACCATGGAACCCATGTTGAAAACAATGCACAAAAATTGTCTAAGTTCACAAAGCTGCAAATTTGTTAAAAATTATTTTTCCAAAATAATATTTCTTCATGCATATTTCCAGTGTGTCTGTATAGTAGTGGCAAAGTATCAAATGGATCAAGCAAAAACTGTGGTAGAAGTTGATCGGCCCGTATAGGCACTACCTTGGAACCCATGTTGAAAACAATTCACAAAAATTGTCAACAAAGCTGCAAATTTGTTAAAAATTATTTTTCCAAAATAATATTTCTTCATGCACACGTCCAGTGTGTCTGTATTGTGGTGGCAAAGAGTCAAATGGCTCCAGCATAAACTGTGGTAGGAGTTGATCGGCCCGTATAGGCACTACCATGGAACCCATGTTGAAAACAAAGCACAAAAATTGTCTAAGTTCACAAAGCTGCAAATTTGTTAAAAATTATTTTTCCACAATAACATTTCTTCATGCACATGTCCAGTGTGTCTGTTTTGTGGTAACAAAGTATCAAATGGCTCCAGTAAAAACTGTGGTAGGAGTTGATCGGCCCGTATAGGCACTACAATGGATCCCATGTTGAAAACAATTCACAACCAGAGGACCAATGGTCCTGTAAACACTCACCTGAGATCTGCTTCATATACCAATAAACATATTTGAATATTATGGTATTTAACCCCAGTGCAGGGGCAGATCCCTTGGGCCATTTTCTTTTTTCAGAATAACCAATATTCTGTCCATTTGCCAATTTCCTGCTGGTGTTCCTCTTCAAATAACATTTTAAAAGCAGATGAGCCCCTGGAGTCCTTTTTTTTCCAGAATCATTAATATTCAGTCCTGCTGCCCATTTCCTGCAAGACTTTCACTTTAAATGACATTCTAAAAGTTTTCCCCATTCAAATGCATTGAAGAACTATGTTGACCTTGCCATAAAATATGTCAAATTCACCACAGGGTCATGATTTATGTATACATTGTAGTACTTGAGTCATCCATACTTCATGCAAAGTTTCTTTGAAATCGGTTCACCGGTTCTGGAGAAGAAGATATTTTAAGTTTTTCCCATTCAAATGCATTGATGACCTATGTTGACCTTGCCATAAAATAGGTCAAGGTCACCACAGGGTCATGATTTATATATACATTGTAATACTTGTCAGTTGAGTCATCCATACTTCATGCAAAGTTTCGTTGAAATCGGATATTTTAAGGGTTTTTACCGTCAACTTGGTCATGTGACCTGGATTATTTATATACACAATGGTTCCCACTTCATATAGATGCTTCATATAAAATTTGGCTTTGATTGACCAAGTGGTTTCAGAGAAAAAACTTTGAAAAGTGTGTATGGACGACAGACCGGCCAAGGTCAAGAGATGACCTTGACCTAAATTAATCATATACCTTCATCAAATTCAATAGTTGTTTGCATCTACCACTTTTCAGATTTCAGGCTGCAATAGTTTTCAAAAAATAGCTAATTTCCACTTTTCCCATTATAAGTCTATGCAAACTTAAAGTTACCATAGCAACCAGAGTTCTTATCCGACTGGAATAAAAAACACAAATTATGTAGAGGTTACTGTTAAGAACATGTATACAAAGTACAGGATTCATCCACTTGAAAGCTTCTGAGGAGAAGATTTTTGAATTATTTTTTTTTTTTAAATTTTGCCCTTTATGGGCCAATCAAAATAAAGGATTAGGACAAAACTCACAAGAAACGTCAAACACTACTCAATAAACATTTCTGCAAAAACAAAATTCAAATGTCTGCAATTTTAGCGGAAAAATAGCCAATTTCCACTTTTCCCATTATAAGTCTATGGAAACTTTAAGTTGCCATAGCAACCAGAGTTCTTATCCACCTGGAATAAAAACACAAATTATGTAGAGGCCACTGTCAGGAACATGTATACAAATTACAGGCTTAATCCCCTTGACAGTTTTTTGAATGTTTTTCGAAATTTTGCCCTATATGGGGCCCCTGCAACCAATCAAAATAAAGGATTAGGACAAAACTCACATGAAACGTAGAGGACTACTCAATAAACATTTCTGCAAAAACAAAATTCAAATGTCTGCAATTTTAGTGGAAAATAGCCAATTTCCACTTTTCGCATTCCACTTTTCCACTTTTCGCATTATAAGTCTATGGAAACTTTAAGTTGCCATAGCAACCAGAGTTCTTATCCGCCTGGAATAAAAACACAAATTATGTAGCGGTCACTGTCAGGAACATGTATACAAAGTACAGGCTTAATCCCCTTCACAGTTTCTGACAAGAAGATTTTTGAATGTTTTTCGAAATTTTGCTCTATATGGGGCCCCTGCAACCAATCAAAATAAAGGATTAGAACAAAAGTCACATGAAACGTAGAGGACTACTCAATAAACATTTCTGCAAAAACAAAATTCAAATATCTGCAACAAGACAACAAAAACATGCAATTTTCACTTTTTTCCATTATAAGTCTATGGGAAGCATAAGCTGCCATAGCAACCAGAGTCCTTATCCGATCAAAACAAAAAACACAATTATCCTTTCCACCTACCTGTAGATGGTGTATGTGTAATATGAGAACAATCGGCCCAGCAGTTTCAGAGAAGAAGATCTTTGAAATTGTGAACGATGACAGACGGACGGACGCCGGAGCATGGGTATACTATAAGCTCACCTATGAGTCTTCGGCTCAGGTGAGCTAAAAATTGTCTAAGTTCACAAAGCTGCAAATTTGTTAAAAATTATTTTTCCAAAATAATATTTCTTCATGCACATGTCCAGTGTGTCTGTATTGTGGTGGCAAAGTATAAAATGGCTCCTGCAAAAACTGTGGTAGGAGTTGATCGGCCCGTATAGCCACTACGATACCTGTAATAGAAAATTAACATGAAAAATTGTCTATGTTCTCTCAGTTGTAATTTTGTCAAAAATTATTTTTTCACTATCAAACTACTTCATGCAAATGTCAAACATGTCTCCATTGTATTTGTAATGTTTCATCGTTATTCGTGGAAAACTGTGGTAGGAGTTGATCGGCCCATGAAGGCACTATACATATGCATATAAACACAGCCATTAAGAATTACAAAGGGCAATAACTCTCACAGAACTTGCCCGTAGCCCCTTATTTTTTATCATAATATTTGCCCCATCAATATGTATGTGTGTGCAAGGTTTCATGAAATTCCGGCCAAGGGGCTTCAAGATATTAAGGAAACAAAGTGTTACGGACAGACGGATGGACGGACGCCCGGACGGACAACATGAAAACAGTATACCCCCCTTATAACTTCGTTATTGCGGGGGTATAACTAGAAGTGCTAGTTTGTAAAACACTATGCCCCCAAACTGTATGCATGTCCCTAAACTGGCGGTTTGTATGATTCATTTATTTTATTTGAATGAAGTGAAATTTAATTTCCTGGAGTAGCTGCTAGGTTGACTCTCCAGAAATAGAATGTAAGCTTTTTGCAGACAAGTTAAAAATGGAGTAAAAAATTCGTAATTTTGTCAAAATTTGACAGAAAGTCCTCAAAGGTTAATCAGGTGATCTTCTTCTCAGCTCAAACCAGTATACCAAATACCAGAGGACAATTTGTCCTGAGAACACTCACCTGAAGCCTGGTCTTTGAGTATTAAGTCATCACGAAATGACCTTGACCTTGAATACTCACACACCTTTATTGACTTCACAAGTTGTCTGCATCTGCAAAGTTTCAGGTCACAGGCTGCAATAGTTTCCAAACCCAGTGATTTCTGAGAAAACCATAATTTTAATTTTGATATTTAAATGACCTTGGGTCAAGGTCAACAAATGACCTTGGCCTTCATTAATTACTTACCTTCATTGACTCCATTAGTTATCTGCATCTAGCAACTTTCAGGTCTCAGGCTGCAACAGTTTCCAAAATATCCATTGTTTTCGCCTTTTCCCATGCAAAAGCCTATGTTTCTGAAATTGACCTTGCCGTAAAATAGGTCAAGGTCATCCTAGGGTCATCATTTCATCAAACTATGATGGGCTGGAGTCCCAAATGCTACATACCAAGTTTCGCATAAACTGGCCACCCGGTTCTGGAGAAGAAGATTTTTGAGTGGTTTTTACCATAGTTGGGCATGGCGGCCATCTTGGTCATGTGACCCAAATTTCGCGATCACACTTTCGTTCCCCCTACCCATGGACGCTCCACATAAAATTTCGCTTTGATTGGCCAAGCAGTTTCACAGAAGATCTTTGAAAAGTGTGTATGGACGACAGACTGGCCAAGGTCAACAGATGACCTTGACCTAAATTAATCACATACCTTCATCTACTCCATTAGTTGTTTGCAGGTCTCAGGCTGCAACAGTTTTCAAAAAATCCATAGTTTTCACTTTTTTCATGTAAAAGCCTATGTTTCCAAAATTGAAACTGCCGTAAAATAGATCAAGGTCATCCTAGGGTCATCATTTGATCAAACTATGATGGGCTGGAGTCCCAAATGCTACATACCAAGTTTCATGAAAATCAGCCTGCCGGTTCTGGAGAAGAAGATTTTTGAGTGGTTTTTACCATATATGGGCGTGGCGGCCATCTTGGTCATGTGACCTGGATTTTGCAATCCAACTTTCGTCTCCCCTACCCATGGATGCTCCACATAAAATTTCACTTTGATTGGCCAAGCAGTTTCAGAGAAGAAGATCTTTGAAAAGTGTGTATGGACGACAGACTGGCCAAGGTCAAGAGATGACCTTGACCTAAATTGATCAAGTACCTTCAACTACTCCATTAGTTGTTTGCATCTACCACTTTTCAGGCCTCAGGCTGCAATAGTTTTCAAAAAATCCATAGTTTTCACTTTTTCCCATGTAAAAGCCTATGTTTCCAAATTTGACCTTGCCGTAAAATAGGTCAAGGTCATCCAAGGGTCATCATTTTATCAAACTATGATGGGCTGAAGTCCCTGATGCTACATGCCAAGTTTCGTGGAAATCGGCCTACCGGTTCTGGAGAAGAAAATTATTGAAGGGTTTTTACCATATATGGGCGTGGCGGCCATCTTGGTCATGTGACCTGAATTTCGCGATCAAACTTGAAATGCCACTACCCAAGGAGGCTCCACATAAAATTTCAACTAGATCGGCCAAGCGGTTTCAGAGAAGAAGATCTTTGAAATTGTGGACGACTGACGGACGACGGACGGACGCCGGATCACGGCCATTCTATAAGCTCACCTTGTGAGCCTTCGGCTCAGGTGAGCTAAAAATCCATAGTTTTCACTTTTCCCATGTAAAAGCCTATGTTTCCAAAATTGAAATTGCCGTAAAATAGGTCAAGGTCATCCTAGGGTCATCATTTGATCAAACTATGATGGGCTGGAGTAACAAATGCTACATACCAAGTTTCATGAAAATCGGTCTGCCGGTTCTGGAGAAGAAGATTTTTGAGTGGTTTTTACCATATATGGGCGTGGCGGCCATCTTGGTCATGTGACCTGGATTTCTCGATCCAACTTTTGTCTCCCCTAAACATGGATGCTCATACATGTGATATTTCCCGATATCGGCATATTCCCCCGATATCAAGGGCCCTGATATGCCCCTTACCCGACGGTCCCCCGATATGCCCTGTCTCCCGATATGACAAAAAGTCCATTTATGTACTTTATTTTACACTTTTTTTTATCCAAGTGTCCATTTTTTTATGTAAAGTGTAGTATAAATAAGGTACCCACTACAGCAGTGTGTATCCAATATAGACCTGATAATTTGTGTCACTGATACCTGGAGGCTATTTATAGAGCTGTTAATCAGCCTGTGTTGGAGTGTCAAATAAGGATCAATAATTGATGTTTTTACAACATGGATTATTTAAAATTAACTGATTAATCAAGCCTGGTGTCAGCTATTTGATTGATCACCAAATTAAACAATGTGCCTTCAAGAGATACAATTAGAAAGATTTCAATCAATTATGGAATGACCAAACCAGAGGACCAATGGTTCTGTAAACGCTCACCTGAGATCTGCTTCATATATACCAATAAACATATTTGAATATTATGGTATTTAACCCCAGTGCAGGGGCAGATGAAGCCCTTGGGCCATTTTCTTTTTTCAGAATAATCAATATTCTGTCCATCTGCCAATTTCCTGCTGATTTTCCCCTTCAAATAACATTTTAAAAGCAGATGAGCATCTGGGGTTCATTTTTTTTTTTTCAGAATCATTAAATTTCAGTCCTACTGCCCTTTTCCTGCAAGACTTTCACTTAAAATGACATTTTAAAAGTTTTCCCCACTCAAATGCATTGATGACCTATGTTGACCTTGCCATAAAATAGGTCAAGGTCACCACAGGGTCATGTTTTATGTAAACATTGTAGTACTTGAGTCATCCATACTTCATGCAAAGTTTCATTGAAATCGGTTCACCGGTTCTGGATAAGAAGATATTTTAAGGGTTTTTACCATATATGGGCATAGCGGCCATCTTGGTCATGTGACCTGGATTATTTATATATACATTGGTTCCCACTTCCTATAGATGCTTCATATAAAATTTGGCTTTCATTGGCCAAGTGGTTTCAGAGAAAAAAATCTTTGAAAAGTGTGTATGGACGACAGACCGGCCAAGGTCAAGAGATGACCTTGACCTAAATTTATCATATACCTTCATCTAATCCATTAGTTGTTTGCATCTACCACTTTTCAGATCTCAGGCTGCAATAGTTTTCAAAAAATAGCTAATTTCCACTTTTCCCATTATAAGTCTATGTAAACTTAAAGTTACCATAGCAACCAGAGTTCTTATCCGACTGGAATAAAAAACATAAATTATGTAGAGGCTACTGTCAGGAACATGTATAAAAAAAACACAAATTATGTAGAGGCCACTGTCAGGAACACGTTTACAAAGTATAGGGTGTAGCTAAACAGCGAAAGGAAGATATTTGTACGAAAGGATCGCCATTGATATTTAACATTGATATTTAACAGCTTTTAATTGTTTTTTTATAGCCTCAACCCTTCAATGTACTTTTCAATAGCTATAACTAATGTTGAAAAGGCCCATATAGATATCCATCCGAGAAAAAAGAAGTCAGGTTTTAATAATTGTTTATTCGTCAATATGATTATTTAAGGATGTAAAGCTGTAGACATACAAAAAGTAAATCGATTGTTTTGTCAACTGGGACACTTAAAAGTTTGAAAGTTACTAACGTTTCAAATTAAAAAGAATGCTTAGAGGCCATGGGTAGTGATTCGGTCGGCGGTCATCAGTCTGCGGTCTTTGCAAGCCTTAGGCATATTCGTCCCCAATTATTTCGATACAAATTGTTATTTCGGTTTCTAATATATAAACGACAAGCTTAAGACATGATTTCTATCATTGATTATGCCTGTAGTGCCTGTCTGTTCTTCATAATAATAATAGTTCATCGCGGTTTGTATTTAGCGCTACACTGCCGTGGTCACTTCAATAGTTTGTTTTTTTTTTTATGATAACCTCGAAGGTACGAATGAAGCCAAGATAGCCTGATTCTCTTTCTCTGGCGGGAAAATGATTCGGTATCAATTAAGCATGGCACTGGTTCCTATTCCAAATATATTTACATATAACATAAATCTGATAACGGGAAACCAGCCGATAATGGCAACTATTTTTAGATTATTATTTATAGACCATAAATGTCAATAATAACATGAGTAATGCCGTTAAAAGTCTGTCGGCCCCATTAGCTCAGTGTGTTAAGCATCGGTCTTCTAATCAGACTCTTACAGGTTCGAATCTCGCCGCCTATCCGCTATTCATTTTTTTATTTATTTTATTTTCTTTCTTTTCTTTTCTTTTTTTTTTTTTTTTTTTTTTTGTTATCATAATAAATTTCTTTTCTTTCTTTATTCGTTTTTATTCTTCCTTTTTATGGAGTCTATTTAGCAGTACGCTGAAAAAAGTTGTTCAGTACTGGCGATAACTGGTAGGCCCAGACAGATGAATGTTGCATTATCAAATGAGCCACGCCACAAGAAAGCGGATTTTTGCCTATGCGAAAACAAAGGCGCAGATCAGCTTCACAGTAACTGCGAAGCTGATCAGCGCCTTTGTTTTCGCTACACGGATAGTACACTTTCTCTTCTTATTAAATCCGAAATTTCAAGCTTCTATGCTGCTTCTGGGACTGTACATGTCGGTTTGTGTCAGACCTGGTCGGAAACCCCGAAGACCGGTTTTCTCGCGTCGCGGCTCAAATATTGAATTTTGAAATGATGTATAACCGTATCTTCAATGGCAAAAAAGATAAATGTATTACATAGGTGTAAATTATGTAAAGTGTATGTTGAGATATCTGATGATTTTCACAAGTGACTGATATCAGCTGATATTTTAACTGTAAATTTCTGATAACTTTGACATTTCCATTCACTTGACGTCATTAAAAAGTGTTTCACATCAGAAATTCTAACGCCTTTAACTCAATTAAGAAATAACATAAAGTATTGGTGTTCATGTTCTTAAATTTTTTTATTTAGAACGTAAGGAAGAGTGTACCAAAAATATTTGTGTTTTCAATATTTTTGTTTTGCATTTTCACCGCCTGCCTCTTCAATGGGAAAATGTACAAAATCAACACACTCGATTAAATATATTTGGTATTCAATTCAAAAAAGTAAAATATCCTCTAAGTATATACCCATACCCATACATACATGTCAATCTTGAAAAGTCAGTCGCACATTAACGTACAAGACAAACGCGACCCTGGCGTATGAAAAAATCTCAACACGCTGAATAAGAAAATTTGCTTCTTAAACTTTATTTACCTATAGTATAGGACTTACAGCTTATCAATTACTAGAATCTAGTAAAACCACAACATGGAAGTATGGAGAAATCTCCGACCACTTTTGCAACCTCTTGGCGTGATTTGTTTGTTTGAATTGATGCTTTACCTCCCAGTCAACAACTAAGGTCATGTTGGGATGTTGCCTCCATTTTACAGGACTTTTACCCAAAATGAGGATGTCATCACATCCAACAAGTGCTTGAAATATAACTATCCAACTAAGACCCAAAAGGCTTATACGTATGGATGGTTTGACTTGAAATGTTTCCTCGGCAGGCTCAGATAAGCATGGTTAACCAGTAATCAGACGGTCAGTCAGCAGTGTATTTAGCTTTACCTGGAGGCACAAGTAGCCTATATCTATTTCTTTAGGCCCCAATGGGAGGGGGACCCATAGTCTCTATGGTGTAATTAGCAGTCACAAATGATTAGCGTGTGTCTAAGGTGTGTACAGGTCGTATAATAATCTCAGCATGCTGAAAATTTTGGATTGCATGTACTTTTGTACAGTTATGTTAAGCACACAATACAGTATAGGCGCGTATCAAACGTTTAATGTAACGCGTGTTGAACTTATTCGTACAAGACACATACCCGAGACACGTCGAGCTTTAAGCATGCTGCATGCTTAAAATACTTTAACGTACACCAAGCGTATAGAACGCACATGTACGAGGTTTGTGGACACCTTGGCTAGCAGGAAAAGTAGTGATGTTGTTTAAGTTTTGTTGTTTTTTTTGTATAAATATAAGCAGCAATATCTTATGAGCATATTTGAGGAATTTGTTTCAATTTGAAGTATCAACACGTTAAATATGACATATTTTCTACTTAAGCGTACGTAGGGCCACACGGGACAGGTGCCAAAACGTCAACAAAATGTGACGATTTTCATATTGTGTTTTTTCCCTGTCAAACGGCACTTAAATATGTTATAACATTAAAATATTTTGTCCTAAAACCATATAACACTGACTTCAGTTTCAGAAAGATTCCGACTTGGCGGCAGTGTAGTTTGATTTATGTGAAAAAAAAAATCAGAAGCAGACCGAAAAATCTGTTTGAAATAATGGCGTAATTTGACGTCAGAGAACAGCCGACGCCGATTGTTTGTTTCGTTAAGGAAATCACCCACAGATACGATGAAAATGTTACAAACAACAGACACATCATCGGTCTGTCAGTTACTATTTAGTTCACAGTAGTTGTGGCACAGTCGATTTTCACAGTCGAGTCCACCTATGATGATAAACGGAAGATCACCTGTCTGGCATGCTCGCCGCAAGAAATTGTTACACATGTTCAACAGGTGGACGAACAATTTTGCGAGAATTGGTATGGCGTATCTGCATTTGACAGCTGGATACACAGACATAAAAATGTTGATAGCCAAGGATCTTTTGTTAAAAAAAATACACCCTGAAACAAATGTATAACGCGCTGGCGGCTTAAAATGTCAAGTAACGTCATATAGAGACGTTGACCTTTGCCCCGCACTCGGTTCGGAAGTGCAGGGAAAAGGCTGTAAATGACGTGTTTTTGTCAGATTTCAATAAAACTTCTTGTATATTTGCTTATAAAATACTTTTGCAAAAGCAGATATATTCATTTTTCTGTTGAAAATATAAATGGTGTACACGAACTTTTCTGACAAACCACGTATGTATTAAACGCATTTGTTACGTGTCTCCGACGTGCTTCTGATGTTAAAACTTTGTTGAATCAAGGTATCTCTATGTCTATGGAAATACATTGGTTGAATTTGCGGCATATTTTTCAAAAAAAAAAAAAAAAAAAAAAAAATCACCCACGATCCAATAGTTTTGTCTCTATAAGATTTTTAATTTTTGCTTAACTGCTGCGTTCACAATTACGGGGCTGTTTTTGCCCCTGTCACATTGTATATTTTTTCCGCTAGTTTCTCACAACGTATCTGACATGGCGCGCTGTCACACATTGCGTTTTACGGTGCGCGACGTCATATACTTGTTAACTATATCCCTGAAGAAGCCAAGATGGCGAAACGTTGGATAAAGTGATAAATGTAATTAAAACTGGACTTAAGTTCGTGTTGGTGTTGTTTCATTTATTAACTATTCGGCATATTTTTCCACACGCTCGGTGCGCGGTTTGTCTTACACGTTATTGACTGCGATAGAAAATTGAGGCTATTGATATGACACTTGTGTCATATCTTTTCTTGTTTACACATATTGTAATAAAACAATATCAAGGAACGTTCCTTTTGCTATATAGCTATACCGCAAAGTATAGGCTTCATCTCCTTGACAGTTTCTGAGAAGAAGATTTTTGAATGTTTTTCAAAATTTTGCCCTATATGGGGCCCCTGCAACCAATCAAAATGAAGGATTAGGACAGCAAAAACTGGAAATTTTCACTTTTTTCCATTATAAGTCTATGGGAAGCATAAGTTGCCAAAGCAACCAGAGTCCTTATCCGATCAAAACAAAAAACAATTATTCTTTCCCCCTACCTGTAGATGGTGTATGTGTAATATGAGAACAATCGGCTCAGCGGTTTCAGAGAAGAAGATCTTTGAAATTGTGGACGACGGACGGACGCCGGAGCATGGGTATACTATAAGCTCACCTATGAGCCTTCGGCTCAGGTGAGCTAATGAAGACTCTAGCTAAAACACGTTTTGAGATATCTTGCACACAAGATTTTCAGATTTTCAGATTTTGTTTTCAAATGGACATAACTCCAAAAAGGGGCATAACTCGGACATGAAAAAATAAGGGTCAACTATTTTTTCATGAGAATCTGTGTATAGAGGATCTTACACGAGTGGTCATTTTATATGAAATTTATTAAACGAGCCTTCGGCGAGTTTAATAAATTTCATATGAAATGACCACGAGTGCTCGTTTTATCAGATGACTTTTAAAATAGGATTTTTATCGCCTTCGAAGTGGACATATTTTCAATGAAAATTTACATTGTTGTTACGGACGTCGTCAATGACGTTACGTATTCCCGCAAAAGTGTTATTACACGTGTGGTCATATGATTTTTATGACATGACGTTATCTACTGGAAAACAGCGACGTCATATGATAAATGAAATTTCAAAACCCTAGCTTTCACCATTCAAAAGTTTCAAATTTCACCGAAAAAAGGAGAGATCAATTCCATATTTTTGTCAAAATTTGAGGTAAAGTTCTCAAAAGTTAATCAGGTCATCTACTTCTCAGCCCCATCCAGTATACTAAATATGAAGGCTCTAGCTCAAATAATTTTTGAGATATCTTGCGCACAAGATTTTCAAATTTTGTTATCAAAGGGACAGAACTCTAACAAGGGGCATAACTCGGACATGAAAAAAAAAAACGGATCAACTACTTTTTCATGAGGAATCTGTATATGAAATATCAAAACCCTAGCATTCACCGTTCAAAAGTTTCAAATTTCACCTAAAAACAGGAAAAATCAATCAAAATTTCAAAATTCTGTATTTTTGTCAAAAATTCAGGTAAAGTTCTCAAATTTAATCAGGTCATCCACTTCTCAGACCTAACCAGTATACCAAATATGAAGGCTCTAGCTCAAATACTTTTTGAGATACCTCGCGCACAAGGTTTCCAATTTTCTTTTCAACTCAAAAAAGGAGCATTACTCGGACATTTCAAACCAGAGGACCAATGGTCCTGTAAACGCTCACCTGAGATCTGCTGCATATACCAATAAACATGTTTGAATATTATGGTATTTAACCCCAGTGCAGGGGCAGATGCCCTTGGGTCATTTCCTTTTTTCAGAATAATCAATATTCTGTCCATTTGCTGATTTCCTGCTGGCTGAAGATTTTTGAAGGTTTTATATGGGCATGGCGGCCATCTTGGTCATGTGAACTAGATTATTTATATTAATACATTGATTCCCCTATTCTATAGATGCTTCACATAAAATGGCTTTGATTGGCCAAGTGGTTTCAGAGGAGAAGATGTTTGAATATTATGGTAATATACATGTATAATGGCCCCGGGTGGGTGCAGATGAGCCCCTGGGGTCCAATTGTTTTCAGAATCATTAATATTCAGTCCTACTGCACATTTCCTGCAAGACTTTCACTTTAAATGACATTTTTAAGGTTTTCTTTGGTGACCTATGTTGACCTTGCCGTAAAAAAGTCAAGGTCATCACAGCGTCACGATATATACGTTGTAGTACTTGAGTTATCAATACTTCATGCCAAGTTTCATTGAAATCCATCCACCAGTTCAGGAGAAGAAGATTTTTGAAGGGTTTTTACCATATATGGGCATGGCAGCTACCTTGGTCATGTGACCTGGATTATTTATATATATACATTGGTTACCCCTTCCTATTGATGCTTCACATAAAATTTGGCTTTGATTGGCCACGCAGTTTCAGAGGAGATGATGTTTGAATATTATGGTAATGTACATGTATATTGCCACGGGGTGGGTGCAGATGAGCACCTGGGGTCCAATTTTTTTCAGAATCATTAACATTCAGTCCTACTGCCCATTTCCTGCAAGACTTTCACTTTAAATGACATTTTAAAAGTTTTTCCCCATTCAAATGCATTGGTGACCTATGCTGACCTTGCCGTAAAATAGGTCAAGGTCATCACAGTGTCATGATTTATATATACATTGTAGTGCTTGAGCCATCGATGATTCTTGCCAAGTTTCGTTGAAATCGGTCCACCGTTTCTGGAGAAGAAGATTTTTGAAGGGTTTTTACCATATATGGGCATGGCGGCCATCTTGGTCATGTGACCTGGATAATTTATAAAAACATTAGTTCCCCCATCCTATAGATGCTTCATATAAAATTCGGCTTTGATTGGCCAAGGGGTTTCAGAGGAGAAGATCTTTGAAAATGGTGGACGACGGACGGACAGACGAAGGGTGCCTACCTACCCTATAAGCTCACCTGTGAGCCTTCGGCTCTGGTGAGCTAAAAATACAGGTCAACTATTTTTTCATGAGGAATCCGTATATGAAATTTCAAATCCCTGGCATGCTACATTCAGAAGATAAGAAAAACCAGAGGACCAATGGTCCTGTAAACGCTCACCTGAGATCTGCTGCATATACCAATAAACATGTTTGAATATTATGGTTTTTAACTCCAGTGCAGGGGCAGATGAAGCCCTTGGGTCATTTCCTTTTTTCAGAATAATCAGTATTCTGTCCATTTGCCAATCTGCTGGCTTTTCCCTTCAAATGACATTTAAACAGTTTTCTTGCCATAAACTTGGTCAAGGTCATCACAGGGTCATGATTTATATATACATTGGGGTACTTTAGCAATCGATGCTTCACACCAAGTTTTCTTGAAATCAGTCCATTGGTTTCAGAGAAGAAGATTTTTGAAGGGTTTTTACCATATATGTGGCCATCTTGGTCATGTGACCTAAATTATTAATATATACACATTGGTTCCCCCATCCTATGGATGCTTCACATAAAATTTGGCTTTAATTGGCCAAGGGATTTCAGAGGAGAAGATGTTTGAATATTATGGCAATATACATGTATATTGCCCCGGGGTGGGGTCATATAAGCCCTTGGGTCCAACTTTTTTCAGAATCATTAATATTCAGTCCTATTAACCATTTCCTGCAAGATTTTCACCTCAAATGACTTTTTAAAAGTTTTCCCAATTAAAATGCATAGGCGACCTATGTTGACCTTGTCGTAAAATAGGTCAAGGTCACCACAGGGTCATGATTTATATATACATTGTAGTACTTTAGCCATCGATGCTTCATGCCAAGTTTCTTTGAAATCGGTCCACCAGTTTCGGAGAAGAAGATTTTTGAAGGGTTTTTACCGTACATGGGCATGGCGGCCATCTCGGTCATGTGACCTAGATTATTTATATACACAATGATTTCCCTATTCTATAGATGCTTCACATAAAATTTGGCTTTGATTGGCCAAGCTGTTTCAGAGGAGCAGACGTTTGAATATTATGGAGATATACATATATATTGCCCCGGGGTGGGGGCACATGAGCCCCTGGGGTCAAACTTTTTCAGAATCATTAACATTCAGTCCTACTGCCCATTTCCTGCAAGACTTTCACTTTAAATGACATTTTAAAAGTTTTCCCCATTCAAATGCATTGGCGACCTATGTTGACATTGCCGTAAAATAGATCAAGGTCATCACAGGGTCATGATTTATATATACATTGTAGTGCTTGAGCCATCGATGATTGATGCCAAGTTTCGTTGAAATCGGTCCACTGGTTCTGGAGAAGAAGATTTTTGAAGGGTTTTTACCATATATGGGCATGGCGGCCATCTTGGACATGTGACCTGGATTTCTTATGTACAAATTGGTTCCCCCTTCCTACAGATCCTTCATATAAAATTTGGCTTTGATTGGCCAACCGGTTTCAGAGAAGAAGATCTTTGAAAATGGTGGACGACGGACGGACGGACGACGACGACGACGGACGGACGCCGGAGCATGGGTATACTATAAGCTCACCTGTGAGCCTTCGGCTCAGGTGAGCTAACCAGAGGACCATTGGTCCTGAGAACGCTCACCTGAAGCCTGATCTTGGAGTATTAAGTCTTAATGAAATGACCTTGACCTTGAATACTCACACACCTTTATTGACTTCATAAGTTGTCTGCATCTGCAAAGTTTCAGGTCTCGGGCTGCAATAGTTTCCAAACCCAGTGATTTCTGAGAAAATCATAATTTTAATTTTGATATTTAAATGACCTTGGGCGTGGCGGCCATCTTGGTCATGTGACATGGATTTCGCGATCAAACTTTCGTCTCCCCTACCCATGGATGCTCCACATAAAATTTCACTTTGATTGGCCAAGCAGTTTCAGAGAAGAAGATCTTTGAAAAGTGTGTATGGACAACAGACTGGCCAAGGTCAAGAGATGACCTTGACCTATATTAATCACATACCTTCATCTACTCCATTAGTTGTTTGCATCTACCACTTTTCAGGCCTCAGGCTGCAATAGTTTTTAAAAAATCCATAGTTTTCACTTTTTCCCATGTAAAAGCCTATGTTTCCAAATTTGACCTTGCCGTAAAATAGGTCAAGGTCATCCAAGGGTCATCATTTTATCAAACTATGATGGGCTGAAGTCCCCGATGCTACATACCAAGTTTGATGAAAATCCGCCCACCGGTTCTGGAGAAGAAGATTTTTGAGTGGTTTTAACCATACATAGTGTGTACATTCTCTTAACTCCAAAAATCCACTTTGGTCATTAGACTCCCATGGTGCAAAAGGCAGTAAAACCAATTAGCAGGGATAAATTCAGTTCAGCAGCCTCTGATAAGAAATTCCAGGTAAGGAACATCTGCTCTGATCAGCATGTACAAATGGCCATACAAAATCCTTAATATAGAACCAATTTAGACCATTGAAAATGTAATGTCGCTTAACTTTTTATGATTATTTCAATTATTTTGATTAAATTGTATTTTGATGAAAAAAGAACAAAAAATTATTTTTGGGTTTGGTTTCTACTGTAAAATACCTGGAATTCTAGATATCAGATTACAGTAAATCCGACCATTCCTTGCATAATTAACCAGGAGAGACAGCTCAATACTGATAAGCTGTACATAATCACAGCAGGTATTACAGCATAAGTGGGCACCGCACTTTACCCCCAAAACAGAGGAAAATGAGGGTAAAGTGCGGTTATTGAGATAAGAGGATGTACACAGTATGATATGGGCGTGGCGGCCATCTTGGTCATGTGACCTGGATTTCGCGATCAAACTTTCGTCTCCCCTACCCATGGATGCTCCACATAAAATTTCACTTTGATTGGCCGCGCAGTTTCAGAGAAGAAGATCTTTGTAAAGTGTGTATGGACAACAGACTGGCCAAGGTCAAGAGATGACCTTGACCTATATTAATCACATACCTTCATCTACTCCATTAGTTGTTTGCATCTACCACTTTTCAGGCCTCAGGCTGCAATAGTTTTCAAAAAATCCATAGTTTTCACTTTTTACTATGTAAAAGCCTATGTTTCCAAATTTGACCTTGCCGTAAAATAGGTCAAGGTCATCCAAGGGTCATCATTTTATCAAACTATGATGGGCTGAGGTCCTTGATGCTACATACCAAGTTTTGTGGAAATCGGCCCACCGGTTCTGGAGAAGAAGATATTTGAGTGTTTTTTTCCATATATGGGCGTGGCAGCCATCTTGGTCATGTGACCTGGATTTCGCGATCAAACTTTCGTCTCCCCTACCCATGGATGCTCCAAATAAAATTTCACTTTGATTGGCCAAGCAGTTTCAGAGAAGAAGATCTTTGAAAAGTGTGTATGGACAACACACTGGCCAAGGTCAAGAGATGACCTTGACCTATATTAATCACATACCTTCATCTACTCCATTAGTTGTTTGCATCTACCACTTTTCAGGCCTCAGGCTGCAATTGTTTTCAAAAAATCCATAGTTTTCACTTTTTCCCATGTAAAAGCCTATGTTTCCAAATTTGACCTTGCCGTAAAATAGGTCAAGGTCATCCAAGGGTCATCATTTTATCAAACTATGATGGGCTGAAGTCCCCGATGCTACATACCAAGTTTCGTGGAAATCCGCCCACCGGTTCTGGAGAAGAAGATTTTTGAAGGGTTTTTACCATATATGGGCGTGGCGACCATCTTGGTCATGTGACCTGGATTTTGCGATCAAACTTGAAATGCCACTATCCAAGGAGGCTCCACATAAAATTTCAACTAGATCGGCCAAGCGGTTTCAGAGAAGAAGATCTTTGAAATTGTGGACGACGGACGACGGACGGACGGAAGACGGACGGACGGACGGACGGACGGACGCCGGATCATGGCCATCCTATAAGCTCACCTTGTGAGCCTTCGGCTCAGGTGAGCTAAAAAGTGTAACAGATGCACATACACACACACAGACAGACAGACAAGCCGAAAGCAAAGTTGCTTTTTCAAAGTTTGGGGCATAAAAAACATAAGCCAACAAAATGAACAAACGGACGATTCGGTGTCTGTCAGCACTATCTGTTGATATATGACTGACCAAGAATACGCTGATCAATGCTAGCGATGATTATTCCATAGAATTTGGTTCCAATTTGAAGTTATCTTTCCTGCAAATTGTATTTGAGCCACATCATGAGAAAACCACCAATGTGGATTCCAAACGAGTCCAACGTAAACCAAGCTGTAATGCACAGAAGATGGCTACAGGATGGAAATTTTAGATTTAGAAAGTAGAGGAACCGAACTATCCGTGTAGCCAAAATTGTAGCTAAAACAGAGGCGCTGATCAGCTTCGCTATAACTGCAAAGCTGATCTGCGCCTTTTTTTTTTTGCATATGCAAAATGTTGGTTTTCTCATGATGTGGCTCATATGTAGTTATAGTATATGACTGGCTTACCACAGCTGCAGCTGGATCAGTGTCTGCTTTCTTTTTCTTCTTTTTCTGAGTCTTTGCTTCCCTAAAAACAAGGCAATGAAATGCTGAATGATTTCCTGATCAAGCAAAGGTTTGCAAATCTAGAGAATACTAGAGGACCATTGGTCCTGTAGCTCACCTGAGAGATTATCACATTGTAAGCTCATGAGATTTAAATTAATTGAGAATCGACCAATGAAAGTCTATGCATGGACACTATTGACCCCCGGGGCATGGCCAAATATGACCCAGGGGCATGACTGGGACAATTTATAATGGGGACTACAGTTAAACCTGCTGAATCAGCCACCTTTATAAGAGCTCCACCTGCATAAGAGAGCCAGTCTGAAACATTCCCAATCATTTTCACTATATTTTATCTCTGCATAAGACAGCCACCTCCACAAGACAACCAGCAGCCAGTAAAATCAATCCCAAAATGCTTATAACTCTCTATAAGACAGCCACATCATACTTGCCTTAAGTCAAATTTCCCATTTACAAGCTGTTAATTGGACAATTATTATTCATTATTGTATTTAAAACAGTTAATTAGCAGAAAAAATCAATTAAGTTAATACCCATGAGGCTTTGTATATATTTTTGTGTAACGAAGCATGAAATGATGTCAACTTATGAAACACATACAGGTAGTCCTTCCTTAGGATTTTTCTTGTGACAGTAAGAATATTTTCTACATGACAACTGCTCTGACTGAACCTTGATAAGATAGCCACCTGTATATAACAGCCAGCTTAGCTCACTCCCAAAGGTGGCGCTTTTATAGAGGTTTGACTGTACCAAACATTGCTACATACAAAATATAGAAGCTCTGGGCCTTTTGGTTTCAGAGAAGAAGATTTTTTAGTTTTTCCCATTGTAAGTCTATGGAGACTATCTACCCCCGGGGCGTGGCCAAATTTGATCCCAGGGGCATGGCTGGCATAATTTATGTAGAGGACCATTAGCCATTGCCACATACAAAATATCAACGCTGTGTGCCCTGTGGTTTCAGAGAAGAAGATTTTTGAATTTTTTTCCCATAGCAAGTCTATTGAGACTATCAACCTCCGGGGCCTGGCCAAATTTGACCCCAGGGGCATGAATGGCACAATTTATGTAGAGGACCATTAGCCATAGCTACATACCAAATATCAAAGCTGTGGGTCTTGTGGTTTCATAGAAGAAGATTTTTTTAGTTTTTTTCCTATTGTAGGTCTTTGGAGACTATCGACCCCCGGGGCGTGGCCAAATTTGACCCCGGGGACATGATTGGCACAATTTATGTGGAGGACCATTAGCCATTGTCACATACAAAATATCAAAGCTGTGGGCCCTGTGGTTTCAGAGAAGAAGATTTTTTAATTTTTTTCCTATTGTAGGTCTATGGAGACTATCAACCCCCAGGGCATGGCCAAATTTGACCCCAGGGGCATGATTGGCACAATTTATGTAGAGGACCATTAGCCATTGCTACATACCAAATATCAAAGCTGTTGGCCTAGTGGTTTCAGAGAAGAAGATTTTTTTAGTTTTTTTCCTATTGTAGGTCTATGGAGACTATCCACCCCCGGGGCGTGGCCAAATTTGACCCCAGGGGCATGGCTGGCACAATTTATGTAGACGACCATTAGCCATTGCCACATACAAAATATCAAAGCTGTGGGCCCTGTGGTTTCAGAGAAGAAGATTTTTTTTAGTATTTTTCCTATTGTAGTTCTTTGGAGACTATCGACCCCAGGGGCGTGGCCAAATTTGACCCCGGGGACATGATTGGCACAATTTATGTGGAGGACCATTAGCCATTGTCACATACCAAATATCAAAGCTGTTGGCCTAGTGGTTTCAGAGAAGAAAATTTTTGAATATTTTTCCTATTGTAGGTCTATGGAGACTATCGACTCCCGGGGCGTGGCCAAATTTGACCCCAGGGGCATGATTGGCACAATTTATGTAGAGGACCATTAGCCATTGCCACATACCAAATATCAAAGCTGTGGGCCCTGTGGTTTCAGAGAAGAAGATTTTTTTTTATTTTTTTCCCATAGTAAGTCTATGGAGACTATCAACCCCCGGGGCGTGGCCAAATTTGACCCCAGGGGCATGAATGGCACAATTTATGTAGAGGACCATTAGCCATTGCTACATACCAAATATCAAAGCTGCAGGCCTAGTGGTTTCAGAGAAGAAGATTTTTTTAGTTTTCCAATTGTAAGTCTATGGAAACTATCCACCCCCGGGGCGTGGCCAAATTTGACCCCAGGGGCATGAATGGCACAATTTATGTAGAGGACCATTAGCCATTGCCACATACCAAATATCAAAGCTGTGGGCCCTGTGGTTTCAGAGAAGAAGATTTTTGAATTTTTTTCCCATAGTAAGTCTATGGAGACTATCGACCCCCAGGGGCGTGGCCAAATTTGACCCCAGGGGCATGAATGGCAAAATTTATGAAGAGGACCATTAGCCATTGTCACATACAAAATATCAAAGCTGTGGGCCCTGTGGTTTCAGAGAAGAAGATTTTTTAATTTTTTTCCTATTGTAGGTCTTTGGAGACTATCAACCCCCAGGGCATGGCCAAATTTGACCCCAGGGGCATGATTGGCACAATTTATGTAGAGGACCATTAGCCATTGCTACATACCAAATATCAAAGCTGTTGGCCTAGTGGTTTCAGAGAAGAAGATTTTTTTAGTTTTTTTCCTATTGTAGGTCTATGGAGACTATCCACCCCCGGGGCGTGGCCAAATTTGACCCCAGGGGCATGGCTGGCACAATTTATGTAGAGGACCATTAGCCATTGCCACATACCAAATATCAAAGCTGTGGGCCCTGTGGTTTCAGAGAAGAAGATTTTTTTTAAATTTTTTTCCCATAGTAAGTCTATGGAGACTATCAACCCCCAGGGCGTGGCCAAATTTGACCCTAGGGGCATGATTGGCATAATTTATGTAGAGGACCATTAGCCATTGCTACATACCAAATATCAAAGCTGCAGGCCTAGTGGTTTCAGAGAAGAAGATTTTTTTAGTTTTTCCAATTGTAAGTCTATGGAAACTATCCACCCCCGGGGCGTGGCCAAATTTGACCCCAGGGGCATGAATGGCACAATTTATGTAGAGGACCATTAGCCATTGCCACATACCAAATATCAAAGCTGTGGGCCCTGTGGTTTCAGAGAAGAAGATTTTTTTTAAATTTTTTTCCCATAGTAAGTCTATGGAGACTATCAACCCCCAGGGCGTGGCCAAATTTGACCCTAGGGGCATGATTGGCATAATTCATGTAGAGGACCATTAGCCATTGCTACATACCAAATATCAAAGCTGCAGGCCTAGTGGTTTCAGAGAAGAAGATTTTTTTAGTTTTTCCAATTGTAAGTCTATGGAAACTATCCACCCCCGGGGCGTGGCCAAATTTGACCCCAGGGGCATGAATGGCACAATTTATGTAGAGGACCATTAGCCATTGCTACATACCAAATATCAAAGCTGTGGGCCAAGTGGTTTCAGAGAAGAAGATTTTTTTAGTTTTTCCCATTGTAAGTCTATGGGACCTATCTGTTGCCATGGAAACCACAATTTTGATACAATCTGCTCCAAAACGTAATGCCATCAATCCCCCAACCCAATTATGGTTCACATTAAATTTGATCAAGATCGGCCTACTAGCTTCAGAAATATTCTTCTTTGAAATTGTGGACGGACGACGGACGGACGGACGGACGGACGACGACGGACGACGGATGCCTGCCTATCCTATAAGCTCACCTGTGAGCCTTCGGCTCAGGTGAGCTAATAAAACCTCAATCGGACTATTTAACTGCAACAGGCAAGCAATGTATACTGAAACAAGACAGAAACACACAGGTAGATCTAGTTTTTAATCTCAGTTTATTTGGCTTTCATGTGAGCAAATGCTACCCTTTGGGCATTTTTCGCAAATAGCCATACATATTAAAACCAAGTTCTGGTTCATTCAGATCTTAAACAGATGATTGGATGTATTGGTGTTTATGTCCCACTCAACAGCTAAGATCATATGGAAACCTCTGTTTAAAGTCTGAAGGACTGAAGAAGCCCTGTATAAAGCTCAAACCCCTGCTTTACAAGGTAAGTGGCTTTACCACTACACTAAAAAAAACAAAAACAAAAACAAAAAACAGAGAACCAATGGTCCTATAAACACTCACCTGAGATCTGAGATATATACCAATAAATTTGTTTGACTATTATAGCTCTGTCACACATTCATGTATCAGCAGCGTATCGCTTGCGTATCTATGAAAATGTCGATACGCCGAGGTCTGAGCCGTATTATGCTCAAGCGACGTATTTACCACGTACGTGTGATGTTCCTGCAACGTACCCGTGGCATATCCGTGACGTATCTGTATTATGGTAATAAATAGCCCCAGGGCAGGGTCAGAATAACCTTTTGGTCATTTTTTTTTTCTCTTTCAAAATTATAAATATTCTATCCATTTGCCCATTTCTTGAAGTTTGTTTTTCCTTCAATGACATTTAAAGAGCTTTCTACATATATGACCGCAGTTAAACTTGCCTTAAAATTTGTCAAGGTCATCACAGGTCTATGATTTATAAACACATTGTTGTACTCTATTCCCAACTGTTACATGTCAAGTTTCAATGCAATAAGTTTCAGCAATTCAGGAGATTTTTGAAGGGTTTTAACCAAAACGGGCATGGCAGCCATCTTGGTCATGTGATGTGAATTATCTATAATCACAATTGGTTCCCCTCTCATATAGAAAGGTACAAGTAGGCAAAGATCAGGAAAAGGCGCAATCAGAAAAAGATTCCCACTCCAAAAACCGAGGTGGGAAAAAACCAAACTAACAATCAGGTACTTATACCATGAAACATATCGTAAGCCGAATGAGCAGCTATTTTCCCAATAGGTGGCCACTCAGTTACCTTAACTTAACTAAAAATATGAAAACATACATAAGGCGCCAACAGCACAAAAAATTTTAAACACCAAGACATAAAACAAAAAGAACCACTACAGAAGTATCGACTTGGAACGATCAGTAACACAAAGTTACTGGCGGGCTTAAACCGGTTTTACAGGTACCTAACCTCACCCTCAGCTTCTGCAGTGGTTCACAACATTTAGTTAGTTCTTCGGTCCTCGTGGTGAATCTCTTACTAGTCAATGAATCATCAAGAACAAACAAATAAATCATGATAAACATCCTGATGAATCAAAAACCAGGACTCACAGATTGAGTAAGCTGCCCGACGATGGAGATCCCTGGGCGCCGAATAACCTACTAACTCCGGAGCAAAAGAAAAACACCAGTTGGACCCCGGTGGGCCAAGCAACAGACAAGAAGCTCCGGCCCCAACCAACTAAAATGAATAGCTTTAAGTCGGGGCCATCATAGAGTCTGACGCCCGACCCACCGGCGTGCAATTAAAGAAGGCAGCATAGTTATCAACCATGATTGGGTTAAAAACTAAGCATGCAGACTGTCGCATAACATTCAAGTTATAACCTATACGTCTGTAACGTGATATGATTTTTCCGAACTGAAGAGAAAAATCATTTATTCCTTTAAGTTTCTTTAATTTGTAAACCAAGTCACCATAAAATTCAGGTTCCGAAAGGCCCTCACTTAAAAGTGTCTTTAACCCAACATTATATTTGGAAATCAATTCATAGTGTCTACGATAAAATTTAGAAAAGGTTTTTCGAAGTTTATGATACCGATAGCCCTGTTGGAGAAGTTTTGCCGTTAAACATTTATTTCGAGCGTTGAAGTCTGTAACATGATTGCAGACTCTAGCAAACCTAATAAGTTGCGAAATGTATACACCATAAGAAGCACGACGAGGAACGTCACCATCCAAAAAAGGAAAATTTACTATATCAAAATCAAAGTCATCGCGCTTATCATAAATTTTAGAAGAAACAAATCCATTTGCTACAGAAAGATGTACAGTCAAACCTCTATAAAAGCGCCACCTTTGGGAGTGAGCTAAGCTGGCTGTTATATACAGGTGGCTGTCTTATCAAGGTTCAGTCAGAGCAGTTGTCATGTAGAAAATATTCTTACTGTCACAAGAAAAATCCTAAGGAAGGACTACCTGTATGTGTTTCATAAGTTGACATCATTTCATGCTTCGTTACACAAAAATATATACAAAGCCTCATGGGTATTAACTTAATTGATTTTTTCTGCTAATTAACTGTTTTAAATACAATAATGAATAATAATTGTCCAATTAACAGCTTGTAAATGGGAAATTTGACTTTAGGCAAGTATGATGTGGCTGTCTTATAGAGAGTTATAAGCATTTTGGGATTGATTTTACTGGCTGCTGGTTGTCTTGTGGAGGTGGCTGTCTTATGCAGAGATAAAATATAGTGAAAATGATTGGGAATGTTTCAGACTGGCTCTCTTATGCAGGTGGAGCTCTTATAAAGGTGGCTGATTCAGCAGGTTTAACTGTAGATCTAAAAAGGGGGCTTCGGTATCTGAGATATTAGCTTTGTTCAACTGAAGTTCAGGTGGATAAATTTGATTGACCATACCTTCAAAATAAGGGTTGTCAATGTTCAAAAGGTCATCGAGGTACCTAGATGTGGAATTAAAAGCCTCGATAACATCAGCTTGATTATCTTCCAAGGGTTTTTGGAGAAAATGATCTTTGAATACTCTAAACCAACTTTTTTTCGCGAGCAATTTATTTTCACGATTTTCGCGATATCGCTGCAAAAATGTTGACATATATTGACACTATTCTGGGTAATAAAAGAAGACAGAAATGATATAAAACCGCGCATGCAGCACATAAGATTTTAGTCTATGAAAATTGGATAAAATATTATATAATCCACAGTTAAAAGTCATTACAACCAGGCAAACAGCAGCTTGGCAATCCACGCGTTTCAAGCATCTCTAATCTAGCTGTCAAAAAGCTGAAATTGACATTTCCTGTCCAATATTTGTTTCAAGTTTGAAATGTACACCATCACCTCATATACATGTGATTGGTCACAGTAAGATGAAATTGACAGATGTTGATTTCTCTTTTCAAAAATCTCATTGGTTGTTTAAAAATAATGAAGCAGACCAAGGTGATTGTTTGACAGCTTTTGGTTATTTTTTCTATATTTAAATTACACCTTGATGACTGTCTTGGACTGTCAATTGACAACAGATTTTTAGATGTCTGAAACTTGTGAATTGCTGGTATTTGCGCCGTTGTAAGACAATTAAAAACAATTGTTTCACATTTTTATTCACAGTTTTATTCAGATAAAATGTCAACAATGGCAATCATTGGTATGTTTGACAATTGTTTGTGTTCGAGCCCTGGCATTTATAATTGTCTTCTTTTGTTAAGAGATCATCTCACACGTTTTTGATGACCCAGCCAAAACCAATTTATAATTGATATGGTTCACGCCAAAGGAATACTTCATATGGGTCAGAGCATGACAAATCAAGAAAATTATTGGTCAATTTCATAAATCTGCGAAAATAAATCGCCGTGAAAATGTCCCGGTTGCTACAATCGCAAAAATAAATAGCCGCCAAAAAAGTTGGTTTACTGTGAGTATCATGTTTATGTTCTGCGCAAAGTAGGAATTGGTACAATTCCGGAATTGCTCTTGCGCAAAGTAGGAATTCCCACTTTGTCGGACAAAGTAAGAATTCCTACTTTGCACGGTTCTATTCCGGAATTGTCCGTGCGCAAAGTAGGAATCGGGACAAAGTAAGAATATATTATTTGCTTTGCGCAAAGTAGGAATTTTGGGACAAAGTAGGAATATTATCTCTTCCGGACGTTTTAAGTTACAATAACAAACCCAAAGCAGACCATACCTTTATTCTCATTCCTCTGTTGTCGTTTAAGTAGTTTGTGTTGGAGTTTTGCTGACCATTGCTTTGTTTTTGTTCTAATTGTAACATTTAAGTTGGGAAGATGCTGTAAACAGTCGGAGTCACTAGCAAAAAATGTCAAATGTCACTTGCAACGTCAGACGAGAGTCAAAAGTTTCCGTCATAAAAAGAGGAAAAAAAACATGTCTACATCCTTTAAATAGCAGTCACACATTAACATATAATCCAAAAGCGCATCGGGCGTGTTGACAAAAATGTAAAATTCAACATATGACAGGAATACGTCGGAAACACGTTAGAAACGCGTTACATGTGTTACATGTTACGTCGCTGTAGGTCGATGCGCGTTCCAAGTGCATTTGGACTTAAAAAGATTTTTAAGCATGCTTTAAACATTTACTAGAAGCTCGACGCGTTTAACGTTTGATGCACACCTATAGGGCATGCTTAGCATGTCTGGGACGCCTAACACAAACACACTCCAAAATCAGTGTTTCGGGATTTTGTAAACCTCTGACACACACCTCAGTCACGCACTAATGTGTACGAGTATTTGCTAATTCGAGTTTAAGAAAGCAAACAAATTAATTTCATACATACATCCAAAATATTCTGCGTGTTGAGATTGTTCATATATATATACACCCTGCACGCGTTTTGATTATACGCTAATGTGTGACTGCTCTTTTACAGTTAAAATTTATAATTGATATGCGCATCAAAAGATTAAGTTGATTTTTTAAAAAGGATCATTTTTTGCAAAAAGGAGTTCCTATTGTTTGTATAGAGCATTTTCGCTTTGTCTATATGCTGTTGTAAAGCACCAAGCATACTGACAGCCAATGCATACTAGAGATAAACCTTACAAATCGTGAAAAGCGCGGTAGAGAATTTAGGTCCTGGGTCCTTGAGCGAGACACATTAACTCCACAGAGTACTGCATGATTAATACCCATTAAGCAGTAGTTCTCTTCCGACATGACAAAAGAAAGAAAGAAATAGAACAGGCATCGTCAGTATTAGTTTTAATTGTGGTTTAGTGTCCCAGTCAACAGCTATGGTCATGTCGGGACGTTGCCCGAGGCCCTCCATTCTATGGGTCTTCTACCCAACATTAGTGTCATGACACACAATCTTATTTGCTCGCATCATGCATACCTGAATGTATCTTTTCATTAAATAATGACTCAATTATGTTGTTCATCTAAACAGATAGCGGTTTTAATATATTAGACAGACATAGGAGGCTTGATTATGGTGTTTCTCTATCTGCCAAGTACTCCAAACACCTCTTTTGAGTATTACGTGGAGTGGGGTGGGACTAGATAGCGAAAAGTCAGGCTCTTTTTGCGAAAAATGCAAAAAGGCAAAAAAAAAAGGTATTTGAATGCCAAAAGAGTCGTTTATGATGCCAAGTATCCCTTGTATCCAAATTAGTTATTTCCGAGAATATGATAATAGCAACATGCCATTATATACAAGTTCAAGATTTCCTAAAATATCTAATGTCGACAAAAAGGTGCGATGGCTATCTTTAGTGTGAATTATCACGGTAGGTGTTGACTGGCACGCGCGCATATTGCCTTTATGACACCTTGGTTGATATACCCATTACAGACTCTACAAATAAAGATTATCATCGATATCGTGTTGTTTATTTTAAAGAAACAATATTAATATTTTATCTTAATAAAAATGAAATGGGAATTCAAGCATATTTTGTCTCTGCTATTTAATGGTAAAATACCACTTTTTGCCTCTTTTCGCGAAAAAGCCTCTTTTCGCTATCTAGACCTACCGCACAGAGTGCATACCCCTTAAACATGTAGGGATATTCTAGATTTTATATGACACTTGAATCGTGTCATAACAATAATATTGTCGCATTATATGCAAAAACGAAAACCATGGTGGTAGCCGCTGAGAAGCTGATCATCGCCCCATATTTTCACAAGGCATACAATGCATCATTCCTTGCGTTTTATCCGGAAATTTACAATTTATCTTGTCTGACCCTCCCGGCTACAGTTTGAACTCATCGGAAAAAAAACAAACAAATACAACTTTTTCTTGACAAAAATGTCTTATGTCACAAGAAACTAAAGGAAAAATGATCACATTATGACAATAAAAGTTACCAATTTGTGCTAAAAGTTAAGCAAATAATCCAAATTCATAATTCCTTATTGAATTTGGCGGCTCTTTTTATAAAATTTGTCCATTTTTTATGTTTTATTATTTATTTATTTATTTTTTTTGGTTTGTTTTTTGACAAATTATTTGAAACACAGAGATAAGTGTCACCAAAATCCTATGAAAAGGTACAAGTAGGCAATGGTTAGGAAAAGGCGCAATCAGAAAGAAATCAGAAGAAGTCCTATTCCTCTAGACATTCAGAATTACATCCGATCTTATGGAGCGTGTAGCGGCTCGCCGCATTTAATCTCTCTCTCTCTCTCTCTCTAAATAAATAAATAAATAAACAAATGAATGAATGAATGAATGAATGAATGAATAAACAAATAAATAAATAAATAAATACTTATCAGGATAACATGTCCGTGAAATGTATACCCCCGCAAACCCCACTTCTATATAGAAAAAACTGGGGTTTGCAGGAGTACACCATATTTTCTTATTTCTGATCAAAAACAAACATTGTGGGTACTCATTAGAACAGCCTCGGCGAGGCGGTTCTAATGTATACCCACAATGTATGTTTTTTGTAAAACTATTAAAAACATCAACATTTTTCTGGCAAAATTTTCAATTTTTACAGCTAAAAAAAACTTGCGTGACTCAGTATATAGCATGGGCAAGTTTTCGTAATAAATAAATAAATAAATAAATAAATAAATAAAAGAATAAATCTGGTCAATATAAGACCGGACATAAAATACAGTGCAACACTAGAAGGAGTTTTCAGAGGAATACATATGTCCCCCCCTCTCTGCCCCAACCCACTTTTAATTTTGTAAATTTTGCATATAACCCTGAAAAATATATACCAACAGACATTTTAAATTAAAACCAATATATACCAACAGACATTTTAAAATATCACGTTTCAGCTTTCCATATTTATAAAGTTTGAAGTTTCACGAAATTTACCCATCTACAATCCCAAACCAATCCGTGCCGGTATCAACTAATTTTATTATATGCAAAGTTTGAAGAAAATCGGTAAAAAACTACTCAAGTTAGAAAGCGGAAACGAACAAAATGCAATTTTTAACCTCAATCAAGGGCCATAACTCTAAGGTCATTTGACGAAATTTATCCATCTACAATCCCAAACCACTCCTTGCCGGTATCAATTCATATGCAAAGTTTGAAGAAAATCGGTCAAAAACTACTCAAGTTAGAGAGCGGAAACGAACAAAATGCAATTTTTAACCTCAATCAAGGGCCATAACTCTAAGGTCGTTTGACGAAATTTACCCATCTACAATCCCAAACCACTCCTTGCCGGTATCAACTAACATGCAAAGTTTGAAGAAAATCGGTCAAAAACTACTCAAGTTAGAGAGCGGAAACGAATGGAGACACCTGCATTTTCAAACAGTTAATTGACCTTTGTGACCTTGAAAATTAGGTCAAGGTCACCGAAATCTAATCACTCCATTCGGCTGTCCCAATGAAATTCCTGTGCCAGTTTGGTCTAAATCCATTCAGTGGTTCAGGAGATATTGTGCAGACAAAAAGCTACGCCGCCGACGCTGACGCCGACGGTATCCACACCAAAAACAATATGTCCCCCAACTCCTTCGGAGGGGGGACATAATCAAAGCCTTTTTAATATCTTGGATTAATATGAAGAAAACAAGAGGACCAATGGTCCTGAAACGCTCACCTGAGATATTAGAGATACTCAAAAACTTTCATACATGTTCTTGTAAAAGCCTTGTGACATATTTTGAGTTGTACAGGGTGTTAAGAAAGTTCGAAGACATCATTCAAAATGATACAGAGTGTTAAATAAAGCATTTAGATATTATTATATACTGTTATTTTAATCTTGAAAATATGTCATACAAGATATTATGGACAAAACTTTGCTTTATAGCAAACTGATAAGAAAAATACATGTGGAAATAAGCGACCCCTCTTCTGAATTGAGTGTCACAAAATGCAAAATGTGGGTTTAACCAGTGCTTGTCTGAGAAACTGTTAAACTTTCCAATACCAGTGGATTCATATTGCATACATTCTTTACAATTATTGTCAGGAATGTTTTTATGCTAATATGAGTCGTCATGTCCTACTGTCTCGTAAACTTTCTGGAATCGCTCAGCAAAGTCTTAGGGTACCCCCATTCCTGAAATAAGCCACAAATAGTTGGGGGTATAGGTAAAAATTTTATGAAAAATTTGAAACTGTGCGGTTATTGTCTTTTCCCTTTCTAATATAATGCTATTAGATATGCTGTGGCATAAAGAAAACTTATTTTCTATGACGTCCCTTTCTTATCTTTGAACAAAACTTAATAAACAATATGTAATACCTTAGCCTGACCCTAACATTCGTCAACATGAAATTTTGTGTTAAAAACTTCATTATTTTGAAAATAACTTACACATACAGCAGTTTATTCAGATTTGCGTGGTAATATTTGGTACAGGGATATGTATTGTTGTGATTTACGGTGCTTATGTCTGTAAAAAGGTTATATTGTTAACGAAATTTTCAATTTTCCTTCATTTTACCCTGTTTTGGTACTTTTTGGGGTCAAACTTAATGTAGGATGAAGTCTAACCACAAAATCTATAAAATGGACATTTTTAACTATTCTGTTCACTTAACAGACACTTAATTGATAATTTGAAATATTTTATGTAAGTGATTCGCTTCATATTTTGTTTCCATTAAGTCTTGATTACCCCTACCCCCTATTAAAACAACCACGGCTTTTCTGATAATAAATTATGTGTTTTCATCTGATGAAAATTAATATGTTCTGAACTATCTTAAAATAACTATTATGTTCATGGTGATGTTAAGAACAGTGACTATCACTAAAGGTTATTTTATGTTCCCTAATTTATATTGTGGATTTTTCAAATTTTGTTTAATATACCACCCCCTTTTAGACAATATCTCATAGAGAATGCAGCAAGCTGTGGCACCCTGACTTAGAAATTGTAACGTAAACCAGTCAAAACACAAGTTGAAGAAGTTTATTATACTGTGCGAACTGATATTAAAATGGGTTTAAAGTGTGTAGATTTTTGAGATTGTGTGATTATTCACTGTGGAATTATAAGGAATATTGCAATGTCTTCGAACTTTCTTAACACCCTGTATATGTAAAAAAAAAAACATGGCTCACCCCTTTTTTGGCCAGATATGTTAGGATGGCAATTTTTAAGTGAAACAATGGTCGTGTAACTTATGCAAACAATTTAGTGAGTTGAAAATGAAATATCTTTGACAGTTTTTGAGGTATAAAGCGGACACTGCATGGAAACTAATCAAAGGGAAATATACTCCTCTTAAAAAAATCTGATCACCTAAAATTATACAAATGTAAATTGCAAATCGTTTTTGCACTCTGTATACAATTAAATTTGGTCAATATGTTTTTACGATTAATTACTCTATTCTTAAAGACTGAAGGAGCTCTGAATCGAGCAACTGATCCCTAATTACAAAGCGAGTGGCTTTATTACTACATTACAGAGACTTTTACATTGTGGTTGTGTCTGGAGGAACAAGCAAGGGGAATCGTAGGACTAGACTGATTTTCTACACTCCACCCACTCGCATTCTTATAAAAATAGAACATCTATGTTTATTAGTGAGCATGTGCAAAAGATGCATACTGTATGCTAAAGTGCAGTTGACACACCAGATTGTGTAATGTAATTTTTAAAATTGACAAAAACAGAACGCAATTTCTATTCATTTACTTGGTAGTTGAAACACAACTGGTGAAACACAACTGGGTGTTCGGATTTTTTGAGGAGTATAACTCTTTAAAATATGCAAGCAAATGTTCTGGTTCTTGTGCATGACACATTATTTCATTGTGCTCTATGTGTATCAAGTTTCATCTTCTCGGACCAGACATGAAATTGCGTTGAAAATAAGCATAGGGAATTAATTTCAAAAAGTATGCAAGCAAGTTATGGTTTTCTAAAAATATGATAGCAAGAGTGGTTTTTGTGTACGACACATCTTTAACAGTATGAAGTTGCATTGAAATATCTTTAATGTGTTTCAAGTTGTACAGTGTATACAAAATTGTTACAAAAATAATTAAAGGGAAATAACTGTAAAAATATGCAACAGTTATGGTTCTTGGGCAAGACACATCGACAAATGTCTTCAGTTTCATAAAAATATCTTTAAACGGTTCTCAAGTTTATAACTGAGTGGACATGAAACTGTACGAAAAGTAATCAAGGGAAATACCAAGCTAGAGTTACGGTTCTTGAGCACAACACATTGTCTTATTGTGCTTTACAAGTGTATGGTTTCATTAAAATATTTTGATTTATGGTTCTTGTGCATGACACATCATCTCATTGTTCTGTAAAAGTGTTTGAAATTTTGAACAGTTTTTAAGTTATAGAGCGGACACGGTTTGTGACGAACGGGTAGATGGAAGGGGGAAAAACAATATGTCTCTGTTATTTAGAACGTCTCCTTACCCTGAAGCAACATAAGGGTCATTGATGTTGGGTAATTTTGTGCTTTTATGTATGGGGCAAGCACATGTCTATTTCTTTAAGTTATCCTCTTCAATCACATTTAATCAGCTTTCTGCATTATGTGACCTAAGTTGACCTTACCTTGAAATTTGTCAAGGTCATAACAGCGTCATGATTTATAAACACATTGTAGTACTCTAGTCTTAATTGCTACATGTCTAATTTCATTGCAACAGGCTCAGCAGTTTTGGAGAAGATTTTAAGGGTTTTAACCTTGTATAAGCATGGCGGCCATATTCTTCAGAGTACCAATGGTCCTGTAAATGCTAACCTGAGATTCTGTCTAAATTTAAGAATGTTTGTATAGATTACCAAGATCGGGTTGATAGATTGACAGATTGGTATGTTTTGCAGATTGTACAAAGCAACGAGAATGGGCGATGATGACGGCCAACACCGGACCATGGGTATCCTATAAACTCATCTTGTGAGCATTAAGGCCCAAATGAGCTACAGTATAACACATTTATGTTAAGACTCAAGGTAGGTAGCTATATTGTGGAGGATATTCTGTTGAAACATTTACGTTGTACCACTTCTTGTCAGCATTTCAGTTCATATTGTGTTTGACTAAAGCAGTATCATACGGACAAATGTTGACCAAAGGAACAGCTTTTCGATCTATGCTATAGTTTTCATATTTAATGCATCATGCATGCTTTACAGAAGGCTGGTAGAAGATAATGTTTGTTGCTTTTAAATTTTCAACTTGCTGATTGTATTTTTTATACCTTTATACCTTCTGGTGCCTGATTTGACTGTGAAAATCTCTGGCCTGCCATGCATATGGAACCAAGGTAAGTGAACTGCTGCAAAAGGTGTTTCAGTGAAAACAACTGGAATCCTTCATCAAATACTTTTATTCTCAAATTGCATCAAACACAGATCCTTACAACAAAAACGTAAAAAGTACTAAATAAATGAGGACTATTGTAATGTTATTGACACATTTTAGAAATTTGAAAAAGATAACAAAGTTTGATCAATCGTGGGTTTTGATAAAGCTAAAGTCTTAGATGACATAGAAATAATGAGACTGTGTCTATAACATTAATAGTATCACAATACTTTCAAAGACATCAGTTTTGTATGTCCATTTCTGATACTTAAATAGCTAGCAAAAAATCAATGGAAGAGTACATTCAAACACTAGAAATTAATCAAACACAAGTCAACAAAATGAAACAGGTCAAGTGATGTCACATAATTATTGAACACAATATTCATAACCTTAATGCCCTGTAGCTTGTAGGTTTCAGCAAAATATTATACATGTACTGAAAACATTTCTATTCTATTTTCTCTCAATTTCTATGTAAGTTTCAACAAAGTAATTCATATGTACTGATAGTATATTTATACTCATATTTTTATCTACCATTCTCTAAGCTTCTTGTGTTCATTTAAATGTTAATACATATAACATACATAATCAATACCTCTCAAGTTGACCAAAATTTAGGTACATTATAATAAAGACAGAATCAAGCTCTGGGTAAATAAACTTTTATGAAGCAAAAAGCATATCTGTCAATAACTCATAACAATTTGTTAATATACAGCAGCCAAACACTCCTGCTCACTGTTTTTCACTGTGCAACAATATTTCAAAGACTTGCAACAATATTGTTAAGCATATCTCCTTACCAAATATCTAACAAACTATGTCATTTTGTTTTATCCAAGCTATACTATATTGTTCCAATGAAACTTTTACAACCCATCTAAATCAGATTTCATTTTCATCTGCTGTTATAGACACAGTCTCTTTATTTTTAAATCTCATTGAAGATTTCTTTTTCATTTTCTTACACATTATATCTAACTGTCATTATAACACAACACACAGAAATTCAAACTAAATCATTTCACTACAGATTAACATAAAGTACATGTGGCTAAAATGCATAATGATAATAAAGAACATAAGCAGTGGCAGCTTATATGTTACAACAATGATAAAAGTACTAGATTTTTTTTTTCTTTGTTTTTTGTTTGAGTTGAGGTTTAACGTTTCAGTCAACAAATTTTCAGTCATCTCAGGATAGAGCCACTACTTCCTGAGTGCTTAATCAATATTATGTGCAGTAAATCTACTCTCTAAAATATAACTTGGCAGCGGAAGTGGTTCAGTTCCGTGGATCTGATGCGCTATTATTATGGGTCTGGGTCCCTGCGGAACTAGTTAAAATGAACAAATGCATATATATCAAAAATAGTTACAAAAGCATTGTACAAACAAATAAGTGAGAAAAAGCATAAGTGAAAGTTATAATCGAAGTACAAAAAAAAAAAAAAAAAAAAAAAAAAAAAGGTGGTGGCAACCCCAAATTCGCTAAACCACCCAATTTTAATACCTGGTGGGGTTACGCCTACAATTCTTATTTGATTTGCACTTTTGCTTACCAAAGACCACACTTCTCAATTCTTCTCTGCAACGATAAGCAAGCTGGAAGATTTTAGCGATAGTAATTACTATAATGGATTGGAATCCAGCAACAATCTCAGTCCCTAATATAGACAACACTATTTAGCTCATGACAAATTCAACCTTGCATCTTTATGGGGTTTTAAAGTTGCCATTGTACTTAACCAATAATATTATTTGTCTCAGGAATGAGTCATATCTGTATACTGATCTATTTTGTATTTATTTCATGTTCTGCAGCACATCATTCGATTATCTATCTGTCAATGGCACAATATACAAGTTTATGATCAGACCAATAAGCCTCGATAACATCACAAAATCCTTCAGAATTTGAAAAGATTAAATCTAGTACTGAACCAGAGTCAGTCGTACATTGCTTGATTTGCTGCATACATACAAATAATGTCTCCACAAAGTTTATAAATTCTGTATTTGCATCATCTATCTGTATGTTGAAATCACCTAAAATGACTAATTTAGCATTTAGATCAACAGCTGGCCTAAGATGACAAAGAATATCCTTTCGAAAATCAGTTTGTAAACTTTTTGGGTATTTGTACAACACAACAACTTGAATATACCCTTTCTGAATGCTGAATATACCAACGAATATGAATTCAAATTACTTGCACTGCGACTTCACAACCTTTTGAATCTGAAAATATTCCTTCACATATAAGGCAAGTCCATGAAATGGCCTCTTCACTGATTCTTTTTCTGTGTCATCAAGTCTTATAAGCCTGAATCGTTTCAGAGCAAAATGTACATTTTCATCCCTTTTGCATAACCTTGTTTCAGCAAATCCAATGACATCTGATGCCAACACATTTGGTTCAAATTCAACATCCTTAAAGTGTTTATGCAAGGATCTAGCATTGTTGAATGCGATTTTGGTTTTACGAGGATCAACTTTATACAGTGGAACATAACAGAGCTCTAAAGCAGCTTCTGTGCGTAGCCTTTGCATCTCTATATTCACCTGATTATCTATAGCCATGGTATCTTCATTCATGTCCAATATATATAAATCATCCAGCTTTTTCACTCTACTGAATGCAACATAGTGCATATGTGGCATTATGTACTTTCTGGGTTTCCCATATCTGTCCTCTGCCTGGGATAAATCAACAACTACCCTGTCTACTGTTGCATCTTCAGCCTTGTAGACTGTTTTACCTGAAGCTGGTGTCACTGGAAATTGGCTTCTCTGGAATGTTTTATAATTATGTATAAATGTCCGTTGTATTTCAAAAACAGGTGTCCAATCTGGATGGATGCCTGAGCTGTAGAATTTTCTGTTGTTTTTTTTTTTCACGTGTTGCCCTTCCAACTCGGGGGTCATCAAACAAAACCCAAATGATGCTTGGACGATTTGTTCCTTCCATCCATCTAAAGTCAATGTGTTTCACCACACCTGTAGCACCATTGGTTAAACCGTCTTCAACATCCACATTTGCTGTATGAACAACAATCATTCCTTCAACAACTGTCAATGACTTCATTAATTGACCAGTTTTCCCATACTCTTTTGGAAGCGCAGCAATCAAGGACTGGCACTTTTAGCCGGAATATTTTGTGTGACAACAATATCATGGCATTGTATAACAATCTTTTCTCCCGGCAATTGACTCAAAATAGTGTCATTGTGCTGGTCTACAAAACAATTCTCAACAAATAAATGAAGGGCATCCTTCGGGTAGTCACCAGTATCGCGATCAACAACACATGCCTGCAACTTTTGTTTGTCTTCCTCTGTCATTTCATTCAATCGAAGTCGATTTAACAGCTGTGCAAGATCATCTTTCTGCCTCATGATATCAACCAATTCATACATTGTAAAGAGATCTTTCCATAAGTTCTTTCCTAGTGAAGATGCTCCTTCTTCCAAATCAAGACTTATCAAGAAATCACCTATTGGCTTAAGTTGGTAAAGATCCCCAACAGCAATAACACTTAAACCACCAAACACTTCTTTTGTTCCCATAAGCTGCTGTAAGCGAGTGTTGATGAAGTTTAATGTCTTGTTGCCTACCATTGATATTTCATCAATAATGACAATTTTCAGTTGTCTGTACTTAATTCTAAATGTATTCAACTCATCAGCTGAAAGGTGACTGGTGCTCTTTTGAAACATTTTTTGTGGAAAGCAGAGCAGATAGTTTGACCACTAATATTAAATGCAGCAAAACCCATGTAAGCACACAACAGAATCCTTTTATCATCTGGATTTTCTCCACCTTTCAAATTCAAAATCCTATACAGACTCTGATAAAGTGCTCGAATGACTACTGATTTGCCAACACCTGCCCCTCCTGTTAGGAAAGCATACACTGGCTTGTCTTTACATTTAACCCAATGCAGAATATGGTTGAAGAATTCTCTTTGTCTCAAATTAAGACTTCGGAGTAGTTGTAGGTATTCTTCTTCTGGTAATAAAATGGCACTGGTTTCTACTGGGGGCACTGAACAAGTCGACTGCAGTTCTATTCCAATATCATAATGTCTCTGCTCTACAACTCTGCTGGGGTTAAAACAAACAAACTTTTCTGATTCTCCTGACCCTTCTTCTTCTGCCTCCCTATTTTCTTGTTCTGCATTTGGTGCAATTTGATCGAAGTTCCTTTCCTCAGCTTCCATCATCTGCCTTGCAAGCTCAAGCTCTTCAGCATGATGCTCATACTCATTTCTTTTGGATATCAATGATGTCTGTATAGAGTTATAATGAGCCTCATATGTGTCAAAAGAACCTATCAAAATCTTTTTGTTCATTTCGCCAAGGTACGAAAAGCATTAACTGCTCTCTGAAGTAATTTTCTGGGTCCTTTTTCTGGTTATATTTTACATACCTTATTATTCTTGGTACTTTTCTTTTTTCGTATTTTGTTCCATTTTTTGCTTTGTACAGCAAATCTGAACTTTGACTGTTACTGTCATCCAAACAGTCATCACCTTCATCCTCAGAGCTACTGACAAAACTGTCATCATCATTAGTGTCATCAACCTTCTGTGGGAGTTTATTTCCTTTTGGATAAATAATGTCAATCTTTGAGACATAATCAGCTAGGCAAAATTTTCCAAGCTGCCTGGGTCTTTTAGCGTACCTCTGTATTGAATTCTCTGATTCTATATCTGTAGATTGAGCGGGAAGTTCATCAAGAGCAGCTTTAGGCTTTAGCAGAAAGATTCTCTCTTCTGGTATGGATGTATTGATGAAAACAATATCCCTTGTGTATTTTGTCAAAGGAATTTGCAGATCAAGATAAACAGCTTCTTGAGCACTGACCTCCACACAGTTTGAAAATACATTCCCAATATACCTGACTTGTTTCTTCAGGTCAAGGTTTCCTCTTCTAGCCTCTTTTGCTGCTGCATCAAGTTGTGCACTCATACCTCTTTGTGATTTACTTATATAGCCAACAATATATGAAGCACACCCGTATGGTTCAAGAACAATTTGAATGTCAAGATTGGCTTTCCAAGCAAGAAGTATGTTTTCAGAAAATGGATTTATCCTCATTCCCTTTGTCTTGCGTTTTAATAAAACCTTTGGTGCTTTCAAGGAGCTTCTGATGCAACAAATGTAGTCTTCAAAGTTCATTTTAGCAATGTTTTCTAAAAACTCCTCAAATGACATATCTTCACTTTCATTGCACTCATTCATTGCTTTTTGTAGCTCTGCATTCTTTTTTTTGTACTTGTCAACATTCTCTTCAAGCGGATGCAACAACATAGTCTTCGGCAATGGTGGCAATGGAAATCCAAACCTACATATTGGTTTTCCCTTTTTTCTGCAGGTTCTAGAATGTTTGTGACTTTGAAGGTTAACAAGATCTGCTGTTTTCTTATTATCACTACTGCAAGTGAGGTACCGGTCAACAAACTGAACTATTTCCTCTTCAGAGTTTGTTTCTAAAGTTGGAGCATTCTCTACCCAAACAAGCATATGAATATGAGGGGAGCCACGCTGCTGAAACTCAACTCTATAAAAATAGTCACACACTTTTCCAATCGGCTCCCAATTGCTTTTTAGAATTGAATTGAGAAACTCTTGTACCCTATGATCAAAGTACCTTGAACATGTAACTGGGTCTTTCTGGACAAGCTTTGTTTTCTCTTGCCAAGTTAGCTTTTCTATTTCTTTTTCAGAATATTCAATACCATCATTCAATTTTGCTAACATTCGCAACAGATCTGTCCATCTAGTATCAGCAGCTGACAATGACATAAACCAAGTAGGCAAGGAAAGTTGTCTAATCATAGCAAAAATGTCTTTTTTACGCATTTCCAAATAGGCTGGTCAATTTCGCAGCTGGCGAAATATATAATAGCCTTCATCAAGATTTACAAGTTTGTCCAAATAATTTGAATCTCTAGCTTCCGCTGCTGTAATTTTTTTGCCTTTTCTTTTACACCTTCTAACAGCTAAGTTGACTTTGTCACTGATTTGTTTCATCTGCAGCTTTTTGTGTTTAAAGAATATATTAGGAACTGACTGTGCAGCTCTCCTGTCAACACTTCGCAATTCCCACTTTACAATGTCACTCTAGTGAACTGGCACCAACCTTTCATCCTTGTTAGGTGGTGTCTGACCACAAAATATTGTTGGAAAGCATAAATACTCAGCATCTTTATCTTGATATAAACTTAAAGGATGTTGTCCTTCACCTGGTGCAAAAGTGAAAACTTTATCATATTTATTGTCAATATCAGCTTCATCAACTAACGTATCTATATTTCCAACATGATCATTAGCATCTATCTCACTGTAATGATCGGAATCATAGTCATTTGATGCTTCATTGTCCTTTTCACTTTTCCTTCCTTGTTCCTGCTTGTCATTTGTTGTAGGAAATTTGTCATCAAAGTGCTCTTGTGACACTCCTAAAAATTCTCTGACAGTATCCTCTGCACTTTCAGTAACTTCCTGAAACCAGCTATCATCAACTACAAGGCCTGATTTTTTGTATAACTCGCTGTTGCATCATGCAGACAAAACCTTTAATGGTCTTACATTTTCTTTGAAGTCGACCTTTTTATATGAAAGTTTCTTTTTAAGTTGAATAGCAATGGTAAAAGTTTCATCCATTGGCCTTGGAAGACAGTTTATAGTAGGCTGAATATCAACAGGCACATTAATAACATTTCCTTTTAAGGAGTACTGGCCACCACGTGGAAGTTCTCTGATCTGCATAAATGGAATACGCAGTGCTATTAATCTTTCTTCTAGCTGATGTAAATTTAGTTCTACAGGTTTGTTTGGCCATTTGAAGCCATTAGCTACTGATAATCTTGGGCATTTTCTTTCCCGTAATGAACTTAAGCAGGTATGACAAACCCATTCTTCATTATTGACAGATGTAAAATCGGTGCAATACTGCCTTCTACTTTCTGCAGGAATGAGAGTGTTCTTTAACATTGAAACACTTTTTCTAAACCATGTTTGGTGACAACATGTACAAACATATAAGGGACCAATAGATATATTTGAATGAAACCGTCCAATAGTCTCTCCAATGGTTTCATTAGCCTTTTGGTGAGTTTTATGTGGCAAAGTTTCTGTGTCATGCTTGAATCTTTTGGTAGGAACATTCAATCTGGAGTTGTCCGTACATTTTCTCTTCTCCTGCCTTATCTGTTGCTTCTTGATTCTTTCACATTCCAGTACAATAGGATTTTTCCTTGCATTTTGTTTGGAAACCTTCTGGTATTTAATTTCTCTATCCTTAAAGACAGGGTCTTTTCTTGCATGTTGCTTTGATTCCATTTCCTTCATTTTGTAGGCATTATATTTTCTTGCATGCTGCTTTGATTCATTCTGGTACCTAATTTCTTCATCTTTAAAGTCAGGATCTTTTCTTGCATGCTGCTTTGATTCCATTTCTTTCCTTTTAAAGACAGGATCTTTTCTTGAATGCTGCTTTGATTCCATTTCTTTCATTCTAAAGGCAGAATCTTTTCTTGCATGCTGCTTTGATTCTTTCTGGTACCTAATTTCTTTACCTTTAAAGGCAGGATCTTTTCTTGCATGCTGCTTTGATTCCATTTCTTTCATTCTAAAGGCAGAATCTTTTCTTGCATGCTGCTTTGATTCCTTCTGGTTCCTAATTTCTTTATCTTTAAAGGCAGGATCTTTTCTTGCATGCTGCTTTGATTCCATTTCTTTCCTTTTAAAGACAGGATCTTTTCTTGAATGCTGCTTTGATACCATTTCTCTTCTTCTATAATTTGGATTTTTTCTGGCCATCTGTTTGAACACTTTATAATATTCAGTACGATTACGTAGCTTTCTTTTTTTGACAAAAATTTCTTTCTTTGTGTGCATACTACTCACATTTCTATGTGTTCTCTCAGCCTGTCGAAATTCTTGATCTTTGAAATAGGCTTCCATACGACTCATTATTTCATCTTTATAGCACTGTTCTTCTTAACATGGATTGGCAGGAAGTCAAACTGCAAATTATTATCAGATTCTAGTTTCATGCTGTCATAGAAGGCATACATACGAAGGGCGTTCAAAAAGTTCGCGGAAAAGTGCCATCATTTTCTTATTTTGTAAATCATGTGAATTAAATTATTACAGTTATATAGACAAACATGATTTGTACTTATACAGCAAATTTTGCTGCTCTGACATGAATACAATGTTAACAATGGTTGCTATGGAAACCGTACATCACAATTACCGGCCCACTTTTGTTCATTTTCGCAAAAAGTCGATGTTTAATGATGACGTTGCATTTGATAGTTTACCGTGCTTTTTTCACCAAACTTTGTATGAGCAAAGTTCAATATGTTTGCGGTGAGCACATGGCGTCATTTAAGTGTGTGACGTCATTTGGGCGTAAACCGGCCATATTGTTTAGTGGGTATGCCTAAAATATAAAGGGAACAACGGTATTTGATAAATTGTGTGTTTGGAACGGACTATAAAAGAAAGAAACACTGCTAAGAGCAGAAAGCGCATATGGCAACAAGGAAATAAAGAAAACGGCAATCAACAAGTAGTATGCATGATTTCTACACGCCCAGAAAAGCGTACATGTCGACTCACGCAGCGAAATGTCAAATAACGTCATACTTTCGAAAATGATCGTCATGATAGAAAAAAGTAGAACTCGTGAAATACACAACATATCGAATTGTAGTTTCGGCACAATTCACCGCATTTTACACACAGATCTGACAATTAGACGCCCGTTTGCCAGGTAGATTCCAAAAATGCTTAAGAGCAAGCCAACAGCGGCATGAATGTGTATAGCTTGACGTTGTTATGACGTTGGGCCGGTTTTACTGTTGTTACCTTAGAAACGCACGTGATTTAATGCCTAATTTTCATCCGATTTTATTCAAATTTTGTGCATATTATGTTAACTATATGTTAATTTACAACATGCACAGAGAACGCAAATTTCCCACGACAATTACAAATTTGGCAGCACTTTTCCTCGAACTTTTTTAATACCCCTCGTATATGTAACTAGGTCATCCAGATTTGAGAAAGTGATTAAACAGGATGCACCATCACTTGATGAAAGTCCATTTTCTCCATGGGAATGAGAATCAAAAAATATATACAGCCCATTCTTTCTAAAAACTGCCGAACATATTGCTCCAATAGTTAATAGACCAGATTGTACAGAGGAAAATGCTGACTGCAAGGTAGAGTGAAGTGTTGGTAAGCCATGATCTTGAGTTTCAACAAGAACACCACTTTCAATTTGATTTTTTTCTAACGTAAATTTTCCTATCTCTACTTCGAAATCATCTGGGATTTCTTCTAAGCTCAAAAGCTGATTAATGAACTTTCCATCTGTTTTCAACCTCCTAATAACAGTTTGATACAGAGCATCCCCTTCACACAGTACTTTATCTATTATTGAACTATTATCTACATTATGGCTAAGTGCATATGACAACATACATAATGAATTACATGTGCACTGATATCCTCTGGATTGCTCTGAAAATCTAACATCATTTTGATGAAAACTTCCAAAGACCAAATCATTGGCATTCCACAATGTTTCAGATGATCTTATTGCTTGATAACATACCGCATCATTGACTGAGCATGTGTCAAATAGATCATTGTCGGGCTCATATTGTGCTGTAACATCTTTATGAAGCTCTTCATTTTGTTTAGGCAATGTATTTTGAGGACAAAAACTTATGTTCCCACTTTCTCACGATTCCTTATTGACTCTGAAATGACAGTCTGATGCAGTATCAGGAAAAGCCTCCAAAATCACAGTATCAAAGTCTGTCTGTACATTTGAGCTAACATTTGCTATAAGCAAATTGAGATCAGTAATCACCTGTTTAAGCATACTGATATCTGTCTCCTCATCTGTTTCAGCATGTAACTGTTTATTTCCGCCTGTATTGCCAGTATTGCCTTTATTGCCTTTTTTGCCTGCCACCACTCTGGATGGGCTGCCTGCCACCACTCTGGATGGGCTGCCTGCCACCACTCTGGATGGACTGCCTGCCACCACTCTGGGTGGGCTGCCTGCCCCCCTTTCGGGAGGACTGTCATACCTGTCTGCTGAATCACTACCACCACCATCACCACTCTCTACTCTGGATGTCTCTCTGTCAGCTTGACCATCTGTCTTTAGCTTCTTCCTCCAATCCTCCTTTTTCTTTTCACACCTTTTCCAATTCTTCCGCCTAGGCATGATTAGTCACCTGAAAATAGAAGAAAACAAAATAGTGTAGAACTGTTAAGCATTTAGCCTAAATTCTTCAAATTAGAATCTAGAAGTATTATATTATCACAGTGAGGTACAATAAAAGTGTTTATCAGTTTGTAGAGCTGCTCAGGCTGCTCTGCTACTTTGCTGTTTGCATAGCAACATAAGTTTCCTTGCACTGAAGCTGATCTAATACGTACAATACAAGTAAAAAGGGCCTTAGCAAAACAGAAGCAAAAACCAAAGAAGCAGGTCAGTTGCTCTATTCTACATGTCAATAAACCCATTCATTTTTACTGCTGAGATAGTATTATCTTTCTAGTTTCTAAATTTCAGATTCTACGAATACTTATCTGCTGTTTTACCATCAGCAATATCTGCTTTTGACTTCTTTCTTCACTCTGTCCTTCTATTTTCTAACTTCAATTCAGCCATTTCTACCTCCTTGGAATAGCAACAACCTGAAAATAGAAGAAGAAAAAAAAACATGTTTAAATACATGCACATGGCTTGAGTCCCTGTGAAAGCATAATGTACAGTCAAACAAGTTCAATTCAGGGTCAAAAGGTTTGTAAAAGATTTTAACCATTATACTATAATGGATGTGGGGAGGCTTTGATGATGTGGCCTTGACAAAAAAAGGCTAAAGCAAGGCAGGCCAACCCCTTTTGTCCAAATTTTTTAAGAGTGGTAAACTTTCTGTCCATTTGCCCATTTTAACCATAAAATGACTTTGTAACAGTTTTCCTTATTCAAATGCATTCATGAGTTACACAAATTACCCTTGCTATAAAATAGGTCATCTCAGGGTAAGCAGCTGACCTTGCCATAACTAGGTCAAGGACATCTCAGGGTAATGATTAATATATATATTGTGATACTTGAGTCCCCATTCAAATGCGCAGGCAAACTATGTTGAACTTGCTGTAAAAGAGGTCAAGGTCAGCCCAGTGTCATAATTTATAAACAAATAGAAGTACTCTGGTCACTGATGCTACAAACCAAGTTTACCGGTAATTGAAATCGGTCTACAGGTTCTAGAGAAGAAGATTTTTGAAGGGTTTTTTTTTTTACCATATATGGACATGGAGGTCATCTTGGTCATGTGACCAAAATTATTTTTGTACACATTGATTTCTTATTCCCATAGATGGTTCTCATAAAATTTTGCTTTGATTGGCCAAACGGTTTCAGAGAAGAAGATCTTTGAATATTATTGTAATATACATGTATATTGCCTCTGTATGGAGCCAGACCAACCCCTGGGGTCCAAACTTTTTCAGAATCTTATATCTTCAATTCATTTGCCCATTTCCTTTAAGTTTTCCCTTTCAAATGACATTTTCACAATTTTCCCCATTTAAATGCATGGGCGACCTATGTTGACCTTGCCCTATAAGGTCAAGGTCATCCAAAGGTCATGATTTATAAACACTTTGTAGTACTCCAGTCCCCAATGCTACATGCCAAGTCTCGTTGAAATCGGTCCACCGGTTCCAGAGAAGAAGATTTTTGAAGGGTATTTACCATATATGGGCATGGCGGCCATCTTGGTCATGTGACCTGGATTATTTATAAACACATTGGTTCCCCCTTCCCAAAGAAGCTTCATATAAAATTTGGCTTTAATTGGCCAAGCGGTTTCAGAGAAGAAGATCTTTGAAAATGGTGGATGACGACGGACGACGACGGACGCCGGACGCCGGATTATGGCCATCCTATAAGCTCACCTTGTGAGCCTAACGGCTCAGGTGAGCTAATAATGCACCAGGGCTGGGGCAAATGAGTCCCTGGGGTCCAATGTTTTTCAGAATCATTAATATTCAGTCCTACTGCCCATTTCCTGCAAGACTTTCACTTAAAATGACATTTTAAAAGTTTTCCCCATTCAAATGCATTGGCGACCTATGTTGACCTTGCCGTAAAATATGTCAAGGTCATCCAAAGGTCATAATTTATAAACACATTGTAGTACTCTAGTCCCCGATGCTTCATGCCAAGTTTCGTTGAAATCGGTCCAGTGGTTCTGGAGAAGAAGAATTTTGAAGGGTTTTTACCATATGAGGGCATGGTAGCCATCTTGGTCATGTGACCTGGATTATTTAGAAACAAATTGGTTCCCCCTTCCTATAGATGCTTGATATACAATTTGACTTTGATTGGCCAAGTGGTTTCAGAGAAGAAGATCTTTGAATATTTTTGTAATATACATGTATATTGCCCCAGGGTGGGGGCAGACCAACCCCTAGGGTCCAAATGTTTTTCAGAATTACCTACCTTCAGTCCATTTGCCCATTTCCTGCAAGATTTGCCTTTCAAATGACATTTTAACAATTTTTCCCATTCAAATGCATGGGCGACCTATGTTGACCTTGCCGTAAAATAGGTCAAGGTCATCCAAAGGTCATAATTTATAAACACATTGTAGTACTCTAGTCCCTGATGCTTCGTGCCAAGTTTCATTGAAATCGGTCCAGTGGTTCCTGATAAGAAGAATTTTGAAGGGGTTTTACCATATAAGGGCATGGTGGCCATCTTGGTCATGTGACCTGGATTATTAATAAAGAAATTGGTTCCCTATTCCTATAGATGCTTCATATAAACTTTGGCTTTGATTGACCAAGTGGTTTCAGAGAAGAAGATCTTTGAATATTTTTGTAATATACATGTATATTGCCCCAGGGTGGGGGCAGACCAACCCCTAGGATCCAATATTTTTTCAGAATTACCTACCTTCAGTCCATTTGCCCATTTCCTGCAAGATTTGCCTTTCAAATGACCTTTTAACAATTTTTCCCATTCAAATGCATGGGCGACCTATGTTGACCTTGCCGTAAAATAGGTCAAGGTCATCCAAAGGTCATAATTTGTAAACACATTGTAGTACTCTAGTCCCCGATGCTTCATGCCAAGCTTCGTTGAAATCGGTCCAGTGGTTCTGGAGAAGAAGAATTTTGAAGGGTTTTTACCATATATGGGCATGGTGGCCATCTTGGTCATGTGACCTGGATTATTTATAAACACATTGATTCCCCCTTCCTATAGATGCTTCATATAAAATTTGGCTTTGATTGGCCAAGTGGTTTCAGAGAAGAAGATCTTTGAATATCTTTTAATATACATGTATATTGCCCAAGGGTGGGGGCAGACCCACCCCTAGGGTCCAATTTTTTTTTTTCAGCATTACCTACCTTCAGTCTGTTTGCCCATTTCCTGCAAGATTTGCCTTTCAAATGACATTTTAACAATTTTTCCCATTCAAATGCATGGGCGACTCATGTTGACCTTGCCATAAAATAGGTCAAGGTCATCCAAAGGTCATAATTTATAAACACATTGTAGTACTCTAGTCCCCGATGCTTCATGCCAAGTTTCGTTGAAATCGGTCCAGTGGTTCCTGAGAAGAAGAATTTTGAAAGGTTTTTACCATATAAGGGCATGGTGGCCATCTTGGTCATGTGACCTGGATTATTAATAAACACATTGGTTCCCTATTCCTATAGATGCTTCATATAAACTTTGGCTTTGATTGGCCAAGTGGTTTCAGAGAAGAAGATCTTTGAATATTTTTGTAATATACATGTATAGCTCGGCAAATGGGTCACTGTATGGGCGGCAACTTTAATATTCATATCTGGGCATGATCGGCTAGTCCATCTGTTCAAGTAGGGAGATAATAGAAAAGTCGAATTCAGTCAGTCTAGAGCGCTGTCACATATTTTACCGTTAAAGATCAGCTACCTATTTTGTCCAATCCAGTAAACTAGACAAACTCGAATTTTCATTCTAACGGACAACATGTGAGTTGAGTCTTTCAACTGTATACCTTTAGCTTTTACCTAGGTCAAAAGTAGACCATACCCAATAACGTATTCATAAGGTAACGCCCATACAGTGACCTATTTGCCGAGCTATATATTGCCCAAGGGTGGGGGCAGACCAACCACTAGGATCCAAAATTTTTTCAGAATTACCTACCTTCAGTCCATTTGCCCGCTGCAAGATTTGCCTTTCAAATGACATTTTAACAATTTTTCCCATTCAAATGCATGGGCGACCTATGTTGACCTTGCCGTAAAATAGGTCAAGGTCATCCAACGGTCATAATTTATAAACATATTGTAGTACTCTAATCCCCAATGCTTCATGCCAAGTTTCCTTGAAATCGGTCCAGTGGTTCTGGAGAAGAAGAATTTTGAAGGGTTTTTACCATATATGGGCATGGCGGCCATCTTGGTCATGTGACCTGGATTATTTATAAACACATTGATTCCCCCTTCCTATAGATGCTCCATATAAAATTTGGCTTTGATTCGCCAAGTGGTTTCAGAGAAGAAGATCTTTGAATATTTTTTAATATACATGTATATTGCCCCAGGGTGGGGGCAGATCCACCCCTAGGGTCCATTTTTTTTTTTCAGAATTACCTACCTTCAGTCCGTTTGCCCATTTCCTGCAAGATTTGCCTTTCAAATGACATTTTAACAATTTTTCCCATTCAAATGCATGGGCGACCCATGTTGACCTTGCCATAAAATAGGTCAAGGTCATCCAAAGGTCATAATTTATAAACACATTGTAGTACTCTAGTCCTCGATGCTTCATGCCAAGTTTCGTTGAAATCGGTCCAGTGGTTCCTGAGAAGAAGAATTTTGAAGGGTTTTTACCATATATGGGCATGGCGGCCATCTTGGTCATGTGACCTGGATTATTTATAAACACATTGATTCCCCCTTCCTATAGATGCTTCATATAAAATTTGGCTTTGATTGGCCAAGTGGTTTCAGAGAAGAAGATCTTTGAATATTTTTGTAATATACATGTATATTGCCCTGGGGTGGGGGCAGACCAACCCTGGGGTCCAAATTTTTTTCAGAATTACCTACCTTCAGTCCATTTGCCCATTTCCTCCAAGATTTGCCTTTCAAATGACATTTTAACAATTTTCCCCATTCAAATGCATGGACAACCTATGTTGACCTTGCCGTAAAATAGGTCAAGGTCATCCAAAGGTCATACTTTATATACACATTGTAGTACTCTAGTCCCCGATGCTTCATGCCAAGTTTCGTTGAAATCGGTCCAGTGATTCCAGAGGAGAAGATTTTTGAAGGGTATTTACCATATATGGGCATGGCGGCCATCTTGGTCATGTGACCTGGATTATTTATAAGCACATTGGTTCCCCCTTCCCATAGATGCTTCATATAAAATTTGGCTTTAATTGGCCAAGCGGTTTCAGAGAAGAAGATCTTTGAAAATGGTGGACTACGACGGACGACGACGGACGACAGACGCCGGATCATGGCCATCCTATAAGCTCACCTTGTGAGCCTAACGGCTCAGGTGAGCTAAAAATGAGTATGATATCTTTATCTTCCTCATGCACAAATCTGTTTCAAAATAGCGTCTTTTTCGAATCTTTTTATTTTTTTCCCTCTTTATATGCCTATTGATGTCCTTTTTTGTCCATTCCTAAGCAATGATCTATGAAATTCCAAAATTGTCCCGCCCATTCCTTGCGTAAATTAGGAATTCCTACTTTGTCCAAATCGATTCCTACTTTGTGCACAGAGTTTATCAGCTCACTATTTCCCTTGTACAATTCTAGAATTGTCCGGTTCAATTCTAGAATCAGCCGACAAAGTAGGAATTCCTACTTTGCGCAGGTGCAATTCGGTATTGCACCGATTCCTACTTTGCGCAGAACATTTATATACATGTATATAGCCCGGGGCATGGGGGTAGTCCAGTGGGGTCCAAAATGTTTCATAATCTTAAATCTTCAGTCCATTGGCCCGTTTCCTGCAAGTTAAATAGCCCTTCAAATTTTCCCCATTCAAATGCATCTGCCACCTATGTTGACCTTGCCATAAAGTAGGTCAAGGTCATCCCAGGGTCATGATTTATACAAAATTGTAGAGCTCCATACCCTGAAACTTCATGTCAAGTTTCAAAATCATAGGCTGTCTGGTTCTGAAGAAGATTTTTAAAGGTTTTTGCTATTTATAGCCATGGTAGCCATCTTGGTCATGTGACCATGACCATTTATACAAACTTTGGTTCCCCTTCCTTACAGTGTTCCACATAGAAGTTTGTCCCATTTTAACAATTTTCCCCATTTAAATGCATAGGCGACCTATGTTGACCTTGACATAAAATAGGTCAAGATCATCCCAGTGTCATGATTTATATAAAAAAGGTTTTCGCTATTTATAGCCATGGTGGCCATCTTGGTCATGTGACCTTGACCATTCATACAAACTTTCATTCCCCCTTCCTAACCATGTTCCACTTAAAGTTTGTCTTTGATTGGCCAAGAGGTTTCAGAGAAGAACATTTTCATAAACATAAATATTCTGACTATTTGCCCAATTTGCCTTCAAGTTTTGTCCTTCAAATCACATTTTAACAAATTTCCCCATTCAAATGCATGGGCGACCTATGTTGACCTTGCCGTAAAATAGGTCAAGGTCATCACAGGGTCATACAGCCGAATTCAAAATAGGAGCAATTCAAAATAGGAGCACGCCATCAAACTTTCTTACACATTAGTCCGTTAAACTGACATTGCTACATCAAACAAAGAGCGGCTAACATCAAGTGTTTCTAAATCAGGACTTCAAAGTCTATGTAACCCTTTGTAGTATAAAGTGAACTAAATTAACAGCAGCATCTGACTGAGCATAGCCAATGCTCAAGCTGGTAGATAAATCTAAGTCCCGCCCATATAATTTGTGTGACAGCTGACCAGTTTAATTGAAATCAATATTGGACAACATGCAGTTTAAAGTAATTGTAAATTTTATGATGTTGTTTTGGCTGCTGAAAAGATGCTTGACCTGTCAATTGTAATCTAATACATGTATGTCATAACTGAAATAGGGTTGATGTATTTTCACACAATTGACCAAGATTACCCCTAGGGCAACAGAAAGTATATCTATTTGCATTTCAAATTGATAAACAATTATCGTATCTAAGATCCCATGTTTTTTTTTTTTTTTTTTTTTTTTTTTTTTTTGTTTTTTTTTTTTTTTTTTTTTGTTTTTTTTTTTTGTTGTTGTTGTTGTTGTTGTTGTTTTTTTTTTTTTTTTTTGATATAAAGCCGTGCTGAATTATCTTCAGTGCGTAACAAAATTTGAATTTTATTTGAATTGGCTTTGGGTTGCTTTCTTTTATACACAAGAAAACAATTTTCCAATCATTTCTGGACTGAGACTTTGTTTCTTAGGTAAGAAATAGTACTTAGGGGTAGCTCAATTACATGCATCTTGTTCAGTGAAACAACATGACTGAGAAGGGGTTTGTTAGACTTGTCCCTTAATGGAGCACAAAGATCTGTAACTCGACCATTGCAGTAAGCAAGCCAAAACTCAAGACAGAATGAACAGGGTCTGCTCTCTTCAAACTATTTTCCCCTATGAAATTCCTAATTTCATCCCAAGTTAATGGACACATGAGCTGCATCATGAGAAAACCGGATTTTTGCTCAAGCGAAAAAAAGGGTAAAGATCAGCTGTGCTACACGGCTGACCCAGTACAGTTCCCCTTCTACTTGCTTCTAAAGTTTCAAGTTTCTAGATTTCTTCTATGACTGCACAGCCTGATTTGTGTCTGACATGGTATGAAACCCTGATCGGCATGATTTAATCATGACTTTATTTAAAGTGGAGGGTCAATTGGACTAGTCTAATCTTCCCTAACATGTAAGTCAGATTTATATTGAAAGTGGGACTGGACAGCTCTTTCCTGGTTGTGTGATTTTCTAGATTTTGTCATGCGTCTGTTTTTCAAACTACAAATCGACAGTTGTGCGATGTCATTTAACGGTTATTTGTCACAATGATTTGCATGAGTCGCAAACTGGTCAACAAACAGTTCAACTCAACGAGACCCCAATGTCAAAATTGCATTTTATGGCAAATTGGCTGTTGTCACTTACTTGTCACAAACTTGTGTCCATTAACCATCACATTCCAGTGAGATACTAGCTTTAGAGAAACTGTCGATCACATTGAGGAAAATGTGACTTTTTGCTCAATGCCACAATGAACAACAAACCAGAGTCCTACACTTTGTCATTGTCCCTGAGTTCATCATGGTGGTTATCATAATTTATCTGTTTGTCCCGGTTGATTCATTGACTAGTTAGAGATGCAACGATAGGATCGAACAATTAATAAAATGTTGTGAACAACTTCAGAGGCGGATGGTGAGGTTAGGAGTCTGTAAAACCAGTTTTTTAAAGCCCCCAGTAATTTTATATTACTTATAAATCCAAGGCGATACCTTTGTTGTGGCTCTTATTATTTTATGTTTTGGCATTGAATTTTTGTGCTGTTTGCACCTTTATATGTTGCCATATTTTTGGTTAAGTTCTGGTAATTGAGTGGTCACCTATTGGGAAAGAGCTGCTCACTAAGCTTTTGGTATGGTTTCCTAGTATAAGTACCTGATTGTAAATTTAGTTTTTCCCCCATCTCAATTTTTGGAGTGAGAATTTCTTTCTGATTGCACCATTTCCTGATCACTGCCTACAATTTTACCTTTACATTCGCACAGAAGTTAACATTTCAATTTCAAAGATCAATTCTGATTTACTAAATCACAATAAAATTCCTACTGAACACCTTAAAATAAATCAAAATGTGAACATAATACCCTTTCATCCCACTCAACACTCTATCTTACATAAATTACAAGGATCATTATTTCTCATCTTTAATCTGTTAAAACAAATATCCATGCTTCAAAATAGGCAGTCTAAGGGGATGGTTAAAACAAATTGCAAGACATACATTTGATCTAATTTGTTTTAGATTCCTATGATTATTGACTTATTGAAATAAATTCAGCCACTGTCAATATCAGAGGTCATGTAGTTCCTCCTTCAATAGTGGGCGGAGCTTAACTTGTCCTGTCTAAATGTATATACTGATACTATTTTTGGAACATAAATGACAGCAGTGGTGGTCCAGATTCTTTGATCTTATGGTGAGACATCATCCAGGTGTTATGTCAGAAAACTACCAAAAGTTCTTGAATGATGAAATTTGCTATAATCTATATAAACTTAGTAGAGCATACTGCCTGAGGCTTCATGCCAAGTTTCAAAATCATAGACCTTCTGGTTCTGGAGAAGAACATTTTTAAAGGTTTTTGCTATTTATAGCCATGGTGGTCATCTTGGTCATGTGACCTGTACCATTTATACAAACTTTCGTTCCCCCTTCATAAGTAGATACTGCACAAAAAGAGAGCAGATTTCCAAAAGGGTGCATTTTCGTTACGCGTAACATTGTAGATTTTTGTAACAAGCAACTGCAGAAGTATATGTGAAACCAAGGGTCATGATTTATATTATACACTGTAGTACTTTAGCCATGCCAAGTTTCTTTGAAATCGATCCACCGGTTCCGGAGTATAAGATTTTTTAAGGGTTTTTACCATATATGGGCATGGTGGCCATCTTGGTCTTATGACCTGGATTATTTATATATACATTGGTTACCCCATCCTATAGATGCTTCACATAAAATTTGGTTTTGATTGGTCAAGTGGTTTCAGAGAAGAATGAAGATGTTTGAATATTATGGAAATACACTGTCCCGGGGTGGGGGGGATATGAGCTCCTGGGGACCAATTTTCTTTTAGAATCATTAATATTCAGTCCTACTGCAGATTTCCTGCAAGAATTTCACTTTAAATGTCATTTTAAAAGTTTTCCCCATTCAAATGCATTGGCGACCTATGAAGACCTTACTGTAAAATAGGTCAAGGTCATTACATTGAGTTATCGATACTTCATGCCAAGTTTCATTGAAATCGGTCCACCACTTCTGGAGAAGATTTATTTTTGAAGGGTTTTTACCATATATGGGCATGGCAGCCATCTTGGTTATGTGACCTCGATTATTTATAAACACATTGGTTACCCCATCCTATAGATTCTTCACATTAAATTTAGCTTTGATTGGCCAAGTGGTTTTAGAGGAGAAGATGTTTGAATATTATGGAGATATACGTGTATATTGCCCCGGGGTGGGGGCATATGATCAATGGGGTCCTCTTTTTTCAGAATCATTAATATTCAGTCCTACTGCCCATTTCCTGCAAGACTTTTACTTTAAATGACATTTTGAAAGTTTTCCCCATTCAAATGCATTGGCGACCTATGTTGACCTTGCCGTAAAATAGGTCAAGGTCATCACAGGGTCATGATTTATATATACATTATAGTACTTGAGTCATCCATACTTCATGCAAAGTTTCGTTGAAATCTGTTCACCGGTTCTGGAGAAGAAGATTTTTGAAATTTTTTTTACCATATATGGGCATGGCGGCCATCTTGGTCATGTGACCTGAACTATTTATATACATATTGGTTCCCATTTCCTATAGATGCTTCATAAAAAATTTGGCTTTGATTGGCCAAGTGGTTTCAGAGAAGAAGATCTTTGAAAAGTGTGTATGGACGAGAGACTGGCCAAGGTCAAGAGATGACCTTGAGCTTAATTAATCATATACCTTCATTTAATCCATTAGTTGTTTGCATCTACCACTTTTCAGGTCTCAAGCTGCAATAGTTTTCAAAAAATCCATAGTTTTCACTTTTTCCCATGTAAAAGCCAATGTTTCCAATATTGACCTTGCCGTAAAATAGGTCAAGGTCATTGCAGGGTCATGATCATTTCATAGAAATCAGTTCATCGGTTCTGGAGAAGATGATTTTTAAAGGTTTTTACCATATATGGGCGTGGTGGCCATCTTGGTCATGTGACCTGGATTATTTATATTTACCTATAGATGCTTCATATAAAATTTGGCTTTGATTGACCAAGCAGTTTCAGAGGAGAAGATCTTTGAAATTGTGGACAGACGGACGAAAGACGGACGATGGACGGACTGACGCAGGATCATGGCCATCCTATAAGCTCACCTTGTGAGCCTAACAGCTCAGGTGAGCTAAAAATTGAAATGCCCTTTATATAAATATTAAACCAAGCTAAAAACGACATTAACACTGAACATTACTTTTGGGAGCTTCATTCTTTTATCGATTTTAGTAAATATGAGGGGCGATCTGAAAATACGTATAAAAATGCTGTAAAATAATTTTGCATCATCCGATTGAAATGAAATTTAGTACGAATAAACATTGACCCTTTTGTGATTAAATGTCATCGTCATTTCATGCACAAGAAACCGTAATGACCGGCTCACCTGTACCCCTGGGTTGACTTTGTTTGTGTATTTGGGGGTTTGTGAAAGTATGTCAACATTTTGTTAATGAAAACTAATTTTCTAACATTCATTGGCCGTTTTTCAAAAACATACAGCATCCTGATGCTTTATCGATTAATACGGTGAAATTGAATTCAAAACAGGTTAGCGTAAATATGCCAGAATGTCGATTTCGTTTTGTAAACTTAAATTCAATACCTTGTTTTCTGACCGATGTTTAACGAAATAATAACCAGAGTACCAATGGTCCTGTAAACGCTCACCTGAGATCTGCTACATATGCCAATAAACATGTTTGAATATTATGGTATTTAGCCCCAGTGCAGGGGCAGATGAAGCCCTTGGGCCATTTGTTTTCAGAATAATCAATTTTCTGTCCATTGCCAGTTTCTATTTTATTTATTCCCTTTAAATGACATGTTAACAGTTTTCCCATATTCAAATGCATTGGCAACCTATGTTGACCTTGCCGTAAAATAGGTCAAGGTCATCACAGTATCATGATTTATATATACATTGTAGTACTTAAGCCATCAATGCTTCATGCCAAGTTTCTTTGAAATCAGTCCACCGGTTCCGGAGAAGATTTTTGAAGGGTTTTTACCATATATGGGCATGGCGGCCATCTTGGTCATGTGACCTGGATTATTTATATATACATTGGTTACCCCATCCTATAGATGCTTCACATAAAATTTGGCTTTGATTGGCCAAGTGGTTTCAGAGAAGAAGATGTTTGAATATTATGGACATATACATGTATAATGCCACGGGGTGGGGGCATGAGCTCCTGGGGACCAATCTTTATCAGAATCATTAATATTCAGTCCTACTATGCATTTCCTGCAAGACTTTTACTTTAAATGACATTTCAAAAGTTTTCCCCATTCAAATGCATTGGCAACCTATGTTGACCTTGCCGTAAAATAGGTCAAGGTCATCACAGGGTCATGATTTATATACACATTGTACTACTTGAGTCATCAATACTTCATGCCAAGTTTCGTTGAAATCGGTCAACCGGTTCCGGAGAAGATTTTTGAAGGGTTTTTACCATATATGGGCATGGCGGCCATCTTGGTCATGTGACCTGGATTATTTATATATACATTGGTTACCCCATCCTATAGATGCTTCACATAAAATTTGGCTTTGTTTGGCCAAGCGGTTTCAGAGGAGAAGATGTTTGAATATTATGGAGATATACATGTATATTGCCCCGGGGTGGGGGCATATGAGCCCCTGGGGTCCATTTTATTTTTCAGAATCATTAATATTCAGTCCTACTGCCCATTTCCTGCAAGACTTTCACTTTAAATGACATTTTAAAAGTTTTCCCCATTCAAATGCATTAGCAACCTATGTTGACCTTGCCATAAAATAGGTCATGGTCACTACAGGGTCATGATTTATATACACATTGTGGACCTTGAGTCCCTCATGCTACATGCCAAGTTTCAAGATCCTAGGCCTTTGGATTCTGGAGAAGAAGATTTTTGAAGGTTTTTACTATATATGGGCATGGCGGCCATCTTGGTCATGTGACCTGGATTATTTATATACACATTGGTTCCCCCTTCCTATAGATGCTTAACATAAAATTTGGCTTTGATTGGCCAAGCGGTTTCAGAGAAGAAGATCTTTGAAAATGGTGGATGACGCCGACGCTGATGACGGACGACGGACGGACGCCGGGTGCCTACCTATCCTATAAGCTCCCCTTTGAGCCTTCGGCTCAGGTGAGCTAAAAAGCCTGGTATAAACTTTAACTAGTAGACACAATGTCAAGATTAAAAATGATTCAAGCTTGCAGTAAAGATATACTTTAAAAATGACCTCTAAAATGCAACATTGTCGAAAATCTCAACACTTTTGTCTATTTCACAGAACTGGTATTTGCAAGACTCTGGAGACAAATCCATTCGATAAAAATTCTTGTAACTTTACAAACATAAGCCGTGTACATTGTAGTTGATAAGTATTAAATCAACTGTGGGCTAACGCAATCAAAGCGGGTGCTACACTAGTAACTTTGAACTAAAGCCCCGGTCACATGGCCAGGATTTGCGTATACGCAAATTTTGCATATATGCAAATTTTGCTCACGTAAGTAAAAGTAAATTTTGCTTTGCGGTCACATGAGCTTTTGAGGTCTTGTCATTTCAGTTAAAATTGTCAGATTTTTTATATCGTATAAAATTTATATCAGTAAAAGTAGTTAAAATGAATGGACTGTTCAGGTTTAGGCCACATAGAATGATGCCATACTGCCTTGGATTAGGGTTTGCTATGGGGTTAGGACATGAAAAGCAGAAATGGCGAAAAAAAAAGATCTATTGATTGGTATGACAGGATAGTGCTACAGACATTTACAGATGAGCAATGGGTGGAAAACTTCAGAATCACTAGGCAAACCTTCAATAAGGTGTGCAGGGTTCTTGAACCTGATCTTTCTGCAATGGAAAATACTGTACTGGATGCATTAGATGTGCAAAAACAAGTAGCACTCATGATCTATTGGCTCGCCACTCCAACTGAGTACAGAACATTTGGGAATTTATTTGGTGTGGCAAAATCCACTGCTCTCAGTTAAGAGATTCCTTTAACCCCTAGGCCTTCAATAGCTTTCTACTGAACGTTTTAAGGTGGTAGTGTTATTTTAATTAGGTCAGATATGTTGTATTGTTTTATTCAGTCATTTTGGGAATAATTGCAGTTTGAATTAACGCCTTTTTAGCATTTATATGGCACAAATTAATAACTACTCATATATGCAAATTTTGCTTTCCGGTCACATGGACAGATTTGCATGTATGCAAATTTTGCTCACGTAAGTAAAAGTAAATTTTGAGATTTGCACTTGCTCTAGACCAAGTGCAAATTTTGCGTATATGCAAATTTTGCGTATACGCAAAAGTGGAAAAATTGCGGTCACATGGACAGATTTGCTTACATGAGTAAAATATGCGTATATGCAAAATTTGCATATGTGAGTAAATCTGTCCATGTGACCAGGGCTTAAGAAGTATTTTGAAATAAGAATATAGGTTCGACGTTACGTTGCGCCGCATAATGTTAGGCAGTGTTTCCATAACGACAGCTGCAAAGCATGTGTACGTATTATGCATGTGTTATTGCATAGATTAACTGCATATATAATGCTGCACTATTTGTTCAAATTTTATTTCGAAATAACAAAAGCTAAAGAAATGACATTTTTACATGTATTTTCCGATCACCCCACGTATCTGCAATTATAGTTGATGTTTCTGGAATTCATAAAAATCCAAACAGTAAGCAGTTCAACCTTTAAAACACATTGATATAAATACTGATATTTCCTGTGCATTGGATTGATAAGGCTGCCACTGGTCAATGTCCGAAGGGTCAAACCTGCATAACCTTGCAGTGGACTATTCCAGATTATACCCAATATTAATGGATTAGTCCAAACTTTGTCTAATGGTAAATATTGATCATGCTTAAGCAGCTTAACCTTGATCTGTTTACTGTTTTGACACAAATAATTGTTCTATAGATCCTGGACGATCATAGTAAACTTCCGTCACAGGTTTACTGTTATACATATGAATGAAATAATGTATTTGACCAATAGGAACAGGCGTGTCATTCATATTTATAATGGTTAATCTGTGACAAAAGTCTACTACGATCGTCCCGGATCTATCAGCGTGGTCCCTGTATAATTGTAAGCGCTAAATTTAACAGGTAATCAAAGTTGATTTTCACATGGACCAATGATTTTTTGAAACTGACAGGTCATCTTTGTCTTCTTAATTACTTCCAGGTATATACACAAATTACCGACCGGTTCAATGATCAATAACACATAACGTATGGTATCGCAAAATTAAAAAAGGTAGATTTTGGCCCTATTTTGCCAATCAGGGTATCGTCGGGTTCAGCTGCCAGATGTTGTGAAATCCTGACAAAATCGTTAGATATCACATGTATGCCAAACATGTGCTTTGATTTGTTGACATGCGTAAATAAAAGCTGTCACAGCTTACCTACAGATGGTTATCAGCTAACCCAACAATTGCCTGAAACACTGGTTTACAGCTTACCCGAAACAATAGTTTACAGCTTACCAAAAACACTGGCTTACAGCTTATCCAACACTCTGGCTTACAGCTTATCCAACACTCTGGCTTACAGCTTACCCAAGATACAAGTTTACAGCTTACCCAACACACTAGTTAAGTAACAGCTTACCCAACAGACTGGTTTACAGCTTATCCTGGTCTACAGTTTTCCGAGCACACTGGTTTACAGCTTGCCCAACACATTGGTTTACAGCTTACCCAACACACTGGATAACAGCTTACCCAAAACACTGGTTTACATCTTGCCTCACACATAGGTTTACATTTTATCCAATGCAATGGTTTACAGCTTACCCAATACACTAGTTTACAGCCTAGCCAACACGCTGGTTTACAGCTTACCCAACACACTGGTTTACAGCCTAGCCAACACACTGGTTTATAGCTTACCTAACACACAGGTTAACACACTGGTTTACAGCTTACCGTACACACTGGTTTACAGCTTATCCTGGTCTAAAGCTTTCCTAACACACTGGTTAACAGCTTACACAACACATTAATTTACCACTTATTCTGCTAAACAGCCTTCACAACACACTGTTTTACATCTTAGCCAAAATACAAGTTTACAGCTTACCCGACACACCAAGTAACAGCTTAGCAAAAGACAGGTTTACAACTTATCCTGGTCAAGTTCAACAGCTTTCCAAGCACACTGGGTAACAGCTTACCTGATAGACAGGTTTTCAGCTTATCCTGGTCTACAGTTTCCCCAGCACACTGGTTTACAGCTTGCCCAACACACTGGTTTACAGGTTATCCTGGTCTACAGTTTCCCCAGCACACTGGTTTACAGGTTACCCAACAAACTGGTTTTCAGATTATCCTGGTCTACAGTATCCCAAGCACACTGGTTTATAGCTTGCCCAACACACTGGTTTACAGGTTACCCATCACACTGGTTTATAGCTTACCCAACAAACTGGTTCACAGGTTACCCAACACATTTGCTTGACCAACATATTGGTTTACAGCCAACCCAAGACACTGGTTTACAGCTTATGCAATAAACTGGTTAACAGCTTACCCAAAAGACTGGTTCAAAGCTTACCCAACACATCGGTTTACAGCATACCCGGCACATTAGTTTACAGCCTATCAAACACACTAGTTTACAGCTTTTGCAACACACTGGTCAATAGCTTACCCAAAACACTGGTTTAAAGCTTATCCAACAGACCTGTTTACAGCTTATCTAACAGACTTGATTATAGCTTACCCAGCACAGTGGTTTACAGCTTATCCAGCATACTGGTTTACAGCTTGACTAACACATTTGTTTACAGTTTACCCAGCACATTGGTTTACAGCTTACCCAATACACTCATTTACAGCTTACGCAAAACGCTGGTTTATAGCTTACCCAACACAATGGTCCAGGGTTCCCACGCTCCAGTAGCGTCAAAATTCCCTGACATTTCCCTGACTTTTCCCTGACAAAAATCCAATTTTCCCTGACAACTTATCGGCGTTTCGACCAACGTTTTCCTTGGTACTCAAATACTTCACTGAAAGTTACTAACACTAGTGCATACTGTTTATAATGAATACAGTGTATAAAGATATCATTATCCAGCTTTTTGGTAGTCCAAACAAAAAAGACTGTAAAGAGCATGTTTCAAAAGAACTGTTAGTGACAGTCAAAGAACAATGTCAATGTAACTTTGATTCTGTCAGACTATGTATTGTTTTATCAAAAGTTTCAGCTGTTATCAAAAGTTTCAGCTGTTATACAGTATGATCCATTTGCAATCATAACAGACCAAAAAAAATCAAAATGGCTCTACAGATAAATTGTTTATTTGAGAAGCGCTTAACATTCAAGTCACAAATTCTTAAATCATTTTGGTACTGAGAACTATTTCCTAGATACAGTCCTCGTTTTAAATGTGTCTTGATCAAGGTACCAACATGGTTGTAACAGGTTACGAAGCAGAAATAGAAGACTTCAGAAATAAAAAATAAATAGTTCTTGCCAAAATACCAGGATGGACAGAAACAGAAAACACTAGTTTTCACATTAAACATATCTTTAAAATGGGAAGATGACCAACTCTTTCTCACTAAGCCAAGTAGATTAAATAAACAGTAAACCAAACAGACATCAAAGACCTATAAAGGCAGTCTGATAGAAGCTGGCACTGTGGTTCATGTCATATGTTGGTGGTTTCATCACTTCCTTAATATTTCCAATGATGTTGAAACCTTTTTCAGAGCAAACAAAAAATTGAGCTAATGATTTAAGAGGCAAGAAGTTACCATACCTTAAAGTTTCTATTACTTTTTAATTAAAAAGAAAAAATGAATTGGCAGTCTATTATCCTTTATGTATAAAAAAGAGAAAAAATAAAAAGAAAGAAAAAAAAAACTTTCTCAAGTATTGAAAGGCCTAACACCAAAACCACCCCAGTGCAAAATTCCCTGACACTATCTCAAAATTCCCTGACATTTCCCTGACTTTTGCCTTATTTTTCAAATTTCCCTGACACTCATCAAAATTCCCTGACATTTCCCTGACTTTTGCAAAATTCCATTTTCCCTGACTTTTCCCTGACGCGTGAGAACCCTGTCAAACCTTATCCGACAGACCTTATCCGACAGACCAAGAAGCGTTGACCATTTCTATTTAAAAATGCCTATGGTTTTTGGAAAAACAAAAAGCTAGCCATCTGTCTACTTATGCACAGGTTAACTTCCCTGAATAAAGCACTACTGGATAACAGAATTTGTTTTCCATGTTTCGTGCCACAGGATCTGGATTTTCGGATACAACAATCATTTTTTGTATGAAATATATAGTAATTAGGAACAAGAAAAATATAATATGAAGTTCATATTATATATGGCGTTGCTACATGCAAAATGAATTATCTCCATCATATTACTAGAAAGTTTTTAGAAACGAAGGCAGATTTGACATAGTTTATAACCCAGAAAGTAGTGGCTTCTCACTATGACAAAATAATTTGACTGGAAAGTTAAATAAGCCATCATTTAACTAAAGTAAACCAAACAAAACTGGAAAAGCAGTCACTATTTGATCCAACGATGACTTTAACCCATTTTGTGGCGATGTCAAATTTTGTTTCTTAGGCATTTCTAAGATATTACTGTGGGAAACGTTGTAACAAATTGGAATAAGACTTCGATTGAAAGTTGGTTAATATACACCGTGAGGTTTAGAGGAGACTTTCATTTATCATGTACAAAGAAAATTGACAAAGCCGACTGACGCCATGACATGCCAATCCTTTTAGCTTTTGAGTTGGCATATGTGTTGGACTGATTTCCCTCCTGGTGCACCCCCTAGTGAAGTATTGTCAATTTGGCGAGTCACTGGTAAACCATTCAGATTCAGATGCAAACTTCTGTGGTGCTTCTTTTTGTTTTATGTCTTGGTGTTTAATACTTTTGTGCTGTTGGCGCTTTATGTATGTTTTTCATATTTTTAGTTAACTGATTGGCCGCCTATTGGGAAAATAGCTGCTCATTCGGCTTACGAAATGTTTTCATGGTATAAGTAGCTGATTGTTAGCTTGGTTTTTTCCCACTTCGGGTTTTTGGAGTGGGATTCTTTTTCTGATTGTGCCTTTTCCTGATCTTTGCCTACTTGTACCTTTTTTAAATTACTGTATGTGTTCTGTGAAGAACGTTATGATATGTAATCAGATTTTTAGAGTTCAATATCACAGACATTGCCGGTTTTAATAAGAAAATGACTCAGTATCCATTTATCATTTACTTAAACTGAGCATTTCAGCATTTCACTATTTTCTTTTGTACTGGACATTAATGTGTAGACCAAGAATAGCCGCGTTGTCTGAAGCATTCTCAATTTCTCATCATACACTCTTACTGTTTCAGTTATGTTTGCAGTCCATCTCAATTCATATTTTTTCACCATTTACTAAAACTGTCATGGTTTTTGGTATACTTGTCATTTTCAAGCCAATGAGCTCAACAAATTTTGAAAATTATCATCAAAAACCATGAATGACAAAGTAATTTCTTTCAGTCATCTTTTCCAAGGAATATCTCTGCATTTAGCACTGCCTGTGTTGATGAGCTGGTGGTTGAAGGAACTGGCCTAATTGGAGACTGGCAGGTTCTCTGAAACGAAAGGGTCAATTGTCTAGTAAATGATAACCTGAGGTCTGGTATATACATGTATAACAATATTAAAACATGTATGAATACTATAAATGGTCAAATGCATGTATATAAATGCAAGGTGCTGACAGATAAATTCTTGGGATCCTTTTTTGTTGTTGTTGTTGTTGGTCAGACTCATGCAGCATATTCTGTCAATTTGCTAATTTTGTGCAAGATTTTCCCTCTCAATGACATTTTCTTCAGTTTTCCCAAACCAAATGCCCAGGGAACCTAGAGTTCACTATTGCCTCAAGTACTAGGTCAATGACAGTGAAAGTCGTAATTTATAAGCATAGATTGTTTCCGCCTGCAACATCCCAAGGTCTGTTGAAACTGGTGCACTAGCTCTGGAGTAGAAGATTTTAGATACTTCTGTGGTGGTTCTTTTTGTTTTATGTAAAATGTTTGGTGCTGTTGGCACCTTATGTATGTTCATGAATATTTTTAGTTAAGGTAACTGAGTGGCCACCTATTGGGAAAATAGCTGCTCATTTGGCTTACAATACTTTACCGGTCCCCCATGGTAAACAGCTAAGGTCCATTCTATCATATAAACCCTCCAGTTCACAGGTTAGCTTCCCATAGGCAGGTTACTAGTGTTTAATGCAAATTTCTTTCACAACAGACAAATGTTACATTTGTTTGAGCAGAAGAGGAAGAATATTTTCATGAGCAAATCTACATACCAATAAAAGATTTGCTGATTTAGGGCTGTTCTTGGGTTCACTTCAGTGCTAATCAAACATATCACCATGAAGTTGCAACATTATAATTGCAGGAAGCAGAAAAAATGTTCTCCAGCCTGAAATTAAAAAGTTACTAATTTTGAGTGTCTATCCATTGGACTTTCTAACTTTTGACCCAGGCTCAAAATTATCTGTACATGGCATTTACAGCATTTGTATTGACACTCTTCTAATCAAATTAGGAATCAATATGATTTTAAACAGGTTTTTACAAATTTTCAGTTGAGATTAAAAGCTGAGTTATTATATGATATTAGTTTTGGCCTGACATCGCAGCTACATCCTGTCTGATATACCAGCAACACCCCTTGTGAAAAATATTTAAAGGTGCTTTAGAGGCACTTTTAGCCTTTATTTGATAACCATTTTCAGATACATTGGCAGTTTGGTGAATTATATTTGTCAGTAACTATTTCTGAAGAAGGTGAAATACAAAAGGTGGTTTCCAAACATTTTATATTACTATACTGATTGTTCAAAGGCCATACTTCTGTTGTGGTTCTAATTGTTTATGGTTATTGGTTCACATTATGTGCTGTTTGCTCTTTATGCAACAGTTTTCATATTTTTAGTTAAGTTCAATTTGCTGAGTGACCACCTTGGAAGCAGCTGCTCATTCGCTTACCATATCGATGGCTCAGCGCAAAACTATGCTAACTCCATTTTCAGAAATTTTACAGGAGACAGAAAAAACTTCACAGTTTGTTTAACTTTAGAGACTTCAAAATGAATTTTTCAATTGCAGTAGTGAAAAATGATTAAAAACTTTTGAGATAGATAATTTTTGTGTTGATTGTTTATTTAAATGGAAAAATCAATTAATGTGAATTAATCTTACTTAATCATACTTCTGCACTGAAAAAATAGGGAAATGTTAGTGCAAAACTGTCGCTAAGTCAAGTTAGTAATGTTTTCGCACGGATTACATAAAAAAATGTTTGTGCAAAACTGTCATCAAGTCAAGTTAGCTAGAGTTCTGCATCTAAAAGTGAAGAAATAGTGAAGTAAACTTTGTTTCAAATTGAGGTTAAACCTAGCTGGCACCTGGTTACACTTATTCCTTTCATTCTGGAGGTTCCAGGCTTAATCCTTGGAGTCCGCAAACTTTTGTCAAAATGATTTTTTTTTAATATTTCTCCCTACTGCTGATTCAAGAAATCAGGTATGGCAGTTGCAGGTTACTGGCACAAATATGTGCACTTAGGCAGCGTTTCACTAACGGTCGTTTGATCAAAATTATCGTATGATCAATCTTAAGACCGAATATGCGTTTCACTATACTTGATCTTGGCCATGAAATTCTTAAATTCAATCGTATGTCTAGGACAAGCATTAGGCTGTTATTATAAGTCTGAGAATTTTCGTAAGTGTCATAGCAACTGTTCCGGCATTTCGCCGATGAAATGCCGGTTCTGGCTAGAAATCATTAATTCGCACACATAAGCGGGTTTAAAGAGATTCGAACCGACATTTTTTTTGCCATTTTCTACTGACTGCTGTTTGTTTCAATCAAAATTTCAATGCTTACAATGTAACCTTTCCCGCACAGGTCAAGATTTTATACGAATGGGTGAAAATACTAAAAACATGCATCTGCCAAGTAAATGAATAAGAAATCCATGAGCTACACATCTTTCATTCCACTTTTCACGGTGTCACATTTCATGTGTTTGTTGATATTCTTCATCAAGGCCATTTTGTGTCAACTATGTTTGCAATCAATGACATCATCATAATTAACGTCATCACACCATGGCACCTTCGACATCCTACAATTAATTGAATGCATCTGACAGAATTGAAACTTCAGTTTAATCATTAATTTAATGTTTCCATCTATTAATCATTAATTTAATGTTTCCGTCTATTATAAAAAAAATGTGAATCAAATCAGGGATGTTCAGAGTCTATTATCAAAAAATATGAATCAAAACGGAAGTTCATAGACTGGGGGGGGGGGGATAGATAACTCCCATAATGATTAGCCCTAGGGATCATGATAATACCACAATCATTTGTTTTAAACCTCAAACCCCCCCCCCATACACACACACACACACACACACACACACACACACAAACACATGCCTATGGGGAAGTGTGGGGATTAGCCGGGCTAAACTGTGCGACAATTGCAGGGGTAATTACTTTTTGAAATGACGGGGTTTGACATTTGGATCCTTACCCAAGGGAGATTTTTTATTGCAAAGTCTGCTAAGGGTAGGGCAAAGAGCAAAGTTTTGGCCTCCAGTTTGTCCCATGGGGCGGATTATAGCAAGGCACTGAAAGCTGAGTCATAATCCCCCCCCCTTCCCTGTGGGTCGAGGAGGCAGTCGTTACAAATGACTGGTGCATATCTTACGGACGTGCCACCCTACTACTGGCCTTTTCTAGTATTTTCAAGCTTATGCTGGGCCCTATTTCTTTCATGAAAGTACATGCTTTGATAAGATGTTCAGCTAAATGGGTTCAACTTTAAAAAAAAAGAATGGCATACATAGACCTACTAATGGAGTGGGGGGGGGGGAAGATGTCCATCCCCTCAATGCACTAGTCATTAAGTGGGACCGGGAACAGCAGGATTTAACCTAGGATGAGTCTAGGCAATGCTGGAAATGTACTGTCTGTGTGTGTGTGTGTGTGGGGGGGGGGGGGGTAATTTTCCAACAATACACAGGCACAACATTAATTCAAATGAATTAATATTTGCTGTGTTTCTCATGTTTATTTTTATTGTCCTTATTTAATTTGCAAATGTACATTTACATGCAGAAATTCAAGCCCCTACTTCTTTTTTTACCAAAAGAGCTCCCATATTATTGTCATCCTCCTGGCATGGGTGCTTTTAGCAGGTACTTTACCAAAAATGAAAATATTGACCCCCCACAGTGCAGGGCATTTTTATAGCAGTCCTGTAAAAATTGAAAAATTAAAAGACCTGTTAATCTTAGCCAGCCTTTGTGTGTAGCCCACGGATGTAGATGAAATGCACCAAGGTGACGACTTAAGGACAGCATACGTTGCTTTCAATAGTAAAAATAGTCTCGTCCTTGAGGTGGGATCATGGATAAAGTCCGTCCAGCCAGAGAAGACATAAAAAGCCCACCATGTACTACTAGTAAAAATAGTCTTGCAATACGACACTGCATGTGCAGGTACATATACATGTATGTATTAAACCCAGGCACTCCAGCTTGACGTTTCACCATTGGACTGCTGTGTTCCCCAAATCAATTTGTTTGGTTATGAAAAGTGAAAATAATCCAATACTTAAAACAACCTTTATCATTCTGAATGTGTAGCAAGTAATTTGTATTTGTAGACTGAACTCAGCAATGACTTTTTTCGAGAGACATGTTTGTCATGATACTAAAGAACCTCTATTGATAAGCCAAGAAAAATCCCTAAATGCCTAGAAGCGAGAAGACGAGTTTTATCACATGTAATTTAAGCAGCAATTTCAAACTGTATTAATGGGTATAACAATGGTTTGGGGGCATGTCCAAATTGATGCCAGTAGGTGGAGTTGACATTTGCTTTTTGAACCTACCCAAAATATTTACAATGCCTTGCCAAGCTAATGTTCATGACACAAAAATATTTTACCACATATTTTTGCTATAAATCGAAGCAAAATCAGAAGTTGTGAATGCTGCCAAATCCTCTTTTTTCATTTTAAAATTTACATGTCATAATGTCATATACGCAATAATACAGTAAATACAATTTTGCTTTAATTACATGTTTTGAAAATTGGCTCCTCCATTTTAGGCTTTTATGAATTTTTTTCGCCTATTGGAGTCCAGAACAGAGCACATGTAAGGCGATGATTTACTCTAACAGCAATGTTGTGGCGGAGGGGCACATGTAACACGTGTGGCTTACTGTTGCACATGGTTTTGCGGCTATATAAGCCAATTATAAGAAAATTGTGTGTTTATAATTTAGTAATAAATTAAAAAAAATAAATAAAAAAGTAAATGATTTGCGTTTCCGTTGTACGAAAATAAAATAAAGATTAAATAGCAACTACATGTACTATCAAGAAAATCTCTGCGATAGACGGGAGCATGCACATTTCGACCCCATTGCCAACTTCACAATCATAATTTGATGCATTACATTACAAACATGTTGCAAGCCAGAAAACATGCATACATGTAATTGTTCTTTCGTTGCATTCTGATATCTTCCATTGAAGTGTGTGCTTTAATTTGAAGTATGTTACTTGAACTGTAAGAATTTAAACGCAATTTCCGCTCATTAGAACGATTGTGGTATTATAGGCCTTAAAAACACGAGAAATGCGTAAAATATGCTTTAACAAAACATATGCGCAAGTGCGATTTGGCATTAATAGTTCATAAAACAAGAGGACCAAGGGTCCTGTAGCTCACCTGATAGATTTCCTCATTGTAAGCTTAAAAGTCATTATGCAGTCTATGGTCGAATCTCACTTACCTTCGAACTAACCCGAGACCTTATGGCTGTCCTTGTTACATTAAAAGAATGAAGACGATCCAGTCAAATATGTCCTTGTTACATGAAAGAATGAAGAAGATTGGATCAAAAATGTAGGCACTAGAGTGTTGACAACACTTAACAGCCATTTTTCAAATACTCAAGGGCAGGTAACTCTGCAGTCCAAGGTCGAATCTCGACAAATTTCGAACTCATCCAAGATCTCATGGCTGTCCTTGTTACATGAAAGAATGAAGAAGATCGGATCAAAAATGTAGGCACTAGAGTGTTGACAACACTTAACAGCCATTTTCCAAACGCTCAAGGGCAGGTAACTCCACAGTCCATGGTCGAATCTTGCTGAATTTCGAACTCATTCGAGGTCTTATGGCTGTCCTTGTTACCTGCAAGAATGAAGAAGATCCGATCAGAAATGAAGGCGCTGGAGTGTTGACAACCTCTCTCCAATTGTAAGTCTATGGGGATTTTTTCAAACGCTCAAGGGCAGCTAACTCCACACTCCATGGATGGATCTGGCTGAATTTCGAACTCATTCGAGACTTTATGGTTGTCCTCATTACCTGCAAGAATGAAGAAGTTTCTATCAAAATTGAGGCTGCTAGAGTGTTGACAAACTTTTCCCCATTATAAGCCTATGGGAGCTATCTGTTGCCATGGAAACCAGAGTTCTGATCTTATCTGCTTCAAAACCTAATACAGGCAATCCCCCACCACAATGATGCTTCTGATAAAGTTTGATTGCAATCGGCCTGCTGGTCTTCGAGATATACATATTTGAAAGTGTGGACGGACGGACGCACCCACGAACGTACGCCGGCTCGAGTAGTATACTATAAGCTCACCTAGTGAGCCTTCGGCTCAGGTGAGCTAATAAAGTGGAAAATAAAAAAAATTTGGGGATTGCAATTATTTAGGAAAAGGTGCTCTGTAGTTTTAAACTTGCAAAATTGCCGGATAATGCACCAGTCATTTGTATTCACAGCCCCTCTGTGGCTGGGCAATAGCAGTGCATTTAACTTTTCAGTTTTAAAAGCTCTGCACTGCAGAATCATCTTCTTTTTTTGCATGTAAATATGCAGGCACATTATTTTGTCAATTAAATAATGACAATAAAAGTAATTAATTTAATGTTAGAATACAACTATTATTTAACTTTGAATTAATGTGATCATGTATTGGCTGGAAATAAGAGAACCAGCACATCCCCGGCATCACGGCACTTTCGCCCCGCTGTGTCTCCCGTTTTCACAGTCCTAGGGGAGCTGTGGATACAAATGACTGGTACATCAACGATGATTTGTTGGATTGAATTTGATACTTTATGTCGTTCGTAAAATGATGAGGTAGATATGACTGATAGCCATACAGTTTTAAGCTAGATCATTTTCCTTGGTAAGCCTCCTTGTGAAAATTTTAAAAAAGTAACTGACATATATGCATGTACGTAGGCGGTTTCCGTGACTAAGTGGTAAGGAGCACTGATATTCTATTACCACGCTTAACAATTCGATTATCTCACTGCTGTGTCTGGTGTGGGTTTGAGCCCATGCGTGGCACATGAGAAACAAGGCAAGTTCTACTTGCGGATGAACCAGGAGGTTTTTCTCGGGGTTCTCCCATCTTTGCCCCACACACTGATTGACCTGTCTCATATGAGCTGAAATAATATTGAAAGTGATTTAAACTGAATAAAAAATTGTAGAGATAAATCACAGTACTGTTCTGTTTGCACAGGGACATATTTTGTGCATAATGTGATGTTACCTTGCGACATCATTTTCATGAAATGTCACAAATAACGTTAATTTCCCATTCTGACAACACTATCATACCAAAATAAAAGTTTATTAATGTCTATAACACAATTACCTTTTAAAATTTTGGGCTTAACTTTTTCTTTTAAAATAAAGATGCTGTTCTACAAGTTCAAACTTTGTGAGATTCACTTGCGGTTGTCGTCAAGATTCTTACATTAAAGACGAACGTACAGCGCTCTTATGAATGTGTTAGTGAAACATAACTGACGTCACGTTCCTAGTTCCGCGTCGACCTTAATTTTAAGACCAAGATTGTCTTAATCTTAAGAAAGTCACAAATTAAGGGCGGCGAGTAAACTGGTAAAGCCATGCCTGAAGGTCACAAGTTTTTAAAATAGATTTCGTTAATTTATTTTTCTTTTTTTTTATTTTCCTTTTTATATTTTTTCCATTGTTGGTGATGGTAATTATTTCCTGATGAAAATGAAGATTGAATTTTATTTTTACGTCACAAATGAATAAAAATATAAAAAAGAGCACATTCCCGTACGAAAAATACTACAATACTACAGCTAAACTATTGCAATACTTCAACAAGATTCTTGCTAAAATTTGATTATACAGCAATACTACAACAATACTAATATATTCATGCTTTCTCAATAAAGCGGTGCAATTGGCATTTTCAAACATAAAAATTTCAACATTGCTCAATACCAATGAAAATAACATTTTCCTCGAGGAAAATGCATTAATTTCTTATATCCAAAGTATTTTCAACTAGAACACATTAATATTCTTACAAAAATGACTTGAATTTTCCCCAAGATGTAAGGTTCGTTGTAAGGTTCGTTATGGATAGAACATTGTTCTAGAATGCCAGTTCCCTATATTTTTAATCGTACGGTAGCTTATTGCCCTTAGCCACACTGTACATGAAATTTCCAATCGCAAGTGCATGTTTATTTCAAGGTTTGTGCGTAGAAAACAAAAGATTTTTTGTTGTAAAGTTCGTTACCTTTCCGTAACGAACCTTACTGAAAGATCTTCCATGGTTTATACCATATAGTCTTCTACATAGACATATGTTGAGTGTAGAGAGAGGGAGAGAAAGAGCATACTAGTTCTAAAAACACAAATTTGCAGGTTCTCAGAATAATTTGACTCCCACATACTCCATGACAAAGCATGAATAGAAATGCTTAGCTTGCAGGTACAAATTATCGTTCTTTTAGAACCATAAAATCGAACAAGGACAAGTCCTTGTAGGGTCCTACCAAAAGAATGTGCATTAATTTAACAAACCATAATAATTAATACATATTTTATTCATAGTAAATATAGTTACACGATTTAAAAATGCTTGGTAAGGTTCGTTACATCTGGTAACGAACCTTACTTTAACTTTTATGCCATCCTATGACTACCTCCTCTGTCAAACATAGTAAATCAAACTTCGTTTGAAATGCATTTTATTTGAAGATAACATAAAATGAAATCATCAGAGCAGGGCGTTACAAAACTTTATTTTGAATGTTACGTTGTCTGTACACAGTAAATCCCGGGGTTTCGCCAAAATCATACCAAATCATCCGCAAAACGGTAGCTGCAATAGCGTGTAAGTATCTCTGGTGTCATTTCCCTCCAAAATATGAAGAAAAAATGGCGCGAAAGTGTGTGATATCAATTAAAGAGCTAATTGACAATATTAGGTAACGAACCTTACAAAACGAACCTTACATTTTTTCTCTTTATGCTTATTTTCTGGACCTTAAACCATGCACATATACGTTCTAGTACCAAACCAATGCGAGAGGGATAACATGGAATAATTTGACGGCTTCTGTCTCTAGCATTACTAATAGTTTTGTAAATATTGCGGTAACGAACCTTACTTTCTTAAATCTACGCACAAGAGGGGAACTGAATTCACTCCTTTGCATCAATACTACAAGCCCCATTCCAATTTACATGTTTTTAATGTCAAGATACCGATACGATCTTAATATGTAAGTAAAGAGTTTTGGTATTGGCTGGTCCGGAACGGGGTAGATGCACTGCATAAGTCAGATAATAGAAATTACAGAAACTACTTCGACAGATGCAAATATAGAAATCGTGCTCATAGAAAGTGATAAACTGCAAAGTAGTTTATGTGCTTGTTGAGGCCTACATACATGTTGATAATAAAAATACAAAGTCTGTGTGTTAGAGGACCATAGCAGCACGAAAAATGCATTTTAAAGCCGCATATAGTAGTGGCGACAGTAACGAACCTTACCATATCGCACAGTAAGTGAGTTGTAAAACACAAATAAGATAGTAGATAAGAAGTACGCACATCGAAATTTTATCGACACTGACCCTGCTTGTATTGCATAAATAAATTAAGATGCTGAGCATTATATAAAACTATTAATAATATGACGACACGTTAAAAAGCAAATTGCACCGCTTTATTGAGAATGCATGTTTGCAATATTATGAGTAAAAATATTGTAATAATTTAAATAAAAGTTCAGCAAGTCTTGAAGAATTTGGGAGAAAATCTACCACTGAAAATATTGCCATAAAACAGAATAAAAAGTGCTGGATGATAACTTCCTGTTGCATAAAAGTTTAGGAGGTTAACTTGAGTTTAACACACAGTAACTACACATGCTGTTTGAATTTCTCTAAAGACTGCAGAAATGTGCTCCAAGTTAAAAAGGCATTTTTCTATCATTTGATGAAATAGTAAACAATATTTTGCATGAAATGGATATATAAAGGTTAGTGTGTTTTATGCATGTTTTAAAAAATCAATTTCAATTAATAATTTCAAGTTTTATATTAATTTATTGTTTAAAATACCCCACCCACCTACCCTGGCAAACAAATTTTAAATTTCAGAGTGTTTGGAGATGGGCGCCAATTTTATCAAACAAACTGTTCAGGACTTAAGTCATCTTTAGTTAAGATTTTGGACACTTTTCTGCCTTGAAATAGCATGCTTCATGTCAGTAATTACAATGTCTTTTTCTATATGCTATGAGGTGTGTTGAATATTTGAAATAAAATGTCAAGGTCTTTGTGTGAATATCAATATACATATGATCAAATTATTGCAATATTTTTTGAAAAATATTGCAATAATTTTTGAAAAAATATTGCAGTAATTTGAGCACTAATTATGGCCATAATTTTCTACAAAATTTATAGCAAGAATCCTGGCAATATTTCAGCTAGAATTATTGCAATATTTTTGACAAGATTCTTGCTAATTTAAATATTTTACCTAAAATTATAGCTGAAGTATTGTTGTCATTATAGCTTGAAAATGACAATTGCCTGCCAAGAATCTTGCTTTACTTTACAGCTAAAGTATTGCTGAAGTATTGCTGTACATTTTCGTACAGGAAATTGGTTTGTTCTTATTTCTCAGTGCAAAACTATCTCTAAGTCTACATAGCATTAGTTTTGCACTGACAGATTTCAGGAATCCTAGAGGAATCTTAGAGCAAAACTAAGGCCAACTCAACATAAATACAGTTTTGCGATTATTCTTTAACCAGTTTGACTTAGAACATTTTATGAAATATCAAATATCTTTAATAATACTCTGAATATATTTAAATGCCTTTGAGAGATTATGCGGAGAAGAAAATGCCATCATAATTTCTCAAAAAAGCATTTTTGGCCAAAAGTGGAGTTAGCATAGTTTTGCGCTGAGCCATCGATATGCTCTCTTGGTACAAGTACCTGATTGTCAATTTAGTTTTTTCCCATTTGGGTGGGAATTTCTTTCCAGTTGTGCCATTTCATGACCATTGCCCACTTTTGCCTCTTTATAAAAAGAATCTGATATAGAACTTAAACTTGTTGCTCTATATTTCACCAATAAATAAACTTCATGACCATCTTCACTTTCCAACATGCTCTTACCCATTTACTACATCTGTGCCACCCATCAAACAAATTCCTTCATGTGTTCATGTCAGATAGTAAACTGTCTACAGACTCTGTATGACTGATTGACCTGAAAAAAAAAGAGAACTAGAAATGCGTGTTTGTAAAACACCATGCCCCCAACTGTATGCTTGTCCCTAAACTGGCACTTTGTATGATTCATTTATTTCATATGAATGAAGCGAAATTTGATTTCCTGAAGAAGTTGTTCGGACCAGAAACAGAATGTAAGCTTTTTGCAGACAATTTAGAAATGGAGTAAAAAATCAAAAAAGGAGTAATTTTGTCAAAATTTGGCTGAAGTCCTCAAAAGTTTACCAGGTGAGCTTCTCAGCATCAACCAGTATACCAAATATGAAGACTCTAGCTCAAGTGCTTTTTTGAGATATCTTGCACACAAGATTTTCAAATTTTGTTTTCAAAGGGACATAACTCCAAAAAGGGGCATAACTTAGACATGAAAAAATATGGGTCAAATATTTTTTCATGAGGAATTTGTATATGAAATTTCATAACCCATCATTCACCATTCAAAAGTTTCAAGTTGACCGACAAGTGGAAAAAAAAAATCAATGAAATTTTCAAAATTGCATAATTTTGTCAAAATTTGACAGAAAGTGCTAAAAAATTATTCACGTCATCTACTCCTCAGCCCCAATCAGTGTACTAAATATGATGGCTCTAGCTTTAATACCTTTTGACATTTCTTGCACACATGATTTTCAAATTTTGTTTTCAAAGGGACACAACTCCTAAAAGGGGCATGACTTAGACATGAAAAAATATGGGTTGAATATTTTTCATGAGGAATATACATTTGTAATTTCAAAATCTTAATATTCACCATTAAAAAGTTCCAAATATCACTGAAAAGTGGAATAAATCAATGACATTTTCAAAATTGCATAATTTTGTCAAAATTTTAAAGAAAGTTCTCAAAAGCTTATCAGGTCATCTACTCCTTGGCCCCAACCAGTGTACCAAATTTGATGGCTTTGTAGAACTCCGTTCCTTAATGCTTCATGCCAAGTTTCAAAATCATAGGCCTTCTGGTTCTGAAGAAGAAGATTTTTAAACGTTTTTGCTATTTATAGCCATGGCGGCCATCTTGGTCATGTGACCTTGACCATTCATACAAACTTTCATTCCCTCTTCCTAAGGATGCTCCATGAAAAGTTTGGCTTTGATTGGCCTAGTGGTTTCAGCCTCGGGGAAAAGCCGGGACTCTACTTTTGGTCCAGCAAATGCCCGCTAAAATCCCCACCCCATGCCAGGACTTCTCATTGGCAAAACCACCACTGTTTCCCCCCCCCCCCCCCCCCGTTTCCTTTTTCTCAGCCCTTTTTGACTATATAAAGCAAACCCTGCAAATATCTTCCCCGCACTGCCATGGCAAAATTTTGGTCTAAGCCCCGCTCATTTTTACAGCTATCTGTGTCTTACCAGTGCCAAAAACATCTAGTATCACCGTTTTTATAGGGTGAACCAACATCATAAGGCCTAAAAAAAAAATAGCTGTCTTTCCGCTTACAGTCTGAAAAAAATTAGGGTAGGTAGGTAGGAAAATCTTTTTATTTTCATTTTAATTTTTACGCAAAAAAATCCAGGGTAGGTAGGTAAATGTAATTTTTTTATACGCAGTTTTTATTGAAAAAGGTCAAAATGGTCAATGGCGCGCAAAGGTATGAGGTCTACGTTCTTCAGCCATGTGAACCCATCAATGTCAAAGACTGGCAACATATTTTATAATAAGATTCAGTCTCCTTGCCTCAAATGCGGTTGATAAACTTTCAGTCTCATCTTGTTCATAGACCACTATCTGAGAGCAGGGTGGCCTAGTGGTAGAGCTTGCTGAACTGTAAAGTACTGTGTTGGAATCCCACCAGCACTGGGTCTTGTCCTCCAGAAAGAAACCTTCTCTCAGATATGCATCCCAACAATGGCAACATGACCTAAATAAAGTTGACTGTGATGCAAAACCCCAATACAAACAATTTAGGGGATGGTATAATCTGACATATTTCACACAACAATACTCTTATTGCATGCAACTTAGCAGGAAAGGCCAGTATTGACAAAATAATAAGAAATAAACAGCTTTATTTTCAAAACGAAATCTGAAGAACACAAACCATCAACATGTACGATAAAAAGACTACTCCCGAATTCAAAACTATAACTGTAACTGCATATCTGCATACCTGAGGTGATGATCAGAAATTGATCGACTCAGTATCAGAAGAAGATATATCTGTTCCGGGTCACCTCAGCCCATTGTACAACTGCAACTGAACCAACGAAAATGCCAAATGCAGGGACTCCCTTTAAAAGGGATTACTGAATCTGAATACATGTAGTTTACTGGTGACATGCCAAATGACATCATTTCACCAGGGATTTGGATGGGGGAGTATTTAGTCCCTAGAACGCACAACTGAAGAATTCTCTGAAAGCAACACCTGTTTATTCTGATTGTATTATCCTCCAACTGCTAGGAGGTCTCTGCTATCCCTGAATTACGGTATGATTACCATCACAAGTCTCTGATGATAGAACTACATTACCCGCCACTTACTATCATCTTAACATATTTACAGTATGCCATACTCTATCATTGAAGTCATTTTATTTTGCGGGGGAGGTAGGAGTAGGTGGAGAGAAGCCAGTGTTCGCCTTATAAATGCTGAGCGCATTTTAGCAAGATAGCCACTGGTACCATTTTTTAACGTCTTTGGAATGACTCGGCCTTGGATCGAACCCACAGCCTCCCGCTTCTGCAGCGGACCCTGTAACCATTACGTTATCGAGACCGGTATATCATATTGCAGAAAGACAGGTTAGATCCAGATGAGAAAAGTTTGTTTAATTAAGAACACTTTGAAGTGTTGTGACATGCTTTCGGTATATTCACTTTTATAACAAGACATTTTCACAGTGGAATAAACTCCTGAATGGCTCAACTCGTGTGCCAGTTGAAGACGCATGAAGTCAGTGTGAGTGTGTGTGGGTACAGATTTTGTCCGTAAGTCATGTCTGAAGACTATTCACAGCACAGTCTTCAGCCTCGTCACAGTATGTCCTTGTGAGTAGTTTGTTCTGGAAAATTGTAATGGGGCCTCAATTTATAGTCTCAATACGAAGGACTTGAGAAACCCGGGATCGTATCCACAATCTCTGGTTTACAAGGCAAATGGCTTAACCAAAGCGCCACGGTGGCTTCTAAATGACACCAAATTCTACGTCATTTCGACGGAGTCTCGCTAAATAATCGGGGGAACTCTTCGATACAACAGAATAGACGCTGAAACTATCAGAGACATATCAGAAAAACCAACAAAACCCACGACACGAAATGCTTGGGTCGGGCTACAGAAAATGCTGGGTCGGATGTCGTAATTTTTATTTTTTTATTTTAACCATAAAAATAGCAGAGTCGGCCGGTTGAGACAGGGTCGGTCGGGTTAGCGGAAACACAGCTATTATTTTTTTACGCCTAACTCAGTTAAACTGATGCGTTAGGCTATTAAATAAACATATAAACACTTTGAAAAAACACAGGCATGCATCTCGAGAAAAATCTGTAAGCCAAACAATGCATCTTAGCCCAAGTTCTATTGTCCCAGGATGCCAAATAAAAAAATGTTCATACAATGACAATGCAAAACAGTGCAGAGAAGTAAGCATTTTCGAAAAGTTTTAACTTGTCATTCGTTTTGTTCGACTTCACTGACACTGTTAAATAAACTGATCATCGAGCAGATTATGAGATAGAAACTTACAAATATCAGCTACTTCAAGCATCATTATGCTTCAAGCTGACATAAAATGTATGATATTCCATAAAAAGAGCTACTCGGCCATGTGTTATTTCCGGTCAAAATGAAAGTAGAAAACGAACCACATCGGAGCGATTTTTAACAAAATTACAAACAGGTTTTCTGCCTGTTAAAACACACCTTTAACCAAGGCTGAGGTAGTGACCTAAAGTAGTGAATGAAAAATAAATGGGCCAATTAAGAAAATTAGCCAGATACTGATTTCACTTCTTTCGACCACTCTATTGACGTATTGTCAATTTAGCGTATCAACAGTAAACCATTCAGATTCAGCATAAACTGTATAATGTGGTAAATTTGTTCGATTGAATTGACATCGAAGAAAACTTAGTTAATCATAATGTCATTACAAGCCAGTCTGAATAAAATCGGAAATCATGTTGTTACATTATAGTGCAGGTCACAGCAGCTTGACGCACATTCTTCACGTCAGTTGTGCATTTGATTGGTCGACAGAGCCACACCTCCAAATCGACGGCATTTGATTGGTCTACAGAGCCGTAGGTGATTTAACGAAACCAGGTCAAACACAAATCGAGACCCAAATCTAACGTTTTATACCCTCGTTTGCGAAAAACTCACTAAACATGCAAAGAAAAATTTACTCACCGCACGTCAGTCCAATAAACACACAAATTCGCCAATTAAAAGCACGAAATTTCCGTCGAGGATAAGCTTTGGAATCACCGACTCGAGAAAACAAAATGGCGACGTAAGTCAAGCTTGTCATGAATCAAAAACCCAACTGATTGGTTCCCCGCAGCAGGTATTGAAACCCATTGTAAAATTATTGAAACGAGTACCAGAGGGCTCTCTATGGCGTAATTTTGGAGTGATCCATTTAAAAGGGGACAGCAGGTTATTTTAACTGTATTTCAATACATCAAATAACGAATTCATAGTGACTAACCATAATAACATTCTACAAAATAACAATATAAAGCTGCTCCGACATTTTAGTTCTCTATCTTCTTCGAATTTTATTAAAATAAACAGCTAGTCAAATCTAAACACCCACCAAGAAGATACCAATCGAATTTTGATTATAAGATTAGGCACTATAAGACTAATTCTTTAAATAATTATTCTATTAATTAATCTAGAGAATTATTTATATTTTGAATAATTATAACAGTAATAATTAACGCCTAGAAAAGTTTTATAGAGTATAACCAACAAAAGCTTTTGCATACATATGTGTTGCCATGTATTACACAATATATGAAAGTGGCGTGTTGGTTCTTTGGGGGGAACGATACTGTAGAGCCCAAACACCAGAGCCCAAATATTATAAACAGTTATAGCTACTCATTGAGGCAAAGCTAACATATTATAAGTAATGGAATATGAAATAGTATAACATGGTCATAATATGCACTATTGGAAATGTTATTAACTTGAAACCGGATGCTGCAGAATCAACTTTCATCATTTAGGCAACGAGCATTAATGGCCCCAATCATTTTGTATTACAAAAGTTTGGAGACACACTGTACAAATATTCACTTGTTTTTTTGCACGGCTTCTAATCTATAGCAATTGTATCTCTATTTTATTATTTCCATACTGTGAGGGCAGGTTTTCAGATCTGATTTTACTAGTTCATGGTTTTTGCTCAATACTTTATTAATGGGTTTGGCTAGCATAAGGTGTGTGCAGTCCAATTAATCTGTTTTTGGTGCATTTGATACTTGATCTTTTGAAGATGCATTTTATTGTTGAATTATGGAGATAGGTAGCCATGTTAGTGTAGCTGGTGTAAATGTCTGTTATGCTACATTGGCCATGACCTACTAGGTAGAATTTATCATACATATTTGGCCACAATAATTCAATTGTACATGATGAATGTCAAACAAATTTGTTGCAAAAACATGCATCTCAAGCCACATAGAGTTTTGACTTCTTAAAGAGTTTTTACTGATTCCAGATTGGAAACGGCACTTTTTGCAGCTTTTATTTATAGAGTATACATGGTAATCTAATATTCAATATGCAAAAATGCTATACAGGTACCTCCTAAAAGTTTTCCTATCAATATTTCATACTGCAAATATTTAAACATTTTCTGTGCATTTTTACATGATTCATGCATGTGTCTTTTGACTGAATGCTCTAAAATACAAACATTAGTAACAACAATCGTCACCATGCAAGAAAGAAACAAAATTTCTACCTTTTTGTAGTCATGAAATTTTGCCCCCCAACCCCACAGAAACCTAAAATTCTACCAAATGATGACAGAAGTCTTACATATCTTAACACATATGTCTTCATAAGACATGGAACTATTGTCCTCAATTTACGGAATCAGCATCTGGAGCTTTATATCAGTGTTCTGGGCCGCTAAAGTATAGGCATATACAGGCCATATAGTCAACACTCCTTTACAGCTTACTCAACAGACCAGTTTATAGCTTATCCAAAACACTGGTTTACAACTTACCCAAGAGACTGGTTTACAGCTAATCCAACAGACCAATTTATACCAAACAGACTGGTTTACAACATCTTGTAACAACTGGTTTATAGTTTATCCAACAGACTGGTTTACAGCATCTTGTAACGGCTGGTTTACAGCTTACCCAACATACTGGTTTAAAGCATCCTACATAACAACCAGTTTATAGCTTAACCAACAGACTGGTTTACAGCATCTTGTAACGGCTGGTTTACAGCTTACCCAACATACTGGTTTAAAGCATCCTACATAACAACTGGTTTATAGTTTACTGTAACAACTGGTTTAAAGCTTACCCTACAGAGTACAGACTGGTTTACAGCATTCTGTAACAACCGGTTTACAGCTCATCCAACAGACTGGTTTACAGCATTCTGTAACAACCAGTTTATAGCTTAACCAACAGACTGGTTTACAGCATCTTGTAGCAATTGGTTTACAGCTTACCCAACATACTGGTTTAAAGCATCCTACATAACAACTGGCTTACAGCTTACCCAACAGACTGGTTTACAGCATCCTGTAACAACTGGTTGAACTTGGAGTTACTGGCAGCCAGGTCAGCTGAAACAAAGCCAGGAGAAAAAAAATTAACTCTTAGATAATTAAGTTACAGACATGGCAGTATGGAAGGCAAGTATGGAGGCCCCCCCCCCCCCCCCCCCCCCCCCCCCCCCCGCAAAATTATCTGATGCTGGCCAATAACTTCCTAGGTCAAACATGCAGAAAATTTGTCAGAGATATCTTTTCAGCATTATAATCCTTCATGTACATCATCAGTATGCCGGTCACATCTATAAGATATTAGTTGATTTCACTGTATGCACTATGATCATTGTTTTATCATGAGAAATGATAAAAAATTGGCTGAGTTAAATAAAAGCTGTAAATTTGTCAAAAATTAACTTTTCAGCATGAAAATTATTCATGCACATCTAAAATATATCTGGTATATCTGGAACAAATCTACAAAGAATTTAAAAGAAACACTGAAAGCCCTAGGATGAGTTGATTTTACAGAGTATGCACTACCAACCATAATATAAGCAATGGTATAGAAATGGCTATGTTGAAAAATGCTTTAAATTTGTCAAAAATCACTTTTTCAGTATTATAATTATTCATGCACATCTTCAATATGTTTGGAACATGTCTGCAAAGTACTGAAAAGAAATACTGAAAGCCCCAGGAGGCGTTGACTTCACAAACTATGCACTACCAACCATTATTGTATGTAAGCAATGGTCAAAAATGACTATGTTAAAAAATGCTGTAAATTTGTCAAAAATTATTTTTTCAGAATTATACTTCTTCATGCACATCTTCAATATGTGTGAAACATGTCTGCAAAGTATTGAAAAGAAATACTGAAAGCCCTAGGAGGAGTTGATTTCACAAACTATGCAATACCAACCATTATTGAATATGGCAATTATCAAACATTGGCTAAGTTCAAAATGCTGTAAATTTGTCAAAATTCATTTTTTCAGCATAATACTTCTTCATGCACATCTTCAATATGTGTGGAACATGTCTGCAAAGTATTGAAAAGAAATACTGAAAGCCCTAGGAGGAGTTGATTTCACAAACTATGCACTGCCAACCATTATTGAAGATGGCAATTATAAAACATTGGCTAAGTTCAAAATGCTGTAAATTTGTCAAAATTCATTTTTTCAGCATAATACTTCTTCATGCACATCTTCAATATGTGTGGAACATGTCTGCAAAGTATCAAAAGAGAATATTGAAAGCTATAGGAGTAGTTGATTTCACAAAGTATGCACTACCAACCATTATTGTATGTAAGCAATGGTCAAAAAAATGGCTATGTTAAAAAAGCTGTAAAATGCTGTAAACTATGCAATACCAACCATTATTAAATATGGCAATTATCAAAAATTGGCTAAGTTCAAAATGCTGCAAATTTGTCAAAACTCATTTTTTCAGCATACTACTTCTTCATGCACATCTTCAATATGTGTGGAACATGTCTGCAAAGTATCAAAAGAGAATATTGAAAGCTGTAGGAGGAGTTGATTTCACAAAGTTTGCACTATTAGCACCATGGCAAACATTCTCTGTATAGGTTTAAAAAGTCCCATAACTCTTGCAAAACTGACCCTTTGGCCCCTAAATTCATAGATCATACATGTGTTGTCTAATGGTGCAGGTGTGTTGAAAATTTGAAGAACATCAGGCAAAAACAAAAGTTATTCAGCAAAGATGTCAAAATGTTGACAGAATGATGGAATGACAGAATCACGCAATCACGGAATGACGGAATGATGGACAGGCTGAAAACAGTATACCCCACTAAAACTTTGTTTTGCGGGGGGGGGTATAAAAATATTGATTGCATCAAAGAGGTAATATTTTGAAAATCTTTGATATGTATACACATGGAAATAAGTTAGGGAACACCTGTAATAATGTGACCACCAACTTTAGACCGTGAATATCTTTCTTTGTAAAAATTATGAAAAATGTTTTGATAAGTTGTCAAAATCTGTAGTATTCAAAGCTGCTTCTATGTGAAAATGGTTAGCATCAAACAAAAACTGCGGCAGAGAACGGCCATCTTTTATTCAGAAAATGTTTGCTAAATTTAAGAAACACACTGCTAGTCTTTACGATAACTTCATTATTTGAACTCACATTGTCGTAATTTTTCGTAAGCATAAAGCTGAGGCATTGCTTGTTGAACTTTGATCATAAATTCTTTATTTTCTGACCGACTGTCGGCGGTAGGTCCATACTTTTCCGGGGGTAGGTTTCATGGTCACGTTTTGTTCTTTGGGTATACATTTTTTAGGTTGTAAATGTTAGGCCAGATATTCGATATGACCCTTTAGGAATCTAAACATGCACGTTCTGGTTATAGTGTCCTAGCGGAATTCTTCTTTTACGGCTTTATTTGCAAAATTTCCAAGAATTTTGGTTTCCATAGAAATCAATGCAAACTGTAGATTTTGTATGGTTAGTTGGTTTTGAGATTAAGCATGCAGTTTTAAGTCCGAAGTCGTTTATTCATTCAGAACGATCAGATTCAACATTTTATTCCTGGTTTGCTTTCAAAAATTGAGTTTTGCGGAGTGCAGAAGCAAAAAGGCAAACTTATTTTCCGTATAAGTGGAGTTTTTCACATATGGCATGTTGTATCCTCCATAGCAAAAAATCAAAATGTTCACAATTTCCATAAATTGGTCTGTAGCTGGGCAAAAGTATGAAATATATGTGATAAAAATTTTAGTATCGCCAGAAGAAAAGAAAATGGATTTTTTCAAACTTTCCCCAAGGGCTAAAAGTGTTCCCTAACTTATTCCTATGTGTATATATAAGAGATTGTCATTTTATTCTACACTTGTATGCAACTCATATTAGTGGAGTGACTATGACTAAAAAAGTGCCCTATTTCATGGAGTAGGTGACCACAAAAGTACCACATTTAATAATATACATCAAAATGTTCGTCATACTATAAAGTTTATGAAATGGACAGGATAAAGTGTCCAATGTTGGTGCGAGCTGAGAAATCCAAGATGGCGTCCAAGATGGCTGTCAGATATAAATGCAAGAGGTTGATATACATGACCTCCTCTAATGTTTTAAAGCATTTAAATACACCATACAAATGACTTTTAATTTTACAAGCTATGTTTAAACTTTTCAATGATGAATTTAAAGATGGTTTTAGTCCCAAGGTCAAGGTCAAATTCAAGGTCAAACACAAAATATTGCGAAAAATCAGCTGATCACCCTCATTTCTTTTGTTATAGCACCAAAGTATGCATGATAAGAAAGAAGTATTATATATTAAAAAAAAACTACAATGTATAGGCTTTACAGATTTACATGGAGATAGAATTATGCTGTGTTGCCATGGAGATTTTCAAGATGGCGTCTAAAACACCATGTGGTAATATTTGAAAAATGTATTTTTTCCCATTATTTTTTCATTTCATTTTTTTTTTCAACAGTTTCTATTCCATTTTATTCAAAGTATGGTCAGTGAAGTGGTCTTCAATGTATAACATGCTGAATTATAAACCAATGCATCATTTTAAAATTCTATAAATAGCTTCTGGAAAATCAAAGATGGCGTTGAAAATGGACAAAAAATCTTGACTCAGGCATGAGGCTTTAAAATCCCAATAATTTGAATTAATCAGTTATTTCTTACATCAAAACAACACATACGTGTAGATTCAGGATGAATAATTTATATTAAACACCCAGTCTTATCATTAATATGGAAACGTTCATATATAGTCAGGTTTCGACCTTAGATGGATCAAAGGTTGGATGAGATATCAGATAGTACATGTACCTGTAATCTTTCAACAGATTGCAACAGTTATTTTTAAAATGTTAAGGCTATCAAAGGGCAATTGATAAGTTGTGATAATTATTAAGATAATTCATCCAGTTTACATTCCCGATGAAGGATCAAGTGGGCTGCTCCTGAATTTTTCTTAGCAAAATGGTCAAACTCATTGATGTATTAAGACACTGCCGTGACAAAAAAGCTATATATCCTATGAAAAGTCTTATGCAATGTACTATAGAAAATTGTTAATTTTTAATGCATATAATTTGTTTGTAAGCAATCATATAAAACACAGTCACACTTGACACTAAAACATCAAGATCTGTTAAATGTATGGTATTATTTCACACAGAATTACCCCACCCACTTTAAAATTCAACATACAGCGGATTGTAATATGACAGTTAGAATTTCTTTGAAATGTATTATAGATATTTTGATAAATCATTACCATTCACAGTAGTAGTCTGCAACCTCATTACAACATACCTTGATATAACATTAATACTGATAGAACTTCCATAAGTTGGAGCCTTTCAAACTATTTTAAAACGTTTCACTGTATTTCTCCTATTTAAATGAAACTATAAGTTATATTATTATATATCACAAGCAACAGTGCACTGTCTTAGCAGTACAGCCCCTTTAACTCGAGTTTGCCGCTTGAGCTTTTGCATCACAAAAGATAACTATGTGTTCTGAAGATCTGAGTTTCATGTTGTCCACAAAGACATCTGGATTGATTTATCTGCTGATCTGAATGACCTTGAAAACGACAAACGCAAGTGAAATTTGTATCTTACTATGTGGGATTTTGCCATGTAGATGCCGATAGGTAACTGCTAAAATTGATAAAACTCTGCCCTTGTCCCTATCCTATTTCAAATGTGTGTTCTTAATATGCATTGTATAATGTTGTGCAAAGAATTTTGAAATACAAACGTATCTTAACCAAACAATTACAATGTTTTTATCAGAAGAGGTGACATCATTACCTAAAGATAAATGCTTTATAGACTTTAAGAGCACCTGGCACGAGGGACACTGTTTCAGGTCTAAAATAGAATACACACAAACTTGACTGACCTAAATGCCCAAACGGCAAACTCGTGTGAAAGGGACTGTAATTGGAAGCCATTTGATTAGCAGCCAATATACAGGTAATTTTATGAGTCAGTTCCTCATTTTTCCGCATGTTGCTCTTATTTCTTAAATTTATTGAAAACTAAAGACACATGACTTGTATATCTGAAACTAGGCCAAAAATAACAGTGTCTAAGCAATTTTATCATACCATTTATTTCTAATCTTATGATACCATTTACATCTCTATAGGGCCATAAAAAGCCGTGATACAGTAACTTTTATAATTATACCCCTTTAATTTTTCCTCAAGTTTTCTTTACTCATTTAAGTTTTCATTAACATATCACATGATAAATTTATTTGAACTTGTAACAACAAAAATGTCTTAGATATCATTTTAGATCATTTTCAGTTCTTTTTGACCATCTGAGTTCATGATACAAGGACTTTTGTATGTATACCCCTTTATCGTTTCCGCTTTTTCTCTGTATTTTTTATCCATTCATCAAAATATTAATGCATTTAATAATATGATTAATATATTTGAATACCAGCAAATATGCCTTGGTCAATGCAATCATTTGACACCATTTTCAGCTATTAAGGACCACCAGCAGAGGCCGAGATACAAATACTTACATGTATGTTAGTATACCCCTTTATTTTTTTCTCTAAGTGTTTACGCTTTTGATAATATTTTTGTAAGTTTTGATCATATGATGAACTTATCTGATTGCATGCCAACTGATAATTTTCTAAGCAATCATTTGACGCCATCATCAGGTCTTTATAATCGCAAGATGACTAGAACACTAACTTTTGTACGTATACCCCATTGATTTTGCCCTCTACCTCATTTTGCATTCTGCATTTTGCCCTCTACCTTGTATGATTTATAAAAATTATTACAGCTTTGAGTCATATGATTTATGCTTTCTGGCCAGTGGTTGTTAAGTTATACTCGTAGACTTTTATAAAACTTTAATGCAAGAGTGATGGGAGCTGGAATGCGCAGGGGAACACGAAAGACCGAGGTGACTGCAATGGTTTTATGAACTTAGTACAGTCGGGCTAAAAATGCGGAAAAAATAATGGTGTATACACACAAAACATCTTGTACCTTGGCCTCTGAAGGCCCTTTATAGCTGAAAATGGTGTCAAATGATGGCTTTGACTTTGTTCTATTATTTATAAACTTATAGAACAAAGTCTCTATGTCACCTTCAAAAATGACTTTGTCGGTGTTAAAGTTTTCTAGAAGTCTATATATATTGACAACCCCATACCAGAAAGTAGGGAGCACGATGGCGCAGTGGTAGAGCGTAGGACTCCGAATCGAGAGGTCATTGGTTCGATCCTCACAGGTGTCACCGTGTTGTGTTCTTGAGCAAGACACATTAACTCCCCACAGAACTGGTTAAACCCTGGAAGAGTTGGCTTCGTCCCGACATAACTAAAACATTGTTGATTGGGACGTAAAGCCGCAATACAAACACTCAAACAAAATATCAGAAACTATTGATACTTTGACCATAGATGCCCTAATGGTTGGCTTTCACTTTCACTTCCTTGCTGGGGGTGGGGCGAAAGGTTAAAATCTAGAACACCATCAAAATTGATTTTTCTGTGTTAACATTTTCTAGAATGCTATATATTATTTGACAATATTCATAGTTGGGATGTGGGTTGAGTTTCATTTCATGGCAAATGATACCTGGGTCCATGCCTGAGGGGTGAAGCTAGAAGTTAAAATCTAGAACATGGTAAAAATAAATATATACTGCTGTGTAGCTAAAGATGTACAAGTAGGCAATGATCAGGAAATGGAGCAATCAGAAAGAAACTCCCACTCCCAAAACCGGGTTGAGAAAAAACTAAATTGACAATTAGGTACTTATACTAAGAAAACATATCGTAAGCCAAGTGAGCAGCTATTCCCCAATTGGTGGCCACTCAGTTACCCAAACCTAACAAAAAATGAAAACGCAAATAAGGTGCAAACAGCGCAACAATTCAACACCACGACATAAACAATAAGAACCACAACAGAAGTATCGCCTTGGAACGATCAGTAATATAAAATTACTGGCGGACTTAAACTTGTTTAACATGGCCATTACCTCACCCTCAGCTTCTGCAGTGGTTCACAACATTTAGTTTGTTGTGTGGTCCTCGTGGCGAATCTCTAACTAGTCAATGAATCATTAAGGACAAACAAGAGTCCATATCCTGACAACTACTCATATTCATACTTCATACATTTTAGGTTCCATCCCATCAGACCACTGGGTTGTAGTCGGCGTGGGGCTTGAGTTATATGATTATCTAAATATTTATAAACAGAACATTGTACAAGCAATCATTTTATTTCATTTTCAAATCAGAGGCCAAAGTACAAAGAATTGTTGTAGGTATATCCCTTTGTTTTTTCTGCATTTTATGTCTCTATGTCAAATGTTTGATGTATCTGAATACTGGCCAATTGAACTAACTTCAAACTTGACTTAAACAAAGTTTTTAACAGCATTCAAAAGTTTTCTCCCCAACTAGTTTACAATTAACCACACTAAAATACACCCATATGGACATACATAATTATAATGCTGCAAACATGGATTAATACCTTTCTGGTGTACAAAATGTTGCATATTTAGTACTTATGGTTTTGCCTTTCATTTATAACTAGATGAAACTATGAATTGTTTTGTATTTAAAAGAAATACTTTTGGTAAATTAAATGCTACAGACATACGAATGAACAGACCAAAATGGTCAGCTGTACACACAAACACTCAGATACGCACAAAAACAAAGTTTAACCTGGATCAATGACAAGGTTCCCACAGACAGTATAGAATATGATTCCATGTCTTTTCCATGATAATTCCATGATCCGAGTAAAATTTCCCAGACTATTTTTCTGTTTATTTACATATTTTCATAACACTGTATAAAAGGCAAGAACAGATTACTATATTACAAAAGTAACTTACTTCAAGGTATTATCTTGTTTTCTAATGAAGAAAATTAGTTCGAATGCCCTGTTGAAAACTCATCGAGCGAGCAAAGCCAGCGAGGGAAAATGAATGCCAAAGACATTCAAACTAGTATTTCATAACAAAATTCCATGATTTTGCCATGATATTTCATCATTTTTCAAATTCCATGACATTTCCATGCATGGATGTTTTAGCCATTTTCCATGTTTTCCAGAGCCAATGGGAACCCTGCAGCGATAATGTTTCACATCAGCAAAATAAAAGTATCTAAAAGGGCAATATCATCGATCAATTTCGTTAATACACGTTGCTTGAAAGTGGGTAGGGTGACTTGGCATGACAAAAAACATAAATTATTAAGGTTTTATTGCACTTTATGACCTTTAACGCATTTTGAAATATATTAATTTATTCGCAGGCAAAGTATTTGCAAAGATATGCATTGTTTTATTAACCAAAAACACAAGTGACTTCTACAAGTGTCTGCTTTCATAAAAAATGCTGATTTTTCTAAACAACCTCAGTTGGTATATTTTTCATTTTCAGAAAGGCGAATCAATCTATTTCAGTATTTTTTTCGTATTACATCAGCCAAGTAATTGGCACTGAAGGAAGCCTTATTTGTTTGGAACATACTCAATTACATATATTGGTAAATCAGAAGTTTCCAGATACAAAAGTAAATATTTTTAAAAAGTGACCCCTCATAATTTTTAAAGACCACCATCTTGGATGCCATCTTGCATTTCTCATGCTTTGAACATGGATAAATACCTTTCTGGTGTACAAAATGTGGCACATTTAGTACTTCTGGGTTTGTCTTCCGAATGTTTCATTTATAACTAGATGAAACCATGATTGTTTTGATTTTTTTTTTATTTAAAAGAACTGATTTTGGCAAATTACATGCTCTAGACATACGAATGAACAGAAAAAAAATGATCAGCTGTACATACAAACACTCAGATAGGCACATAGACAAAGTGTAACTTGGATCAATTGTAATGTTTCACGTCAGCAAAGTATCTAAAAGTGCAATGTCATCGACCGATTTCGTGAACACACATTGCTTGAAAGTGGGTGGGGTAACTTGACATGACAAAAACCTATATTATAAAGGAATTAATGCATTTTATGGCATTCAAATGCATTTTAAAATGTATGAAATAATACACAAGCAAAGTATTTGCATAAATATGCATTATTTTATTAACCAAATAGGCACAAGTGACTTATACAAGCTTCAGCTTTCAAAAAACTGTCGATTTTTCTTAACTACCACAATTGGTATTTTTCTCATTTTAACAACGGCGACTCAATTTATTTCAGTATTTTTTTTCATATTACATCAGCCAAGTAGTTGGCTCATAATATCATTTGACTTTGTAGTGCAAATGAGGTAGTTACATATATTTAAAAACAAAATAACTTAGGCGAAACAGTAAATTTTGGGGGAAATTTGACCTTGACCGTCAGTTTGACCTTGACCTTGATGTTGTTGCTCATCACTTCATATTTGATTTTGAAGCCTTATTCATTTGCAACATATTCAAACATATTGCTAAATCAGAAGTTTCTATATACAAAAGTTAAAATGGTTTAAAAAAGTGACCCCTCGTAATTTTTAAAGGCCGCCATCTTGGCCGCCATCTTGGATTTCTCAGCCCGCACCAAAATCGGACACTTTAGTTTAGTTATTTCAGAAACTTCAGGATATGACAAACATTTTGGGATATACAATTTAATGTGGTACTTTTGTGGTGACCCTACCCCCAAATAGGTCTTGAAAGTCACCCTACTATATTCCAAATCCAGGGAGCATGGCGTCTAAGTGGCGGAGCATGAGAGATGTAACACTACTAGGAAAAACTGTGAATTGCCAGACTTTCACAGACAACCAACCAATCATGAAAGGGTCTAAGACTGTTCACAACAACTGCTACCTTTACTCAGCAACATCAAGGAGGGTGGGTCAGAAAGTTCTGTCATAGGTGTTATAACTTTGTTAATAGACATGATTGGTTGCTGTATTGTACCTTGATTGAAAGGGCTACATTTCTCCTTCATAATGATGCCAAAAGAATGCACGAAAAAAATAAATACTTTGAAATAGACGCCTTGAAAGACACCTGGGGTAAAACCAATGGCACTTTTTCTTGAATTTGTGATTTTTTAAAAGAAAAAAAAAACGACTTCGAAAAAATATAATCCATGCAATATATTTTTCAAACATAGATGAATATATCCTGCAAAAATCAAAATAATTCAATTGAATTTAATTGAGTTACTGCAAAATGAAATATTGAAATTGGCTTGTTGTGCATACATTAAAATTGCAGTATAAATTCAAAGTGCATTTATTGACATCTACACATAGACCAGGGACCTTAAAATGCATCTAACCATTTTTTGTTTCAACCTGTGTGCCCTGTAGGGGTGGATCTAATTACCACAGACCACCACAGACTACCACAGACCACTACAGACCATACCACAGACTACCACAGACCACTTTAAAAATTGTTTACCACTGTTTATATGATTTTTAAACAATAAAATAAAATTTTACTCTTCTAAAATTGCACTGTATTTTCACTTTTTTTTTTTCTTTTATCCCGGTATCATTATTGCAAAAGCACTGCTATGTCTGTACCTGTTCCTCACAAAACTTACCAACAATTTATTATTTCATGAATCTAAGATTGATTTTTTTAAATGAAAAAAAAAGCAGTGCTATGTCTGTACCTGTTCCTCACAAAACTTACCAACAATTTATTATTAGCTCACCTGAGCCGAAGGCTCACAGGTGAGCTTATAGGATAGGCAGGCATCCGTCGTCCGTCGTCGTCGTCGTCCGTCGTTGTCCGTCGTCGTCCGTCCACAATTTCAAAAAAGAATATTTCTGAAGCTAGTAGGCCGATCTTGATCAAATTTAATGTAAACCATAATTGGGTTGGGGGATTGATGGCATTAGGTTTTGGAGCAGATTGTATCAAAATTGTGGTTTCCATGGCAACAGATAGGTCCCATAGACTTACAATGGGAAAAACTAAAAAAATCTTCTTCTCTGAAACCACTAGGCCCACAGCTTTGATATTTGGTATGTAGCAATGGCTAATGGTCCTCTACATAAATTGTGCCATTCATGCCCTTGGAGTCAAATTTGGCCACGCCCCGGGGGTCGATAGTCTCCATAGACTTACTATGGGAAAAAAATTCAAAAATCTTCTTCTCTGAAACCACAGGGCGCACAGCTTTGATATTTGGTATGTGGCAATGGCTAATGGTTCTCTACATAAATTGTGCCAGCCATGCCCCTGGGGTCAAATTTGGCCACGCCCCAGGGGTCGATAGTCTCCATAGACTTACAATTGGAAAAACTAAAAAAATCTTCTTCTCTGAAACCACTAGGCCCACAGCTTTGATATTTGGTATGTAGCAATGGCTAATGGTCCTCTACATAAATTGTGCCATTCATGCCCCTGGGGTCAAATCTGGCCACGCCCCGGGGGTTGATAGTCTCCATAGACTTACTATGGAAAAAAAAAATAAAAAATCTTCTTCTCTGAAACCACAGGGCCCACAGCTTTGATATTTTGTACGTGGCAATTGCTAATGGCCCTCTACATAAATTGTGCCAATCATGCCCCTGGGGTCAAATTTGGCCATGCCCCGGGGGTTGATAGTCTCCATAGACCTACAATAGGAAAAAAATAAAAAAAATCTTCTTCTCTGAAACCACTAGGCCAACAGCTTTGATATTTGGTATGTAGCAATGGCTAATGGTCCTCTACATAAATTGTGCCATTCATGCCCCTGGGGTCAAATTTGGCCAGGTCCCGGAGGTTGATAGTCTCAATAAACTTGCTATGGGAAAAAAATTCAAAAATCGTCTTCTCTGAAACCACAGGGCACACAGCTTTGATATTTTGTATGTGGCAATGGCTAATGGTCCTCTACATAAATTGTGCCAGCCATGCCCCTGGGGTCAAATTTGGCCACGCCCCGGGGGTAGATAGTCTCCATAGACTTACAATGAGAAAAACTAAAAAAAACTTCTTCTCTGAAACCAAAAGGCCCAGAGCTTCTATATTTTGTATGTAGCAATGTTTGGTAGTCCCCATTATAAATTGTACCAGTCATGCCCCTGGGTCAAATTTGGCCATGCCCCGGGGGTCAATAGTGTCCATGCATAGACTTTCATTGGTCGGTTCTCAATTAATTTAAATCTCATGAGCTTACAATGTGATAATCTCTCAGGTGAGCTACAGGACCAATGGTCCTCTAGTTTCATGAATCTAAGATTGATTTTTTTAAATGAAAATTAAGTTTCAATAAATTTCTGAAGTTTATTAGTCATAATGATACATAACAATTGCTTACTAAGGATCGCTTTCAAAACCAATATATTTACATAATTCTTACATATGTATGTGTAGGATATTTATCTATGTAAAAAAAAAGTTTAATTATTAGAATTCTTTTTCTTAATTTTTTCAACACATGGGTCTGAACATATGTACCCCTAAAATTTGCATTAACACATTTTGAAAATCAAGTGACTGGGTCTAGGGGATACAGATTTTCCCTTTCACTGGTTTCAAATAGCATTTCATTACATAAAAATTTTCTGATAAAATAGAGATTTTAAAAAATTTAAAAAAAATGTGATTTTTTGTCAAAATGTGATTTTTACATAATTAATTATATATATAATAATAATGATAAAATGTTATAATGAAAAATTCTTAAATTGTCATTTTTTGCCAAAAATGTGATTTTTACACTAAAAATGGGGAAAAAAATATTTTGGATTGAATATGGTATCCACTCAATTGATAGTTGGTTTGTGAAAATAAAATTCAAATCTGATCACTAGTTTGGTAGATACGGGCTTTAAAAATATTCCTGTATGATATTTAAAGAATATAACAGCCAATTGATGAGGGGGGGGGGGGGGTTCATGGTAAAAATATAAAATTTATTTTCTCGCTCAAACATTTTTTCCCCCTTTTTTTTAAAGGGCAATTTAATCTTTTTAAGTCGGCACCATTTTGGTGAGTAGGTAGGTTGAGGGTAAACAAACTTTTTTTTTTTTTTTTTTTTTTTTTTTCAACAAACCCCACTTTTATAAAGAAAAACTGGGGTTTGGAGGGTGCATACCTAATTTTTTATCCAAAACATACATTGTGTGTACTCGTTAGAATAAGATTGAAATTTTCAATTTTTGCTTCTGAAAAAAAATGCATAAGCAAGTTTTCATATGATAAGATTTCTGAAGATCAAAATTATTTGAATTTACATGTATATGTAACAGTAACTATGCCTAAACCTGAGATTCACTAGTAATAATTGAGTAAAATGTTAAAACAAGAAAGAAAAAAAATGTTCATTGTGCAGTGACATATTACTGGAAAGTTAAATTCTTAGATCAAATTAAGTCTGATTTTTAATAATCTATCATATCAGGTGTCAGGCTTGCAGTAATTATCATATTATATGCTTCCAATTAGATAATCAGTGCATTTATGATGTGCTAATTGCATGCTGGGGAATTATTGGCAATATTGGACCATTAGGCTTATCTAAATGGACAATTAACATTTTTGGACTTGGAATGTTGCTGAAACAATTACATTTAACTTTTTCTCCTGATGGGAATTTCAATTTTTTAATGTAAAATTCTCAACCTACATTTCTGAAGTATTTAACCTTTACAAAAATACGCTTAGTTTTCAATCTGATTTCAAAGTTTCAACATCCCTCCATTATGGTTTGGCTTATCAGTACATGTAATTGCAAAAAGAAAAGTAAATAATACAAAAATCAATAAACATCCCCCTTACCACCTGAAGCATTTGATTTTTTTGTATTTTTTATTTATTTTTTTATTTTATATTTAATTATTTTTTTATCCTTCATATCTTTCTTCAAATTTTATGATGAAACTGATTGCAAATTATCAGAGACAAATGTGCCAGATTTAAGGATGTTCACTGCCAATGAAAAAGTATCCAAACTCTTTTCAAACAACTCTTTTTTTTGTGCCTGAAATTTAAAAGAAGACATTTGAAAACAAAAAATAAGGTAGTGTGCAATTTTTGACAAGATACAGGCCTCTGAATAAGACCTCTTAACTAAATGTTCGAAATTAAGAAAAACATGCTTATTTTTTATGTCTTACATATTTATGTCCTTTAATCTTTAAAATAACGTAAAGTGGGTGCTTTCTATTTCTATCATGTATTCTGAAGCCAAGTTTGAAGTTGTCCTGTTTTTTTTTTTTTTTTTTTTTTTTTGTTTGTTTTTTTTTTTATTAAAAAATAATTGTTCTGTATATTAACTATTAACAGAATGTTTGCATAATTAAAAAAAAAATAGATAAACAAAAATAAGCATCTGTTTTAAGCAACACTGATTGGCATTTGTTTTGCTTCATTCCCTTTCTTCCAGATTTTTTTTTTTTTTTTTTTTTCAATTGAATTTCAACATTTTCTGGTATTAATTAATGTATTTTGAGTACCAAAGAATTAATTTAAGAAGCGGTAAACAATTTTTAAAGTGGTTTGTGGTAGTCTGTGGTGGTCTGTGGTAGTCTGTGGTATGGTCTGTGGTAGTCTGTGGTAGTCTGTGGTGGTCTGTGGTAGTCTGTGGTAGTCTGTGGTAATTAGATCCACCCCCCTGTAGTAAACTCATAAAAAAGCAAGCAAATATTATGGTTCAGCAGTGCCAGAAATGCTATAGGGGTACATATTTTAATGAAGTCATATATATCGCTTTATTATAAAGTCAGCGGTAATTTTTGTCACATTGCTTTCTTACTATACTATTATTTATAACTGTAAAGTTGGAGAAAAATTGGTCGGTAGTTATGAAGATATTACCCATGAAAAGCATACAATAATATTCACAAAGTCTAGAAAACTTGCCATGTAGCGAAAACAAAGGTGCTGATCAGCTGTGCAGTAACTGCACAGCTGATCTGCGCCTTTGTTTTTGCATAGGCAGAAATCTGATTTCTCATGATGCTGCTCACATACCTAGTGGCACTTCCTCTTCCATGGTCTTGCCTGACTTCCCTCGCGTTTTCTTAGTGTTCTTCTTGCTCTCCTTCAGCATGCCTACAACCAAAATGGAATATATATATTGAAGAATTGACAGCTGTTCTCCAACTAGGACATAATAGGAATACCTGAAGCACATACACATTAACGAATATTATTGCATAAATACCCAGGTCACACGATATTAACAGCCGTTTATTAATGAAGAGAAAGCCATGCATTAATATTGCAATTATTCACGCGTGCATGTGCTGTTAATACATGGTTTTTACTTATGCTTGTTACCGCCACACAAGGCACATGCTAATAATGAGAAACTGAAGTCTGCCCACAGCGAGCATAAAAACGAAAGCTTTTACGTGTATGAAAATGTGATGAGGCTGTAAAATACAGTGCACCATTATTTCTTTCGTTTCTGCAGAATTTATGCAATAATAACGATCAAAAATGATTTTGTCATTCATTAACATTCGCTAGGTCCCTTGTGGAGTATGCCTTGGTTTTCAACACTCTCCTTGGGACCTAGCGAATGTTAATGAATGGAAAATCATGTTTGATCCCTATAAAATTAACAATCAATGGGACAGTCATGTCAAGAAGGCTCAGAGATTGTTGTGCTAAGTCAAAATATCTACCATATGCGATGCAGACGTTTCGTCGAAAATGTGTTTTGTCGAAAATGTTGTAACTTCAAAAATATTCACTGCAAAATTTGGAGATTTATTTCGTAGAAGACTAGCCAATAGGTCCACATTTTGAGCCACCAACCACTAGGGTTAGGTTAAGGGTCTGGGCATGGGGACATTTTCGACATATGTAATTTTCGACGAAATGTCACGGAGGCTACCATATGAACCTTAGGATTTGTGCTTCACTCAGGGATCCGTGTACAAGCAGATAAATTATAAATTCGGCTGCAACAAGGCTTTTGGCATATCCCCTGCAAAATTTTCTGAAGCTGGCAAATAACTTTTATGAAATTTTATAAAATATTTTAGCATTATGATTCTTCATGTACATCTTCAATATGTCTCTAACAATCTGCAAAGTGTTGAAAGAATAATTCTGAAAGCTTAGCCACAATCTATCACCATTTCCAATCTGAGTGCCAGAAGAGCGGTCAAAACACTGGATTGGTGTTGTTTTCACTCCGGATTGTGGTAGTTTTGCCGCATTTTTGGAGGAAACTATTTGGACCAGGTAACTTAAACATTTATCATAAATATCAAAAGAGTTTATGTCAAAGTAAGCACTAGCCTATTCGGATCTACAAACATGCCTCTAAAAGCCGATTATTCTGCTTATGCATAAGCTCCACTAGGATATGCAAACATTAGAGGAGATTTTTCTTTTGCATGTTCTGCCATATGCTAAAATAGTGTTTGCCCCAAAATGTTTCATACTTTTGTCATTTTTTTCAAAGTATTGGCAAACTGCTTTTGATTTTGCATTTGTATACTATAAGACTTAAGTTTAGCAATTTTTTTTATCCATCATTATTTTCAAAATCAAAAGTTTGAAAACTGTCGATACGCTTTTAAAATGTCAAGTGATGGTCAAATTCATGTATCGAGACGAGTTTGTGTGCTTTTGTTACGTCCAGCAGTTGCTATGTTACGTTTAAAACATCGTGCAAATCACGTACCCAGCATTCCATGTGCATCACATGTTATCAATTTTTGCCTTCTTTGATTGGTTAAAGTGTCATAAAGAATAAACCGGAATGACATTTGAAAAATTCCACCAGGGGACGTCGTTATGGCCTGACGTTAAAGCAACGTAACACGTAACATCGGTGCAGACATGAAAAATAAGAAAGACAATTGAATCTTTTAAGCTTGCGAGAGTACGATAAATCTCCTAGAGCCCTGTTCCATCAGCTGACAGCGTCAAAAACCGACATCATTACGCCAGACAACGTAAGGCTACCATGATATAGGGCAATGACAATTTGACGTCATAGTGATATAATCAATTTCTAGGCAACCTACGAATTTCAGGCTTGATAATTAATGGCAGAAAAAGCGGGCTTTGTACAGAAACAGCTGACTGGAAACAACCTGCGCGTTGGCGAACACCGTGAATATCGCCGATAGGTTTCCAGTCCTGAAAAAGATAAACGTAAACGTGCAAGCCTAGACATGAACACATTAAACCTTCTAGGCCTATTAAGCGAAAGTTTTCTCATACAAAAAGCAAAGTCGCACGACATTTCAGCAAATAAACACTTGTGGGATCATTTCGGGAGAAAGGTAACGGAACAATACGACGTCAGTTACGTCATACACAGGGGCCGTTACCTGATTTCAGAATGTAACCAAATCTCTACGATCATGGTACAGTACTCTTTTTGAGCACAAGAAGGTGTTAAATGACTGTTTTAGGAATAAACCTTTAACTTTTCAGATGCCGAGAAACAATGTGAATTTTGAGGTGACACCCCTGTAAACTTTGACGCATCATAATTGCATCAAGAAAAGATAGCATTCTGGCTAAAAGTGTACATTGTGGTTCCTTTAGGTTTAAATATTGATGGGTTAAAGAGTTTCTTTCAGTTCATCTTCATATCAATTTACAATTTGGAAATTAATCGAAAATTGCTAAACTTTAATAAGTCTCATAGTATATATGAAGAAGTCATTTCTTGTTCAAGCAAACATAGGTTTCAATAAAATACCGCAAAATCAAAGTAACGCCTGATAATATGACAATCTGAGATTTCAAGCTTTTCAAGTATTTGCACAAATGAATGTATTTTAAGGTACTAGTTTTTTTATTTTATTTTCAAGCAGACCCTTATCTGCTGTACAACAATGTCATGAAATGGTACACATAATATTATGTTGTGACGAGTTGTCAGATCCAGACAGTCATCTTTTCTGACGTGTTAATTGGTGGTCATACTGTTCGATATACCTGATGCACAGGGGCATTCCAGAAAGCATCATGTTCGGTCGGTAATGATATGATTGTGAATTAACGTCCGCTTCTTTTATTTATAATAGTCTGGGGGAAATCCAGGCGCATCAAATCAAAATGAAACAAAGGCAGATACCTCCTCATTCCTGCCCTTAAAAATCACATATAACAACTTAAGTGAGGATTAAGTTATTAATCTGTTATTAATTTAAGTATAGCCCATATGGCCCCTTTTCTTTTCTGGCCCTACCCCCTCTGGGGTGCCTCATCTACATTGCTTTGTTTCTGATGCAACATATTTGGCTATCATGCATCAATCCTGTGATAGCTTCTATGGGCCTATCAGCATCCACTATTTGGCTTATCAGTGGCCTGATCATGCACCCAAGCCAGGGACTTCTTATCTTGACCAATCAGCTTCAAGCATCCCCTGGCAGTGGCATCAGTTTCCTTGCTGCACTTGCAGATTAAACAGCTCTGAATTTTGTTTAAATAATTTCTATAATGATCAGTGCATTATTCTGGACTTTGTTTAAAATTGGATAAAACATTTTATGCAACAGATCTAATTATGTGGAAGCCTAGTCATTAGTGTAAACAAAAGGATCCTGTGTCTACTTGAATCTTGTTAAATTGTTGTAAACTTTTTGTTGTAAAATGGCGGCAAAATTAAGGTCTGTGGATTGACAGTGAAAAGGATAGTTCGGACACCAGAATGTTCAAGATTGTTCTGTGAAGTTATAATGGAGAGATATATAGATTGTGAAGCCTTCTGTGATGGAGACAACTGCTATTTTTGCGAAGAAATTGACCTGGTGTTGCGGGCTTGTTGTAGATATAAATAAATCATGTCCAGAAACCTCTAAAGGATCCTGTGTAATTGGGATTTTGTAATCCAAACATGGCTTTACACGCGGAAGTAAGCGGTGACTTGGAGGTAGAGACTGTTTCTGACGAAGTTTTCATTAATAACTGGGCAACAAAAAATAAAATTAGTGGCGAAGTGATTGAGAAACTGAAGCAGGATGGATTTACTTCCATGGACGCATTGGTGTTGATTGATAGAGAGGATCTAGCAAAATCCAAATTAGCCATCCCTAGAGGTCAACAAAAACTTGTGCTTGCGGCGGTGCAAAAATTCATTCAGACGGAGGGCCTTGCGCAAGCAGCAGCTGCGCACGCACCACAAACGGCGGGAAATGATATCGGCCAATCAGCGGGTACCGACGGGACAACGCAGACTCCGTCCAACAAAGGCATGGCGGGAACTCAGCAAAGAAGCATGCAGTCTCCAGCTGCGCATGCACCAACAGAAAAGGAGAAATCAACATCCGGCTGTCATATTAGTGACGATCCATATCTAAAAGCTTTGCTTCAACAGATTCGCACTGGACAGGGACAAGACAGTGGAGCAAACATTGTGGTCATTCCGTGTAATAGTGAATCAGTTAACACGCAATTCTTAAATGGACTGGGAATACAGCAAAACGGTGCTAACGTAAATGAGCCTCCCGCGCCTTCTGCTGGTGTTACTGTTAGTGATCAACCTTGGCGAGACCCCCAAATTTATTTACAGGCTGCAGCCTCCGGTAAGTCCAGTCTTTCATACCATGATGTTACTGACTTTGTTGCGGGAAATGTGGAGGAAGAAATAATTGTAGGGGGAAATGGGTCCCAGCAAGTTATCCTCAAATCTGGTCCCAAAAAGCCCAAGCTTGAATCTGTCACATTGGCTCAATGGTCTGTTGCCAACCTAGCTATCCTTTACCGACTTTTAGGGGAAGGAAAACTTGAAGCCTCAAACATCCTGGACTACCTGTCATACACCACGAAGATCTGTCAACTTGTGCAGAAGTTTAATCTGGTGTCTGTGCTTATGTATGACAGGGAGTACAGGAAGTTACAAGCAACCCATCATTTTCGGTGGGGCACAGACATTCCTCATTTACATTCAGTCCACCTTCAAGCACGGCCTGTTAAGTATGGTCAGCCAGGCGGGAAAGGTTACAACAGTAGTGGTAATAGTCAGGTAAGGTCTCACCAAGGTCCCATGACCACTGAGGGAAAAATCATATGTAAACTGTACAACTCCAAAGGGGGTTGCCACTACAAAGAATGTAAATTTCAGCATCAATGCTCTCAGCCTGGGTGCCATCAAAAGCACTCAGCAATCTCTCATGTACAGCCAAAAAACATGTAAATGCATCAGCGAGTACTGACTTAGGCTCTCGCCTTTCTGCTTGGGAAGAAGAACTTCAAGGAGACCCAGATAGGGATTTCATTATTAATGGCCTTGTTAACGGCTTTGATATTATAGACCCCGGTACTGTTCCATCTAAGGCACATTGTCCAAATCACCCATCAGCAAAACCTGGTAGCCCACTGTACGAAAAAGCATGTGAGCAAATTCAAAAAGAAATTGACTTGGGTCATTATGAGATATTATCAGAACCACCCACTATCATTAGCCCAATCGGAGTGATTCCAAAACCTGATGGTGGCATTAGACTTATTCATGATTGCTCACGCCCATCTGGGCAAGCAGTAAATGACTATTGCACAACAGAGTGGAAGCAAAAATTTTCCACAGTAGATGAGGCAGCATCTTTAATAACTAAGGGTTGCTTCATGGCTAAGGTTGACTTAAAGAGTGCCTATAGAAGTGTAAGTCTTAGCGATCTATCTAAATCAGTTACCGGACTCCGCTGGCAGTTTGGTAACAGGACTGTATTCCTTCGTGATACGCGTCTACCTTTTGGAAGTAAATTGGCCCCTGGTATTTTCCATCGTTTATCCCAAGCAGTGAAGCGTATGCTGAAACGTCGTGGACTCGCTGGTGTAGTTGTCTACTTAGATGATTTTTTTATCATGGCTGAAACTTTTCATGAATGCATGGAAGCTTTAAATGAAACAATTGCCTTGCTGCGTAAACTTGGCTTCTCAATCAATTGGAATAAAGTGGTGGACCCCTCGACCACCATTTACAACATTTCTTGGCATTGAGATTGATTCAATGGCTATGTGCCTTCGCCTTCCTGAAGATAAGCTTGTCCAGGTCAGAGAAGAGCTTGCCCGTTTCCAATGCAGGAAACGGGCTTCAAAGAAGCAGCTGCAGTCCCTAGCAGGGAAACTTAACTTTTGCGCTAGCGTTGTATATGGCGGTAGAGTGTTTTCGCGCCGCATAATCGATACAATCAACATGCTTAAGGCTGCTCATCACAAGATTAGGCTTTCTGGGAATATCAAGGCTGATATATCCTGGTGGCAATCCTTTATGGCAACTTTTAATGGCAGGTCCATGCTTCTGGATCATCAACCCATCACTTCTGTTTTCACTGACAGTTGTGATATGGCTGCAGGTGGAATTTATAATGGTGATTGGTTCTATCTTAACTGGGAATTAGACTGGCCCTTTGTTGCTAATCTTCATATTAACTCCAAAGAAGTTCTGGCTGTTTTCCTATCAGTTTGTAGGTGGGCACCATGTTGGAGAAACAAACGTATATGCATTCAGTCTGATAATTCAGTGACAGTAGCAGCCATCAATCGAGGGACTTCAAAGAATCCCTTCTTGATGGCATGTTTGAGAGTTATGTTCTGGCTTTCCGCCACTTATAATTTTCATATCAAAGCACGGCATATACGTGGGATCTCCAATTTTTTAGCAGACGCCGTGTCAAGGCTTCACGAACCAGGGAAATATATGCTAGTCAGCCCATTTCTTTCTCCTTCTCCCCCAGACGGGCACCTCTCTTATAAAAGCCTTTCCTTTCTTTTGAACAGGTCCCATGGTCAGATGGCGGATTACAGAATCCTTGGACAATGAGGTGGCTAAACTTCGCTTGCTTACCTTTGCACAGTCGACAAGGCGCACTTACAGTGCCCAGTTAGGACTTTTTCTGAGGTTTTGTTCATATCTCAACATTAATCCAGTGCCCATTTCGGCTACCAATCTAGGGCGTTATGTAGCATTTCTAGTACCTAAACTATGCTTTTCTTCAATTCGGCAATACCTCAATGTGGTAAGATTGTTACATGTTGAATCAGGCTACCCCAATCCCTTGTCCAATAACGGGTTTTTGGACTCCATTCTTAAAGGCTTAAGGCGGAAAAAGGGTGATTCTACATCACAGAAGCTTCCCGTAACGGCCGATATTCTATATGGCATTCTGCAGTTGCTAAACTTGGATAGACCTTTTGATTTAGTATTTTGGGCTGCCTGCTTGGTGGGTTTCTTTTCATTTTTCAGGAAATCAAACTTATTTATCCCCTCTCCTAAGCAATTTGATCCTAGCAAGCACCTTTGTTGTTCTGATGTAAGTTTTTCAACATCAGGAGCTGTCTTAGCAGTACGTTGGTCGGAAACCATTCAGTTTCGTCAACGTGTTCTTGAGGTGCCATTGCCTCATATGCCTGGTTCCCCTTTTTGCCCATCTAGTGCCCTGTTGCTAGTTACACGCAGTCTACCAAATGCACAGGGTCCCAGGCCCCTGTTTTGTTATAAGGCATCCTCAGGTGTACGTCCTTTAACTCACTCGGAGTTTGTCCAAGCTCTCAAAAGTCACATAGACAGATTAGGTATTGATTCTAGTATGTATTCTAGTCATTCAATGCGAAGGGGAGGCGCGTCATTTGCGCTTCATTGTGGCTTGCCAGCAGAACTCATTAAATTACAAGGGGATTGGGCTAGCAATGCTTATGAGAAATACCTGTACCCCTCCCTGAATCTTCGGAAACGAGTAGCAGATACTATGGGTAAGGCCTTCCGCATTTCCAGTAATAGGTAACATTGTGATGTGGGATATGGACAAATCTGAACCACCAGCAGGGCGATGTTGGCTTTTGTTTGCGTATTTATGTACATATCTAACGTTTGTTTTGAATTGTGTTATTATTCATATTCATTGTTGACTCCTAATTTGCTTCCATATAATGTGTAAATTGAATATGGATTAGTATGTTAATGTACTTCAGGCACATGTTAGTTGACTTATATTATTATTATTATTATTTGCATTACAATTGATCCTACTTCTACATGGGTTTGGGATTTTGGAGAACATTTTCATATCAAAGTCTAAACTGACAAGGCTGCATGCTTTTGTGAAGTTAAATATGTTTTATTGCTGCGGCATATAATGTTTTGCATTAAATGGTCTACAGGATCCCAAACCCATTCTTCATTATTATTTAGGCCCTATATACCGCTCACCTGGCGTTACGTTAGAATTAATGTGAGGATTAAGTTATTAATCTGTTATTAATTTAAGTATAGCCCATATGGCCCCTTTTCTTTTCTGGCCCTACCCCCTCTGGGGTGCCTCATCTACATTGCTTTGTTTCTGATGCAACATATTTGGCTATCATGCATCAATCCTGTGATAGCTTCTATGGGCCTATCAGCATCCACTATTTGGCTTATCAGTGGCCTGATCATGCACCCAAGCCAGGGACTTCTTATCTTGACCAATCAGCTTCAAGCATCCCCTGGCAGTGGCATCAGTTTCCTTGCTGCACTTGCAGATTAAACAGCTCTGAATTTTGTTTAAATAATTTCTACCCACCCTCCTCACCCTAGGCTATTCTTATTTCAATATTCTATGCTGTTATTATTTTCTCTTTTTTCATTTATCTTGATGTTGTGTTAGTTAGTTGTAGTTTAGTTAAGTGGACCATTTTCATTAAGTTGCATTGCACTAAACATGATGCCTTTAAAGAATTGTGTGTTGTGTTAAACTAGATATATGCTTTTTACATGCACTTATTAGACTGTGATGATATCTTCACCGGTATAGGGTATTAATACATGTATAAAGTGACTGTGTTATGGACTCCAGTTATATAGGAGATTGAAGTGTGTATGTGTTTTTATGCACAGTGTTTCATTTGATAAACTATACGGAGACATGGACTATGATTTTGAAAGTTAAGACATTTACATCGATGATTATGGTGCATACAGTATATGATGGTGTACATCATGTACTTTTGGACACTATATGGACATTTAATATTAATTCTTAATGGAGAACATTTTCATATCAAAGTCTAAACTGACAAGGCTGCATGCTTTTGTGAAGTTAAATATGTTTTATTGCTGCGGCATATAATGTTTTGCATTAAATGGTCTACAGGATCCCAAACCCATTCTTCATTATTATTTAGGCCCTATATACCGCTCACCTGGCGTTACGTTAGAATTAATGCTGATTTACAGGGAAATATTTACAGATTTTCGGTGGGAGGACAAAAATCTCTGAAAATGGCCATTTGTTCAAAAAATAAAATGGGAAATTTCAATATTTTTTACTTTGAAAACTAACTGAAAAACTTGCATGTCTTAACCAATAAAAATAAATTTTAACCCTTACCGCGCGTCAAAATATTTTACCGATTGGGTGCTCACCGCTGACAAAGTCGGAGCCATTTTGTGATTTTCTACTGTTAGTGTTTAACCCCATATAACTTCTTTCACAAACAAGCTACATTGAAAAACCAAATAAGTCATCGAAAGGCCATTGAATTATCTATCAAATAAACCAAAAATTATAAATGGATGTCTGTGAATAATACTTGTAGCGATGACACAACAAGTCAACTTCGCCGAAAAAAATCAAAATTTCCATTTCAAATCTGTTACGAAAGCTAATTTCGTACGAAAAAAGATGATGACGGGAGATATTTCCAATTCAATTTACCTTATTCATATCCTCTGACATCCAAAACACAAGAAATCTTTGTCAAAGTCATTATTTTGAAGTAATATTCAACTTTTTATCACCCCCGTATCGGCAATATTTCCTGTGTCCGCCATTGCAAATTCATGAATGAAATCCAAAACGAAAGTAATATTTTATTGATTTCGTTCCGCATAACAAAAAATTCCATTATATGTTCCGTATAAACCTTACATATGCTCAGTACAGGGCCTATTGAGGAAGTCTGTATTATAAAATGGGTCCTCCCATTGTATTCCATGGTCAGACTCGATCGAAAACGAAAGTAGGGAGAAAAACGACTTCAGTTGTTTGCCGCGTTGACAGACCTTACATTCGGGTACGACTTTAGTCGTTCACCACGCGGCAAGGGTTAATATTTTTTCATTTTCTATGCAATGGCAGTTCATAACTAGTACACATTAAAAATGACAGAAATCAAAATTCACAAACATTTCTGCAAAGCTTTATCTTTAACTCCATTATGGTTTCCATAGTGATTCCAATGGTTCATCTGTTTTCATCTCCATGAACACAAAACAAATAAGTGGTAAGCTTGCCAAGGTATTGGCAATTCCGGCGTACCAGTTTATCATGCCCCCCTGGGCAGCTTGGCCCCCAGGGGCCAAGATACCCCAGGTTATCTTGACCCCCACTCTGGGTATCTTGGCCCCCCACCTAATTTTTTTTCAAAAGTCTTCAAAGAATACTAAAACATCTTGAACTGGAAGAACTTTTTTAAATATCAGTAAAATTGAATTTTTATGTGTTTTCAGCAAAAAAAAAAAAATCCACTTTTTTGGCTTGGAATATGGGGTTGGAATTGGCCCCGGGGTATCTTGGCCCCCACCCAGATATATACTGTTTTGATCTTAAAAATGTCATAAACTGGTAGAACTGGTGTCAAATAATCAGACCAGAGGACCAATGGTCCTGTAAACGCTCACCTGAGATCTGCTGCATATACCAATAAACGTTTGAATATTATGGTATTTAACCCCAGTGCAGGGGCAGATTTCCCTTCAAATGATATTTTAACAGTTTTTCCCATTCAAATGCATGGGCAACACATGTTGACCTTGCCATAAACTGGGTCAAGGTCATAACAGGGTCATGATTTATATACACATTGGAGTACTTTAGCCATTGATGCTTCACGCCATGTTTCCTTGAAATCAGTCTATTGATTTAAGAGAAGATTTTTGAAGGGTTTTTGCCATATATGGGCATGGTGGCCATCTTGGTCATGTGACCTAAATTATTAATATACACATTGGTTCCCCCATTCAAATGCATAGGCGACCTACGTTGACCTTGTCGTAAAATAGGTCAAGGTCACCACAGGGTCATGATTTATATACACATTGTACATGTAGTACTTTAGCCATCAATGCTTCATGCCAAGTTTCTTTGAAATCAGTCCACCAATTTCGCCGAAGAAGATTTATGAAGGGTTTTTACCATATGGGCATGGCGGCCATCTTGGTCATGTGACCTAGATTATTTATATACACATTGAATAGATGCTTCACATAAAATTTGGCTTTGTTTGGCCAAGCGGTTTCAGAGGAGAAGACGTTTGAATATTATGGAGATATACATGTATATTGCCCCGGGGTAGGGGCACATGAGCCCCTGGGGTCCAATTTTTTTCAGAATCATTAATATTCAGTCCTACTGCCCAATTCCTGCAAGACTTTCACTTTAAATGACATTTTAAAAGTTTTCCCCATTCCAATGCATTAGCGACCTATGTTGACCTTGCCGTAAAATAGGTCAAGGTCACCACAGGGTCATGATTTATATACACATTGTAGTGCTTGAGCCATCGATGCTTCATGTCAAGTTTAGTTGAAATCAGTCCTCCGGTTCTGGAGAAGAAGATTTTTGAAGGGTTTTTACCATATATGGGCATGGCGGCCATCTTGGTCAAGTGACCTGGATTTCTTAAATTTTATAATAATAATAATAATAATAATAATGACTTTATTTAGAGAGGGGGCTCAGTTGGACAAGTCCAATCTTCCCTGAGGCCCTCTATTAAAACAATATTTACAAACATTTGTTTTTTATATGAAGCATCTATAGGAAGGGGGAACCAAATGTGTATATAAGACACATTTGGTTCCCCCTTCCTATAGATGCTTCATATAAAATTTGGCTTTGATTGGCCCAGCGGTTTCAGAGAAGAAGATCTTTGAAAATGGTGGACGACGGACAGACGGACGACGGACGGACGACGACGGCGGACGGACGCCGGAGCATGGGTATACTATAAGCTCACCTGTGAGCCTTCGGCTCAGGTGAGCTAAAAAACAGAAGTTTTTACATGATTTCGGCATTTTTTTTCTTCTAATTTTTGGTTAGGACTACGGGGTGGGGGCCAAGATACCCCGGCCAGGGTATCTTGGCCCCCACCCAGATATACTGTTTTGATCTTAAAAACGTCACAAACTGGTAGAACTGTTCTCAAATAATCAGAAAAACAAAAGTTTTTATGTGTTTTGGCAAAAAAAAAATCCAATTTTTGGCTAGGACTAGGGGGTGGGGGCCAAGATACCCCGGCCGAGGTATCTTGGGCCCCCACCCAGATATATATACTGTTTTGATCATATAAACATCATAAGCTGGTAGAACTGTTGTCAAATAATCAGAAAAACAGAAGTTTTTATGTATTTTGGTCAATTTTTTTTCTCCAATTTTTGGCTAGGAATAGGGGGTGGGGGCCAAGATACCCCAGTTCCGAAGAAGATTTTACTGAACCGTTTTTACTATACATGGGCATGGTGGCCATCTTGGCCATGTGACCTGGATTATTTATAAATATATATATATATATGAAAACTTAAATTATTAAGATTTAAGTAGGGTTTATAGAAACATAGAATTGATGCATAGCAGCAACTACCTGATTTTCTAAGTTAGTAAATGCACATTCACCAATATTGCTGGCCTTATCATTTCTAAGAACTAGGTGACCTCTAGGTAATGCTATATCAGAATTGTTGTATAACAATTAATGGTGTATTCATTATATGGGTCAGTTGGTCAGTTTGCTTCTACACTTGCTAGAGAAAGGATGTATAATATTGTGCTGACATTTTTCAACTAAGATTTTGTTTAATTTGGAAATTCAATTTTATTTTGACAGGATTTATTTCTCTATTACCTATGACTTATTGCTTACATTTTATTCTTACATTGTGTTTATATCATACAAATTTACTGTGACTTTGTTGCTGACAATTTGAATAGATAAGGAGAGCTTCAAAAAGAAAAAGCTCTGAAATAGACAGTGAGCTAGACATGACAAATCCAAGGAACTGGACTAAAGAACAATTAATAACTGAAATCAACAACATCGGAATTAAGGTTCCCAATAATTTGGGTGTGGCATCCCTTGTTCAAATTTATACAGACAATAAAAAGGATGGAAATCAAGATGACATTCCAGCCATAGTTCCTAATGATGGAACAAAAGATGTTACAAAAGAAACCCCCACTCTGGATGTTGAAGCAGCAGCGGCCCAAGTAATGAGAACATTAACAAACAGGGGAACAGTACAGAATACTAACAATGTTCAGAATTTTGATTCTGGGTTTGCAGCCAATACTAGGTATACAGTGCCAATTAACAACCCGGTCTTCATTCCAGACAGTGTGTTCTCAGTACAAAATAATGTTGGCAATAGTAGTCAGTTTCAGCAACAGACTTTTGACATGAACAAAGTCTTGACAGCCATGAATCAACCGGGGGTGGCAGCAGAAAATTACAGGAATGTGGAAGTTGTCTCCCCTCAACTACGAGCCCAGATCATAGCCGGTAAGGACATTAATTTAGCCTTATTATTAATGCCCAACAATGATTCTACATCGGAGCACAGGCGGGTAGATGTAGATGGCTTGGAATACATAATGAAACCAGGGGATCCAAGACTATCCAAGAATTTGACACTGGGGGAATTTATTGTTGCCTTTGGCAAATACAAGAATATAGTATGTGAAGTGTTGCCACATCGTAGAACTGAGCTGGATCATTACGAGAGGGATGTGGTAGAGATGGCAAATAACTTTGGTGGAACACGCTTTTATGATTATCATAAGGCCTTCTCAGCCAAAGCAGCAGCTTTGCTGCATCAAAGAAATATAAAAGTAGACTGGTCTCTTCTGCTCCATGTTTGCAGGCATGAAAATAAATGTGTGTGGACTTTGTTCCAGTGTGAATCATGCATCTGACTTTTGTCCTCTACTGGTAAATCCAAACTTGAAGAAATCAAACGCAGGAAATATTGGATATAATAAAACTCAGACAAGTTCTAGTGCCACTGGATATACCAAAAAGGTCCCTACCTTTCAAGGGAGACAATTGTGAAAAAATTCAATGAAAGGTCATGCCAACGCCCAGCCTGCAAGTTTTTGCATTTGTGTTTTGACTGTTTTAGCCCTCATTCCAAATCAAAATGCCCTTCAAAAACAAATGACAGTGGAGAAGGCAGTGTCAAGGGAAAAGTCATGGACAAAAAATCACAAGATAAGACTGACAAAGTTAATCATTGACTATCATCAAATGACTTAAAATTACAGGCGACAACGCCAATTAACATTGAACAACTTAGATCAGACCTAAAAGGACACCCAGATAGAAACTTTGTTGAATATTTATATTCAAGCTTAAAAGATGGCTTTGACCCTGGAATAGCTGAGTTACCCAAACAGACTTATGTATGTAGAAACAGTAAATCAGCCCGAAAACAGCCATTAGACGTTGATCAGTTAATAGAAAGTGAAGTGAATAAAGGTTACCTGTTAGGGCCTTTCAAAGAATCACCATTTGACATTTATAGAGTTTCACCAATCGGTATTGCAGAAGGAAAGTATTCCAAGAAAAAACATTTAATAGTTGATCTCTCAGCACCATATGAACACTCCAGTGTTATCAGTATTAATGACTTAATTGATAAAGAATCTAACTCTTTGACTTATGTGACAATTGATAGTGCCATTGAACTAATTAAACAAGCAGGTGTAGGAGCTCTAATGTGCAAGTGCGATATTTCAGATGCATTTAAATTGGCTGGATTGAAGCCCGAGACGTGGCCCATGTTCGGTGTCAAATGGAAAGGTTTATATTATTTCTATCAAAGATTGGTATTTGGATGTCGTTCTAGTCCAAAATTGTTTGATCAAATCTCAATAGCGATCTGTTGGATTGCAAAGCATAAATACAAAATAGACAATATCATACATTTACTGGATGATTTTCTAACTGTTGAACCAGCATCGGATGAAGGAGACAGAACAATGGCTTTATTGACTATGCTGTTTAAAAGACTAAATATTCCTTTATCTCCTAAAAAGACAATGGGTCCACTAACCAAGCTGGAATACTTAGGTATTATCTTAGATTCAGTTAAAATGCAAGCTGAATTACCACAAGATAAAGTGGACAGGCTTATTAAAATGTTACGGAAGTATTCAAAGAAAACTAGTTGTACAAAACTGGCAATTTTGAGTTTATTAGGACACATGAGTTTCGCCTCTAAAGTTATTGTGCCTGGGCGTAGTTTCATGTCATATCTATTAAAGTTGACTAAAGGTGTTAACAATAATCATGACATTGTGATGTTAAACAATGACTGTAAACAGGACATGAAAATGTGGCAAACATTCTTACAGGGTTGGAATGGAGTATCATTTTTTATAGATAGCACTGTTACGAATGAAGATATTGAACTTTTCACGGATGCAGCATCTACCAAGGGGTTCGGTGGCTATTTTGCTGGAAAATGGTTCCAGGGCACATGGCCAGCTGAGTTGTCCATGGATATAGTAGAAAGCAATTCACTTTCCATGGCACTATTAGAATTATACCCAATAGTCATGGCAGCTATGATTTGGGGACATCAATGGTTTAAGAAACGGATTATCTTCAGATGTGATAATTTAGGCACAGTTCATATCCTCCGTAAAGGCAGATCAAAATGTTCAAAGATAATGTTGTTAATGAGACGGTTAACATGGTGTGCTGCCAAAAACAATTTCAGTTTTTATTCTGAATTTATTCCTGGAATACATAATTCTATAAGCGATGCTATTTCGAGATTTCAGGAGGAACGATTTCGACACCAAGCTCCAGATGCAGAGAAGGATCCAGTACCCTGTATTCCATACCAGGAAATAATCTATCCTTGAATTCTGTAGTGGACTATTTGTGGTCAGAAGCAATCAGTAGTGGAACTAAACAAGCTTATGATACAGGTATGAGATGTTTCAGAACTTTCATAGCTTTGAATAACATGGGCCACAACGTGAGAAAATGTACCTTCGGACAATATTTTGTCTATTAGAAAATCAATTCTACTTTGAAAGTATATTGTTTCTTGAGTCCAATAGTCTTTATTTGACCGGATTAATTTAATTACTTTTTGAGTTATTACATGTTTACTGCATGAACCCTAGAAACGTCATTGTTCTAAAAAAATGACGTCAAAAGTGTTTAATGCAATTCTGCGTGTTACGGGTGCCTACAAAACTAAAATATTCACTGTAAATTGTTTATATATTTTCCAGGAACTATTGTTTAGATGGAAAAATATTATCATTACAAGGAATCTGTTAAAATTATTTTGTCTATTATTGTGACTATGTGGTTGCTATGGTTACAGTTTGACTACACATATAGGAAAATTACTTTCATTATGGGCTAAAACAAGGGCAGATAACTCCAAATATTGAGAATAAATATATTTTAAAACTCATTTATTTTGTAGTCTAGTGTTCAAAGATTACAAATACATTGTTATTTCTAAAACATAAATTACACGATTTTCCGCATTTTTGCAATTTTCTAATAGTAACGTCAGAATGTCCGAAGGTACATTTTGTCACGTTGAGGTTCACATAAGTGTAGATGGATCTATACCTGTGGTTGATGAGAATATGCTCATCTTATTTGTGGCTCATTGTTTCAGTGTTCTTCACTTGAAATACTGTACAATCAAACTATACTTGAATGGAATTAGATTTCATTATCTACAGCTGGGCATAAATAACCCATTGTGCAGTACAAGCTCAAACCTGGAACGCTTGCATATGATACTGAGAGCCATTAAAAGAATCCAAGGCACAGCAGTACGGCAAAGACTGCCTATTACTTTTGACATATTGCATGGCATGTGCAACAAGACTCGACAGGGAATTTTCTCACCATTTCTAAATATAATGCTAGAGGCTGCATTTACAGTGGCTTTTTTCGGATTTTTGAGGTGTGGTGAGTTCACTTGCAAAAGTGTGTTCGATCCAGATATGAATTTAACAATGGAGGATGTACATATAGAGGAAAATTCATCAAACATCAAGCTACGCTTAAAATCATCGAAAACTGATCCTTTCCGTCGAGGAGTAGTAGTGAATTTATTCCGAACAGGACACACTATATGCCCAGTTACAGCTGTGCACAACTATCTTAAAACCATTCCTGAACATTTGAAAGGAAAGCAGCAGCCCTTCTTCTTGAATGACAAGTTACAACCTCTCACAAGACAGTTTTTCCTGCAACAGCTCAAAATTGTGTTGCAATCTCTTGGACTAGATCATGGACAAGGTCATTCCTTTAGAATAGGAGCGGCCACCAGCTGTAGTAAAGCTGGAATTGAAGACCATTTAATTCAAACACTGGGAAGGTGGTCTTCAAATTGTTACATCAGATATATTCATACACCATTATCAGCAGTTTCTCAGGCTCAGAGGAAGTTATGCCAGTAATCCCTCAGTCAGGCATACAGTAGATGCTTGCCTGTAAGATGTGTTATTAAATATAAAGAAGTTAAAGTCAGTGGTGCTTATTCTTGTCAGTCTCTTTTTAACGCTACATCATGGTCTTAAATCTTGGCATTTACAAGTGCTTGCTTTCTATATGAATACTTTTTCTGTATAGAGTATAGAAAAAGTTCCATTTAGAAGGGCAATATCCTTTCAACAAGTAGCGTTATTATGAGACTGAAGTGAAGGAATATTCTGTCTTGGATTACAATTGTGTTTTGGTTATTCTGGTGCTGATTCATCCATTGGAGATATATATATATATAAGTGTCTCAACAGTATTTGTTGAGAAATGTTATTTTCAGTGTGTGAAATGGAATATATTGGATTTAAATTCACATGTGTATCTCAACTGGAATATATCTGTTCTTCAGCAGTTTAAGGAAAGGAATTATCATGAAGCATTTGTTAATCTCAAATTTCTATAGTTCTTTAATAACTTGCACATACATACTTCATCATTTGTTTATTCATGCACTTGTAGCCAATTTATTCATCTGATATGTTTACATTTATACTGCATATTCTTAACCATGTGCAGAAATGAACTGACAGTGTGTGTTGATCACTCATGAAGGACTTGATGTGGCAAACTAACTTTCAAAGAATCAAGACGATTCAGTTAAGAACTCTACCAATAATGCTTTTATTTGATGATTATCACAGATCTATTCATTGAAGAGTGGTGGACTTAATTATCAATTATTCTCTCCTATACTATTCAAATTTTGGGGTCTACTCGATGTGCCTTAGACAATACTTTCAGTGCTCACCTGGGACCACTCACTAATTCACATCTCGTTTGGGTATAGGCTCATGTTCCTGAAATCTCTCTTAAGATTCAAGCAACATTCGCTTGAGCCTCCCAAAATTCATTGCTGCTGATAATTACTGCCTGGGTGCAAACCAGAGTGTCTATAGGCAGAATTATCATTCTTATTCAAATTCTGGCTGAGCTGGTCCCTATGGTGCCAAATGTCTTATTAATAAATTCATAAAACGTTTTCCTGTTATTGTTTTCTATAAATGAAAACTTAAATTATTAAGATTTAAGTAGGGTTTATAGAAACATAGAATTGATGCATAGCAGCAACTACCTGATTTTCTAAGTTAGTAAATGCACATTCACCAATATTGCTGGCCTTATCATTTCTAAGAACTAGGTGACCTCTAGGTAATGTTATATCAGAATTGTTGTATAACAATTAATGGTGTATTCATTATATGGGTCAGTTGGTCAGTTTGCTTCTACACTTGCTAGAGAAAGGATGTATAATATTGTGCTGACATTTTTCAACTACCTCCACAACCCCAAGTCCACCACCCTTCAATGTTTAAATCTGAAGGGACCAGTACAGCCTATTATTTGTTTGGCACAAATGTAGGGTTATACTTTACTATATTTTTTCTCTCATTGTATTAACGCAGAATTAGGACAATCCTTAGCCAATGCTTTGGATTTATGGTCTTGGTTTTGGAGTTTGAGCTTGAAATCAATGCCAACCTGTCTCAGTAATAGCCTTGGTTTTTGGCTTAAATATCTACAGACCAACATCTTAAACCAAAGGTGCTCAGCTGCTGGATACTGTTCTAGAATGCCGCATGTTTCTCTGAACTAACACCTCAGCCCGAGCATTGCTCAGCTCTGCTGGATACTGTTCTAGACTCTTGCAATAGGATCTGTTCATAACGCTCGCCAAACGCTTTTGTTTTGAAACGTTGCAGGATCTCTGAACTAACACCTCAGACTAGGCATTACTAAGCTCTGCTGGATACTGTTCTAGAGTTGCAACAGGCTTTTTTCTTAACAGTAGCCAAAGCTTTGCTGCAGGCTTTTGTTTTGAAACTGTTGCATGCTCTCTGAACTAACACCTCAGACTTAGGCATGAGAGTAAGCTACTGGATACTGACCTAGAACCATATAGCAATTATTTTAGTTTATGTATAGTGCTGACCGTTTTCAAGGTATACAGGTTCTCTGGTCTAACACCTTAGCCTTGCTTTCTTGCGGAGCTAACGCAACAGTCCCTGGAATTTTAGCTGGGATTCTCAAGGGAAGACATGCCTCATCGATTTCTCTTCAGAGTCTCAGGGAATTCTTTGAACTACCCAATAAGTTCCATGCTGGCTATATACCATAGAGACTCACGCCAAGAGTTTGAAAAAGTGGGCGGGATTTTCCCTATACTTCACGTTGTATTTTTACTAGATGCTAGTAACTGATAAGCCGTCAGTCCTATAGGTATATAGGAGTATGGGGTATAGGCTCATGTTCCTGAAATCTCTCTTAAGATTCAAGCAACATTCGCTTGAGCCTCCCAAAATTCATTGCTGCTGATAATTACTGCCTGGGTGCAAACCAGAGTGTCTATAGGCAGAATTATCATTCTTATTCAAATTCTGGCTGAGCTGGTCCCTATGGTGCCAAATGTCTTATTAATAAATTCATAAAACGTTTTCCTGTTATTGTTTTCTATAAATACTTAAGGGATGATATTGACTTTCTAAACTACCTCCCAAAACATGTTAACGAACACGCATTACTAGTCACATTTGATGTTGTAAGTTTATACTCAAATATACCCCATGATCTAGGTCGGAAAGCAATAGAATTTTGGTTAGATAGACACCCAGATCTTATACACAGCCGCTTTTCAAAGGAATTTATTCTTGAAGGCTTAAGTATTATTCTTGAAAACAACAATTTTTCATTCAATGAATCATTCTTTAACCAGCGGAAAGGCTGTACAATGGGGGCAAAGGTATCACCAACTTACGCTACTCTGGTTTTAGGCTACTAATTAGAAGAGCTCATGTATGAAAGAATTACAATAGAGCAGGGTCACAATTTTGGACAAGATATTATGAAAAACTGGAAAAGATTTTTAGATGATTGTTTTTCAATTTGGCCATTTTCTAGTCAGGATCTTAATTACTTCGAAAATGTACTGAATAGCTTACACAAAGACATCCAATTCAAACCTCTGATCAAATCTACACAAATACCTTTTCTAGATGTGCTAGTGTTGAAATCTGGAACATTAATTTCTACGGATATTTTTCATAAAGTTACTGATTCCCAGCAATATCTCATTTTCAATTCTTGCCACCCAAAACACACCAAAATCAACATACCATTTTCTTTAGCTAGAAGACTATGTACCATTGTATCTGATAAAAATGTACTACTGACACGTCTGAAAGAATTGTCTCATACACTTATTCAAAGAAAATATCCAACTGAAATCATTAACGCAGGCATCCAAAAAGCGATGTCTATCCCAAGAGACAAACTCTTAGAAGTGAAAAGTAAAGAAATGGAAGACATACTGCCTTTTATTTCTACCCACAATCCTAAAAACAAAGAGGTATTCGGTATTATCAAACACAACATGGATGTTCTGACTTCAGACGAAACCATGTCAAAAATCTTAAGTGAAACAAAAATCGTTAAATGCAAAAGACAACTCCCAAACCTTAAGAGCCTCCTAACAAAATCTGAATTTAATGAATCAAGAACGTCCGCAAAGGTCACTCGATGTAATGAGCCCCGGTGTGGGCTTTGTAAACACTTAATTGAAGGATCAACCATAACTTTGCAGAACAAACTTTTCACGTCAAAGAAGACATGGACTGTGCAGTGCAAAATGTTCTTTATGTTTTAATCTGCAACGGCTGCAAAGAATTTTACATTGGACAGACGGGCGACAAACTGCGAAATAGACGGACAGTTCACGACCAGCAAATTAGAATCCCTTCAACAAGACAACTACCCGTTTCTGCACATGTAGATCGTTGTTGTTCTACTGATCCTAAATATTCTATTTTTCCTTTCTATAAATTTCACGTCAATGATGTTTCAGCTAGGTTGTCGAAAGAAAAATATTTCTTAAATATACGTGGGATTATCAAAAATTATGTGGACTTTTCTTATAACTTATGACTTAATGACTCGATTCCACTCAAACTTTCAATACACATGGACCCATGTAATATGCAGCAGTGTGCAAAATTTCATCACAATCCCTTCATTCATTACAAAATTATTGTGAAATGAAAACACCCACTTACGCCACCATGGAGCACTCCAATGACGTCAGTGACATCAACGCAAAAACACTGATTTGGAACCACAAAATGTGCTTTTTAGGGCTACTGATTTTTACAGTTTTACTGCTCAAAGTATGTTAAAAGATTGTATAACTATTGGAGCATCGTTTATATTACCAATCTGTATAAAATTTTTAATGTATTGCCTTGATTTGAGAATAAATTTGGACTGGCATAAGGATGCTGACTTTTAACATTATGATTTAGGCGTTAGAACATTTTTAAATGACGGATATGAATTTCGATATTTATTTGGGTCCTATTTGTTCAAACGTGCACGCAATGTTTCATTTCTTATGCTTTATCGAAGGACCTTGAAGTTTTACCGGCAAATAAGAAATTAGGATTAGTTTCAAATGGGAATTGTGCAATATTGCCGGTTGATCTGTGTTGCATGAAATTCAGACATCCCTTAAACCATTATGAAAAAATCAAACATGTATTCCTAAGCAAAACAACGTAGGTGCACAACCGGTCCACCATAATTTTTGAGCAAGCATAAATTTTGTTATGCATTCATTAAGACACATTGCAGGTTTGGCTGTGATCTGCAAAACCATTTTGAAGAAAACGCAAAAGAAATGCGATACTGCAGTGCCAAACTTAACGTCATTTCTGACGTGCTCCATGACGGGGAGGGTGGGGTAAGAAAAACCATCACCAACTGCTAATAAAACATTTTAGATTAGCCAAACTTTCAGAATCTAGTGGAGTTAAGCAAGTTTATTGTCAGCTGAAATTTGAATATGTTTGCCTAAACCGTTGTCAAGTTATGGGAAAAGTCCACGTAATTTTTGATAATCCCTCGTATTCAACCCTAAACTTAACAGAACTTGATGATGTCATGAAGGTTGCGACGTTTTACGTCGCGTTATTATGTGTAAACGTTACTAACGTTGCTATGTTACTATGTTAAATCCGCCTGATGAGTATAACGAAACTGGTCGCGGTAATTAAATAATGTAAAAATTCAGATGTCATTATTTTTTCAATATATATATATATATATATATATATATATATATATATATATATATATATATATATATATATATATATATATATATATATATACATTGGTTTTCCCCTTGCTACAGATGTTTCATATAAAAATTTGGCTTTCATTGGGCAAGTGGTTTTAGAGAAAATGTGGGTGGACGGACACACGGATGCACGCAGGCTTGAGTACCATCCTATAAGCGCCCCTTTTCTACGGCTCAGGTGAGCTAAAAATGGTGGACAATGACAGACGGGTGATTGAACACCTGGTATCTGCCTGTTCTATAAGCTCAACGTGTAAGCCTGACGGCTCATATGAGCTAAAACAAAGTTTTAAAAAAGGTGAAAATTTAGAGTAACAGCTCACTAAAGTCTGGATGACAAATGGCTGCCCATATTTCAAATTGCATTTTAGCTCTCAGTTCTTAGATGATAAGAGCATGGTATTGGGTTCAAAATTAGCGTACACTATTATACGGGTTCTCACATAGCGAGTGTGCATGAAAGATTATTATTTTGGACACATCAATGGCGTTCCATACAAAATGCACTGTTTTATCAAAATGCAATCGCAGCGTATTTCTATACAGTGGTTCCATATCAAGCACTGTTCAGGCTATCAGTATACAAAAATTCAAATTGTCATTTTGCAAGATACGCGATTTCGGTTCCCCAACTATGTGTGATTCTGTGTATTTGTCTGTCGTTCATTATTAGAATTTAGTGCTTGCATGTGGTAGAATTTGTATTGTTGATGACTTGATGTTACCAAAAATTAGTTATAAATACATAGGATATTGCTAAACTGCGTTTCTGAATGGAAGTGGCTACTGACAGCCGGCTGTCAATAGCGAAAGTTCGCTACTGACAGCCGGCTGCCAATAGCGAAAGTTTGCTATTGACAGCCAGCTATATATTTCTTTATATTGTATGGGTTTCTAACAATTGGCTCATCTTTAATATTGTCAGATAAATGAATGACATTAAATGTTCATCACATGTATCCTTTAAGAATATGTTTTGTATGTTGTTTAGGTTGTTCGGAAAATTCATGTAATTGTATTATATCTCTCATAATTTTCATCCCGTGTACTGGAAAGTTAGTGTGCGTGAACTTTCACTTATTCTAAATTGCTGATAGAAAAAAAGAAAGAAAAGTGACCATAGAAACCGAAAATAAAGGTTGTCGTGGCAACGTCATCATCAGTACCCGGAGCAGTCCGAAAAATATCACTATTTTAAACGAAGTCTTAAAGAAATAAACCTAATTTCTGACTGTTTGCTCATCGCCAGAAAACCATGGAATCGTCTTGTAATATTTCAAAAACATGAGATTGCTTCCTGAAAATTTAAAATCAATTGGATGTTCCACAAAGAAGTTATGGTCCTTTATTACGAGGTTTGTATGGGGAAACCATGATGTCAAACTGTGTCGTTGTGTTGCAAAAGATTACGAATTTCTGTATTTTCTTCATAAAACACACAGAGAAACATTTGAGATGGTAAAATAAACTGGAAAACTATGAATAATATAGTTCAACATTTATGTACAAATGATGCGCATGCTTTAAGAGTGGAATAAAAGCAACTGATGGCGATTTTTGAAGTAAACAACTGGCAGTGAAATTGTGTTCCATTACGAGTTGGATGCAAAAAATTGGATGATTCAGCGGAGAATATTAGCAAAATAGACCCAAAGGATGTATCACCACATACTGATACTGGTTATAAAAACGTATAACAAAAGAATGGACAGACACATTAAATGCATAGATATTGTTGGTGTTTATGCACAGAAAGTGTGATCATCGCCAGCGGGATTAAAAAAAAGTTTGACGTTTTCGCAACGTCATTTTGACTTTGGCGATACCTCACCTTTTTGTAATGAACATATTTTTATTATGTCTTTGTGCATCATCTTGGTTTTCACAGCATTTATAGAGGACATGATTAAGTTAAATTAGGTATGTTTCTTTTTGTTTTACTATGAATATTAGTTGAATGATCAAACAATTATTCGAACTTTCCGAACGCCCCTCGTATGTTACGGCTTTGGGCCAGAAGTCAGACTTTCAGAAAATGTTAAAATTTGTGGTTATAACTTAATGTTTTTCTTTTCAAATTTTCCATATTCTGACAGCCACTTTGTGATTTACAAGGCATCCATTAAACCATAAGTACCTTTAAGGGTCGATTTCATTCAATGACATGGGGCTTTAGGGACTAGAGATCAAAATAATCTAACATCTTTTAAATATAAAACTTTCTACTAACAAATGTCCATCTTTTATAGGTATACGAAGGCTAGTTCTCCCCATATGACATCAGACCCAAGAAACCTTTGATTTGAGACTGTGTGGTAGTGGGGTAAAGGCAAAAATATAGACACTTAAAAAATTTGAAAGTATGCCCTGACAAAATGAGAAAGACATTTGTAAGATTTTCCCATTCTCACAAATTGGTTACAAAATGCCATACCATTTCCATGTCAGATCACATCTTGTCATAACTGTAGTATGGCATGTCTAGATGACTTTAAGTACTTTATAAACCACATTGTGACTTTGATAAATGACTAGGCGAGCTGGCTGTCACTAGCGAAAGTTAGCTATGGACAGCCGGCTGTCCATAGCAAAAGTTCGCTATTGACAGCCAGCTATATATTTCTAATCTTAATTCATACGTACCCATTGGTTTCTGATAAGGATTTAGATTTTAACATCCCCAGGGTTTAAATGATGCCTGAGATGAGTTGAATCATCTAGTCTGGGATATCAACACAGATCATACACATTTTATGCCTTATTGGGGACTAATTCATACTGGGCAAAACACTTATTTAGTCATTATCATGTCATGTAACTATTTCTGAGATTAAAACTAAATTTTCTGGCCATGAAAATGGAAACTGATGCGAGCTGAATCATCCAGACAAGCATAAACAGGGGTCATTGCTAAGACTAAACACATTTATGCCTTACTGGGGAATAATTCATACCAAGGATAACACTTATTGGGAATTAAATAGATATAATCAGATCTTGAAAAAAAAAAAAACCCAAAATGTAGAATTCTTGCAGATTTTGACTGTTCTCAATTTGGTATTTAACAAACACATGATAATTTAAGAATTATTAATATTTGCTCTGAAGCAAAAAATCATCAAATTACAAATTTCTTCATAAATTGGATATAAAATTTTCATGTCAGATCATGCCTTGTTGAAACTTTAGCATATAATAGATTCTGACAATGACCTCCACTCACAAACTACTTTATTCAGACATTTATGCATGTGATGGAGGAATACTGTTATACAAAGTCATTTAATGGTTATAAACTTGCAGGATAAAAAGTTTATCATTTTGAATACAATTTGAAATTCTGTCGGTGCCTTAGTCTGTACATATGTTCATGGCATTATATTTCTACATCTCTTTCAGAATAAACTACTGGGTAACCTAATAAATAAATAAATTTGTGTATAAATAGATGAATTTATAAATCATAAACACTTCAATATTGAATCTATGATAGCAATTTATTGCTGCAGCTCTGACAGAATATCAAATATTTTTTATAACTGAAAGTAATAATTTAATAAATACAGAATTTCAAATTGTTCACTTTCCTTGTGATGTGTTTGATTGTCACTAATATCTATAAAACCATTTTAAAAATAGAGAAATTATTCAAATAAACTTATGCTCATTAATATACATGAAAATGTGTAGCTGGCTGTCAATAGCGAACTTTCGCTATTGACAGCTGGCTGTCAGTAGCGAAAGTTCACTATTGACAGCCGGCTGTCAGTAGCAATTTCTTTGTGAATAGCTAATGGACAAAGAAATTGAATTATGAAGACACACACGGCATTAATTTTGACGAGGCTGTGTCTAGAATGCATCTCCATTAATGTTGGCCTGCCCCTCTAACAGAAAACGAAATCAAGTTGCATTTTTGCTGGCTTTCTATCACAATGAAAAATTTATATTTTAACCCCCATTGATCAACACGACCACCGCAATTTCAAGTTGACCACTGGTACAAAATCGATCTAAGTGTTGAAAGAAAAACTTGATTGATTTTTAAATTATGTCTGAAAATCTAATTTAGCATTCATGTAACTTTCTTCAATAACCACAATCAGGGCATTCTATGTTTTCACCACCGATCAAACGGGGCGGAAGCAATTGCAGTGAAATGGGTTTGTTTTTTTTTCAACTACCACTTTGGGTAAACATTCAACGGCAAAAAACTGATAGCCTGACATTCTTTGATTTTTATAATACGTTTTTGATGAAAAAACATCTTATCTTCCACATGGTACGTGGACAATTCGGACCATGGCTAATTCGGACCTTGGCTAATTCAGACCTGATTCGGACCTCAGCTGTGGACAATTCGGACCATGGCTAATTCGGACCTTGGCTAATTTGGACCTCGACCACTGGTCAATTCGGACCCCGCAAAATCGAGGTCCGAATTAGCCAATGATTTTTCTGAAATTGGGTCCGAATTAGCCAAGGTCCGAATTAGCCAATGTCAAAATCTGTTTAGGGTCCGAATTGACCACTGTGAAACAGAAGGTCCGAATCAGCCAATGCCAATGATTCAAGACGGAAGGATTGCCTGTGTCTTCAAATCATAAAAAATAAAAATTCATTGTACTAAGGCATGCCATTATTTCATTATTGCAGTATTCGCGAGTTTGTTGATTGATTGATTGATTGATTGGTTGATTGATTCGTGGCTTGGCATCCCAGTCAACAGCTATGGTCATGTCGGGACATGGCTTCCATTTTGTAGGACTTAAGAACATTACGATGTCATCATCCACTAGTTAACACTAGGGCTTATATGTATGGATGGTTTGACTTTAACCACTTTTCCTAGGGACGCTCAGACCTTTTGAGCCGTTAACCAGTAATCAGATGGTCAGTCAGTTGTAGGTAAGCTTTGCCTGTAGGCTCAAGCAGCACAGTTTCTTACGTGTACTTTGTGTTTTGTAGTTCACGGTCCTCTGGCGTATGACATTAGCCAGCACAAACCGCATTTTTACCTTATAAAGTGCGAGACCGTCACACAGCACGGCAAGAAATCAGTAAAGCCTGCTTACAACCGTGAAAGCAATAAGTAGTCTATCAAAACGACACAGCAGGTTTAACGGCCTGTATATGGATTGATGTCTCATTCTAGACGTTAGGACGGTTCGGTTTTAATCTGAACGCAGTTTTCTTTATGGAAAATGCATAATTCAAAGGTCCGAATTGACCAATGGAAAAGGTCCGAATTGGCCAAAGGAAAAGGTCCGAATTGACCAATGGAAAAGGTCCGAATTGACCAAGGGAAAAGGTCCGAATTGACCAATGAATTTTTCTTTTTGAGGTCCGAATTGACCAATAAAAAAAGGTCCAAATTGACCAGTGGTCGGGGTCCGAATTGACCAATGGTCGAGGTCCGATTTGACCAGGGCCGAATTTTTTAGGGTCTGAATTGACTAGGGCCGAATTAGCCAAGGTCCGAATTGTCCATAATTCTTCCACATCCACTAAACTCGCGAAAACTAATAACAGGAAACACTAAAAACAACCACCGGATATATATCAACTTTTTTTACGCTGACCACCAGCGGTGGTCAATTTGCACTTTACCGGGCGTGAGATAGCTAAGTCTTGCAGGTTAGAATCCCACTGGTGAAGCCAGTAAAAAAATTGATTATTCAAAAATCCTATCCAATTGTTCCTGCATCTTTAAGTATCAACGGTTCGACTGTCATCAGGTATTTCACAGCAGTGCTGCAGCTAGAATAATTTAGTAGGGCGCATCACCCTGTTGCCCTTTTCCAGCGCCCTGTTGTGCCCCTTTTCCTTCAGTTTGCACCCTGCCATTTATTTTGGTAAAAAGATCATAAAAATCAGACAAAAAATAAGAAAGTTACAGATGTTTTAAGTTTGAGGCTTTAGTAACCAAAAGTGCAGCTTTAGTTGCAATATGATTACTGCATGGTTGACTTCCTTAATCCTTTGTTTGTTGTTAATGATTACTCAAAATAATTTTGACACATCTTTGATTATTATTGCCCCAGGTGACACCACTTTCAATAAAGTGTGAATTAAAGATAGACGGGCTGAGATTAAGGCAAGGTTACTGACTGGGACATACACATTGCAGTCTAATAGGGCAAAATTCAATCAATATAATGTTAGTCCAATATGCCAGCTTTGCAATAAAGATCCTGAAACTAGAGAGCATTTCTTAACTTGTTGTGAATCTCTACAGAACATTAGGTCAGTGTATCACAGTAAAATAAGATCTCTGTTTGAACCTTCCAGTGACAAGATAAACAGCCTGCTAGACGACCCAGCCAGATGTACTCAACTGCTGTTGGACTCAAGTCATCCGGACATTAAGAATACTCTTCAACCAAATTCTACCCAGATTAGTGAATTGGAATTATACTCCAGGGAATTCATCTTCAAGATACACGTGAAAAGGACAAAAATCTTATCTGAACTTAAAACCAGAGAGCATTGAACTTGAACTGAATGTAAATAATGACCACTTAGTGCTATTGACAAACAAACAATCATCTTAATCAACATAAACTCTTAACGTCATTAGACGGTGCCACGAAAAGTCAACGTGGGAACACTACACGAAAGAAGAAGAAGATACCAGGTTTAACTAGAGAACTCAATTATGAAAAGAAACAATGAAATATTTTCTTGAAAGGTCAGGATGGGTGGGTATAAAACGCAGTAGTTTTACGCAGCTGTAATAGTTACATGTATATAGGAAAACGCAGCTGCAAAGAAAAAGAAGGTTACGCAGCTTATTGAAGAAAGAGTATTAAACGCAGAAGTTTATTGCAGCTATATAATATTATAATAGAAATAATCTGTGATTTGAATTTCTGGGAATTATAAGTATGAATTCGATGTAAATTTAAAATAGAATGTATTTTAGTCCTGAAATTAATATTTCCTTACATAATGACGGAAAAGTTTATAATTCTTGTCTGTCAATTACGTTTACAGTGATCCAATTTTTTTAAAATGTAACGGAAAAGTTTATAATTCATGTCTGTCAATGACGTTTATAGTGATCAATTTTTTTTTAAATGTACTATATACAATACATGTTACAGATTTGTGATAGTTTGTACAGACTGGTCATGGGTTTTGTACTGATTGCAGAAGTGTGTCAGTTGCTTACTTTTATGATGCAAGGTTTTGTGGGCGGTGATTCTTATGAGTAACAATACAAGGACAGAATGCATTTTACAGTGGCCAATGTCGATTGGCAATGCAACATTTTTGGCGGGTATCCAGTTTGCAGAATCTACGAACAACAAAAATTCTTTCAATAAGGTCACAATGATGAGACAATTTCATAAAGATACTTTTCATGAGACAATTTCATAAAGATATATTTTTTTTCTAAGAGATGTGTTATATTTGCCAATGCGCGTTAATCTTGGCTTTTCTTGGCCAGCAGTGCTCAATGTTTCTTTCAAAAGGGTCACAAATGATGAGACAATTTCATAAAGATTTTTTCTCAGAGCAGCATGCACAATGACCTACATCAAGATTAAATCTTGAGAAGTCGTGAATAAGCATATTCATCTGTGCATATGCGAATTTTGTACATGGGTTTGAAATAATAACGCTAACATACAGACAATTCTTACTTTTTTTCTTTACAAGTGAGCCGCGACGCGAGAAAACCGGTATTCGGGGTTTCCGACCAGGTCCGACACAAACCGACCTGTACAGTCACAGAAGAAAGCTAGACGCTTGAAAATTTAGAATTAAGTAGAAGAGGGGTTGTACTATCCGTGTAACGAAAACAAAGGCGATGATCAGCTTTGCAGTCACTGCGAAGCTGATCTGCGCCTTTGTTTTCGCGAAGGCCAAAATCCGGTTTTCTCATGACGAGGCTCGATTTATCTTTTATTTTTTTATTTTTCATATTTATAACTTTATATTTCGTGGTGATAAACGAAAACCTCTTTCATGCATATCATGCCTATCATCCATACAGTTACATGCTCAATGATTCTTTCAATAAGGTCACAATGATGAGACAATTTCATAAAGATATTTTTTCATGAGACAATAATTTCATAAAGATATTTTTTTTTTCTAAAAGATGTGTTATATTTGCCGATGCGCGTTAATCTTGGCTTTTCTTGGCCGACAGTGCTCAATGTTTCTTTCAAAAGGGTCACAAATGATGAGACAATTTCATAAAGATTTTTTCTCAAAGATATGTTATTCGCCGAAGCAAATGTATACAGGATTCAATGTTTATAAGTAACATATATTTTGCATCGTTGTTAATAACTTGAGCGGTTGGTATCTTTTCAGTTAACCAGAAGGTACGCAGACACATTTTTTTCTGCACTTTGTTCACTCACTTTGCATACATTGTCAGCTGACAAATCCTTGATGAGCGATTGCATATACTGGAGATAAACCTTATAAACCGTAAATCACAATATTATCAGCCATGCCTGATTAAAATGGGATTGGAAACGATTTAAAGCTTAAAGTCTCATTATACTTTCAATCAATTTTATATGTGAAAAATATTTTTTTGGGTTATAAGTTTCGTGCTAAAATGGTGCCTAAACATGGGCATTACAATTTTCATTTACGCGCCTTAATTTGAGCTAAAATTAAGGGAAATACCTTAATTTTGCTTCATTTACATTTTTTGTCTTAAGCCAAATTATTAAAATGAGTTAAAGGCGTGGCTAGAGGCGTGGAAACGTAGTAGGCTTGCGCACTCAAATAGTCTCGCGTCATCTTTAAAATATAAACAACATGTATCCATTAGCGATTCGTCAATGTGGAGGCAATAATTTTAGAAGTCAGTGATTCTTTAACGGGATATGGAGGACAAGCTTAGGGAAGAGGAGGAATATTATGCAAGGTCCCATGACGAGGCGTCTTCAAAACTTCTAGACATGTGGTAAGGGTTCAGTCTCAGTTCTGTTTGTAAAATTTGCTTAAATTATTGAAATTTAACATTGCGCAAACATGTTAGTTGTAAAAACATTTTGCACAGAAACAAAAAAAGAAAGTGTAACACCATGCATGCTTGTTTCCTTTTCGAGATAAGAAGTATTTTGCGTTATATGCTGCTGTAGATATTTTAACTTGTTATAAACTAAAAGGGTCCCAAGGAAGATTGGAGCGAACCTATTGGGCCACCCTTTATAAATAAAGAATTTACTTACTTACTTAAAATGTTTGATAATCTAATTAATGACACGCGCTAATAGAGATTAATTCAACACTTGAACGGTAGCTGATTGTTTTAAGGTAAAGAACCATAAAAACCGTGGCGCTTAAAGGTCCGTGCGTCGCGAAGGACGAAATGCCACAACGTCGCGCCAATGACGTCGTTTTCAAGATGGCGTCGGCTGTAGGTGAGCGGTCTGAACACAAGGTAAATATCGACAGAAGCAAAGGAACGGATCGCTTTTATTTGTGAATTTACGAACATATACGCATTATAATGAGAGAAATAAAAAGGTCCAGAAAAAAGTAACGGCGATAGTCGAATGTCGTTTTTATGCATATTTCTTAATTTAAGATTACGAGCATGTGCTTTCGGATTTTAGTAGGCCTATAACACTGGTGACATAAAGACAAAAATGAATTTATAGAATTTCCAGAAATCTGATGTAAGTTTATATTTCGTACACCAATTCATTGGATTCATTTCCGACGGCTTTATCGTGTGGAAGGTGATGTGCGGGACTCGAGGGTCGAACCCGCAAAAGCCTCATTATTATCATTTATTTATTCATTCTATTCATTGGCCTGATAATAATTTTATTTATCAAATTTTATTTATTTATATATTTATTTATTTATTATTTTATTTATTGATTAATTTATTTATTTATTCGTGGTGTTTTGATTACTTCCGATCGAGCTTTAAAAGCCTCGTGGAAAGAACTTGAGCTTTGGAATGAGCCTCTGCACGAGAAAACCAGCAATCGGGGTTTCCGACCAGGTCTGGCACAATCCAGATTGTACAGCCACAGAAGCAGGATTATCTTTAAATTTTGGATTTAAGCAGGAGAGAAATTGTAATATCCGAGTAACAAAAACAATGGTCCTGATCAGCTGTGCAGTTACTGCGCCTTTGGTTTCTCATAATCATATTGTTGGTTTTCTGATACAGGGGCTTGCATATTAGTTTAAAGGTACTGAAAAGAGAGACACTTTTGAAATGAAATTAACGGCTTCTATAATTCAAACGAAATACATGTGGGAAAACAGACCTAATGTATTATTTTCAACATAATCATCTGACAAAACTGTATCCAGCGATGGTCGATGGTCGAGTGGTTAAGAGCGCTGATTTCATTTACGTGCTTAACCATTCGATCTTCTCACCGCTGTGTCTGGTGTTGGTGGTTCGAGCCCCACATCAGGCATGTGATACCAAATTCTGCTTGCAGGTGTGCCGGATGGATTTTTTGGGGAATCTCCCGTTGTTTTTTCTGTTTTTTTTTTTTTTTTTTTTTTTTTTTTTTGTTAAGAGCGCTGATTTCATTTACGTGCTTAACCATTCGATCTTCTCACCGCTGTGTCTGGTGTTGGTGGTTCGAGCCCCACATCAGGCATGTGATACCAAATTCTGCTTGCAGGTGTGCCGGATGGATTTTTTGGGGAATCTCCCGTTGTTTTTTCTTTTTTTTTTTTTTTTTTTTTTTTTTTTTTTTTTGCCACATAGTCACCCAAGGGAAAAAATAAAACTATAACAGACACATTATATACTTTTCAAGCAAAGGTTTGTACAGAAAGACAGACATTACATCGCATGTTTTGCGCGTTTGATGAAATGATATTTATGTTGAATAATTGAATAAGTTTGATTGAATGCCATCTGATTACTAGTTAACCGATCAGGTGTGAGCCTGCCCAGGAAAAGTGATTTCAAGTCAAACCAGCCGTAATAATAATAATTTGAATGTATTATCCTCCAACCACTGAGAGCACCTCGGTTATCACCGAGTAATGTCTAGATAACCACAATGATAGAAGTACAATGCCCGCCACCAACCATCACCTTAACATATTTACTGTATTCCCATCACTGAAGTTATCTTTTAGGGAGAAGAGAAGCCAGTGCTTGCCTTATAAATGCTGAGCGCCAAGCAAGGTAGCCACTGGTACCATTTTTAACGTCTTTGGTATGACGCGGCCGGGATTCGAACCCGCGACCTCCCGCTTTGAAGCGGACGCTCTAACCATTACGCTATATTGGCTTAGTTGGGTGGTTATTTCAAGCCCTAATTTTGACATCCTAATTTTGGGTAAAAGTCCCATAAAATGGAGGCAACGTCCCGGCATGATCATAGCTGTTGATTGGGATGTTAAGCATCAATTCAAACAAACAAACGCGTTTGACTGAAATTTAGGGTCAAAGATTTTTAACAGTACCTCTATACATACTGCTGAACTTAGGTCGGGTTTGAACCATTCACCGTACGTGAAATGACTGTTGAAAGGTCATTCGAGTTGAAAATTACTCATTGAGATACAAGCACACGTTAATGATCTTAAATTTGCCACTTAAAGCTCATTCTAATAAACCAAATGCCGAACGTTTATGAAACACGTCCGAAATGTCAAAATGCGCCATCCTTATGACGTCAACGTCACTTACGGAAAATTAAGATTTTTAGCTTACCTGTCTTCATTCGTTGACAAATAGCGTCCAAACCAACCTGGTAGTCAAGGACTTTTATTTCACTTTTTGACTCATAATATAAAAACGAGACAATATTTGTTTTTTAAAAAAATTCTATGGATTAGTTCTCTTGTAAACGGCGCTCATGTGCAAAAAGGGACGGGTTTTTATTACTTTCCCATTACGTCACGTACAAATAACGGCATTTTTAGCCATTTTAGGGGAGCGATTTGCAGGAAAACCAACCTGGTAACCATGTTTTTTTATTACACGAATCGATAGATAAAAATGTTTTCTCGAAAATATCAAAAAATAAAAAAAATCTATGGATCAGCATTTTTACGGTTCTTTACCTTAACACCTCGCAAACAGACGTGTGACTGATAATTCGATTACTGCACGTTAACCTGACACGTTCTCACACCTTTTATTGCCCAGTCACATGATCTTAATATACAAACGATTCTCAATACACAAAATTGTTGCTTTCTTCTTTCTCTCCATTTAATGATATACACCTATAGAATTCTTACAGCAAGAAATGATAACGACCAATTTCCGAACAATATATATGACATATATTTCAACACGTGCTTGGCACTTTGTAGTTTTACCAGAGACATTGCCTATCGCTAAAATATTGCATATTGCCACATAAGTAAGAAAGAGCCAAACGTCATAAAATAAATGCCCTCTTGCCTTCCATCACATCTGCACTTCAAGTTTTTAAGTCTTCTGAAGATCATTATTTTGTACATTGTTTCTTTCTGCTCGGATCAAATAAATCATTTTGGATCCGAGCTTTCTGTAAATATTCTGCGTAAAATCTGAATCCCACACTCTCACTCTGTGTAGAAAATTCTAACATGGAAACTGTAAGCTAGGACTGCAGAACTTGAGAAGAGTAATTTTCGTTTTTAATCATTGTATTCGAAAGAAAAAAAGAAAACATTGCCAAAAATCATGCAACATCAACGTTCCTGTCCGTCAGACCGGCGACTGTATTGCGCCCTCGCATCCCCCTCTCCCCCGTCTCCCCACCCATACATGCGTATTGCACACATGTAAATAACTAAATGTATATCATCTAGACATCTACCTCATATCTTTCTGAAGTCCTCCTCGGAGGTTAAGAAGTATTGGAATAAAGAAATATTTGATAATAATACGCTTAAGTGCTATTTTTCACCACTTTACGCCACTTTGCACTAGCTTACTACACATCGCGCCACTTGGCAGATCTAAATACTCAATCTAATCACTAAATTTGTTAACACATTCTCTTGAAATGAAAAGCATTAATACAAATATCATCAACTCATTTTCGCTATATAAAATCCTTTTTCTAGAAACGCCAGTCATTTTCTTATTTTAGGATAAGATGAAAAGGAATCATAGTCCTTTGTGCTATTTACGTTGAACCGAACATCCTTTCTCATTCATTCATTCATTCATTCATTCATATATATGCATTTCTTTTTTTTTTTCTTTTTTTTTTCTTAATTTTTCTAACGCTCACTAGCATGTGCTGATATACATTGCAGAACACCAGGAGGATAAATGTCCAAGTTTTTAATAGGCATGTACATGTACATAATAGATATATGCTTTTTATCCATGATGAAATATAATAATTATTATATGTTCGGGGAAAACCATGATAATTGTATGAACATTACCAAACTACACCAAAGAGCCGTCTTAAATAAAGTAATTCACTCACTGTATTATGGCTGCATGGCTGCACTTGTCTTTTCTCACTATTGTTTTATACTAGCTGCAATATGTCACTGCGTTTTATACCTATATCTCCAATAGCTGCGTTACACTATATATCCCTATGTGCTGCGTTTTCCTATATATTATATATTGCTGCGTAAAACTACTGCGTTTTATCCAGGGCCGGTCAGGATTACCATTAGACAGCAGACTACATGTACCATAAGGTTTTTAGTATTGTTCCCTTCAATGTCAAATATTCAAGAAAAGGCACACACAAAGAAAGAAAATAAAAGTATTTTTCTGGTAAAAGAATTAGTTATTGTATTAGTTCACAAAACGGTCTGCTTAAACTTCTGAAAAATCTAAAACCTGGTAAGGCTGCCGGACAAGATAGGCTCAAACCCCTTCTGTTGAGAGAACTTAGAGAAGAGATTGCTCCGATCATCAAAGTCATTTTTGATAGATCCTTACAGACAGGCAAGCTCCCAGCAGATTGGATGTCGGCCAATGTCATGCCTGTCTTCAAAAAGGGTGACAAATCTCTGGCAGAAAATTACAGACCCATTTCCCTGACTTGCATTCTTTGCAAGGTGCTTGAACACATCCTTGCATCTAATATTATCAGGCATCTTGATGGGCAGGGTATCTTGTATGATTTGCAGCATGGCTTCAGAGAGAAGCGATCATGCGAGACCCAGCTCATCATGCTCATAGAGGACCTTGCAAGGAGTGCCAGTTTGGGAAAACAGACGGACATCATCTTACTGGACTTTTCAAAGGCCTTCGATAAGGTTAATCATAGCAAACTCCTATGGAAGCTGCACCAATATGGCATACGCAGACAAGTGCTGAACTGGGTCAGAGCTTTCCTTGGGAGCAGATCCCAGCGGGTAGTCATTGATGGTGAGGAATCGGAATCAGTACCAGTTACTTCAGGTGTACCCCAGGGATCAGTCCTGGGACCTATCCTGTTCCTCATCTATATTAATGATCTGCCGGATGAGGTCTGTTCCAAGGTGCGTCTGTTTGCCGATGATACAGCCCTGTATCTCACCATAGAAGGTGAAGATGATGGTTCAGCACTTCAAAATGACCTGGACATACTCTCAAAGTGGGAAACCAGATGGGATATGGAATTCAACCCCTCGAAATGTCAGGTTGTACACGTGACAGGCTCTAAAATCCCCATTAAAAAAGACTATGTACTGCATGGGCAGGTATTGGAGTCTGTCTCTTGTGCAAAATATCTTGGGGTTGATATATCCAGCTCCCTTTACTGGAATTCCCACATCAATCGAATTGTCAGTAGCGCAAATCGTACACTAAACTTTGTGCGGCGTAACATAAAAAGCAAGATACCAAAGGTGCGTGAAACGGCCTACAACTCCCTGGTACGACCACAGCTTGAGTATGCCTCAGCTGTCTGGGACCCTAACCATAAGAAACGTATCTCCCAAATTGAACAAGTCCAGCGAAGAGCTGCTCGCTGGACAGTTGGCAATTTTGATCAAAGGGCAAGTGTAACTCAGATTGTCCAAAACCTTGGTTGGCGCACACTGGAGCATAGAAGGGCTGACGCCCGTCTTTGTTTGTTTTATAAGGTTGTACACGGGTTAGTCGCCGTTCCCCTCCCTGATTATATACAGTACAGCAATAGAGTCTCTAGGTACTGCCATTCAATGACCTTTAGGCAGGTCTCCACTTCGACTGATTACTACAAATACTCTTTCTTCCCCCTGGCTATAGTCCAATGGAATGCCTCCCGCAGTCTGTTGCATGCTCGCAGAGCCTTGAGGTCTTTAAGACCGCAGTCTGCAAGCTGCAACATTCTCGCCCTTAGATCCTTACTTGTCTGTTTTTATCTGATTTTAGCTATTCTTAACTATTTTAACCTATCATCTGTTTTTACCCTTCACCTAAATGCTTTTAATTCTTCCTTTACCTTTCCTTTTTCTGTCTGATACTAACAGACGATGCGCTAACCTGCCTAAAATGTCCGCGAGGGCGTGTGGCAGTATATAGAGATATAGAGATAGTTATTTATAGAACAACTAATATGAAACTAAGGCATTGCCTTTAAAGCGACACCAATACCTTGAATAGCAAAATACTTTCTCCATTTTCAATAACCACAATAATAAAAAAAAATCATTGATTGAAAATGTGTTTAAATTTGATGGGTAATGGAGATAATTTATGTGTAAACATTATCCATCCATACTTAGCCAAATAGCCTTTAATGTTTGATACTGATGGTGACTCTGAAATATAACAACAATGTTGGCATTTTTAAGGATATCAAATGGAAACTTAACTCGTTCTACAATTTCAAACAATTATTTATTCAGATTGCAATATTGAAAAATCATAGAAATTTTGAACACAAAAGGGCCAAGGCATAATTGGATCTGGTGAAGCAACTTTGCTTTTACACAACCTATTTGGGAAATGTGTGTCCCTTTGTCAACGTTTCTTCACAATTTTCATGACAATGATGCAAAAAGTCTAGGAAAATTTTACTGCAAGTGTACAACTTCTGATAAAAGCTTGTAAGAATGAAGCTCAATAAATGAAAGTAGCAATGGTATTTCCCCATTCAAATGTATAGGCAACATACGTTGAACTTTCCCTATAATAGGTCAAGGTCATCACAGGGCCATGACTTATACATAAATTTTAGTGCTTATAGTGCTCTACATTTGAATGCTACATGCAAAGTTTCTCTGAAATCGGCCCACTCAGGTTCAAGAAAAGGAGATTTTTTAAGGGTTTTTACCATATACATGTATAGGTATTGCGGCCATCTTGGTCATGTGACCAGGTTTTTATACCTTTCTATAGATGCTCAACATAAACTTTGGCTTTGATGGGCCAAGCAGTTTGAGAGGATCTTATAACATTATGGTAAAATATAAATATTGCCCTTGTTGGCCAATTTCAGATTGAATTTTCATGAAACTCAGGTTTGTAGCTGTGGGACTCCAGCCCATCATAATCTGTTTAAATGATGACCCTAGGTTGACCAGATCTCAGGTGAGCAATTATAGGTCCACTCGTCCTCTGGTTTCTTATTTAGCCACAATGATTTAAATATTTATATGACTTTCTTGATGCAAAAAAGTTCACCTATGTTGCCATAATTTGCCAAAATTTAAATGTAGCAATACTACAAAAATTTTGATAAGGATCACTTTGTCTGTATTTTGCCTGAGGGCCTATTTTCAAAATGCTTAGTAAAGAAAATTGAAAGTTTGATTAAATTCTCTTTCTTCATTTTTAACAAAACATGTCTCCGAACAAATGCACCCCTAAAATTTGCCAAAACACAAAACAGAGGGAGCCCAGTGGCATCGAGGCAGAGTATCAGACTTCGAATCGAGAGGTCCTGTGTTTGGTAAGAACAAGCAGCACTGTGTTGCATCCTTGAGCAAGACACATTTAGTTACTCCCCATAGTACTGGTCTGAAATATTTTGAATCGGATCTAAAGCCTCACAATGAACAAAAGCCAACTGGGTGGGCCTAGGGTGTGCACATTTTCCCTTCAATGAATACAATAAACAGTTAATCACAAAAAAGTTTCTTTGTTGAAAAGCTTTATATCAAATTGCTGAAATAGGCATTTTCCAAAATTTCAAAAATTTAAGATTTTTTGTCAAAAATCGAGAAAAAAATGTGATTGCCTAAAAATAATCTCCAATCAATCAGAAGTCTGATCACTGTTGTTTTAAAATATTCCTGTATGGGATTTAAACTGGAGTGATTCCGAGCAAACTTCCAGCAGTACATGTATATGTTAATACAACATGATCATACATCAATAAAATTAATTAAGTATGCTCAACTCTGCTATTTTGTTTGCAACCATAAATAAAAAATGTTTGTCCTGCTGTACAAACAAGAACTCTGCGGAGGTCGATATCGCACCTGCATCGGGCAAAATACACATTACTACGCAAGGTTTCACACTCACAGCTATCACTGATGCAGAGAAAACCAAACTTCGACGTAAAAATTAACAAAGTCAATGGACCGTGAAATAAAGGTCAAGGTCAGCGGATCAAGGAGCGTGCTTGAAGGGTATGTCAAGGACAATTACTATGCAAGGTTTCACACTCACAGCTATCACTGATGCAGAGAAAACCAAACTTCGACGTAAAAATTAACAAAGTCAATGGACCATAAAATAAAGGTCAAGGTCAGCGGGTCAAGGTACATGCTTGAAGGGTATGTCAAGGACAATTACTATGCAAAGTTTCACACTCACAGCTATCACTGATGCAGAGAAAACCAAACTTCGACGTAAAAATTAACAAAGTCAATGGACCTTGAAATATAGGTCAAGGTCAGCAGGTCAAGGTGCATGCTTGAAGGGTATGTCAAGGACAATTACTATGCAAGGTTTCACACTCACAGCTATCACTGATACAGAGAAAACCAAACTTCGACGTAAAAATTAATAAATTCAATGGACCTTGAAATATAGGTCAAGGTCATCGGGCCAAGGTGCGTGCTTGAAGGGTATGTCAAGGACAATTACTATGCAAGGTTTCACAATCCTAGCTATCACTGATGCAGAGAAAACGGAACTTCGACGTAAAAATTAACAAAGTTGGACCGTGAAATATAGGTCAAGGGCATTGGGTCAAGGTGTGTGCTTGAAGGGTATGTCAAGGACAACTACTATGCAAGGTTTCACAATCCTAGCTATCACTGATGCAGAGAAAACCAAACTTCGACGTAAAAATTAAGAAAGTCAATGGACCGTAAAATATAGGTCAAGGTCAGCGGGTCAAGGTGCGTGCTTGAAGGGTATGTCAAGGACAATTACTATGCAAGGTTTCACACTCACAGCTATCACTGATACAGAGAAAACGGAACTTCGACGTAAAAATTAACAAAGTCAATGGACCGTGAAATATAGGTCAAGGGCACCTAGTCAAGGTGCGTGCTTGAAGAGTATGTCAAGGACAATTACTATGCAAGGTTTCACAATCCTAGCTATCACTAATGTAGAGAAAACCAAACTTCGACGTAAATGTTGACGGACGGACGAACGGACGGACAGAAATTTGGACTCCTATATCGCACCCTGCTATAAGCAGGTGCGATAAAAATCAAAGTCAATGACTATACACAATTAAAAAAGACCATAAACACTTGTCCTTGAAACCAAGATCAAGCATGAGTGGTAGCTCAAACCAGATGACCAATGGTCCTGTAAACGCTCACCTGAGATCAGTGATACATGTATATACCAATAAACTTGACTAATATGGTCATATGCATGTATATAGCCCCAGGAATTTTAACAATTTACTGCATATACAACCCTAGCTGACCCTGCAATAAAATAGGTCAACGTCATCACAGGGTTATCATTTATGTACACATTGTAGTACTCCCACATGCTACATGCAAAGTTTGGTTGAAATCAGTTCCACTGGTTCCAGAGAAGAATACTTTTGAAGGCTTTTTACTGTATATGGCATGCAGGCCATCTTGGTCATGTGACCTACATTATTTAAGTTACACATTGGTCCTGTTTCAGAGAAGATCTTTAAAAATGACAGAGACGGATGGACGCCAGGTACCTGCCTATCCTATAAGCTCAAGTTACTGTGAGCCTTTGGCTAAGGTGAGCCAAAAGGCCTGCAAGATTCAAAGCTTTAATACTGGACACTTAGATAGACCTTCATGCTAACACATGCCTTTCGTAATGATATAATCGTGTAAATTTAAACGCATAATTTTTCTGCTGATTCAAGATCTTTCGCTTTCTTGTAGAGCATTAAATCAAGTTGAAACCAAATGTAAATTTAGCGAGATACGTGAGCCATTGCATCTGGCATATTGAGTTAACTGCTACATGTTACTGTATTCCCAACAATGACAATTCATGGTTAAAGAATGTGCACCAAGGACTGAAAATACACTGTACGCTGAAAATATAGACAGATGCTTTATCTAATGACTGAAATTATGTGAACTTGTCATGATCATCAAATCAATCAGTGGGTTTCTCTTCTTCATGGTCTCTATGTACAAATTCACAACACCATGCCTCGATTTGGCAAAAGTGACTGATCCGTATTGCCAAAGTAATTCTTCCGACTGAATTGATGCTTAACGTCCCAACGTCAACAGCAATGGTCCAAGAATGGTCCAAAAATGATTTCCAAGATGCAGTTGACCAGTGTCTTCATTTTCCAAAATTTCAGCCACTACAGTGCATGAATATTATTTCAAGCTGTGGGTCCCAGGTCAGTCTTGCACTGTCTGTAGCTCTTGAAGTCCATCATCATCATAGCCTTGTCTAACAATCTGTCCACATAATCTGAAAAGCATAAGTATCATTTATAATAAATTGGCTATCAAGATAGATTTAACATGCTTATGAGAATAGTAATACAGTAAAATAATTAAACAAATAAATTTGGCAAAGCAAATCACTCAAATCAAGGCAACAAAAATAAACAACAATATGCATGCAGCTCTATCAGGGATTTTCATGTAAAACAACATGGAAAAGGCAGCGTCCAGCAGAAATAAATGAAATTTGTACATTTTTGTTTTCTATTCAGTTTTACGTCCCTTTCAAGATTATCCCAGCTCATATGAGAAGGGCCGAAGGGCCATTAAGTAGGTTGGCGAAAACAGGAGAACCCCGAGAAAAACCTGCTGTCACACCTGCAAGCAGAACTTGGCTTGCCTCACATGTGGCCAGTGCGGGACTCGAACACAGCGCTGAAACAGCGCTGTACAGCTGTACAAGTACAACACCACAAGACTTGTTATATTGGGAAAATTCCACTCATTGGACATTTTGTAAATTACCTATGTTTTGAACAGCTTTAACTTGTTTGGCTACTGGGGATCTTTTCTCATTTTTTGTCTGGAGATCTGCCAAATATGTTGGCCTGTCATGGTTACATTATATTCAAGTGAAGACACACAGGGTTCAGGCTGAAACAGAAACGATGAGCTGATTATAATCAAACAAAAAGAAGTTGTACAAAGTGCACTGATTGCTCACCTGAGTCAACAAGATCTGTCACTGGACAAAAGAAGTATTTTTTCTGCTGTACACTGTTGGACCTGTGGACTCCAGAGGCATGGATGGTAGGTTTTATAGGGTTATTAGTTATTCTCTTTGGCTCCATGTTTGGAAACCAGCGTCCTGATCCAACCTGATCCTTGACATAATGCAACCCTTCCCTCATCTAAATGATACTTCGGAAAAAATTTGATTGCAATCAGCCTAAAAGCCTTAGAGATATTCATGTTTGAAAGTGTGGACGGATGGATACACAGACAGACCCTGGCACAGGTATCATCCTATAAGCTCAACTTGTGAGCCTTCAGCTCAGGTGAGCTAAAAACATATGGTGTAAAAATCAGACAAAAGAATCTGCAAGGATAAGAAATCCTGCAAAAAATCAGTGTCTATTTGGTTTGTTTTGCATTGAAGTTAGGATTGTTAATTTTTGTGCAAATACAATCTATCAAGTATCATGCAATGTTCTCAGTCATTGTGCTGCACAATATGCAATTTTCAATCAATAATACATGCACTTATGAATTTGCAAAACTGCTCATGTCTTACATTGACCACAAAAGCATATAACCTACCCTCCATCCATACTCAGGTAAATGAAGTCGACACGCTTATTGAAGTGACAACAAATCGTGTAAAAGGACTATCTCTAGGTTTGCACGGCCAGTGACATCTTCCTGAATCTTTCAAGATGTATTGTCCCAAAATCACATCAGCAAATCGTTTGTGGGATTTGAAACCTGGAATAAAATTGAAATTTTTCATCTATGGAGTAACAGCTCTAAATGAACAATATTCAACATACACTATACTGAACAGACTGTACAACACAACCTGTTTATTAGCACGTCCATGCCAATGTCTGAGTTAGCTGTAATGAGAGTAAAGTGATATATAGCAAAACCAGTCTCAGTAAAATGACCAATTGTGGTCTAGCAATGCTCTGAGTTCCACCCAAATCTGTGCAGTAATAAACGAGTTGAGGTGTATCAAATTATTATTAACTAAATTACTAGTCTAAGTATCTCTTGCCATACCCCACATTCAAAATACTGTTAATTATTATCCATCAATTTTTTGCTATTGCATGGATTTTCCAACCTTCTCATTAATTGCTAGAATTGGGCCCTTGACTTTGTTTAAAAATAAACTTAGTGGGTAAACCTGTCAAATCGGGGGGAAAATGCGCTAGTTAGATCATCTTTCTTTAAGCCCCTATCTCACTGGAATGCGACAACTGGAGACTAGTTAGCGAACAGTTTGCGACTATTTCACGACAAAGATTGACAATATAAACACAACTTTCACGTAGCAGTCCCACTGAAAAGACATTTATGTGACAAATTCGCGAATTTTGGTCTAATTTTGAAAATATATCTCGCAACTGTGGCACGACATTCGTGAGAATGTCTCACAACTTTCCCACAAATGTAGCTTATTTTCATTTTAATTCGTACGAATGTCGCTTAGTTTTATTTTCTCGCCAGATAGTCGCAAGGTTTTTGCAAGATTGTAGTGCGACCGTCGTGCGACACTCGCACGAACAGCGCACGACAGTCTTGCAAAATATTTTGGCAAAAAAATTTGCATAAAATTTTTAAACATGTTTAAAACCTTCACGACCAGTTCGTGAAGAGTTCGCGACACATAAAAATTCTCACGACACTCTTGCGACACTCGCTTGAATGTCGTGCGAAAGTCTGCGACAAATTCGCAAAACAGTCACGAGAAATTCGCATGCCAGTGAGTCTGAGATACTAAGCTTGTAACTTATTGTGAGGGTACCTATGTTAATTTCCTACAGCATATAATTTAAAGTGTCAGATCATGTCAATTTGGCAATTAATATTAGCATGCTAGATCTCTGTCTAAACCACTTTTAATATTGCCTTATTCATACTTCTCTAACTTGGCACACAGTCACAGGAGGTGAAGTAAAAGGCAGATTTTTTAGAAATTAATCACTGTTATGTGACGTTAATTGGTTACAGAATGAAACCGAAAGTAGAAAACTCCCAACATCAGTGAGCTGTTTTTATAATCAGATTTTTTATCGGCTTTTGGTGCCCTGCAATACGAAAACATGTCCGTGTAATGTATACAGTATACATATTATACCCCTCATACCCCACTTTTATATATAGTAAAACTGGGGTATGCAAAGGTATACCTATTTTTCTTGTTTTTGCTCCAAAACATAGATTGTGGGTACTCGTTAGAACCGTCTCGCCAAGGCGGTTGTAATGTGTATCAACAATCTATGTTTTGAGCAAAAATAAGAAAATATTTTCTTTTTTTCTTTTAAGCTGCAAATTTTATATTTAAAAAGCTCCAAAAATCTCTGTATGTTGCATGGGAAAGTTTTTTGTAATGTGCAAGAAGACGCTTACAACTTCCGTACTGATTAGACTTTATCGATTTTCCAGTGCGCCTATTTTTAAAACAATTAACAAAAGTGTTTCCTATCATTTAGCACAGAGAGCGGATTGAAAAAGAACACCCCTCTTTTTTTTGTTCTGGAATGGCGAAAAAAGTTAAGGGCCAGCAGACTTTTGGTAGGGTCGGGAAACCCGAAGCACAGCTATTTTTTTAAAAGGCCTAAAGGATTAGGACGTAATAGTGCATCATTATCTGGTGATAAATACAGCATCTGAAGCTGATATATCTATAAAATCACTCAGTTGTGTAATAATCAAACTATGCACACAAAGAAATCATATCCAACATGTGTGGCATTGATTTGCCATTTGCTGTTTTAATTTCCACATAAATAATATCTCATTGAACGGGGAAAATTATTCCAACAAAAATGAATTTTTTAAAAAATTAGGAGACGTAAACCTGGAAATATCAGGACTGGCTAAGTAACTATATTCATGTTAAAGCCGCCACCTATCTAATAAGGTGGTGATCATATTAAAAAATAAATTTTATTCATAGGCAAAGGGCCAAGTCAAAAAAGAGCCCTATTTCAGATTCTTTTTCAACCCATCTGGTAGAAAAATTCCAGTGGTACAGTGGGTTAGTATAGCCCATAAGAGGCACTTTAAGCATGGATGCCAGATCTGAAAGTGGTGCAGATTTTTTTACGAGCTAACAAACACACCAACACTATATTCGCTAATGTGACTCTGATAAATGGGGGTAACCCTACAAAAATCTGTCATAACTCAGCTGCCACTTAACCTAGTGCATTGAACTATATACCAAATTACAGCTAAAACATTGGCCTAACTTCCTAGGGTAACATATGCAGAACGTTTAATTTGCATGTTCATGAATATTAAATTTAATCATCATAAAAAGTTAAAAATCATAAAACAGATATTGAAACGTGGAGAAAACAATAAAACACCACAAGTAAACAAATTTCAGCCACTTACCATTATTGTGGCATATTTATATCACATAATTAATGGAACTGACAGCTTCTTTCTCGCAACTGACATATAAACATCACATCATTTGCATATCTATGAATATTAATGACAAGTTTAAACCAGAGGACCATTGGTCCTGAGAACGCTCACCTGAAGCCTGATCCTGCAGTATTAAGTCATCATGAAATGACCTTGACCTTGAATACTCACACACCTTTATTGAATTCATAAGTTGTCTGCATCTGCAAAGTTTCAGGTCTCGGGCTGCAATAGTTTCCAAACCCAGTAATTAATGAGAAAACCACAATTTTAATTTTGATATTTAAATGACTTTGGGTCAAGGTCAAGAAATGACCTTGGCCTTCATTAATTACTTACCTTCATTGACTCCATTGGTTGTCTGCATCTAGCAACTTCCAGGTCTCAGACTGCAACAGTTTCCAAAATATCCATTGTTTCCGCCTTTTCCCATGTAAAAGCCTATGTTTCCAAAATTGACCTTGCCGTAAAAAAGGCCAAGGTCATTCTATGGTCATCATTTGATCAAACTAGGATGGGCTGGAGTCCCAAATGCTACATACCAAGTTTCGCGAAAATTGGCCTGCCGGTTCTGGAGAAGAAAATTTTTGAGTGGTTTTTACCATATATGGGCGTGGCGGCCATCTTGGTAATGTGACCTGGATTTCGCGATCAAACTTTCGTCTCCCCTACCCATGGATGCTCCACATAAAATTTCACTTTGATTGGCCCAGCAGTTTCAGAGATCTTTGAAAAGTGTGTATGGACGACAGACTGGCCAAGGTCAAGAGATGACCTTGACCTACATTAATCACATACCTTCATCTACTCCATTAGTTGTTTGCATCTACCACTTTTCAGGCATCAGGCTGCAATAGTTTTCAAAAAATCCATAGTTTTCACTTTTTCCCATGTAAAAGCCTATGTTTCCAAATTTGACCTTGCCGTAAATTAGGTCAAGGTCATCCAAGGGTCATCATTTTATCAAACTATGGTGGGCTGAAGTCCCCAATGCTACATACCAAGTTTCGTGGAAATCGGCCAACCGGTTCTGGAGAAGAAGATTTTTGAGTAGTTTTTACCATATATGGGCGTGGCAGCCATCTTGGTCATGTGACCTGGATTTCGCGATTAAACTTTTGTCTCCCCTACTCATGGATGCTCCACATAAAATTTCACTTTGATTGGCCCAGCAGTTTCAGAGAAGAAGACCTTTGAAAAGTGTGTATGGACGACAGACTGGCCAAGGTCAAGAGATGACCTTGACCTACATTAATCACATACCTTCATCTACTCCATTAGTTGTTTGCATCTACCACTATTCAGGCATCAGGCTGCAATAGTTTTCAAAAAATCCATAGTTTTCACTTTTTCCCATGTTAAAGCCTATGTTTCCAAAATTGACCTTGCCGTAAATTAGGTCAAGGTCATCCTAGGGTCATCATTTTATCAAACTATGATGGGCTGGAGTCCCAAATGCTACATACCAAGTTTCATGAAAATCGGCCTGCCGGTTCTGGAGAAGAAGATTTTTGAGTGGTTTTTACCATATATGGGCGTGGCAGCCATCTTGGTCATGTGACCTGGATTTCGCAATCAAACTTTCGTCTCCCCTACCCATGGATGCTCCACATAAAATTTCACTTCGATTGGCCCAGCAGTTTCAGAGAAGAAGATCTTTGAAAAGTGTGAATGGACGACAGACTGGCCAAGGTCAAGAGATGACCTTGACCTAAATTAATCACATACCTTCAACTACTCCATTAGTTGTTTGCATCTACCACTTTTCAGGCCTCAGGCTGCAATAGTTTTCAAAAAATCCATAGTTTTCACTTTTTCCCATGTAAAAGCCTATGTTTCCAAATTTGACCTTGTCGTAAAATAGGTCAAGGTCATCAAAGGGTCATCATTTTATCAAACTATGATGGGCTGAAGTCCCTGATGCTACATACCAAGTTTCGTGGAAATCGGCCCACCGGTTCTGGAGAAGAAGATTTTTGAAGGGTTTTTACCATATATGGGCGTGGCGGCCATCTTGGTCATGTGACCTGGATTTCGCGATCAAACTTGAAATGCCACTACCCAAGGAGGCTCCACATAAAATTTCAACTAGATCGGCCAAGCGGTTTCAGAGAAGAAGATCTTTGAAATTGTGGACGACGACGACGACGACGACGACGGACGGACGACGGACGACGGACGACGGACGGACGCCGGATCATGGCCATCCTATAAGCTCACCTTGTGAGCCTTCGGCTCAGGTGAGCTAACAACATGCAAAAGTTTAAAGTAAGAGAAACAAATGATATATGCTGGTATATCGCTACATATATGTAGCTTTGGTGTATGCTAGACTTCTAAACTTGATCTCATATATGGGACTACACATAATTGTAGCTCTATCATTCACTGACATGTTTTGCAAATAATCTAATTTGCATATTCATGAAGATTAAATGCATTAAGCATTACAGAAAAGTCAATAAACCGGTAAATAGCTACAAAAGGTCCAAACCATCATTGTTTGGCATGGTGCTTTTCCACTATTGATACCACTTGGCATATTTTCTAGTATCATGAACATATATGACAATTATCCCATTTGCACATTCATGAATATTCATGAATAAAAACCTTAAAAGTTGGTGAAAAAGCATGGAAAATGTTAAGGTGGCATTCCTCATGTTTATGGGATGGTAAGCAACATATAGTCTTCAGAATGGTATAAGGAAACAATAATGTAAATTGTCTTGTATCAGGAACATATATGACAATTATCTTATTTCCATATTCATGAATATTAGTAAATACTTAAGAAAATGGCGAAAGTTCTCAAAATGTTATCAAGTAAATTGGAATGCAATTTACTATTATAATGTAGGCTGATATTTCAAGAATCTGGTATGTGTTTCATGAATATTTTGGAAAACTGCTAAAATTGGAAATGTATGGACAAATGTTGATGGTATTCTTAGAAAGTAATAGGAAGGTCATCAAATAGTGCTAAAGATGATATCAAATGATAGCTAGGATTATTTGCTATAGAGCTATTATCTGACATAAGACTCATTTAGTTTAAAATGTTCATTAATATTAATGAAAAGTCTGTATGCTTGAGTAAATTGGATGAAAAAGTGTGGAATATCTACCAAAACATTTGTTTCGTTGTTGCAAATAGCCCTAGAGCGATTAAAGTGGTATCAAATGATTGATATACAGATTGTATGGTTGTATGTTTTATGAAAAATGAAAAAAAAAATCAAGGTGTTATGCCTAAAAATCACTTTCTTTTTGCTTGCTTGTAGCTATAGAGCTCAGAAAATGTTATAAAATGATTGCCAGGACATGGCACTACTATCACATGATGACAGTCTGATATACAAATCATACATGCTTGAGTTTTATGAATATAAAGGAAGACTAAAGGAAGACTTTAAAAATGTAGGGAATAATGAACAGATTAAACATAATTTTTAAACGTAAGGAGAAATACATGTACCAACAAAGTCTTTGAATCATGTCTGCCAACTCGTATCCTAAATGTATAGCTGAGCTCATGTAAATCATACTATGTCATGAAAAGGTACAAGTAGGCAAAGATCAGGAAAAGGCGCAATCAGAAAAAGATTCCCACTCAAAAAACCGAGGTGGGAAAAAACCAAACTAACAATCAGGCACTTATACCATGAAACATATCGTAATCTGAATTAGCAGCTATTTTCCCAATAGGTGGCCACTCAGTTACCTTAACTTAATTAAAAATATGAAAACATACATAAGGCGCCAACAGCACAAAAAATTTTAAACACCAAGACATAAAACAAAAAGAACCACCACAGAAGTATCGCCTTGGAACGATCAGTAACACAAAGTTACTGGCGGGCTTAAACCGGTTTTACAGGATCCTAACCTCACCCTCAGCTTCTGCAGTGGTTCATAACATTTAGTAAGTTCTTCGGTCCTCGTGGTGAATCTCTAACTAGTCAATGAATCATCAAGAACAAACAAATAAATCATGATAAACATCCTGATGAATCAAAAACAAGGACTCACAGATTGAGTAAGCTGCCCGACGATGGAGATCCCTGGGCGCCGAATAACCTACTAACTCCGGAGCAAAAGAAAAACACCAGTTGGACCAGTTGAAAGCCATTTGATGTATTTTTCAGCACTCTAGAACTATATGTAGCGAAGATTGACGTGATTTTGTAGGCGATGCCCCTTGATTGTTCCTGACATTTCCCCAATTTTTCGAAAGTTTTTATAACTACTCGGCAACTTAAAACTCATATGATAATAAATTGGACAGCTTTACAATAATACGTTGTCCTAGCCATTTTTTGACACCATTTGCTGCACTTTGGGGCTATTTGAAGCTGAGATATAGTTGTTTTGAATGTATATCTCCCTCAAATTTCTACCAGTTTTCTATATTTTCAAAAGTTCCTCTTTATATTTATGAAACAAAACATCAGATTATTTATCCATCAGAAGACTGCATAGCCTTAGAACATTGTCCTAGTAATTATTGTGATTCCACTTCTAGCAATCTAGACCCATTCCTAGCCAAGATGCTAGTGGTTTTGTAGGTACATTTCCATATTATTGAGTAATTTTTGCACTGATATTGGATGTTTTCAATAAGATTCGAATATTAAAATCCTTTCATTTATAAATCAGAGCACAAGTCGAAAGTTCAATGTCTTAGCAATCATTTTATACAAATTTCAGCGATCTAAGGCAATTTGCTGCAAAGAATTAGGTCATTTTCTGGGTAGATAACGCCATTTTGTCCATCATTTTCCAAAAGCATCTACAATTTTCATTAATATTTATAAAAACAAAATCGGATAAATTACACTGCATGACTATATTAAATTGTACTGGTACATGTATTTATTTAATACCATTACCAGCACTCTATGACAATTCGCATCTGAGATGCAAGTGATTTTGTAGGTTTGTCCCAATTTTTCTCTGATATTGGAAGTTTTTAGCTCACCTGAGCCGAAGGCTCACAGGTGAGCTTATAGGATAGGCAGGCATCCGTCGTCCGTCGTCGTCGTCCGTCCACAATTTCAAAGAAGAATATTTCTGAAGCTAGTAGGCCGATCTTGATCAAATTTAATGTGAACCATAATTGGGTTGGGGGATTGATGGCATTAGGTTTTGGAGCAGATTGTATCAAAATTGTGGTTTCCATGGCAACAGATAGGTCCCATAGACTTACAATGAGAATAAGAGCTGTCGCAGGACATCGACTGCTTCTGACCTTTGTCAAGCATAAGGCCAAAACCGACCAGTAACCCAAAGCATTATGCTCACATCTTTTTGCCTTGATGCAATAAGGCAAAATCACAACCATGAAAGTTAACTATAACTACCTAAGATTTAAAGGTCTCACTCATATTGTGAAAGAAGTGTGTTCATATACCAACTGAGTGCCAAGACACAAGGCAAAATCACTGAACCGTGAAAAAAGGTCACACTGACCTATAAGTATTGCAGGGTCAAAGGTCTAGTGATACTTACTCATAATGTGAAAGAAAAATGATCATATACCCATTCAGTGTTAAGATATAAAGCAAAATCACTGAACCATGAAATTAGGTCATATTGACCTATAAGTATGTTTGGGTTAAAGGTGTGGTCATACTCATTCATAATCAGAAAGAAGTATGAAAAAATACCAACTGAGTGTTGAGATATAAGGCAAAATCACTGATACATGAAATTAGGTCACAGTGACCCAGGACTACTTTATGGTCAAAGGTCTTGTCATACTCATACATATCGTGAAAGAAGTATGTTCATATACCAATTGAGTGCCGAGATATAAAGGAAAATCACTGAACCGTGAAATTAGGTCATATTGACCTAGGACTACTTTAGGGTCAAAGGTCTTGTCATACGCAAACATAGTGTGAAAGAAGTTTGTTCATAAACCACTTGAGTGCCGAGATATAAGGCAAAGTCACTGAACCGTGAAATTAGGTCACAGTGACCTATAAGTATATTGGGGTCAAAGGTCTGGTCATACTCACTCATAATCTGAAAAAAGTATGAAAATATACTAATCGAGTGTCAAGATATAAGGCAAAATCACTGAACCGTGAAATTAGGTCACAGTGACCTAGGACTACTTCAGGGTCAAAGGTCTTGTCATACGCAAACATACTTTAAAAGAAGTTTGTTCATAAACCATTTGAGTACCGAGATATAAGGCAAAATCACTGAACCGTGAAATGAGGTCACAGTGACCTATAAGTATATTGGTGTCAAAGGTCTGGTCATACTCACTCATAATCTGAAAAAAGTATGAAAATATACTAATTGAGTGTCAAGATATAAGGCAAAATCACTGAACCGTGAAATTAGGTCACAGTGACCTATAATTATATTGGGGTCAAAGGCCTGGTCGTACTAACTCATAATCTGAAAGAAGTAAGAAAATATACTAATTGAGTGTCAAGATATAAGGCAAAATCACTGAACCATGGAAAGTAGGTCAACCGACCCTTACCGTCATGACACACAAGTCAGTGTCACAAAGTCAAAAGATGAATGACCAACCATCCTCCTATGTTGTTTCTATTAAGAAATAAAAAGAAAAAAAATCGAGGAGTTCTAGATTTTGACCTCTAGCCCCGCCCCCTGACTCCGACCCAGAGGTCTGATGTCATGGAACCTAAAGTGTATGAAGTATGAATGCTTTATGATAAGTTGTTGTCAAGATATGCCTCCTTGTAAAAGTTACACAGCAGTACATCTATTTTTTAGTGTTCTAGTTTTTAACCTCCAGCCCCACCCCACAGGCATGGACCCAGGGGCCCGATGCCATGGAATGAAACTCAACCCTACAGGGTACCTATGGTCCGAGTATGAAAGCCCTCTGATAAAAAGTTTTCAAGATATAGACTTCTAGAATACTATATCACAGAAAAGCCATTATTATTAATGGTGTTCTAGATTTTAACCTCTAGCCCCACCCCCTGGCATGGACCCAGGGATCTGATGCCATGGAATGAAAGCCGACCCGACAGGGTGTCAATGGCCCAAGTATCAATGCTTTCTGATGAGTGGTTGTCAAGATATGGACTTCTAGAAAACTTTAACATAAGAATTGCCATTTTTGAAGGTGTTCTAGATTTTAACCTCCAGCCCCACCCCCTGGCCTGGACCCAGGGGCCCGATGCCATGGAATGAAAGCTAACCCTACAGGGTATCTATGGTCCAAGTATGAATGCTTTCTAATGAGTGGTTGTCAAGATATGGACTTCTAGAAAACTTTAACGCAAGTGTGACGCGCACGCGCACGGGAATGCGCACGGGAACGCGCACGGGAACGGTAACGGGAACGTGGACGACCAGGGTGACTGCAATAGCTCTATGCACTTCGTGCAGTCGAGCTAAAAACTAAAAAAATCTTCTTCTCTGAAACCACAGGGCCCACAGCTTTGATATTTGGTATGTAGCAATGGCTAATGGTCCTCTACATAAATTGTGCATTTCATGCCCCTGGGGTCAAATTTGGCCACGCCCCGGGGGTCGATAGTCTCCATAGACTTACTATGGGAAAAAAAATCAAAAATCTTCTTCTCTGAAACCACAGGGCCCACAGCTTTGATATTTAGTATGTTGCAATGGCTAATGGTCCTCTACATAAATTGTGCCAGCCATGCCCCTGGGGTCAAATTTGGCCACGCCCCGGGGGTGGATAGTCTCCATAGACTTACAATGGGAAAAACTAAAAAAAATCTTCTTCTCTGAAACCACTAGGCCCACAGCTTTGATATTTGGTATGTAGCAATGGCTAATGGTCCTCTACATAAATTGTGCCATTCATGCCCCTGGGGTCAAATTTGGCCACGCCCTGGGGATTGATAGTCTCCATAGACTTACTATGGGGAAAAAATAAAAAAATCTTCTTCTCTGAAACCACAGGGCCCACAGCTTTGATATTTTGTACGTGGCAATGGCTAATGGTCCTCTACATAAATTGTGCCAAACTGCCAATCATGCCCCCGGGGTCAAATTTGGCCACGCCCCGGGGGTCGATAGTCTCCATAGACCTACAATAGGAAAAAAAACAAAAAAAATCTTCTTCTCTGAAACCACTAGGCCCACAGCTTTGATATTTGGTATGTAGCAATGGCTAATGGTCCTCTACATAAATTGTGCCATTCATGCCCCTGGGGTCAAATTTGGCCACGCCCCGGGGGTTGATAGTCTCCATAGACTTACTATGGGAAAAAAATTCAAAAATCTTCTTCTCTGAAACCACAGGGCCCACAGCTTTGATATTTTGTATGTGGCAATGGCTAATGGTCCTCTACATAAATTGTGCCAATCATGTCCCCGGGGTCAAATTTGGCCACACCCCGGGGGTCGATAGTCTCCATAGACCTACAATAGGAAAAACTAAAAAAATCTTCTTCTCTGAAACCACTAGGCCCACAGCTTTGATATTTGGTATGTAGCAATGGCTAATGGTCCTCTACATAAATTGTGCCATTCATACCCCTGGGGTCAAATTTGGCCAGGTCCCGGAGGTTGATAGTCTCAATAAACTTGCTAGGGGAAAAAAAATTCAAAAATCTTCTTCTCTGAAACCACAGGGCACACAGCTTTGATATTTTGTATGTGGCAATGGCTAATGGTCCTCTACATAAATTGTGCCAGCCATGCCCCTGGGGTCAAATTTGGCCACGCCCCGGGGGTAGATAGTCTCCATAGACTTACAATGGGAAAAACTAAAAAAAACTTCTTCTCTGAAACCAAAAGGCCCAGAGCTTCTATATTTTGTATGTAGCAATGTTTGGAAGTCCCCATTATAAATTGTGCCAGTCATGCCCCTGGGTCAAATTTGGCCATGCCCCGGGGGTCAAAAGTGTCCATGCATAGACTTTCATTGGTCGATTCTCAATTAATTTAAATCTCATGAGCTTACAATGTGATAATCTCTCAGGTGAGCTACAGGACCAATGGTCCTCTAGTCATTCAGTACATTCATGGGATTAAAATCGAACCATGCTATGATGCAGTCTTAGCAATCATCTTATACCAATTTCAGCATTCTGTTGCAATATGTTGCTTAGATAAGGCCATTTTCTATGTACGGTTTAATGTTCGAATTTATCTGTAAATTTCCTACATAATCTACACTTTTCATTAATATTTATGAAAACTAAAATCATACATATCGTCAGTATATATAAGAGTACATGATTATATTTAAATCTATTATACTGGCATTTAATTGATACTTATTAGCACATTTTGGTCAATTTACAACCCAGATACAGTGATAAAACAGGTACATTACCTTAGATTTTCATGATTTTTCTCTGAATTCTTTAGATTGTTTTATTAATATTAATTCATGAATATACAAATTAGATATTGTCAAAAAGATTCATAATGTTCAGTAGAAAGTTTGTTAAATGGTATTTGCACATAAATCAATTTTGCACAATGGTTCAGGCCTTTATTTATTCATTGTTTTTATTTTATGATTTTTCTGACAATTTTAATGTCTTTATAACATGAATATGCAAATTTGTTTAATTGCATGATGTGTCAGTGAATCATAGGTATATGTCTAGGCTCTCAAATAAGACCAAGTTTGGTGGTCTAGGATAAGAATCAGCAGAAATATGACGAGCTATGTAGCCACACTACCAATTCACAGAAACACATATTGGGTTGCCATGGAAACCGTTATTTTATTTATCTATGTTGAGTGTATTTAAGACACAAACTTTGATTGCAATTCAGAAGTCTCAAGAAATAAATTGACAACCATGAGAAGTAGCATTGGGTGTTGGAGGTGCAAGATAAGCCTTATTACCCCCGATAATGTGAAATAATTGTATTTTTAGTGGGTGGGGTAACAAAATGGCGTCTAAAAAAATCTGCACCACTTTTGTTTCTGGCATCCACCCTTATTTAACTTCTATATAGTTATACTTTTGCCTGGTACCAAAGAAATTTTTCTACCAGACGGGTTGAAAAGATTTTTACTCCAGCTCGCCAGCCCTCTGACTGTGACATGTTTTCGAGTATTCAAGATGATTTTGTTTCTTTTGTCATTGGTTATACAAATGAACCAGGAAAGAGAAATGTAGTGTCGGACTTCGAGCCATACCTAGTAGGCTAGTAGGCTATGATGCTCATGACCTGGCATTGCTGATTCTAGTATGGAGACACAGAAGGTAAGTATCCAGTACCCAGAGGGGTTACTCCCATATTAAAGCAGTATGGGTATGTGCCGCGGTAAAGCCCCCCCCCCCCCCCCCCCCCACACACACACACACCCCCTTTTTGAGTTTTATTAGCTCTAAATGCACCTACTTTTTCAGTTCGATTAGTTCTAAAAGCACCCATCTTTTCTGAATGCACCCATTTTTCCCAGTTCAATCAGCTCTAAATGTACAACTTTTACCTTTCTTTCAGCTCTGAAAGCACCCACTTTTTCAGTTTGATCAGCTCCGTAAGTGCCCTTCTTTTTAACCTAGGGCGGCACATACATACCCATTTCATATGTGAGTAATTCCTAGTTACAAATCTAGTGGCACGATTCTGTACCTTCTCCAATTCCTCCTGGAGGCATTTAGTATGAGGATCCCAAACAGAACTTCCATATTCTATGACTGGGCGCACCAGTCCTTTATAAGCTGCTTCTTTAACATCTTGGGGGCAAGAAAATAAGTTTCTCCTCAAGAATCCAAGTGTTCTGTTGGCTTTAGAACAGATATTATTGATATGGATTTGTGACTTGCTCAAGGCCACAATGAAAGGCGCCCAGGCTGAGGATTGAACCCGAGACCTGTGGGACCGGAGTCCACCACTCTTCCCCTGCACCAGTCCGCTCCATACAGTTGCGGATTTAGAGGGGGTTTAAGGGGTACGTTCGAATCCCCCTCTGCCTCTGGACCAAAATTATTTCATGGGGAATTTCAAGAAATTTGTGTGAAATTAGGCAAACGAACCCCCTTTTCTACAATCGAAACCTTTTTTCAGATATCCTTGATCCGCCCCTGCCATATCATTTCACAAGAGTAAACTAGAGTTTCCATAAACCAAAAGTTCAAAAGCGATGACATTTTTCAAAAGCTTTAACTTGTACTTTCTGATTACGGGATACAACTGCGGAATTACGTAAGTTCTGTAACAATTAAACGACTCTGAAACGAAGTTAGCCTCGCGAATTGTAAGAAGAATGTTGAAAGAATAAAATACTTCAGTCTCTTACATTTTTCCACGCCAGAAACAAGGCTAAAGACGAAATAAAACAGTGTAGGCGATCTGTCCGCCATTGTGATTTTAGATTGGCTATTGGCATAGTTACCTGGTCACGTGGAACGTTTTGGAATTCTCGGTCTTTTTCCCTATTTTTTACCATTCTAAAAATAAATTATTTTTGATAGACGGTCTGACCAAAGCTTTTTTTTCCTTCATATACGAACACGTGACTTATACACGTGTTACCATTAAGTGCCACCGAGGCTGCCTGCGGCAGCCTGTCGGTGTCGCTAATAAACATGGTATTAGTGATAATCAGCTTTTAGGGATTTTAGCTATAATTTCAAAGAAGTGCCATGGTCTTAAAAGTGCCACTTTTGATTATTTCCCCGCGCTGAAAGAGCCCTTTTTAGCATAAGTCCGCCCTGCCTTTTTCAAATCCTAACTGGAGCACTGCACAGGGTATTGGTGAAAGACCCTGCCTAGCCGAGCTTTGAGAAAGACCCTGCCGAGCCAGGGTTTTGACTTGTAATCGCGAATTTAACTCAAAATACCAAAAATGAATGATTTCATATGTTGAAATAGATAAAATCGCACAGGTGTTAAAGATATTGTTCGTCATGATTAATTTAAAAACAAATTTTGATGGCATTTTTCTATTTGACTGGTACAAAAGCTGAGATTTTCTATCAAATTTATTTAACTTGGCAAATTATCATAACTGAGTTTATGTAAAAGGTTTCCAATCATATCAAATCATTTCAAATGCTATAAAATATCATTCTGTATATTATTTGTCATGAAGATATCCAGCTTTTAGCAATAATAAGTCAAAAACCTGGCTCGGCAGGGTCTTTCTCACAGCTCGGCTCGGCAGTGTCTTTCATACCCCACCCAGGGTATTTCCCGACTGAATGTCGAGAACTGCCCTTGCTTTCTCCCACCATTAGACTGTCGGAGTCTACTGAGAACTTAGAAGCAGAATTGCTTATCCAAGCAGAATTGCTTAGCCTGATATCTATGACCTATCTCCTGACGTCTGTAACACTAAATTGTTTAAGAACATGTTAATTCTTGTTTACAATGGAAAGAATCCAATTAGCACACATTCACAACCATGAACAACAAATAAAATTACATCATATTACTATTATTTGTAAAATTGATATAGTTAATCTAATTTTAAGAACTTTGATTCCATGACAATCTAGAAAATGCAATTTTAACCAACTCTAACAACAAAATATGCACCTTTGTCCGCCATTTTTGTTTACACTTGATACGGTATAGCTAAAATGCGAAATCATCCGAAATCATACATAATCAAAGTTCTTAAAGTTAGATTAACAATATTCTTACAAACTTAAACCACGGCTTTCGTGCTGGATTTTCATTAGTTGCGAGATCTCACTCCGCTATATTACACTATAAGAATCTTATATGAGTGCCTTTGAAAAAGAAAAATGGAAGTGGTATTGCTCAATCAGATTTCGAAAAAGCAGAAGAATTTAATGGACAGTTCACAGATGTATTCACCAAAACAGCACACAACCAAGTCCCACTTCTGGATAGGTCGGCCCCATTCATGGATGAAATTGTTGTAACAAAGGAAGGAGTAACAAAACTCCTTAAAGGTCTGAACCCATCTAAAGCCTTAGGACCTGATGAACTCCATCCTAGAGTCCTTAAAGGGCGGATTTGGTAGTCCAGGGGAACTGAAAATGACTGACAGAATCCATGATATTAATCAAGGTTAATAGCATTTGCTCACAGTATGATTTCGTAATGTAATGGTTTCTGCAGAGTTGGTCATCAGGTCAAATCTAATTGCTTCACAATCATGTAAAAGTGTAATAGTCTTGTAGAATAGGAGAATTAGAGTTGGACTTTTGTTTTTTATCCGAAACATGTACTTTATGTCAGGTTATACTTTTGGAGACATCTGTTTATAACAACATATAGGGTCACAAGTGGGGGAGGGAGATATTTGGTGATAATCTTTCTCTTTGGAACATTTGTCAGACAGTGGTGAAAAAATATGTGCATTCAGTACTGGTAATGTGCATCTTGTGAATTTGTCCAGTAATAGTGTGGCAAGGATACCTGACCCTCTCTTCATAGCCTTAGTAGTAAACGAGTAACTAAAAATAATAAATAGTCGTTGAACATTTATTAAAAAAGTCATTCTACATAAATAGACTTCTTACAAGCACTGCTCATATTTTGCTACTCCATTTTCATGATCTAACAAAGGGATTTCATTCTTCACTAAATAGACACATTGGTACAGACCACTGGAGGTTTGAGAAAATGAAAGAATGCAGGTCTTGGCCAGTGAACCTGTCCTTGATTAGATTCCATTAGGAAAACACACTAGTTTTTCAGCTGTTAAAATTGAAACTTTTTCTTTGTTTATTTTTCTCTTTTTTTTTTCTTATTTTTGCTCTAAAAAGATTGTGGCTGAACATTATTCGCAATCTATGTTTTTGGGCAAAAATTGTTTCACTAACTCTGCTTTGCAAATAGCCACAAAAAAGTATCTCCAAAATTATGCATAAAATTTCGATGTCAGTTTGTCAAGCAACTTCTAAATTGTACTGATGAGCATGTAACTGCAGATGTTATCAGTAGCTGACTGTGTCCAGAGGCCAATAAAATTCAATCAATGTCAGGTTTATAGCCAGATTCTTCAGGTATCTAAGAGGAACAAAATGGTATCAAACCCGCCCTTTAAAGAATTGGCAAAAGAATTAGGACCTGTATTTGCACATCTCTTCCAGCAGTCAATCAATACAGGTGAAATCCCCAAGGAATGGTCACTTGCTAATATTTGTCCACTTTTCAAGAAAGGTGACAGGTCCCTTGCTTGTAATTACCGCCCAGTTTCTTTGACTTGTATTCCTTGCAAACTTCTAGAACATATTGTCTGCTCATCTTGACCAGTATAATCTTTTGTCGGACAAACAGCAAGCATTCAGGAATTGGCATAGTTGTGAAACTCAGTTAATTACAGTGATAAATGATTGGTCAAAAATATTGGACAAAAAGGGTCAGGTTGACACTTTTATTTTGGACTTTGAAAAAGCTTTTGACACCCCTCCACATGAACTTCTTAAAAGCAAATTGTTTAGTTATGGTATAGGTGGAAAGACATTGGAATGGATAAATGCTTTTTTGTGCTTCAGGCAGCAAAGGGTAGTAGTTAATGGTGTTAAATCTGACTGGGCCCCTGTTGTGTCTGGTGTCCCTCAGGGCACCGTTCTCGGTCCATTGTTGTTCTCCTTGTACATAAATGACATACCCGTTGGCATTGACTCTCAAATCAGGCTTTTTGCTGATGACTGTGTTTGTTACCGTGAAATTAAAACAGTAGAAGATACATTGAAACTTCAGAAAGACATTGACCTTTTAGGTACTCATGTTCGTATGTTTACGCCGAGAATTGACTTCCGACCATTTCCATATAAGGAAAGTTAATTATCAATTAATATTTAATTGACCAATTAGTATAATGCAGCGCGTGTTGCTGACGTCAAACGCCGCGCGCCGAATTCAAAATGGCCGACCTGATTGACGTCATTTGTAGAAATACGTGCATATCATTGGACAAGGCCAAATCCTGACCTTTCAACTGGAATAAAAATTAATGTTCGACGTCAGTTTCCGTAAACGTCGGCATATGTGTTCGGCTCGTTGCGGAAACGGCCCCACACGAGTGAACACGATGACAAACAGCTGAAAAATGAATCTGTTAGAAAGAGAAAACGCAGAATTTTGAGGAGAAAATTTTATTGATAGAAATTTAAATATGTGTTTCATCAAATAGCGAAGTGTCGGTGAGCTTTTCTTTTATTAACAATGGAAATCAATCGGTGTGTAAAAAACACTTGTTTTCGCCATCTTGTTTTACGGATGGACACGAGGCTGAAAGTACATTCGGAATGGTGAAGAGACGTTTCGCTCCATGGAGATTGTACTCATCAGCTGAGTGTACGAGTCTAGATTTTCATGTGAAACCCAACTACTTGTGGCAATGAATGACTTACTAAACTATAATGAAAAAGGATCTCAGACAGACATCATCATTCTGGATTTTTCTAAAGCTTTTGACACAGTTCCTCATGAGGAACTGCTGTCTAAGCTAGAAAGTTATGGCATCCAAGGACCTATATATCAATGGCTAAGAACTTTTCTTACAAAACGGTATATGAAAGTTGTAGTAGATGGTGAATCATCCAGTAAAGTGTCGGTAGACTCTGGGGTACCCCAAGGGACTGTATTAGGACCACTCCTCATCTTGTGTCACATAAAAAAACGACCTGCCACTTGCCGTAAATTCCAAAGTTCGTTTATTCGCGGACGATTGCCTGCTGTATAGGGAAATTACATGTAGATCACAGCGAGACCACACTGCGTTACAAAATGACCTATTGGAACTAGAGAAATGGGCGACTAAATGGGGTATGCGTTTCAACGCCAAAAGTGCTATATAATGAGCGTGAATTGTAAGTCAGTGCACTTCTATACTCTGTGCAACCACATACTGAAACAGGTCGACGAAAATCACTATCTTGGACTTACCCTTACTGAAAACTTAAAATGAACTTCACATAGCACTAAGATTACTAAAAAACAAAGAAGCAAATTCCACTTTAGGCTTCCTTCGGCGAAATTTGAGAAACTTTCCGAAAAAAATGCATATTTGTCTTTAGTTAGATCTATCCTCGATTATGGCTTAATTATATGGGATCCCTATCAGACAAAAGACATTGAAAAACTAGAACGCGTTCTGAATCTGAATCTGAATCTGAACAGTTTACTGGTGACACGCCAAATGACATTATTTCAACAGGGGGTTCGGATGGGGGAGAAATTAATCCCTTGAACGCACGAGTGAAGCGAACTTGGACACACAGTCATCAGACATTTCAGCAGAGGAGATAAGTGAATCAGGGAGGTCATTCCAGTCCCTGATAGTCTGTGGAAAGAAACTACTTTTGTACGCTTCTTTGCTAGCTGAAGGTATCTGAAAAGCCAAAGAGTGTTGATTTCTACAACGCCTATTCTTTGGGATAAGGTCATCTGTGGGTATTCTGGTTTTACCCTTTAGACCTTTGTATAGCAATATAAGTCTACTATCCTTCCTCCTTTTTTTAAGAGATTCCCATTTCAGTTGACCTAAAATGCCAATCATGCTTCCAGTTTCAAAAACATAATTTCCCGTCACAAACCTTGCCGCACGATTTTGGACCTTTTCCAGTTCTTCCCGGAGGCCATGAGTGTGAGGGTCCCAAACTGAGCTTCCAAATTCCAAGACCGGCCGCACCAGTCCTTTATAAGCTGCTTCTTTCACATCTGGGGGACAAGAATACAAATTTCTCCTCAAGAATCCGAGAGTTCTGTTAGCCTTTGCACAAACATTGGAAATATGAGTATTCCATTTCAAATCATTTGTGATAGTTACACCAAGGTATTTTATGCTTTCAACGTTTTCCAGTACAGTGCCCTCAAGGGTGTAGTTAGCCTGTATCTTACTAGACCGTTTATTTGTCAGCTGCATCATGTTGCATTTGACGGGTTGAAATCTCATTCCCCATTTCCTAGCCCAACTGCCTAAATGATCAATGTCTCTCTGAAGTTTCAATGTATCCTCTTCATTCTTGATTTCACGATAGCAAACACAATCATCAGCAAAGAGTCTTATTTCAGACTCAATGTCTGCTGAGATGTCATTTATATACAAGGAAAACAGCAAGGGGCCGAGAACGATGCCCTGAGGGACACCCGACACAACTGAAGCCCAATCCGATTTAATACCATTAACCACTACCCTTTGTTGTCTGAAACAAAGGAAAGCATTTATCCAATTCAGTGTTGCTCCACCTATTCCATAGCTAAACAATTTGACAGGCTGCTAGATTTATCACAAATGACTATAAATCACGTGAAGAAGGATGTGTGACAGGCATGCTACAGGCGCTGGAACTTTCTTCATTAGAAAAACACCGCAGCATAAACAGGCTTGTCTTCATGTATAAGGTGGTCGAGGGTTTAATGCCAGCTATCTCCCCGGATGATTTCTTGAAACCCGCTAAAATCAAAAGACAGATCAAAGGAAAACAGTTCAAAGACCACTTCTCCCAAAAAATAATTGACAGGCACATTATAAACAACAATAGAGGATTTATAGAACAAACATGCAAGACTGAGCAACTTAGAAATTCATTCTTCGTAAAAACAGTAGTGTAATGGAATCATCTAGCTACAGAAACAGTACGCGCAGAGACAGTTGAGGGCTTCAAACAAGCTCTCTCATCACGCGACTAATAGCTCTCTCTCCCAGTGTATTACGCCGCACAGGCCCTTCACTGTACCAAAGCAGAAGCAGAAGCAGAAGCAGAAACCCGATAAAGTCTGAAAGGTCTGGTCAGAATCAGAATCAGAATAATTTACTGGTGAAACGTCAAACTGACAATACCACACCAGGGGGATGGGGCTTGACCGGAGGGGATTAGTCCCGCGCTCTCACAAGAGAAGTAAATTTAGACACACAGTCATCTGACAATTCAGCAGAGGAGATCAGAGAATCAGGGAGTTCATTTCTCTAATGGTCTGGGGGAAGAAACTGTGTGAATAGGCATTTGTACTTGCTGAAGGTATCTGAAATGCCAAGGAATGTTGATTCCTACAACGCCTATTTTTGTGGATAAGGTCATCTGTGGGTATTTTTGCTCTCCCTTTTAGACCTTTGTAAAGCAATATAATGCTATTATCCTTCCTTCTTTTCTGCAGGGATTCCCATTTTAGTTTTTTAAGGATGTCAGTCATTCTACCTTTTTCATATGTATAATTCCTAGTTACAAACCTAGCCGCACGCTTTTGCACTTTCTCTAAATCATCTATCAGACCTTCATAATGAGGGTCCCAAACTGAGCTACCATATTCAAGAATAGGTCTCACCAGACCTTTATAGGCAGCTTCTCTCACATCTAGGGGGCAAGAAAACAGATTTCGTCTCAAAAAACCAAGGGTAAGAGACCTATTAATGGTAAATAATGTTATCTCAGTTTGGGACCCTTATTATGAAGAAGTACAAGTAGGCAAAGATCAGGAAAAGGCGCAATCAGAAAAAGACTCCCACTCCAAAAACCAAGGTGGGAAAAAACCAAACCAACAATCAGGCACTTATACCATGAAAACATTTCGTAAGCCGAATGAGCAGCTATTTTCCCAATAGGTGGCCACTCAGTTACCTTAACTAAAAATATGCAAACATACATAAGGCGCCAACAGCACAAAAATATTTTAAACACCAAGACATAAAACAAAAAGAACCACCTGAAGGTCTGATAGATGAGTTGGAGAAAGTGCAGAAGCATGCAGCTAGGATTTAAATAGGAATTATACATATGAAAAAGGTAGTAACAACGACCATGCAGACTGATATGCGACTTTGTGATTCCATTCAAAATTAAAGAACCAAAATCACTTATATATATATATATATATATATACAATTTGATCCAAATCACTCATGTTTATACACAGCGATAGGAATGATAAATAATACTTAGACCGTAAATAGGACATGCTTGTCCTCTGGATGTTAAAAAAGCAGCTTATAAACTGAGGAGTGGGGCGCCCAGTCCTGGAATATGCAAGTTATGGGATCCTCATACTAATTTTAAAAAGGCCTTCTGGAGGAATTGGAGAAGGAACAGAATCGTGCCGCTAGATTTGTAACTATGAATTATACTTTCGAGGAAGGAAGTGTGACTGGCATTCTTCTGAATCTGAATCTGAATAGTTTACTGGTGACACGCCAAATGACATTATTTCACCTGGGGGGTCGGATGGGGGAGAAATTAGTCCCTTGAACGTACGAGTGAAGCGAACTTGGACACACAATCATCTGACATTTCAGCAGTAGAAAACAGAGGGTCAGGGAGGTCATTCCAGTCGCTTATAGTCTGGGGACCATAGCTTCTCTAGCAGTCTCTGGTGCGGGACCTTGTCGAACGCTTTGCTGAAGTTAAGAAAGGATGTCATCTATCTGTTCTCCATCAATCAGCGCTTTCGCATGGCCCTGTATGGTCAGGATGAGTTGAGATCCACAGGGGCGTTTCTTGCGGAATCCACGTTGTGCATCACTGAGCAGTGGTGACCGCCTAGGTGGCCCATCACTTGGCTATGCACTATGTCCTCGATGATCTTGCAGCATAACGACGTCAAGGACACTGATCGGCAATGAGATGACTTGTGTCTGCATGTTTGCATGCTGTAGAGATCTTGCTTGGTCTAGGGATACCTGAAAAATCATGCAGATAAATCCACAACTTCATCAGATTCTGAGGCCTTGTGAGGGTGGATGTCTCGTAACAGCTTCGACATCCCTTTCTTCTGAGCCGCACACTTGGATGGTCTGTGGGAAATGGCGGATTGTTGTTGGGGCGAATCGGTTTGTATCTATGTTCGCAATATCAAAACAAATCATTAGCAGTCGAACTTGAGTCACAAGATAAGCTTTTCTTCTCGGTCTGATACAAAATGCATGATTTTGCAAGCACCGGTCTCAGGAGATTCAGCAATATATACTCAGAGGAAAAAGTTTAGTCAGTTACTTTGACCAGCCCGATTAGTATAATACCCAGCCGCTTGCCTTAAATGTTCCTCTTTGTTAAATTTGCAATGCCATTCTCTTTCTAATTTTTGAAAGAAACTTAATAAGGTGTTAATTTCGACAGAGTTATTGGCATTTTTCGTAAAACATCATTTTCGTAATTACCCGATAAATGATCAAATCGACCCTTTGATTAATAGCGTTTTCTGATAGAGGTTGTTGTCAGTGACAAAAATCCGAAAAAAATCTCTTCAAAATTCAGCCACAGTCTCGAGAAATAAAAAGTCAAATATTCATTATTTTTAGATTACCTCCCTTTCATTTAAAACAGAGATATATACTATACAGAGATTTGAAACTGCTTTTGAACATCGACATTTGCCCCCGCTATGACTGTCGCTCAGGTAGACAGGTAAATCGAGGGAAAAAATCAATATTTTTATCGGCCGCTGAATCTGTTCTGAAAGTTTGTATATTAGCAAAAATATATTATTAACATTTTCTTTGTTTGGTTCGCTATTATCTAGATGATAGTAGAAATATTTATTTTTGTTAAATAGGCCTTCGAATTTCCTACAAATAGATACTAAACACGCCCGGTACCTTTGTTAAAAAGAGTTATTTATTTACGGTTGATAATTTATATAATTATACATATTATCCTTTGTCCTACGATTTGTAAAAGCCGTTGTTGTTGTGTTTTTTTTCTCCCACAAATTAATACGTTTTTAATTATACTTATTATCTACGCGACTGGACACATTTGAAACAATTATTTATGGATTATCTTTAGACACAACGGTCATTTCTTTGACACATCGAGTCTATCTATCGAGTTCAATGAAGAATACCGCCAATATAATTCAATTTTGCACTTCATTTTGTTGGTCTTATTTTACACTTTTCTTTACAAAACGGGCAGTGGCGGGACGGATTATGTGAATTTAATAGACTCAGTCAGGCATGAACTCGAACATTCTTCTTTTTTCTCTATCTTTCATTCTTGCATTCATGTATAATCTAAGAAGTCGCCGCCGGATTTCAAAAGAAAAAATGACACTTTTATTACCAGCTTACCGTACTGCACCAAGCAATACCTGTTGATTCAGTGACTAAGAAGTCACCACCGAATTTCAAAAGATAAAATGACACTTTTATTACCAGCTACCTGTATTGCACCGTGCAATACCTGTTGATTCGGTGACTTGTTTGATCTTCGCACTTATGTCACGTTGCAGGCACGTGCCGCATTAATCAATAACCGATACCACACACATTGTCCACACACTTTATTGAAGATTGTATTCGGAAACATAATTAAAGAAAAAACAGTATGAAAAAATTATCATAAACTATAGGCCAACCTTCAACCACACTTTTCTTGCCCTGTTAGCTCTCATCATGATATAGTCATACTCAAAATTTTGAAAAGAATATAATACTCTAGCTGTTTATGTACACTTGCCCGTGCTCTGAGCAACGTTTTTTTTTTTTTTTTTTTTTTTTTGTTTTTTTTTTTTTTACAATAGCTGCGATGGTGTCTGTTTTTAAGTGCGGTCTCGCAGTTTTCACACTGCACGAAAATTCAACAATGGGATGCTTTTCACACCTGAGATGATGATCAGAAATTGATCGACTCAGTTTATGAAAATTATAGATAAAAAGCATCAAAGTCAAAATGCAATCCGCATATCAGAGCGCCATTTTTTCTTCTCGAATCCGGGCCTTACCTATTTTCTCCTGCACTTTACTACGCAAATGTCATTTCTTCTTTTGTAACTATTTTTATTTCGAAAAATGTAGAAACTAATTTTTATGTCGTCCCCATCACATTTCCGGGCATGGCTATCCCAAATCCTATCCCGGGCACGTGGCATTGGGAGGGTGTGTGGTTATAAATACAAAAATCATAAATTATCGATCAAATAGACAACCGATCACCCAGAGATCATCTGTAAAAGCATAGTATGTCATTCTGCATTCAAATGTAACCTTTTTGGTCTTATTTGCAATCAGCAAAACAATGTGTAGAAAAAATCTCCATTTTGACTCCATAGCGGCGAAAAGGTGGGAAAAACAGCTGATTCATTTGGACGATTTAACACTTTCAAAATTACCCAAACCGTATCGAAGGGCAATAAAACGATTTGTAAGACATTGTTCTTTGAGAAAATTGATGTTGTTTGTCAAAGAAAAGTCATTCATCGAAACCTTTTGATAAAAAAAATTACACATCGTTTTGAGATCGGACCAACCCATTTTTGCTAAAATGACAAAAATAGTCAATATTCATACGATCGTAAGACAAACACAGTCATAGATTGTGTGCTCAATATCAAATAAAACGATTTTTATATCTTTCTTCTTTCATATTTTGTTAATTAAAGATTACCTAGCCTTTTAATAACATCGCGTTTTAGTCAAAAAGTACCGACTATTTTACGCTTGGTCGCCATTTTGAAACGACGAACAAGGAATTCAATGTTTTATCAACGTGTAATAAACAATTAAAATTCCAATAAAAACACAACACGCATCAAAATCTGGTTTGTAAATAAATTATAAAATGTTTACAGTTTCTATAGAACTAAAATATTATCTCATCGGATGTATGAAATTGCCAATGAATGTCGATATTTAAAGCATTGGTTTTGACTTCGAAACAATATGGCGGATCGTAGGCGGCGCCACAGGTACACGCGCGACAAACCTAAAGCGGCCGCTAGGTGGACTTTCTAATCTCTTCATCTTTATCTCAGTTTAAAACAAGAACGAAAATTGGCGTATGCACTGTGGCAAAACCAAGTGCGATATTTTAATCGTTTTTCTTGGAAATGTTAGATTTTATTCACATTTTTATGTCTGGTAATTTTAATCCCAAACTATCGAGGGGTTTTGAAGCTATAGCGATTTAAACTGTCCCAATGGGATTTTATATGTATTTTCACTGACTAAATTTTTGCCGGTGAGCATAATTAAATCCGTGGTTTCCTGCAGAAAGTAACGATCTGAGCAAAGACCACAATAGTTGCGTTGGTCCGTAAGACATGTGTCATGCGGATAAACGAAATCAGAAGCTTATAATAAATTAAAAAAAAAATTACAAACCGATTCGCCCAAACAACAATCCGCCATTTTCCTCGTTTACTGTGTGTTCAGAAGTAGGTCTCGTTGACTATTAAAAAAAAGACAGACCAGTGTGATTCAACGCAGGGACTACTAAGGTCCTCTTTCATGAAGATGTGACAGAAGACGGAAGTGGTATGGCGGGTAGATGTTTGAATTTTTGCATCATATCGACCCTTTCGATGACCCCTCACATTGCGCAGCCCCAACATTGCGTATATGGCATGCCAGCCAGATTTCAAACAATACTGGACTACCAATGCTATTTTCTCATATGTTGCTCCAACAAGAGTGTACAAATTTAATTTATTAGTTATGTTTCATAACTATTAATTAGCTTACATTAGCAAGAGTTGTATATTCTTGAATTTATCCTTTTCATTTGTTATTCATATTCATATGTAAATAAGCTCATAACCTCAGATTCTTTCTTACAAGTCACGTGTTTTCGTAATTTTGTAACATGTCTCAGTATTGGTTGGCTTTTGATTACCTTAACTATTTCTTTGTATTCTTGTTTCTCAAATACTGCTCAGAACAACCTCTGACTTCTCTTTCATTATTATGTTAATTACAAATTTCTGAGATGGCGCGAAATATCGCGCACCGCTCAGTTCTCATTTTTTCATCGACGTTGTAAGTCGAAATTAGATCGACAGTTTTAGTCGAAATTTACAAAAACCCATCCCTCCCTCCCATTTTGCTTTTTTTTATTAAAAAAAAACATCTTTACTGTTGATATTTTATTTGTGGAGCATTTTCTTTACTACGGTTTTGAGTCCATATATGTACATTTGTTCTGCATTTTTAATTTATATTGCTATTGATTATATTGTTACTTTTGTTGTGGCCTGAAATGATTGGTAACAAATCAAATGCTGCAATTGAAAATATGTACAGTTTCCGCCAAATATATATAATGAAATATTATTTGTTTCGTCTTTTCAACTCTCCAGCTCGTAAATAATTTGAAGACAAAACTGATTTTCCCTTCTTTCTGATTGAACAATTTAGCCCTATTATGTGATTTTGTTTAATTTTTAAATACATGATTTTCTTTGAAAATTCTTGTTTGTAGTTTGACAGAAATACAACTGCTGCGAATAAATTGCAGGTTGCTATAAAATATACATTAGATTTAGCAGTGCGCAATGTTTGGGGACAATTAATTGTCTCCAAGTTTTTCAATGGGGTGCTATGTTTCAGTCACGATATTTCTAAAACTGACAGAAATTTTTAACTTTTCATATTATGACATTTAAATCATTGAATCACTTAAACTTCTCATGTTAAGTGGCGTTAGTCATGGGTTACCCTAAATAGCGCAAAGGAGTCCTTTTCGCGAAAAGGACTGAAAAGGACTTCAAATAGTGAAAAGGAGTCCTTTTCATTATATCAGTTGACCCTAAAATAAGAAAAGAGCGTCTTTTCACGAAAAGGGGTTTAAAAATTGTTAACATTTCATATTATGATATTTTGATCATTGAATCACTTAAACTTCTCATGTTAAGTGACGTTAGTCAGGGGTTACCCTGAATAGCACAAAAGAGTCCTTTTCGCGTAAAGGACTTCAAATAGTGAAAAGGAGTCCTTTTCGTTATATCAATTGACCCTAAAATAAGAAAAGGGCGTCTTTTCACGAAAAGGGGTTTAACGTACTGAGCCATATAACTGAATAATGAAAAAGGACAAATAGCTTCTTATTTATTGCCCCTGCCACATAAGCCAAAGGATAAAATGTTATCCTTTTTTCAACTGACACCGCGAAGTCTGAAACAAGACTTCCTAAAATATATTCTAGGTTGTGTTGTTTCCTAAAAACATTTACCTCCCATTTTATCTTTATTTATTTTATTCACCATTTCACTCAGTTGTGTTGGATCATAAGGTCAGAATTGAAATGATCGAGTCGCAGAATTTTCAGTTTCATTTCACAGTGTAGGTGGCCGGGAAGCATTCTGTTGCCGTGGACGTCAAGCAAAAATACTCAAATTATCGAACACGGTTTGATTTCGAGCAAACATACGAGTAAAAATAAGAAAATTGACAAAGTGGAGCGGTCACTCACCTTGCTGTGTTTTGGGAAATATTGCGACTCTCATTATGATTGGGTCGGACAGCCAAGCAAGTTCCGAATATGCTGACTGTCCGCAAGTCACGTGATTATCTACTGTACTGGCAAGCGATCCACTTCCGTGAAGTACCCTAGACTAAAAGTGCCATTTTGAAAGAAAAAAAATAAAATAATCAGTGTTTTTGGTCGCAGTGCATTACACAATGGTTTAAAATGTACTCCCCCACCCTACCCCACCCAACAAAAATGGTAGTTAGTGGCGAGGTATCACATGTGCATGAAGCATTAAATTCCTCAATTTCTCGGATGAGACCACTGAAGAAGGGAGACTATTCCAAACCGGAATATTTCTGGGCATCACTATAGGCAAATGGTCTTGAGTATTGTGATTCATGCGATGCTCGATTACGCCTTAGGTTTCATACGTCGTCTCACAGTAGCTTATGACATGAGATTTGATAGCAGTAAGACAGGAAGTTAATAATTTAGAAAGTTGCAATAATTGAAGTTTATAGGTTTCATCTCCATTATGCCGCTACTTTACGCAGACGACACAGTCTTGTTCAGCGACTCGAAGAATGACATGCAATGCGCTCTCAATGCTTTCAAGAAATAAAATATAATTGTTAGATCCTTTGGAAGCAGTAAAAACATTCAAAGAGAGAAGGTGGGCCATATTGTACAATTTCGGGTAATGAACCTTCATCAGTGACCCTTTACAAAACTGGCAGCGAAAGCCAGACATTCATGATTGCTGCAATTTCTAGAATTTACACAAGTATAGTCTAAATCAAAGACTAATATTCCAAAAGAGGCCAAATATTCTAAATTCTGTTAAGATGGTGATTCTTAACATACAATATATTTGAAATACTCCAAATATTTTCACTGATCTCAAAGGATCAAAAGAAAAATGTAATCTGCACTATGGTTGATGTACGGGGAGACTTTTTAGGGCCGCCACACGGCACAACACCAGCTGCAGTAATAGCAAATAAAATATAATTGTTAGATCCTTTGGAAGCAGTAAAAACATTCAAAGAGAGAAGGTGGGATGAATGGCGACTCACAGTCAATATTGAAAAAACTAAAATAGTTGTCTTTTCAGGGGGGCAACAAAAAAGAAATATAAGTTCATGTTTGATGACCTAGAGATAGAAGTGACAAAGGAATTTAAATATTTGGGTATCTACTTCACTAGAGGATGTGCATTTGACATTAATGAAGCAAAAAAGCATATCGTAGAACAAGCGAACAAAGCCATATATTCCCTCCTGAAGAAAATAAGAACCTTTAATTTACCTTTGGACATGCAGCTTGAACCTTTTGACAAAACTATCAAGCCCATACTGTTGTACTGGTGCGGAAGTATGGGGGTTTTAAAATTGCGATATTATCGAGCGGGTACATTTGAAATTTTTGAAATACGTATTAAATCTTAAAAAAAGAAACACTTATATCAGACAGCTGTGAGACCTTAGGTACCCAGAAACTATCCTCTTACGTGTACTCTCTAATATTTAATATGCATGAAAATAATAAACTAAAATCTGAGTGGTTACAAAACATTAAAACTAATCTAAATCACCTGGGCTACTCAAAGATTTGGAACACTCAAACTGTTCATAATATTAAATGTCTGACTGCATCACTCAAACGAAAACTTCAAGACCAATATATCCAAGATTGGTCAAACATATCAAATACATCAAGTAGTAGTATGCACTATAGATAAATGAAGACAACGTTCGAGCGTAGTCACTATTTTAAACTTCTTCCAGATAACCTGATCAAGAAAATGGTGGCATTTCGAACACGAAACCACCGGCTCCCCGTCGAATTAGGAAGTTGGGCGGGAAGCAAAGTAAAAGAACGCACATGCCAGTACTGTAATGGCGAACTAGGGGATGAATTCCATTACGTATTAAACTGCAAACTATTTATCAACGACAGGAAAAAATATATAAATAGATACTACTATCGGCGACCTGACGTAATTAAGTAGAACGACTTAATGAATACGACAAACGCAAAAAACCTTAAAAACCTTACGTACTTTCTTTCTAAAATTATGAAAACTGAAACTGTACAAAATGCGACTTAGCAGAAAAGAGACTGTTACAGGCCGGTGCCGGGTTGAAGCGAATGCGGCTCGCTGTAAAACGTGCGTCTTTGGGCTGGCTGGTCGGTGTCTAACCAGAACATATATTAAATCACATATGGGAGTGATGTCCCTTGGAACAACATGACACGTTTTACATCGAGGACTGAAATTTATGAAATAAATTTATCTAACAGTGTTTAAGAACTCCAAATTGTAGTTTTGTGAGGAACTGAAATACACTTCTGGCATTGGATGTGAAAATTTAACATTTTATTTGGCGTTTTTGTACTTATGAGGAACTTTCAATTTGACTCGTGCGGAACGGGACACCGAAATGTGTATTGCCATATTCAATATAACGGACAGTGGTTAGTAAACTGGTTTTACTAAGTTATTAGTATAAACATTTTGAAAGCTTGAACTATTTGTACTAGCATTCAAATCCCACAAGAGCCCAAAACAGCTGCATAACAGGCCAAAATTTAAAAATGGGCAACACGGTTGAACAGTGGCGAGCGGATTCGGGTATGCGTGGCTCGCGAATGAAGTAGGAAACTGTAGCCATTTTTTAGATTTGTTTAAACAGCGTATTAAAGATATATCTATTCAAAACTAGCGTCGTAACGTGACGGAATCACCCAAAGCTGATCTGCACTACAAATACTTTAAAACAAATCTTTGTCGAAACGTACTTAACTATTGACTTAAATTTTGTATGTCGAAAAACATTGGCAAATTTTAGATGCGCAAGCCACAGCCTTTTAATTGAAAAGGGAAGACATGTAGGTACCAATAGAGAATTTAGATTTTTTCCTTTCTGTCTTAGTAGAAACGTGTTTACGGTTGAAGATGAATTTCATTTTTTCATGGTATGTCCCATTTACATGGATCTAAGAGAAAAGTATTTTAAGCCTGATTGGAGGCGAATTGTATCTCTGTACAAGTTTTATTCGATCATGAGTTTAGTAGATTCTTCCAGTCTTTTTGCAATATCGAAATTCCTTGTAAGTGCTTTCGAGTTAAGAAAAATTTATTATGAAGTTTAGCTGTTTCTGAAATATGTGATTGTGCACTAAAAATGTATGCTTAAAGGAATCAGACGAGAAGTGATGTCACAGGCTATTCACAGAAATCGTATTTATAACACTGCGCCACCATTTCTCGTTCTACAATGCTATAAATTTAATCAGCTAAGAATATGAATCAATAAGAGTACACAAGTTCTATTATTTCTTATCCAAAAACATGGATTGTTGGTACTCGATAAAACCGCCTAGGCGAGGCGGTTCTAGCGTGTACCCACAGTCTATGTTTTGAGCAAGAATTAAAAGACTTACCTTACTATGTTTGAATTAAAGGTAACTCCAATTTGTTTAAAATAACCAACATGCTTCATTTACAGACACATAGAACGTGAAAATGATCAAGGTTAAGTGAGCGAGTTTCGTGAAAATTGTGAAACTCATGACATGCTTCCCGATCAACAATAAATACGGAAGCCCGATTAATCCATCATCAAAAATTGGAAAATGCACATTTTATAGTATGATAATTCACGGCGTTCGAAGCGCAAAGGATCGCCATTTTACCCTAGTTCCTTACAATATATAGAAAAAATGAAATTAACATAGGATAGGTTAGCTTTAGAAGCAATCATTACTCATGTCTTTATTGTCTCTTGATTGACATCACTCTGTTGTATTTCATTGTTGTATATATGTTATGGGCCAGTGGCCTTCCATTGGAAATAAACTTTGTATCTTGTATATTGCAATGGGTAGATACGTATAGTCGGACAGAGCTGGACGGGTTCCAAGCGAGAGTATTCCTAGCAACCTGGTGACGAACTGTTTTGTACATATGTATATATGTTTGCTAACATGTTGTAATATTAGTGCAGTTTGACACGGGGCGGAAAGAGGATCGGACGAGTCCACCAAGCAGCAAATGAGAATAGACGAGTTTTACGGAAATTCCCTGCAACAAATGAACTAACACGCAATTTATGGCTTTACATGTATAGCGGCTACACTTGCTGCCCGGCAGCAGCTTCGTGGACACGTCTGACCTTGCCCCGCCCTGGGCCAATTTTAAAGTTGTATGTTAATTAGACACGCCACGAGAAAATGTTCATAGATATTCGAATCAGTTACTACACAAACCCAGACTGTACATGTTTTAAATTAGTTATTATATACGATTGTCTTGATACCAAATCCCCTCTTGCATTTCGTTTCGGCAAGACAAGGGGCATTGATCGCAAAATGTTATACTTTAGCCCCCACGTGAGTGCGTCTTGCATATCAAGCAAGCTGCAACATCCATTGGGTTAGACAGACACCCATATTGGTAAGTCTTTCGGATGAAATTCTCTTAAGACCACGTTTCAGCCCATTGTGTCACTCGTTGTGGAGTGGGTCGCACAAACCACCACCCTTATCATAAAACTATATCTGAAAGTTGACTGAAAAAGTACTAACTGGGATTGTAAGCATTAATCAAAATAAATAAATAAATAAAAAGTAAACAAATGCAATATACCTTCAGACTCATGACTGTCACTACTTTTCTTCACAAATAATAATCCGTGTACAAGAGTTCATAATATAAAAAATACAGCATGGCAGAAGAATATAATTATTGTCTTCAAAACATTTGCACAAACTTTATATGCACAGAATAATACATAATAATATTCCATCACGGTTTTATAGAATTCGCAACTTGTTATTATTGTTTACAATGGCACAACTTTTGTTGCAGTCAATGAACAAAATGAGGCTATAAATCCCATTAAAATCTCGTGCAAGATCTAAGGAGTGACACAGATACTAATCTGACGTCACTCAATACATTTATTTAATGATTCACACCTGATCGTGAAACTATTTACTTTGTGTATAGAAATGTATTTCTTTAGTATTGTATGTACTGTTTACTTAGAGAGAGAGAGAGAGAGAGAGAGAGAGAGAGAGAGATCTGTTATGCCTTAGACTGCCTCGAACCTTTGTTGTTCGCATATGCTGATAATAAACAAGAAACAAAAAAAAAAATCAGAAAAAGATAAAAAAGATAATTGTCGAAGATTAATATCTGTTCTGCAATAGGGTACAGGATGCAGGAGAGACAGACAGACAGACAGACAGACAGTATGACTCTTGCAGAGCCAACTCCAGACATGACTGAGAGGAAATGCTTTTCAAATGTACTTACGGCGAGAGTCCTTAAGAGTCGCTGGACCGAAACGACTCGTTCTGTTGAGCAGAGCCTTTCATCCGAACACGCCTATATCTAATAGAGAAAATCCGAACGCATCTCATCTACGATGGCCTGCATGGATCATAAAATTTCAAAATCCACAGATTTTAGATTTTAATTTTTTCTTTGCAAAAGCTTTCGTCACACAAAAAGCGATTAAAATGAATAACAATAAGGACCAATGATGGCTTGTATAGTAAAAAACATCATCTTAAAAGTGCTTTTTAAAGAGATGCAGTTTGTTGCCTTTTTCATCTTCCATATGGGGAAAACCCGGATGCAGGTCAAAAATGATCTGAGATGTCTTCGACAAATAATTGGAAGACGCACCATAGCAGGCGTCCAAACTGGTCAGATACCTATATAAATGCATGTTTTTTGTTGATGCTTCGTAACAAGTTGGCTTCTTTAAAAAGAAACCAATGAAAAGGTCAGCAGCCGTTTGTTATAAGAGATTCCTTTTGCTCTAGATTTCAGTGTTGTTGATTCTCTGGTTTGTCATTAATTTCGATTCCCGTACGTTTCAGTTTCGTTTCCTATACATGAATGTCGTTTCTTGTTATGAACGCTTGACCAGTGTGTATATCTGTCTCTCAAGGCATTGGCCAAAATTTCTGATGTTATGGAATCAAAGCCAATACTAAAGGGAACACGATTACAATCAATATGTCGATGTGTAGAATTTTGCAGTGCAGTCAATTTGTGACAGAGTTCTGAATTTTGACCTGCAGCCACACTACCAGAAACAGACTCATGGGACCGATGTAATGGACTAAAAGTCAGACATATAGAGTTCCTATAGTTTCTGTACCCCTCGTCAGGGTATCTACGATCTAAACCTAGATGCGCTATGATAAGCAGTCACCACCGATCGAGACTGCTTGCTAGATTTTACCGTTTTTTGACGGGGAGTGTCAACAATGGATAAATTTAATTGATTGCGGTTAACTGTCTAGTCAGTATAGACGGATTCACTACTTTTTATTAAGCGCTTTATGTGACAAAACGCGTAATTGAGAGAGAGCAGTCGATCATGGGTAAAATTTTCTTCATATTCAAAGTAAACACTGTGGAAAAGGTCCTGAGGGACCTTTTCCAATAATAGTTTTTATGTAAGGATTTCCATGATTATTCATCAATATTAAATGTTAAGTTTCAAACCCACAAGGTACGTCTGGGCTGTTTCGGAGCGGCATTGCAAAGCAGTAGCGTTTGCAAGGCAGCACCGAATCAGCCCGATCCGTGCCGGGTCCCCGTCGGTTATTGAGTGAACCTCCACAGTGTATTCGCCATGTTGCTTAAAATTGCTTGCCCTTGTTGCTTACTTTTTGTAAGTCTGGGAATAAATAAATTGATTTGATTTGATTTGATTTGATTTCCAGTTTCCAACCTTTGTTTGCTGATTGGGAGATTATGCCTCTTTTTTACTTTTTACCTCTGTTTATTGTCACTTTTGGTATAAACATGTCACTAGCTGTCTGTATTTTTTCACAGAATAAAGCCCACTGTGCGTCTATGTCTTTATTTTCTAAGTAAGCATCCCAGTTTATATTCAGAAAATCTTTCATTTCACTATAGTTTCCTTTGTCATATTTATATTTCTTGGAGCGTTATTAGCAGAAACATATGAATTGAACTGAAATGTTATGACTTTTTCCAATTGGTGAGTTTAGGTTTATGTCACTTATCATTCTATCCTCATTTGTGAATATCAAGTCAAGTCAATACAAGATAGTTTGTTGCTTCCCCTGCCACTCGTGGGTTCTTGAAAATGCTTATAAAGGTAACAGTCACGTACAGTTTCTTTCTACAAATTCATATTGTGTATCACTTTCAGTTGAATCTGTGGCCCAATTTATCCAGTCGATACCGGGATAACTGTAAGGATGTGTGGTTTAAACCTCTGAATAAACTATTCAGTTTTATACGATCCTCTTTCGAAGAACTTGGACTTCTGTATATCAATGTCAACAACAGTTTATCATTTTCATTCAATATAATCTCAACTGACAAAAATTCACAAAAGTTATTGTTTATATTTGTAGGTGAAAAAAGGTACAAGTAGACAAAGATCAGGAAAAGGCGCAAAAAGAAAAAGATTCCCAATCCAAAAACCGACTTGGGAAAAAACTAAATCAACAACCAGGTACTTATACCATGAAAACATATCGTAAGCCGAATGGGCAGCTATTTTCCCAATAGGTGGCCACTCAGTTAACTAAAAATATGCAAACATACATAAGGCGCCAACAGCACAAAGCATTTTAAACACCAAGACATAAAACGAAAGAACCACCACAGAAGTATCGCCTTGGAACGATCAGTAATATAAAATAACTGGCGGGCTTAAATCGATTTTACAGGTACCTAACCTCACCCTTAGCTTCTGCAGTGGCTCATAACATATAGTTAGTTCTTCGGTCCTCGTGGTGAATCTCTAACTAGTCAATGAATTATCAAGAACAAACAGATAAATCATGAAAAACATCAGAATGAATCAAAAAAGAGGACTCAACAGATTCAGTAAGCTGCCCGACGATGGAGATCCCTGGGCGCCGAATAACTTACTAACTCCGAAGCAAAAGAAAAACACCAGTTGGACCCCAGTGGGCCAAGCAACAGACAAGAAGCTCCGACCCCAACCAACTAAAATGAATAGCTTTAAGTCGGGGCCATCATAGAGTCTGACGCTCGACCCACCGGCGTGCAATTAAAGAAGGCAGCATAGTTATCAACCATGATTGGGTTAAAATCTAAGCATGCAGACTGTCGCATAACATTCAAGTTATAACCTGTACGTCTGTAACGTGTAATGATTTTTCTGAACTGAAAAGAAAAATCATTCCTTCCTATAAGTTTCTTAAATTTGTAAACCAAGTCACCATAAAATTCTGGTTCCGAAAGGCCCTCACCTAATAGTGTCTTTAACCCAACATTATATTTAGAAATTAATTTATAGTGTCTACGATAAAATTTAGAAAATGTTTTTCGAAGTTTATGATACCGATAACCCTGTTGGGGGTTTGGCCGTTAAACATTTATTTCGAGCGTTGAAGTGCAGACTCTAGCAAACCTAAAGTTGAGAAATGTTTACACCATAAAAAGCACGACGAGGAACGTCACCATCCAAAAACGGAAAATTTACTATATCAAAATCAAAGTCATCGTGCTTATCATAAATTTTAGAAGAAACAAATCCATTTGCAACAGAAAGATGTAAAGCTAAAAAAGGGGGCTTCGGTATCTGAGATATTGGCTTTGTTCAACTGTAGTTCAGGTGGATAAATTTGATTGACCATACCTTCAAAATAAGGGTTGTCAATGTTCAAATGGTCATCATGGTACCTAGAAGTCGAATTAAAAACCTCGATAACATCAGCTGGTTAAGAGAATCCATGAAATCTCTTTCGTAGCAGTATAAAAATAAATCAGCTACGAGAGGTGCGCAATTTGTACCCATCTGAATTCCAACAATTTGTCTGTATAACTTGGTCCCAAATCTAATATAAATATTAGCCAGGAGATAGGATAATACTGTATTCCGCTAAGTATATATATTAACATAGCCCTTCCAGGATCATCTTTTCCAACATTCAAGGGAAGTAAATCATACCCTTCTAAATTATATTCCGCAAGGTTTCACCTCACATAAAGCTATAATGCTGGGTCTATTGTCCATCGAATCAATTCTCACTCTAACTTCCTGTAGTTTCTCAAAAGTTAACGTATCTACATTTGAAAACACAACTTTGAAACTTTCAACATTATGTTCATTTTCATTTTCTTTTTTCTGGTCATTGTCTTTTTGGGTTACAGGGGTACCCCTAGGGGCTCTTCCCCAGAATCTCCTCTTTTCTTTCTTTTGACTATGTGCCTTTCTCATGGAAGGCCCCTGACCAAGTACAGAAAATCCGCTCCATTTTCCGGATTCTCTTGTAATTGTCTAGCTTCTTTTTTCAATTCTAAATCTTTTGCTCTTTCCTCCCTAGTCATGTCATGTTTCAGACCAACTTTCTTGAAATAGTCATTTTCAGATTCTGCCAGTTTGAACGCATTTTTCATTAGTTTCACACTTTTAGATTCATGTTTAAATAACGAGTATTCTTCGATATAAGGTGGGTAAACAAAGAGAGCAATGCCAGTTCGCTTCAGCCATTATATTACACACACTAATTAGCATAATTTATGTACCGAAACATTAGTGTAGCATTTAAAACTAGGATCAGTAAAATGAAAGAAATAGTTTCAATTAAACGAAATAGTTAAGTAATTCCGAATATTGTTACATCCTTTCTTCTTTCTTGAAAGTTATTTTGTATCTTAATAAAACATAACTTTAAAACTTCTTGTAATGTAAGCTATAGTTCTGAAATCAGCTTAAAAGAAATAACTTCAATTTAGAGTTCGTAATTGACTTGGCGAGAAACTTTTTTATATACTAGCAACTATTAAGCATGATATATGTAAAGCTACTACATGATACAAAACATTTGAAAACATGACGTTAAACATGTTAATCCAAGACTAGAATTGTTTTATCTTTGACAATTGTGAAATTCTCGTTTATTGATCATTTTGATATTTAGCTACAGTCATAGTCTTTCAAATACGCAGGTTTTCTTATTTCTCTGCCACTTCTGGTTCTAGGTTCTACTGTTTTAGATTCAGTTTCCTGAGTATTTCTATTCTCAGTCCCTGTTTCCTGGTTGGATTCTGTACCTATGTCAAAATCGTACTTTCCGTCCTGCATAAATTCGATGTCCTGCACATCTTCGTTTGATTTTCTCAGATGTCTACGATTTCTCCGATATATTCCCCTGTCGGTTCGAACCTCATATGACCTTTTCTGAACAGTTTTACTTATAACTCCTTTTTCCCAATCTCCACCAGAACCTACTGATTGGGACGGTTGAATTCTAACTGCATCTCCTGGTTTTAGAGGCGTAAGATCTTTTGCTGACTTATTGTAATAGGTTTCTTGATTGTATTTGTTCTTTTGAATCTCATTTCGAGCAGTTTGTAGGTTCACATTGTCAGGTTTAAGAAGTTTATCAGTGATGGGCAGCATGGTTTTAGATCTCCTGTTCATAAGGCGCTGCACAGGACTGGTTTTCATTCCTTGTGTAGGTGTATTTCTAAAGTCAAGTAGAGCTAAGGTAAGGGTCACTCTGTGAGTCCTTAGCTTTCTTCATTATCCGTTTAGCACTTTTGACTGCATTTTCTACTTTCCCATTACTCTGTGGGTATAATGCTGATGATGTCACATGATTAAATTTTCAAGTTTTTGAGAAATGTTTGAATGTTTCTGATGTAAACTGTGGCCCGTTATCACCCATGCATGTATCCGGAATACCATATCGTGCAAATTGATATTTCAACTTGTTTACCACAGTCTTTGACTTTGTGTCTTTCAAATAATCGATTTCAAAGAAATTTGAGAAATAATCCACGGTTATCAAATAGTCCTTATCGTCAAATGTGAATAAATCTAGACCAATTTTCTCCCATGGTCTTAACGGAATATCATGCATCATTAACGTCTCTTTCCCTTGTCTAATGTCATGTTTTCTACAAACAGCACATTTCGAGATGTAGTCTTTCACGTGTTTGTTCATATTTGGCCAGTAAATCGTATCTCTTGCCCGACGAAGGCAACCTTCTCGGCCAATATGCAATGAGTGAATTCTTTGAATCATGTCGATTCGAAGAGATTCTGGAATCACGGCTCTATTTCCCTTGAAAATAATTCCATTTTCAACTGTTAGCTCATCCCTGATATGAAAGTATGGTTGGATTTCATGTTTGACATGTTTAATGTTATTTGGCCAACCTTGTTACTATCAGAATTCTTGAAACCACTATTTCTTCGCCGTACACCCTGCGTTTTTTTGTTTTTCTGGCCAAGCCGCTTTATGCTTAAAATATCACCGTCATATAGCCGAACACCCATGTCATTACAAATTTCTATTACCGCATCTTTTTCTTGTCTCATTGTCTCTGACTTCAAATTGCCAGTTGGTTCATTTACATTATAAAATGCTACATTGTCTTTCCGAGCAAGTCTCGCTTGCATTTCACTTGTTGCTTTTGTAACGAACAGCCGAGCCAAAGCCACAGAAACCCCGTCGGTGAAAAGCATGCTCATCCACCAATGGTGGTTTACTGCGCTATATACTCAACACTTACTCGATTCACAAAGTTTCGAGTTTGAAACTTGCATATTTCCAAGGGAGGCTATCCCGTCACATTACTTCCTCCTCCGAGAATACTCGCCCCCCCCCCACCGCCCCCCCCCAATCTTGGCCTGGGAAAAAACATCGTGGTAGCGAACCGACTAGGGCCGATAAAGGCGCGAAAAGGTGCGAAAAATACCGAGTAAAGAACGGACCAATGGGCGGTCGCGAACGGACCCGATAGCGTAATGGTTAGATCGTTCGCTTCGGAAGCGGTAGGCGCGGGGTTCTAATCCGGACCGCATCATACCAAAGACGTTAAAAATGGTACCAGTGGCTACCTTGCTTGGCGCTTAGCATTAATAAGGCAAGCACTGGCTTCTCTTCTCTCAAAAAGATAGCCTAATTTGATTGGAGCTCCATGTAATACTCTGTTTATGACGTGTTTGGAGTACTTGGCAGATTCAGAAGATAACGTCAGGTTGAAGACACGATGAGCAAATTAGAAAGAGAAGTGAAAAATATGAAATCTGACTTACACAATATGAAAACTGATCTTGTCAAAGAGGTAAAAGACTCATTAAGGAAAGAGTATATAGCGCATTAAACCACCCTTGGTGGATGAGCATGCTTTTCCACCGACGGGGTTTGCTGTGGCTTAGCTTGGCTCGTTACATTTGGTGGCAGCGGTGGGAAAATGACAACTGTCAGACCGGAGTTGCTTTACCCATTAGACTCGAGGCGAGTCTTCTCGGAGGGGGGAAGTAATGTGACGGGTGCTTGTAATATGCAAATTTCAAACTCGAAACTTTGTGAATTGAGTAAGTGTTGAGTATATAGTGCAGTAAACCACCATTGGTGGATGAGCATGCTTTTCCACCGACGGGGTTTGTTGTGGCTGGCTCGGCTGTTCGTTACACTACCAAACTTCACTGTCGCTTAGTAGCCTACGCACGAGTAGGACTTTTAAATTTTAAAATGAATTTGTTTGAATTGATTCTTTACGTCCCAGTCAACAGCAATGGTCATGTCGGGACGTTAATTCTATTTTATGGGACTTTTACCCAACTTCAGGATGTCATGGCACACAAAATGCGCTTCAAAGATATAACCATCTAACTAAGCCAATAAGGCTTATAAGTATGGATGGTTTGACTGACTAAACCACTTTTCCTGGGTAGGCTCAGACATGAGCGGTTAACCAGCAATCAGATGGTCGGTCAGTAGATAAGGAGCTTTGCCCGGAGACACAAGCAGTCCATCTTTTTCTCCTAGGCCCCAGTGGGCGGGGGCCAAAATTTTACATCAGGAAATCATGTCCGTGAAATGTATACCCCCTTGAACCCCACTTTTTTAAAGAAGAACTGGGGTTTGCAGGGGTATACCTATTTTTCTTATTTTTGCTCCAAAACATAGATTGTGGGTACTCGTTAGAACCGCTTTAGAACCGGTCCTAACGTGTACCCACAATCTATGTTTTGAGCAAAAATTAGAAAAATATCAATAATTATGTACTGAAAATTTTCATTTTTTTACATGTGAAAAAAAGTCTGTATATTGCATGGACAAGTTTTCGTCATGAAATGGTTTTTAAATAATTCAATTTTAGAATATATATACATGTATATTATATATTAATGTTTTAATGTTTTATCTTTGGTAGATTTCAAAATAATGGGGAAAGTGATTTTTTTTATTATTCATTTATTTATTCATTCCGTTAGTTCATTTTATTCATTCATTCATTCATTCCCTATATTTCATAGTTACATTTCTTCTCTTTTTTCAATAAGATAAATCTTTGCACACTGGATTTTATTTTTGATGTTGTGGATTTTATTTTGAATGTCATGTATGCCCGGGCATGTATATACCTTAGTGTTACTTTTTTTTATTTATTTCGTTCTTTCGTTTGTTCATTCATTCATTTGATTCCCTATATATTTTAAGATGTTTTAATAATTGCTCATGTTTTAAGCTTTTTATTCAGAGTATCATAATGTACTTTTCTTTTTAATATATTTTATGCTAAAATCATAACCTCACTCAGCAGATTTCATCTTTTAATTGTCTAAGATAACAGTAAAAAAAAAAGAAGAAAAGAAAAGTACATAATTATAATTGTATGTATGTAGATAATTGTCACCACTAATTACCCATTTTAGGCTTCACCGATCATTATTATATGTGTATTATGAATATAGTTTATAAAATTTCTGTTGTACATATTTTCATGAAACAAAATCAAATATAATATACATCTATATGACTTCACTATCACTTCTATTATCTATTATTTACATTTTAGAAAATCAGGTATTTCCAATGTTTGTACAAAGGCTAACAGAACTCTCGGATTCTTGAGGAGAAATTTGTATTCTTGTCCCCCAGATGTGAAAGAAGCAGCTTATAAAGGACTGGTGCGGCCGGTCTTGGAATATGGAAGCTCAGTTTGGGACCCTCACACTCATGGCCTCCAGGAAGAACTGGAAAAGGTCCAAAATCGTGCGGCAAGGTTTGTGACGGGAAATTATGTTTTTGAAACTGGGAGCATGACTGGCATTTTAGGTCAACTGAAATGGGAATCTCTTAAGAAAAGGAGGAAGGATAGTAGACTTATATTGCTATACAAAGGTCTAAAGGGTAAAGCCAGAATACCCACAGATGACCTTATCCCATAGAATAGGCGTTGTAGAAATCAACACTCTTTGGCTTTTCAGATACCTTCAGCTAGCAAAGAAGCGTACAAAAGTAGTTTCTTTCCACAGACTATCAGGGACTGGAATGACCTCCCTGATTCACTTGTCTCCTCTGCTGAAATGTCTGATGACTGTGTGTCCAAGTTCGCTTCATTCGTGCGTTCAAGGGACTAATTTCTCCCCCATCCGAACCCCCTGGTGAAATAATGTCATTTGGCGTGTCACCAGTAAACTATTCAGATTCAGATTCAGAGGTAGCGATCAGGTAGCGAAAATGTCAGGTAGCGAAAATGTACAGGTGGCGAAAGTATTGGTAACGAACAGGTCAGGTAGCGAACAGGTATAGGGTGCGAACAGGAAGGTCGCGAATCGACAATAAATCATTTCGAGCGATCAGGATGATTTCTCCATTTAGATATACTCTAGTACAGCTTTTCGGTGTTTCGTACGACTAAAAGTGGGAAGATATGCGCTTGCGCACTTGTCATTAAGTCGCCATCTTGCTGAGAAAGTCTGTGTTTACATTTTAAAAATGACAACATTTGCAGAAAGCTTTTGGGTATGAAGACTGAATTAATGTTTTTAGAAATTATGTAGATCACAAACCACTCTCCGTACCTCAAGGACATGCAAGGCTAAAAAAAACTCTGAAAAGCACCCCCTGCGGCTGCCTGAGGGTCTGGATGGGTGGTCCTGGTATTCACTAATCACGCTAAACTGCTAAAAATTTAGCCATTTATTCTGTCATTAAAATTTTGGCTTATTCATTAAAATTAGCTCGATTATTCATTAAAGTAGGGTTAAAGTATGATAATTAATAGTCACGCCTTCTTCACCCAGCTAATATCCATAAGCAAATAGGTGTTCCCCACCGAAGGTATCCCTTATCTCAAGCCACAATAGACTCGTACAACTCAGCTGATGTGTACAATCTCCATGGAGCGAAACGTCTTGTCACCATTCCGAATGTACTCTCAGCCTCGTGTCCATCCGTAAATCAAGATGGTGAGAATAAGCCATGTTTACACCAGGTCGAGTTGAAACGTAAAAATGAGTATATACCTATTTTTAAGTATATACTTAGTTTTAAGGATAGCAGCTCATAGTAAGAGATAGGAAAATCAATGCAAAAAACTAACTAATGACTTTATACAATAAAGAGAAAGAGTTGCAAAACCAAACTTGGCCAGTTGTTCAAGGGTCATATACACTTTCAGATTTTAAAATAATTTTTAACATCTACCGATGCATTGTTGTGTTAGCACGCTTTTTGTTTTGTATGTATTTTCCCATATGAAGATTTATTGATTATTACTAATCATTGTTTACTTTGAGAATATCCCAGTGGGAGGTATGTATACTAAGTGAGAGAAGGGTGTGAAATTCAAGGGGTTGTCTCATACATATCCTAAATGCATGTTTCCTTCAAAATGCAGAAAATGCAACGGTAGAAGTTGAAAATTATTTAAAAATCTGAAAGTGTATATGAACCTTTAACAACTGGCCAAGTATGGTTTTGCAACTCTTTCTCTTTACTGTGTAAAGTCATAATTTAATTTTCTGCATTGATTTTCCTATCTCTAAGTATGAGCTGCTATCCTTAAAACTAAGTATATACTCAAAAATAGGTATATACTCATTTTCACGTTTCAACCCGACCTGTACACATCGATTGTTTCACCTAGAATTCTAGAGTTAATACAAAGAAATGCTCATCGACACTTAGCTATTTGATGAAACACACATTTAACTTCCTGACAATCAAGTTTTCTCCACAAAACTCTGTGTCTACTTTTTGCAACAGGTTCATTTTTCAGCTGTTTGTCATCGTTTTCACTCGTGTGGGGCCGTTTCCAGAACGAGCCGAACACATATTCCGACGTAACGGAAACTGACGTCGAATATTAATTTATTCCAGTTGAAAGGTCAAGATTTGGCCTTGTCCAATGATATGCACGTATTTCTACAAATGACGTCAATCAGGTCAGCCATTTTGAATTCGGCGCGTGGCGTTTGACGTCAACGTTACGTTGCAACACCAGAGTTCTCACTAGGATTTTGAAAACAGGATTCTAAGAATCCATCACTGGAAAAAGTTGGAGTCAGAAATGAAAACTTGGAGTTTGACCAAGAAAACTTGGAGTTTTACCTTATAAATATATTTCAATAACTTTTTTCTCAACTAGGATTCCACCTAAAATTTGTACATCCTGTAAACAAAAAAAAAAAAAAAAAAAAAAAAAAAAAAAAAAATTTTTTTTTTTTTTTTTTTTTTTTTTTTTTTTTACAAAAGCCAATACTTGTTTTTCCAGACGTCGCAAAATAATTGATAAGATTCTGTCAACTTTACTGAAGTTGAAGCAGCCAAAATTTATAAATGAGTGTTTTTTATCACACATGAAGGCAATTCAGGCCAATACCGATGCCAGAGACTGCTCTATAAAAAATATGCCTGTGTTTTAAGGGGACCGATGTAATGTCATAGGTTTTCGTGGCGGTAGAAAGGTGGGTTTTTCTCTCTTCTTTTCTGCCAATTTCTCATTCGGAATTTCTTAAAGGCAATTGAAATTGTGATATATTCTCTCATTCAGAGAATTTCTATGCAAATAGGGTTGGAAATGAATGCAAAAAACACAAATCGCACCAGAAAACGATCTCTCCATTGTGTACATTGTTCCGATTCCGTAGCGAGTTTTCATACCGAAATTACAACGAACATATAGATCTGCAAACACTTTCTTCAATGATCGCTGATAATATTTTTCAACAAAATCTTGTTTTCCTATCATCCCTTTGTGTAGATAAGGACCTGAGTGACAATAAACATCCATTAAATCACACAAATTTGTGATCCGTGAAAATTGACCTGTCAATCTCCATCAACAAAAACTTGATTGTCAGTTTACTGCGCTCTGATTGGATAAGGTCACAATTAGTTCACGCCTACTTGCTTCCCCACATCAGTGGCACGTGTCAGTCACTTGCTTGATCTTTTAACAATGTCTTGCGGCTATTCTGCCTTGATCTTTCCGCGGTAGCTCATTTTTTCACGTAATTTATGGAAAGTTTTGGACGCGTCACCAGAAAAAAACATGGCGTAAGCGAGAATCCATGGCAGTGAATTTTAGGCGTACGAAACGAAAAACACGCGTAAAAATACGCCCAGATTGGAGTTATCGAGAACTCTGAACACGCGCTTCATTTTACTAATTGATCAATTAAATATTAATTGACAATTAACTTTCCATATAAGGAAATGGTCGGAAGTCAATTTTCGGCGTAAATCTACGAACATATACGGACGATTTAGTGCACTGAAAGAATGACAGCCAGAAGTTTTTAAACGAGAATAAAACCGCTAAAAACGGACAAAAAAGGTTGGATTTTTTTTCTAAAAGCACAATAAACATATTAGTAACGCATCGGTAAAGTGTATTCTTGATTTATCTTGAAAAAGTTGCAATTATCGACACTTCGTTTCACCATTGAAAAACCAACTGGGATCGCAACGAAGAGATATGGAACATACAGGATGTGTAATATAGCGGAGTGAGATCTCGCAACTAAAGCCACAAGGGCTAGTTCTGGGGTGCGTTCCTTTACCGGAACGGACCGGAATGGACATAATTACCAGAATGGACTACCGTAATGGACATTATACTGCAGCTTTGGGTGCTTTAAATGCATTTTATCTGCATAAATTCTGTAGTCGTATGAATAGTTTGCATTATAGTTGGCCTCCCAAGCCATCAAAATATTTTTCTGTTGGCATTTTTTAGTACATTTTGGCATCCATGCTAAATGTGTTCCTTGATGTGTAACAATACACGCTAGGGTGGATGCCAAGTCTGAAAATGACCCGGAGTCCCAAAAGTAGGTCAAAGGTCAACTAAGTGCAAAATTTCATATATTTCAACATATCAGCAATTGCTTATGTAATATTTTCAATTTATTTGTCAAAATAACCCCAAAATTACATCTAATACATTTGTGAGGTATAATCAGCAACAATTGTTACAACAAAGTGATGCAGACGTAGGTCAAAGGTCACTTTAGTGCAAAAAATGCTTATTTTCATGCCCTTTTACAATTGTCAGTATAAACATCAGTGTCAGTGGTATTCTGATGGGGATAAAGTTCTGTTAGGTACTTCTTAAGACTACCATTTTATTTTGTAGTTTTTATCATTTCAAGATGGTGTTCAATATGGCTGTCAAAAAACAAGAGAATGTTATAATAGTTGATACATGTACAAGTAACTTACCCTCATCTAAAAATCTTCATACACATCCAATTTTATTGAACTTTCTCATATCGTAATTGATCAGTTTTTTTAAGCCAAGAAACAGTTGATGCTTTATGATGTTGATGGCCATCAGTTAGTTTGTATTTATAAATGATATTGATTTACACGTATATACTTGAGGTTCAATGTCATGTATGGAAAAATTAAATATTTTTCATGTTGATTTCTAATTTTGACCCTGAGGAAAGTGATGATTGAAAATAAGAGTATTGATGGTAATCAGAGTTATGAGTCAGATTGATACTAATGTTTTATTTTTTCTACCTATTGTATGATGATGGTGGTCAAGATGGCTGCCACAACAGCAATAATTAAATATGTATTGGTAAGAGTTTATTACTTTATGTATGGAGAACATAAGTAATCTTGATTTCATCGCAAGCAACCCTGTCTAGGGCATATTATCTTCAATAACTTAGCTAATCTATTCTTCGAAACTGCCAGATCAATAAATAGTGTATAACTGATAAATATAAACTGATTGAAATTCAGGATGTTTTGGTGTTTGTGAAGCCCAAAGGGCCTCTCGAAGACATTAAAACTGCTGTTTTTTTATCATTCAGTGAAAGCTAAACATCGGAATTTCAGTACTTATATTTACATTTTTTATTATCAATCAAGTATCTGTCTTTTAGTTCAATAACTGTTGCCAATTTTCCGGATATTTGACATTAAATCAGACTTACCAGAATTTCGGAACAGCCCAAACGCTAAATTTTCGAGCTTAACGTCATGGCAATATGCGACCGACGTCACGCCAACACGAGTAAACAAACAACGACACTGGCTGACATTGATGTGACTCCGCCATTAGGCTTGGTTTACGGTCACGTGATATGGTTTGTTAACAGAGTGATCAGTAAAGTAAGTAATTGGAAGAGCAAACCATTTTCGTGAATTTAAAGCCTTTCGACACGAAAGATCTTTACGTTTTTGTGGAGACTCTGATCATGTAGAGATGTCTTGCACTGGTAAAGAGATTGGCTTGTTTGAGCTGGCATTGAGATGCTATTTTTGACTTAGGCATTTGTACATTCATTAAGGTATCTTATAGCAACTTGGGGAATTTTACACATTTGAAAATAGAGTATGGTATAAAATCATAAGATGTATGTTAATGCGTGATTATCATAAATGCATTACTTCATTAATTAAGCTCAGCTGCTGCTTTTTGTCATTTGATGAGACTACTTACATTTATTAGCTCACCTGAGCCGTTAGGCTCACAAGGTGAGCTTATAGGATGGCCATGATCCGGCGTCCGTCCGTCCGGCGTCTGTTCACAATTTCAAAGATCTTCTCCTCTGAAACCACATGGCCAATCAAAGCCAAATTTTATATGAAGCATCTATAGGAAGGGGGAACCAATGTGTATATAAATAATCCAGGTCACATGACCAAGATGGCCGCCATGCCCATATATGTTAAAAACCCTTAAAAAATCTTCTTCTCCAGAACCAGTGGGTAGATTTCAACAAAACTTGGCATGAAGCATCGATGCCTCAAGCAATACAATGTATATATAAATCATGACCCTGTGATGACCTTGACCTATTTTACGGCAAGGTCAACATGGGTCGCCAATGCATTTGAATGGGGAAAACTTTTAAAATGCCATTTAAAGTGAAAGTCTTGCAGGAAATGGGCAGTAGGACTGAATATTAATGATTCTGAAAAAAATTGGACCCCAGGGGCTCATATGCCCCCACCCCGGGGCAATATACATGTATATCTCCTCCATAATATTCAAACGTCTTCTACTCTGAAACGGCTTGGCCAATCAAAGCCAAATTTTATTTGAAGCATCTATAGAATGGGGAAATCAATGTGTATATAAATAATCTAGGTCACATGACCAAGATGGCCGCCATGCCCATATACGGTAAAAACCCTTCAAAAATCTTCTTCTCCAGAACTAGTGGAAAGATTTCAAAGAAACTTGGCATGAAGCATCGATGGCTAAAGTACTACAATGTATATATAAATCATGACCCTGTGATGACCTTGACCTATTTTATGACAAGGTCAACATAGGTCGCCTATGCATTTGTATGGAGAAAACTTTTAAAAAGTCATTTGAGGTGAAAATCTTGCAGGAAATAGTTAGTAGGACTGAATATTAATGATTCTGAAAAAAGTTGAACCCAAGGGCTTATATGGCCCCACCCTGGGGCAATATACATGTATATTACCATAATATTCAAACATCTTCTCCTCTGAAACCGCTTGGCCAGTTAAAGCCAAATTTTATGTGAAGCATCTATAGGATGGGGGAACCAATGTGTATATTAATAATTTAGGTCACATGACCAAGATGGCTGTCATGCCCATATATGGTAAAAACCCTTCAAAAATCTTCTCTGAAACCAATAGACTGATTTCAAGGAAACTTGGTGTGAAGCATCGATGGCTAAAGTACTCCAATGTATATATAAATCATGACCCTGTGATGACCTTGACCAAGTTTATGGCAAGGTCAACATGGGTTGCCTATGCATTTGAATGGGGAAAACTGTTAAAATGTCATTTGAAGGGAAAAGCCAGCAGGAAATTGGCAAATGGACAGAATATTGATTATTCTGAAAAAAGAAAATGGCCCAAGGGCGTCATCTGCCCCTTCACTGGTGTTAAATACGATACTTTTCAAACATGTTTATTGGTATATGCAGCAGATCTCAGGTGAGCGTTTACAGGACCATTGGTCCTCTGGTATTTTACTTATGTTCAGTATATAAACTTGTGTATGTTTGGTGTTTAGGCAGATAAAATTGAAAAGTCACTGCAGATCCAACATAATGTCTGGTGTAGCTTTTAAATTACTGAGGTTGCTGCTCTTTTAAAAGCTAAAACATATTGTCAGTACACTATTTATGCAACATGAGCCGTACTAACAACTAATCCTGTCAATGAAAAGTCATTCTCATTTACCAAGTGGGGAGTACTGCACACATATATATGCAAGCTTTACTTGTGTCTCAAAGTACTGAGTTTCTTATATGTAAATTCCATCATGGCTCTCATAAATCATACAAGTGTATCATATCTATGACACACAGTGTCACATTATTTCATTGTCCCGAGACTTGGTCTAGGAATAGCATGGGCTAAGCAATTCTTGCATGACAATTGTTATCATCTCACCACTGCAACCACAAAGAGTGGTTTACTGCACTTATGCGTGCTATTTGTGCTCGTATTAGAACTACCAAGTTTCATATTTGCATATTTTACCATAGCTCTCAAGCATGGTGTAAATGAGGTTAAAATATCATTTTATTCACTCTTTGCTTACCTCAGCTTATATTAAGTGCAACTATACTCAGAGGATAAAGTTTTGACATTGTTATTAACTTTGACTAGCACCGTAACTATTTATCCTGCTGATAGCCATAGCTGTTCCTTCTTGTCGAATTTGTAAGGATTCTTTCTTTCTTAATTTGATAAGAAATTACCTAAGTTAAACATCTTGATACAGTCATTGGCCTTATCGGCAATACATCATTTCTGCAACGACCCGATGAATGATAAAATCATTACTTTTATTTATAGCATTGTGGAATAGAAGTTGTTGCTAGTGACAAGAATCCGAAAAACTCTCAGCAAAATTCAGCCCCAGTCTCGAGAAATAACATGTCAAAATTAAGGATTTGGAGATTGCCTCCCTCTGATTTAAAATAAGAAGGAAAATTGGTGTATACACTCTGGCAAAACCGCATACGATAATTCAATTGTTTAAATTGGAAATGTTAGTTAATATTTTCAACCCGTAAACAGGATTTAAACAGGCTCAATGGAATTTTACATGTATTTTCACTGACTAAACGTTTGCTTCTTAGCATATGTAGTTAAGCATTGTCTTCTTGAAACGCTGCAATACCTATCAATTTTGCAGTTTTATTTGCTAAATAACAACTGACTGTGGAAAGCTACTATACCAAAATTCCAATTATAGCAGAATCAAAAATGGACCAGTAAGGTTCAAGCATTCTATGTTGGTAGCCATTTTGTACCCCATCTTTAACAGTTCTGTATTTCTAAATTTAATATCATGATATAAATTCTGGAAATTGCTACAGCTCTAAAAATGGCCAAAGTGAACAATGCGTATGATTTGTTTTGTCATTTTGCTTTTTGTTTTTCTTGCGGGGGGGGGGGGGGGGGGGGGGGGGGGGGTTGGGGCAATTACGTTCACTAAGGACAGGATCTTCACATCATGTACAAATGGAATGGAATGCACATCCTATGGTATTATCTTTACCAAAGTAGTTTAGATTAAGAAAAATTATTTTTGTGGGTTTTGCTACACTTTCATCCTAAGCAAAACAGTGCAATGGGGCACAAATAGACCTGCAAGAACAGATGACTATAGTCCAGATTTGTATTTCATACTTAAAACTATCAATGCCAAACAAGCACAGCTAGACCTCCTATCTCTGTCAGCTACTTTTACAACTGAAACGTTTCAGTAACTGAAATTGTGAATGCATTTTCAGGGTATACCCTGTTTTGAATTGATGACCTCAACTGACCTTTGACCCCAATGGCTGACATGCATTATTTTCTAGATTAGCCTTAAATCATCTCAGAGATGTACTACAAATGCTTTGGGAAACTTTCTTTAAGCCAGCCCATGATTTTGTGATAGAAATGCATTATTGAGTAATCATTACAGGTTTTGATATTTTTGCACTCATATGACCTTTGACCTAATTCTGTGACCCAGAGGCAGTAACAAATTTGGAATATATCCGTATGAGTTTAAACACTTATCAATGAATAAAATGAGCACATGTTGCTTTAAGTCAGTCCATGTTTGATATGCAAATTACTTGATTATTGTAACGGGTGTTTGGTATTTTGCACTCATTTGACTTTTGACCTAATTCTGTCACCCAGGAGCATTTACAGTCTTGATATCAACCCCTATGTCTTTGGACACGTGTCCAGGAATAACATGAGTACAAGTTTCCTAAACTCACTCTATGATTTTCCAAAATAATAATAGTAATTTTTATTTTTACAGAATTTTGCAATTTTGCACTCATTTGACCTTTGACCTAGTTCTGTGACCCAGGGTCATTTACAGACCTGGCATCCACCCGTACGAGTTTGGGCACATGTCAAGGAATATTATGAGCATAGGTAGAATAATGTACTCAAAAATGCCAACAAAACGAAATCTAAGCGACTTTCATGGATTTGGACTGCCAAGTATTAGATAATTTTCATCTCAGTATACATGGCATAGCAAAATTGACTTCTCAGGGCGGTTAGGGTCGCTCAGTGGTGGGGTCCGAGGTAGGGCCAGTATTTTGAGGTTTCTTTGATTAAAATACATAGAGTTCACCAGTGGTAGGGAGGTCGGTGATTTTCCATAATTTCATTATAATAAGCTCACCAGTAGATGCAGAAGATCATTAGAAACAATTAGCAGTTTGAATTTTGAAAATCTGTTGAAAACTGACTGAGTTATTTAATTTTAAAATTTACTTTCAGCTGATTTTTTCTGCCAGTTTATCGATCAGGTTTACACAGCTGGTACCCGGCATTTTTGATGCGCCACAATGTATTTGAATGGAGACAGTGGTGGGTGTCTTTGACCTTCTTGCGGGACATGTGCGCATAGGTTTAAAATAGAAATTTTAGCATGATGTTATTGTTTGAATATTCATTGACTATTTGGTTGTTTTCTGTCTTTTTCCCTTTCTCAAAAATAAGGAATTTCCAAGTCTAAAAATAGGCAATTTTCAATCCAATGGCATCCATTGTTAATTTGTAATAAAATGCCAGGATGAAAAATTTGCATATCAGGTTAAAGATTTGTCTTTTATCTAAAAATACCCATCAAGATTTTTAAAGAAAACCAATCAGATGTAAAATAACAAATGATCAACTAAGTCACCTGTGAGCCAAGCAAAGTGAAATTCAATCAGGGCTTTTTTTAAAAGGGGGTCCCTGGCCAGTAAATTTTGGTCTTGGGCCAGTTAAAATCTGGTGCGGCTGGTCCTCCAGGCCAGCTGAATTTTTCAGAAAAAAAAAAAGTGTTTTGTTCGAAATGGTGCTGCTTATTCTCAAAGTGAAAGTGCAAGTGTGATGTAAATAGTTTAAGTAGTGTTGGAAATCTGCAGTGCTTGCACTAGTGGACGTTTTGGGCGTTTTTACGTCCTGAAATGACTCCCGTACGTCGAAAAATGACACAGCAGACGTCAGCTGACTTCCACAAAAATCCTCCTACGTCCTGCAGCAAGGCACGCGACGTATGGTCAGAGATGAAAATTTACCTATTTTAGTGTATTGAAAACCATCTTAAAACTGTTTATTCAGGGATTAGTGACAGCGAGACCATGCCTCCAGGGTGTAAAGGTGTCTCATTTAAAGTGTTGAGAAGAGTAATTTGTGTCAAAACAATTAACAGATCAAGGTCAAGTGTGATCAATATTTACTGCTAGAGAGGTAGATTGGACTAATCCATTGTAATATTGGGTAAAATATTGGGTAAAATTGAACTAGTCCACTGTAGGTTGGAATATCAATATCGAAGGAATTACATCACAATTAATTAATACACAATTTTAAAACATTTAAACATTTAAACTTTGCATTTTTTTTTTTTTTTTTTTTTTTTTTTTTTTTTTTTTTAACTTAGATATTTCCATCTTTACTAATTGGCACAATTTTTTTTTTTTCCAAAACTTATTTTTTTTAAGCAAGTTGAGGATAAAAAAAAAAAAAATAAAAAAAAAAAAATAAAAAAATAAAAATAAATAAATAAAAATAAAATATGTTCAATAAAATAATATTTAAGGGAGGTAACTCAATACCTTGAAAAGACACTAGTAATAATAATAATAACAAATAATGATAATGAAAATGAAAAATAACATAGATCTACTATTATAAGGATTAAAATAAAAATGAAATAAATTTAATAACAATAATAATGAAAAAAAAAATAAATAAAAAATAAACTATATATAATAGAAATGAAAATAAAAAATGAAATACATAAATTAATAATAATTTTCACATATTCATGAGCTATATTTTAAGTCATTAAAGTCATTAGCTGTATTGGTACAAAGAATACATACCCTGTCTGAACAAAGTGAGAGACTATTCCCCTAAAGGTGGCCACTAAGTTACATGAACTAGTAACATATGAATACATGCATCAAAGGTGCAAACATTACAAAAACGACACTAAAACATGAAACAAATAGAACCACAACAGAATTTTCACCTTGGAAGTCTTCTTAGATGTAGTGACAAATTAATTTAATGTGCCGATGCACACTTGACACGCGGCACTGCGAGTAATCTATGACTTCCAGATTTTGGGCCTCTGACTTCCAAATCTTAAAGGGTGGAAGTCATGACTTCCTGATTCAAAAAGTTAGTGCAGGCACTGAATCTGTTGACTTGTAATTGCTGCAATGACTGGCTACATTAGTATTGTGTGCAAATAATTTATGTGCTGTTATGGCCAACTGTTTAGACGAAAATCATTGTAATTTGTTTGTCATATATTTGTCTAGCAATGCGCTGACCTCTATCCAAAACAACTTCGACCTGGAAAGAATAGTTGGGCCAGTTGAAAATTCAGAGGGCCAGTAGATTTTCAGACCAGTTGGCCCTCCGGATAGTTAGCAAAACCCCTGTCAATGGCGGCCATGTTTGTCTCCGAAAAACGGGTCATGTTCCACTGACCAAAATATACATAAAATCAATAAATTGAAATTATTTCAATAACTTATTTGTAAGTTTAAACATTTTTCTTTCATTTGGTATCACTTTATTTTGATTTTGATTTTATATAGAAAAATAATGCTTTGAAAAATTGTCATTTTACATTGTGCCAGAAGGCATTATCGGAAAATGTCAAACCGCTGACCTCCCTACCAGTGGTTGTTCTACAGCAAACACAGGGGTGAATAGAAGCAGAAATGAGTAAAATGTGCTGGCACTGTTACAGGTACCTATATAAGCATGTATGAGCACCTGACCTAGGCTACCCCACGTACAGAACACAATTTAACTGTACTTAAACCACATGATTCACGAACTAATCACTGTCTGTGTATATTCTAGGCCAATCTGTCTTTAAAAAAAACAAATGAAAAGTACTCCAGGACATTTATAATTGTCCATTCCGGTAGTCCATTCCGGTAATTATGTCCATTCCGGTCCATTCCGGTAAAGAAGTGCACCGCTAGTTCTGTGATATCAAATTGCAGACTGCTGTGTGCAACCTTCATATTAACACCTTGAGAGAAGCACATATACTCTAATAGTCCACAAAGCCTCATAGAAATTTACTGAAATAGTACCGGTATACTGAATATTTTTTAGCAAATCCCCTTTTAAATCTGTTGGGAGTATTACCCCTCCACCTTAAATACTGAATACGCCCTAAGTTTTACCCTGAATCTTTCTCTTCAATAATGAATACCAAATGTTATTTAAGAAAAATTGTAACTTCAGGGGTAAAAGTTTAAATAAAATGCTGTTGTTCAGTGATTTTGCTGGACTAAATTTCGGTCCGGCCGGACGCCATCCATTTCAGTCGGACATTTTTCATTTCTTCGGGACTAAAGAAAAATACTTTTTTGGGGGATAGGGGATGGAAACACTTTGTTACAATAGAGTTAATAGAGACCTTAGTATTAAATTATCATTATCACCATGAACTCCAAGCTTGATCAGAAGTAATTTGAGTTTGGTAAACTGAGAATGATGAAAAAAAAATTGTGGGGGTGGGGTGGGGGTATGGGCTTGTGGGGTATGGTTGGTGTTGGGTCTACATCTGTGATAGTAAATAGATTGATGAGAAAAGCACCATATTTCCCCTGTAAATAAGTCCAGTTGGAGGTGTGACACGACTGGCAGAATATCAATATACAACAACAACATTGTGTAATATTTCACGTAAATTTGCAGAGAAAATTTGAGCAGATTTGGATATTTAAGCCTGGAAAATGCATTTGAAGCAGGGATTTTGCAAGGTTACACAATTACAGGTCTATTGAATGCTAAAATAGCAGCTAATAGAAGGTTATAATGTATTTTGCACATTCAAATGAAGTATTTTAGGTCACGACCCACTCTCCCAGCTTTTTCAGAATCTGATGCTGGTCTACTGTACATGCCTGAACGATCTTTTTGGGTGCAATTTGGATCGTTTTTTGACACTAAGAACCTTTGAGTCGGCCACCAAATTGATCAGCCATACAATTTACAGACAAAGTAAAACAAAATTGAAAGAAATGAGCCTTGAAATGGCCGACTGTGTTTGCAAAGGCGAAACAGAAAGTAGACTCTACTGCGCAAGCCCATTCTCTCTCTGACAACCAATCAAAAGCAGCGTTAAAGAAGCATTTGACTGTGTCATGAGCTTGTCATATTATCTCTGTCGGTACGAGATTTGAGCAGGTAAAAAATTAATAACAGTCTAGGGAAGACACCCGCTGGAAATTCTGACCAATCAGCGTTAATCTAACAGATTAAAAACAGTGCATTGACGAAAATGCTCTCGGACAAAATGTCCGACCTGACCAACTTGCTACCGGACATCTAGAATTTGTTCCGGACTATGTCCGAGGGCCGACGCCAAACTGAATCCCTGTTGTTTTTATTATCGCACCTGCTTATAGCAGGGTGCGATATAGGAGTTCAAATTTCCGTCCGTACGTTCGTCCGTCCGTTCGTTCGTCCATCAACATTTACGTCGAAGTTTAGTTTTCTCGACATCAGTGATAGCTGTGTGTCTGAAACCTTGCATAGTAATTGTCCTTGACATACCATTTAAGCACGCACCTTGACCCAGTACCCTTGACCTATATTTCACGGTCCACTGACTTTGAAAATTTTTACGTCGAAGTTTGGTTTTCTCGACATCAGTGATAGCTGCGAGTTTGAAACCTTGCATAGTAATTGTCCTTGACATACCATTCAAGCACGCACCTTGACCCGCTGACCTTGACCTATATTTCACGGTCCATTGACTTTGTTAATTTTTACATCGAAGTTTGGTTTTCTCTGCATGAGTAATAGCTGCAGTAATGAAACCTTGCATTGTAATTGTCCTTGCCATACCCTTCAAGCACGCACCTTGACCCGCTGACCTTGACCTATATTTCACGGTCCATTGACTTTGTTAATTTTTACGTCAAAGTTTGGTTTTCTCTGCATCAGTAATAGTTGCGGGCGTGAAACCTTGCATAGTAATTGTCCTTGACATACCCTTCAAACACGCACCTTGACCTGCTGACCTTGACCTATATTTCACGGTCCATTGACTTTGTAAATTTTTACGTCAAAGTTTGGTTTTCTCTGCATCAGTAATAGCTGCGAGCGTGAAACCTTGCATAGTAACTGTCCTTGACATACCCTTCAAGCACGCACCTTGACCTACTGACCTTGACCTATATTTCACGGTCCATTGACTTTGTTGTATTTTTATGTCGAAGTTTTTTTTTTTTTCTGCATCAGTGTCCAGTGATAGCTGCGAGTGTGAAAGCTTGCATAGTAAATGTCCTTCACATACCCTTTCAGAACACACCTTAACCTGGTGCCCTGGACCTATATTTCACGTTTTTAGTTATTTTGCCCGATGCAGGTGCGATATCGTCCTCCGCGGAGTTCTTGTTTAGTAAACTAGTTAACATAGGAGTACTAAGTGATGTATGGATTTGTGCTTGTGCCTGATTGTACAATACATTTTTATCGCACCTGCTTTTAGCAAGGTGCGATATAGGCAGTGCTTGCACTAACTTTTTGAATCAGGAAGTCATGACTTCCACCCTTTAAGATTTGGAAGTCACAGGCCCAAAATCTGGAAGTCAGAGATTACTTCCGGTGCCGCATGACAAGTGTACATGCACACATTTAATTATTTTGTCACTGCATCTATTAGACTTCCAAGGTGTATATTCTGTTGTGGTTCTATTTGTTTTATGTTTTGATGTCATTTTTGTACTGTTTGCACCTTTGATGCATGTATTCATATGTTTAATTAAGTCTATGTAAGATTGTAATGAGTGGCCACCTTTAGGGAAATAGTCTCTTACTGTGCTCGGGGTATTCATTCTTTGTACCAGTATAGTTACAGCTAATGTCTTGATGCAGACTTTTAATAAAGTTGATGAATATGTGAAAATTATTATTATTATTATTATTATTATTATTATTATTATTTCTTTATTATTATATCTATTTTATTTTTATCATTATCTATATTATTTTTAGCTCGACTGCACGAAGTGCATAGAGCTATTGCAGTCACCCCGGTCGTCCACGTTCCCGTTCCCGTTCCCGTGCGCGTTCCCGTGCGCGTGCGCGTGCGCGTCTCACTTGCGTTAAAGTTTTCTAGAAGTCCATATCTTGACAACCACTCATCAGAAAGCATTCATACTTGGACCATAGATACCCTGTAGGGTTAGCTTTCATTCCATGGCATCGGGCCCCTGGGTCCAGGCCAGGGGGTGGGGCTGGAGGTTAAAATCTAGAACACCTTCAAAAATGGCAATTCTTATGTTAAAGTTTTCTAGAAGTCCATATCTTGACAACCACTCATCAGAAAGTATTGATACTTGGGCCATTGACACCCTGTAGGGTCGGCTTTCATTCCATGGCATCAGATATTTGGGTCCATGCCAGGGGGTGGGGCTAGAGGTTAAAATCTAGAACACCATTAATAATAATGGCTTTTCTGTGATATAGTATTCTAGAAGTCTATATCTTGAAAACTTTTTATCAGAGGGCTTTCATACTCGGACCATAGGTACCCTGTAGGGTTGAGTTTCATTCCATGGCATCGGGTCCCTGGGTCCATGCCTGTGGGGTGGGGCTGGAGGTTAAAAGCTAGAACACTAAAAAATAGATGTACTGCTGTGTAACTTTAACAAGGAGGCATATCTTGACAACAACTTATCATAAAGCATTCATACTTCATACACTTAAGGTTCCATGACATCGGACCTCTGGGTCGGAGTCAGGGGGCGGGGCTAGAGGTCAAAATCTAGAACTCCTCGATTTTTTTTTTCTTTTTATTTCTTAATAGAAACAACTTAGGAGGATGGTTGGTTATTCATCTTTTGACTTTGTGACACTGACTTGTGTGTCATGACGGTAAGGGTCGGTTGACCTACTTTCCATGGTTCAGTGATTTTGCCTTAAGTATATCTTGACACTCAATTAGTATATTTTCTTACTTCTTTCAGATTATGAGTTAGTACGACCAGGCCTTTGACCCCAATATACTTATAGGTCACTGTGACCTAATTTCACGGTTCAGTGATTTTGCCTTATATCTTGACACTCAATTAGTATATTTTCATACGTTTTTCAGATTATGAGTGAGTATGACCAGACCTTTGACCCCATTATACTTATAGGTCACTGTGACCTAATTTCACGGTTCAGTGATTTTGCCTTATATCTCGGTACTCAAATGGTTTATGAACAAACTTCTTTCAAAGTATGTTTGCGTATGACAAGACCTTTGACCCTGAAGTAGTCCTAGGTCACTGTGACCTAATTTCACGGTTCAGTGATTTTGCCTTATATCTTGACACTCGATTAGTATATTTTCATACTTTTTTCAGATTATGAGTGAGTATGACCAGAGCTTTGACCCCAATATACTTACAGGTCACTGTGACCTAATTTCACGCTTCAGTGATTTTTGCCTTATATCTCGGTACTCAAATGGTTTATGAACAAACTTCTTTCAAAGTATGTTTGCGTATGACAAGACCTTTGACCCTGACGTAGTCCTAGGTCACTGTGACCTAATTTCACGGTTCAGTGATTTTGCCTTTTATCTTGACACTCAATTAGTATATTTTCATACTTTTTTCAGATTATGAGTGAGTATGACCAGACCTTTGACCCCAATATACTTATAGGTCACTGTGACCTAATTTCACGGTTCAGTGACTTTGCCTTATATCTCGGCACTCAAGTGGTTTATGAACAAACTTCTTTCACACTATGTTTGCGTATGACAAGACCTTTGACCCTAAAGTAGTCCTAGGTCAATAATTTCACGGTTCAGTGATTTTCCTTTATATCTCGGCACTCAATTGGTATATGAACATACTTATTTCACGATAGGTATGAGTATGACAAGACCTTTGACCATAAAGTAGTCCTGGGTCACTGTGACCTAATTTCATGGTTCAGTGATTTTGCCTTATATCTCAACACTCAGTTGGTATTTTTTCATACTTCTTTCTGATTATGAATGAGTATGACCACACCTTTAACCCAAACATACTTATAGGTCAATATGACCTAATTTCATGGTTCAGTGATTTTGCTTTATATCTCAACACTGAATGGGTATATGATCATTTTTCTTTCACATTATGAGTAAGTATCACTAGACCTTTGACCCTGCAATACTTATAGGTCAGTGTGACCTTTTTTCACGGTTCAGTGATTTTGCCTTGTGTCTTGGCACTCAGTTGGTATATGAACACACTTCTTTCACAATATGAGTGAGACCTTTAAATCTTAGGTAGTTATAGTTAACTTTCATGGTTGTGATTTTGCCTTATTGCATCAAGGCAAAAAGATGTGAGCATAATGCTTTGGGTTACTGGTCGGGTTTGGCCTTATGCTTGACAAAGGTCAGAAGCAGTCGAGCACGCTGTCCTGCGACAGCTCTTATTTGTCTTAATTATTATCAGTATATAGAAATCTATATTTTATTTTTATTTACATTATTATTAGTATTGTTATTGTCTGGTCAAGGTATTGAGTTACCTCTCTTGGATATTTTTTATTGAACCAAAAAAAGTAAAAGAAAAAAAAATGAATAAAATTAATAAATTAAAAAAAGAATAATAATAATAATAAAAAATGCTAAGAAAAAATCCACCAAAACTTGTCTTTCATATATCCCCATGTGACAATAAGTAAAGTGGGAAATAGACTTAAGATAAAAAAAAAAAAAAAAAAAAAAAAAAAAAAAGCAAAGTTGAAATATTTAAAGAAATGTGTATTGATTAACGCTTGTGAATATTGATATTGCAACCTCCAATGCTTGCAGTGGACTATTCCAGTTTTATCCAATATTAATGGATGAGTCTACCTATAGGACTCACGGCTTATCAGTTACTAGCATCTAGTAAAATTACAACATGAAGTATAGGGAAAATCCCGCCCACTTTTGCAAACTCTTGGCGTGAGTCACTATGGTAAGTCCAAACTAATGCATAGCGGTAAATATTGATCACACTTGACCTTGATCTGTTTATTGTTTTGACACAAAATACTCTACTCAACACTTAAAGAGACACCTTTACACCCTGAAGGCATGGTCTGCTGTCACTAATCCCTAGATAAACAGTTTTAAGATGGTTTTCAATACACTGAAATAGGTAAATTTTCATCTCATGCCTTGCTGCAGGGCGTAGGAGGATTTTTGTGGAAGTCAAATGACGTCTGCTGTGTCATTTTTCGACGTACGGGACTCATTTCAAGGCGTAAAAACGCCCAAAACGTCCACTAGTGCAAGCACTGATATAGGAGTTCAAATTTCTGTCCGTTCGTCCGTCCGTCCGTCAACATTTATGTCGAAGATTGGTTTTCTCGACATCAAAGATAGCTGTGAGTCTGAAACCTTGCATGCTAATTCTCCTTGACATACTCTTCAAGCACGCACCTTAACCTGGTGCCCTTGACCTATATTTCATGGTCCACTGACTTTGAAAAATTTTACGTCGAAGTTTGGCTTTCTCGACATCAAAGATAGCTGTGAGTCTGAAACCTTGCATGCTAATTCTCCTTGACATACTCTTCAAGCACGCACCTGAACCTGGTGCCCTTGACCTATATTTTACGGTCCACTGACTTTGATGAAAATTTTTACGTCGAAGTTTGGTTTTCTCGACATCAAAGATAGCTGTGAGTCTGAAACCTTGCATGCTAATTCTCCTTGATATACTCTTCAAGCACGCACCTTAACCTGGTGCCCTTGACCTATATTTCACGGTCCACTGACTTTGAAAATTTTTACGTCGAAGTTTGGTTTTCTCAACATCAGAGACAGCTGCAAGTCTGAAACCTTGAATGCTAATTCTCCTTGACATACTCTTCAAGCACGCACCTTAACCTGGTGCCCTTGACCTATATTTCACGGTCCACTGACTTTGAAAATTTTTACGTCGAAGTTTGGTTTTCTCGACATCAAAGATAGCTGCGAGTCTGAAACCTTGCATACTTATTCTACTTGACATACTCTTCAAGCACGCACCTTAACCTGGTGCCCTTGACCTATATTTCACGGTCCACTGACTTTGAAAATTTTTACATCAAAGTTTGGTTTTCTCAACATCAGAGACAGCTGCAAGTCTGAAACCTTGCATACTCATTCTTCTTGAATGAGTACGCAAGGATGCACCTTAACCTGGTTCCCTAATGGCCAAGGCAGTTTCTACATGTTTGGGTGTTATTGTAAATAAATGATTAAGTTAAACATATTTCAAATTAATATATGGAAAGAAACTGAAGGGATTGGCACCCCTTGCCTCCCCAGCTGAATCTTCTTTTTCAGGAATTAACAAATTATAACATTGACATGGTTTTATGTTAGTCATGCAATCCATGCTGATCAAAAAAATAAAATGATAAATAGATAACATCAAAATCTCAGTAGGAAAATATCGATATAATATATAATTTGTTTTAAATTTTCATCTGTTCATTTGTATACTTTGACATTGTCAACATTCAGACACTCGCATCATATCAGAATGGTTTATGAAGTGCATATTGTTCAGCATATTTTAGGTGGTTGCATGATAAAGTGTTGTAATTGATATTAGCGGGGGGTAACTGCTCTTTTGAAATTAAACTACTATGTCTAACCTGTATTTTTTTTGTCTGCCTTTCTTTGTACAGTATAAAACAAGAAATTATTTTTTTAACTTTTAAGCAGCTGTATATATTCTGCTACTTAACATTTTTTTAATATTATTATTTATCGTTTTTTACAAATGCCTCTTTAAAATATTCATATGATTATTCAAAAAATGTAAATTAACAAAGAGTTGTCTCTCATGAATGGGAATTCCTTTTCAGTTCTATATCATTACTCTATGCAAAGACATAGTATTAATAATAAATCAATAAACATTTAACACAATGGAGTGTGTTCACTGCAGAAGACAGTATAAAACCAAAAGAGGCTTGTCAGGACACAAGTGTACTTTTTGCCAAACCTGTAAGGTGAAGTATCGAAATGTTCAAGAACTTTCCAAACACAAATGTATTAATGTTTCTTGTGTTAGTAATGAATCACAAGATAAACAACCATTACATAATCAGACAGAAAGCAAAGATGTGATTTGTGAATTATGTGGATGACATTTTAAATTAAAAAGTGAGAAAACCCTGAAAGCACATAAGTGTTCACATTGTAAAACATGTGGAAAGACTTTTAGTGACCATAGAAGATACAGTGAACACAAGTGTAATAATGTGACAAATCAGATTTCACATGAGGATAAAGGTCAGGGCTTTTTCTCTATACAAAACTGGGTCCGGTTTCCGGTACCAAATTTTTTCCCAATTGGCTGAAAAAATTCCCAATTGACGTGGAACATTCCCAATTAGCAGAAAAATCCCAATTTAAAAGGTAAACTTTCCCAATTTTGTTAAAAAATGCACTATTTTTTCCCAAAATTGTCATATTTTTTCCCAAAATCACAATTTTTTTTTCCCAATTTCATCGGTACTAAAAATTTCCCCAAAAGGTCAGAAAAAGCCCTGAAGGTAATCATAAAGCCAACAGAAATTTCTGCATGAATGAGACCAGTATAAATGCTCAAATATGACTCATGTTTCTGATAAGAAATTTCTCTATATATCAAATACATTGTACCAGGGATCTTCAAAAAATATTACAAGTATTTCAAAAAGGCACAATTAGGCAATGATCAAGATATGTTTTCTAAATATATGTAACATGAAATACTATTAAAGATGTGGCAAGAACACAAGTTTTGTGTTTTGTATTTAACCCTTCACAGAGTTCTCACTAGGATTTTGAAAACAGGATTCTATGAATCCATCACTGGAAAAAGTTGGAGTCAGAAATGAAAACTTGGAGTTTGACCAAGAAAACTTGGAGTTTTACCTTATAAATATATTTCAATAACTTTTTTCTCACCCACTAGGATTCCACCTAAAATTTATACATCCTGTAAACAAAACAAAAAAAAAAAAAAAAAAAAAAATTTTTTTTTTTTTTTTTTTTTTTTTTTTACAAAAGCCAATACTTGTTTTTCCAGACGTCGCAAAATAATTGATAAGATTCTGTCAACTTTACTGAAGTTGAAGCAGCCAAAATTTATAAATGAGTGTTTTTTATCACACATGAAGGCAATTCAGGCCAATACCGATGCCAGAGACTGCTCTATAAAAAATATGCCTGTGTTATAAGGGGACAGATGTAATGTCATAAGTTTTCGTGGCGGTAGAAAGGTGGGTTTTTTTCTCTTCTTTTCTGCCAATTTCTCATTCGGAATTTCTTAAAGGCAACTGAAATTGTGATACATTCTCTCATTCAGAGAATTTCTATGCAAATAGGGTTGGAAATGAATGAAAAAAAAAAAACAAATCGCACCAGAAAATGATCTCTCCATTGTGTACATTGTTCCGATTCCGTAGCGAGTTTTCATACCGAAATTACGACGACCATAAAGATCTGCGAACACTTTCTTCAATGATCGCTATTAATATTTTTCAACAAAATCTTGTTTTCCTATCATCCCTGTGTGTAGATAAGGACCTGACAATAAACATCCATTGAATCGACACAAATTTGTGATCCGTGAAAATTGACCTGTCAATCTCCATCAACAAAAACTTGATTGTCAGTTTACTGCGCTCTGATTGGATAAGGGCACAATTAGTTCACGCCTACTTGCTTCCCTCCATCAGTGGCACGTGTCAGTCACTTGCTTGATCTTTGAACAATGTCTTGCGGCTATTCTGCCTTGATCTTTCCGCTGTAGCTCATTTTTTCACGTAATTTATGGAAAGTTTTGGACGCGTCACCAGAAAAAAACATGGCGTAAGCGAGAATCCATGGCAGTGAATTTTAGGCGTACGAAACGAAAAACACGCGTAAAAATACGCCCAGATTGGAGTTATCGAGAACTCTGCCTTCAAAAATCTTCTTCTCCAGAACCAGTCGACAGATTTCAACGAAACTTGGCATGAAGCATCGGTGCCTCAAGCACTACAATGTACACATAAATCATGACCCTGTGATGACCTTGACCTATTTTACGGCAAGGTCAACATGGGTCGCCAATGCATTTGAATGGGGAAAACTTTTAAAATGTCATTTAAAGTGAAAGTCTTGCAGGAAATGGGCAGTAGGACTGAATATTAATGATTCTGAAAAAAAAATTGGACCCCAGGCGCTCATATGCCCCCACCCCGGGGCAATATACATGTATATTAGTAATTACCATAATATTCAAACATCATCTCTTCTGAAACCGCTTGGCACATCAAAGCCAAATTTTATGTGAAGGTGAAGCACCAATGGCTAAAGTACTACAATGTGTAAATAAATCATGACCCTGTGGTGACCTTGACCTATTTTACGACAAGGTCAACATAGGTCGCCTATGCATTTGAATGGGGAAAACTTTTAAAAAGTCATTTGCAGGAAATGGGTAGTAGGACTGAATATTAATGATTCTGAAAAAAGATTGGACCCAAGAGCTTATATGGCCCCACCCCCGGACAATATACATGCATATTACCATAATATTCAAACATCTTGTCCTCTGAAACCGCTCGGCCAATTACAGCCAAACTTTATGTGAAGCATCCATAGGATAGGGCAGCCAATGTGTATACTAATAATAAAGGTCACATGACCAAGATGGCCGCCATGCCCATATATGGTAAAAACCCTTCAAAAATCTTCTTCTCTGAAACCAATAGACTGATTTCAAGAGGACTTGGCGTGAAGCATCGATGGCTAAAGTACTCCAATGTTTATATAAATCATGACCCTGTGATGACCTTGACCAAGTTTATGGCCAACATGGGTTGCTTATGCATTTGAATGGGGAAAATTTTTAAAAATGTCATTTCAAGGGAAAAGCCAGCAGGAAAATGGCAAATGGACAGAATATTGATTATTCTGAAAAAAGAAAATGGCCCAAAGGCTTCATTTGCCCCTGCACTGGGGTTAAATACCATAATATTCAAACATGTTTATTGGTATATGCAGCAAATCTCAGGTGAGCGTTTACAGGACCATTGGTCCTCTGGTATACATGTATATTACCATTCTAGTCAAACAAGTTTATTGTTATATATCTCAGGTCTCAGGTGAGCGTTTACAGGACCATTAAGCCAAAGGCTCAAAAGGTGAGCTTCTAGGATGGCCATGCTCTGGCGTCCGTCCTCGTCCGTCCACAATTTCAAAGATCTCCTCTGAAACCGCTTGGCCAATCAAAGCCAAACTTCATGTTGAGCATTCTTAGGAAGGGAGAATGAAAGTTTATATAAATGGCTAAGGTCACATGACCAAGATGACCACCATGTCTATAAATAGCAAAAACCTTAAAAAATCTTCTTCTCCAGAACCAGAAGACCAATGATTATAAAACTTGGCATGAAGCATCAGGGAGAGGAGCTCTACAAAGTTTGTATAAATCATGACTTTGGGATGACCATGACCTAGTCTATGGCAAGGCCTACATAGGTTTCCCATGCAGATGAATGTTGAAAATTAGTAAGATGTAATTAAATGGGGGGTAACTTGCTGGGAGTATGCTAATGGACAGAAGATTCTTCTCGTAAACCGTTTAGCCAATCAAAGCCAAACTTTATGTGGAGCATCGTTAGGAAAGGGGAATGAAAGTTAATATAAATGGTGCAGGTCACATGACCAAGATGGCCACCATGGCTATAAATAGCAAAAACCTTTATAATTTTTTTTCTTTAGAACCGGAAGACCTATGATTTTGAAACTTTGTCTGAAGCATCAGTGAGTGGAGCTCTACAAAGTTTGAATAAATCATGACCCCTGAATGACCTTGACCTATTTTATGGCAAGATCAGCTGAGGTCGCCTATCCCAGATCTCAGGTGAGCGTTTACAGGACCATTGGTCTTCTGGTTGTTGTTTTCTGCTTGTACAGACACCAGGCTAACGATTGATGCTGCTTATTTTTAAATCGAAATAAATCAAACATATAAACGTCAGAACAAAAACGTGATCAAATCCTGTTTATGGCAAATCATTATGAGGGACATAAAATATACTTTCAAAAATATCCTTACATGGGCACTGTAGAAGAAAACGAGGATGTAAATTGTTGCGTTTCTTTTGCTTTTAAGTATATTAATCAAACATGTGTCCCTATTTCGGAGAGACCTCACTGTTGTCTTCCTATATATATTTGGAATTTCAGATCTCCCTATCAAAAAGCACAGTCATAGGACATAGGTTTCTTAACTTTACAACAGTAAAGAATTGAAGTCTTATTTTTTTTGCATAAAATTTGCATATTTCTTATTTTGTTCTTTCTCACTACTACCATCTTTCTGTTAGTGTTGTTCGATTATAAAATTTTCATAATCATCGAAAATAGTCGATCAATCATCGATTATAATAAAAATTCGGAATGTCATAGTGCTTGGAAAGTATCTGGGCTTGAAACCAAGACTTTAATAAAGAATTGGTTAGATTGTTTGGTCTAGTTCTTAGAAAAAATTATATCTCTGAAAATACAAAGTTAAATCACATTTAAGGCAGCCCCCGTGGCCGAGCGGTTAAGAGCGCTGTTTTTTAATCACTCGATCATCTCACCGCTGTGTCTGGTGTGGCTTCGAACTCCGCTCTGGCCACATGTGAGACAAGCCAAGTTCTGCTTGCGGGTGTGCCAAGTGTTTTTTCTCAGGGTTCTCCCGTTTTAGTCCCACCTACTGATTGGCCTGTTTCTTATGAGCTGAAATAACTGGAAAGGGATGTAATAATAATAATAATAATCTCTATATTTATAGAGGATAACGTATTTAGCACAACGGCCAGTCTTCCATACGGTCCTCTAGTGAATACAGACATTGATTATTTTCTGACCTTTTTTGTTATTATTCGGACTTTTTTCATATTAGACATGCGATGCTAGTGATGCTATATATTTTGTTTTGAGAGAAGAGAAGCCAGTGCTTGCCTTATAATGCTGAGCGCCAAGCAAGGTAGCCACTGGTACCATTTTTAAAGTCTTTGGTATGACCCAGCCCGGGATCGAACCCACGACCTTCCCTCTCCTGAAGCGGACGCTCTAACCATTACGCTATCGGAATCGGTAAAACTGAATCAAAAAAAAAAAAAAAAAATCACATTTAACATTTTGTCTTGAAATGCTTATTAGCTCACCTGAGCCGAAGGCTCACAGGTGAGCTTATAGGATAGGCAGGCATCCGTCGTCCGTCGTCGTCGTCCGTTGTACGTCGTCGTCCGTCGTCGTCCGTCCACAATTTCAAAGAAGAATATTTCTGAAGCTAGTAGGCCGATCTTGATCAAATTTAATGTGAACCATAATTGGGTTGGGGGATTGATGGTATTAGGTTTTGGAGCAGATTGTATCAAAATTGTGGTTTCCATGGCAACAGATAGGTCCCATAGACTTACAATGGGAAAAAACTAAAAAAATCTTCTTCTCTGAAACCACTAGGCCCACAGCTTTGATATTTGGTATGTAGCAATGGCTAATGGTCCTCTACATAAATTGTGCCATTCATGCCCCTGGGGTAAAATTTGGCCACGCCCCGGGGGGTCGATAGTCTCCATAGACTTACTATGGGAAAAAAATTAAAAAATCTTCTTCTCTGAAACCACAGGGCCCACAGCTTTGATATTTGGTATGTGGCAATGGCTAATGGTCCTCTACATAAATTGTGCCAGCCATGCCCCTGGGGTCAAATTTGGCCACGCCCCGGGGGTCGATAGTCTCCATAGACTTACTATTGGAAAAACTAAAAAAATCTTCTTCTCTGAAACCACTAGGCCCACAGCTTTGATATTTGGTATGTAGCAATGGCTAATGGTCCTCTACATAAATTGTGCCATTCATGCCCCTGGGGTCAAATTTGGCCACGCCCCGGGGGTCGATAGTCTCCATAGACTTACTATGGGAAAAAAATTAAAAAATCTTCTTCTCTGAAACCACAGGGCCCACAGCTTTGATATTTTGTAGGTGGCAATGGCTAATGGTCCTCTACATAAATTGTGCCAATCATGCCCCTGGGGTCAAATTTGGCCACGCCCCGGGGGTCGATAGTCTCCATAGACCTACAATAGGAAAAAAACTAAAAAAATCTTCTTCTCTGAAACCACTAGGCCAACAGCTTTGATATTTGGTATGTAGCAATGGCTAATGGTCCTCTACATAAATTGTGCCATTCATGCCCCTGGGGTCAAATTTGGCCACGCCCCGGGGGTTGATAGTCTCCATAGACTTACTATGGGAAAAAAATTAAAAAATCTTCTTCTCTGAAACCACAGGGCCCACAGCTTTGATATTTTGTATGTGTCAATGGCTAATGGTCCTCTACATAAATTGTGCCAATCATGTCCCCGGGGTCAAATTTGGCCACGCCCCGGGGGTCGATAGTCTCCATAGACCTACAATAGGAAAAACTAAAAAAATCTTCTTCTCTGAAACCACTAGGCCCACAGCTTTGATATTTGGTATGTAGCAATGGCTAATGGTCCTCTACATAAATTGTGCCATTCATGCCCCTGGGGTCAAATTTGGCCACGCCCCGGGGGTTGATAGTCTCCATAGACTTACTATGGGAAAAAAATTAAAAAATCTTCTTCTCTGAAACCACTAGGCCCACAGCTTTGACATTTGGTATGTAGCAATGGCTAATGGTCCTCTACATAAATTGTGCCATTCATGCCCCTGGGTTCAAATTTGGCCAGGCCCCGGAGGTTGATAGTCTCAATAGACTTGCTATGGGAAAAAAATTCAAAAATCTTCTTCTCTGAAACCACAGGGCACACAGCTTTGATATTTTGTATGTGGCAATGGCTAATGGTCCTCTACATAAATTGTGCCAGCCATGCCCCTGGGGTCAAATTTGGCCACGCCCCAGGGGTAGATAGTCTCCATAGACTTTCAATGGGAAAAACTAACAAAAATCTTCTTCTCTGAAACCCAAAGGCCCAGAGCTTCTATATTTTGTATGTAGCAATGTTTGGTAGTCCCCATTATAAATTGTGCCAGTCATGCCCCTGAGTCAAATTTGGCCATGCCCCGGGGGTCAATAGTGTCCATGCATAGTCTCAATTAATTTAAATCTCATGAGCTTACAATGTGATAATCTCTCAGGTGAGCTACAGGACCAATGGTCCTCTAGTATTAATAGGACAGGTGCAATGGAAGACTTCAATGTCATTAACTTATTGCAATGTCGTGACTTGATACATGTATCAAAAATTAGTTGATTACTTGGAAATGAACTCAGAAACAGAAACAGTCATTTTTGTGATTAAAATCTTAGATAAAAGACAAAATATCTCAGGCTTCTCAGCTAAAGATGACCCATAGAATTAATTATTGATTATAACAAAATCATGATCGATCATCAATCAGTTGACAGTAGTACTAGCAAACCAATGATTATCGATATAAATCGACCATCGTAACAACACTACTTTCCTATTAAATACAGTAATTATGAGATGCTACATGTAAGCAAGACTGCTGTATTTTGTTTGGATTGACCCTGATATTACTGTCTTGTTTATTACAGGGGCTGAAGAATAATGGTTTTACTGTGCTGTATCAGAACATGAAACATGGCCAAACATCTTCCAAAGACCTTCTAGACTTTCTACGAGAAAGGTACATCAAATTTTTACCCAGCAAGGCAAAAATTCCATGATTGACATAGAGATTTTACTGCTGCTGTTCAATATCCTAGGAAATAATTGACATGCTCTATGCTAGAATTATTTGGTAGCACAGGGTTTTTAACCTCTAATATTTGTCCCTCTTAAATTTAAGAGATTCTGTATCATGATTGTATATATTATTTGGGTAGAATTAAAGGTAAGAAGAGCCAATCTACCCTCACTTTCAAAATTGCTTTTACAAAACTGCAAGAGTCTCTTTTTTTTTCTAGACCTTTTATGACTCAGAAAACAACAAAAACAATGTAGCATGACAATTCTAGCATATAAATGTAGGTAATTGTACTAGTTTTTAGCTCACCTGTAAGCTTTCAGCTCAGGTCACATGACCAAGATGGCTGCCATGGCTATAAATAGCAAAAACCTTTAAAAATCTTCTTCAGAACCGGAGGGCTTGTGCTTTTGAAACTTGACATATTGCAACAGGCAATGGAGCTCTACAAAGTTTATATCAGTCATGACCTTGGGATGACCTTGACATATTTTATGGTAAGGTCAACTTTGATCGCCAATGCATTTGAATGGGCAAAATTAGTAAAATGTAATTGTATTGGGGAAACTTGCTGGGAGTATGCAAATGGACAGAAGATCTATGTTTATGAAAAAATGTCTTCAGGGAGTTGTCTGCCCATGGCCCGGGCTATATACATTCATATGATCATAATTATTATTTCAAACATCATCTTCTCTGAAACCGTTTGGCCAATCAAAGCCAAACTTTATGTGGAGCATCGTTAGGAAGGGTGAATGAAAGTTTGTATAAAATAGTCAAGGTCACATGACCAAGCTGGTTGCCATGGCTATAAATAGCAGAAATCTTTAAAAATCTTCTTCTTCAGAACCAGATTTTGAAACTTGGCATGAAACATCAGGGAATGAAGCTCCACAAAGTTTGTATAAATCATTACCCTGGGATGACCTTGACCTATTATATGGCAAGGTGAACTAAGGTCGCCAATGTATTTCAATGGGGAAAAGTGTCAAAATGTCATTTGAAGGGGAAAAAAAGAAATAGGCAAATGGACTGAAGATTTAGGATTCTGAAAAAATTGGATCCCTGGGGCTGGTCTGCCCCCACCCCCGGGCAATATACATGTATATTAGTATAATATTACCATAATATTCAAAGATCATCTCTGAAACCACTTAACCAATCAAAGCCTTTGAAGCATCTATAAGAAGGGGGAACCAATAATCCATGTCTCATGACCAAGATAGTCGCCATACCCCTATATGGTAAAAACACTTCAAAAATCTCCTTCTCTGGAACCGGTGGACCACTTTGCAAGGAGTATAGTGAACTAGAGTTCTACAATGTTTACATAAATCATGACCCTGTGATGACCTTGACCTATTTTACGACAAGGTCAACATAGGTTGTCCATGCTTTTGAATGGGGGAAATTGTTAAAACGCCATTTGAAGGGAAAAACTTGAAGGGAATTGTCAAATGGACAAAATATTGATTATTTTGAAGAAAAAATATGGCTCCAGGGCTTCACTGCCCTTTTACTGGGACTATATACCATAATATTCAAACATGTACAGTGGTGTTATGGCTAAAAACCTAATTTAGCTGTTTTAATGGCTAATTAACGGCTAAATTGTAAAATTTCGCGGCGAAATTGTGTGAAATATTAAAGTCAGCGCGGAATTTCGCAGCGAAGCCGCGAAATTTTCGGATTTCGCGACGGAACACAGCGAAAAAAGTATACCTTTCATTAAGCATAAAATCAATTGAATGGTGTTTTGCGGCGAAAAAGACGACAGTCACAAAAGTTTTTTTTGTTTAAATTTGATTTTAATTTGGATGTTTTATTTCATTTCAACTCGTATCAATATTTTGTTTTCGTTTCAATTTTGTATAATTATTATTTTAGTCAGCTGACTAACTGTCACTCTGCTCCACTTCGGTACCTCGTTCCACTTCCCTGACAGCTTAGCATAGGTTGCATTCAAACCAATGTCGAACTGATTGCGGATTTCGTAAGTGACTTGCAGCTATGTTATTTTGCTATTTATCATATTATATTTGTTATGTATTTGTACCAGTGCTGAAGATCTTCCAATAAACACATAGAATTGCCTAAAACGTTTAAATTAATGTAGAAAAACAAACAATTTTGACTTTGAGTCGCTAATTCTACAGTAGTCTCCCTTGATCTATTTATAGACATCTTTGAAATTTTTCATAGAAAAAAAAATGAAGTATTTTATGATTCTGCGTACTTTAATAACTAGAATATTTATAATTTATGTCATATATATGCAAGAAAAGATCTAACATAAGTTAAAAATAACACAATTTTGCAGTTTTCATTTTCGACCAAGGGCTGAATATATCCCATTTCCGTTGGTATGGAGAGGTTTAACAGAATACCGATGGAAATATTCTATTTTAGTCCCTACAGTCACAAAAGTTTTATTGTTTAAATTTCATTTTAATTTGTAGTTAATAAATGAAACAACACCAACACGAACTTAAGTCCAGTTTTAATTACATTTATCACTTTATCCAACGTTTCGCCATCTTGGCTTCTTCAGGGATATAGTAAACAAGTATATGACATCGCGCACCGTAAAACGCAATGTGTGACAGCGCGCCACGTCAGATACGTTGTGAGAAACTAGCGGAAAAAATATACAATGTGACAGGGGCAAAAACAGCCCCGTGATTGTGAACGCAGCAGTTAAGCAAAAATTAAAAATCTTATACAGACAAAACTATTGGATCGTTTGATGACAAATGTTCCTATAAAGTCGTTACACAAAAAAGTAATAATAGGAACAAACAATAGCTGCCTAACTGCTACTCAACATTGTACAACAATTTGGAATTCATGCCTTTTGGGTACAGTGTATCAAGCTTATGTATCCAATAAGTTTCCTTACACAGGCGAGTCATTTCATCATTAACAACATCAATTGGAAGGAAACTGAAATCTGCGATAGAATGTGAATCTGAATTGAAATGTAAAGCAACGTTTGATGCATAGCTTTCACAATTTTTTTTTTTTATTTTAATTTGTATGCATTTATTGCTTTTCAAGTCGTATAAATATTTTGTTTTCTTTTCAGTTTTGTATAATAATCATTTAAGTTATGTGTTTTATTCGTGTCTTTATAACTGCTTTGAAGTTTCTGAGACCCTGATTATCGGCTTTGTGTTTATTTTCATGCTTCTTTTTCAGATTAATCAGACTTACCCGATAATATAAGATCATATTATCTAGCTTAATTAACAGAACAAAAGCTTATAGCGGCGTAAGCAATTTTCATGGGATGATTGCCCATAGATTTGTTTGTTTGTATTGAGGCTGAACATTCCAGTCACCAATTTTTCAGTCATGTCTGATCAGAGCTACCGTTTCCTGGGTATTAAGTTGTACTGTGGGTAATTAATGTGTCTTGCTCAAGGACACAACACGGTGTCGCCAGTGCGGATCGAACTCAGGACCTCTCGATTCGGTGTCTGATGCATTACAACTACGCCACCGCGTTCCCAACCCACAGATTTATACCAGTCTTTGGATTCAAAATGATGAAGCAATCAGCTTCAACTCTTCTTAGACATTTAATTGCCTGTGTTAATGACTCTGCTTAAAGCATCAGTGAATTTTCGATTACATCAAGTGGACGCCTTTTCGTTGAAATTAATTTAGTCGAAACGACATTTGGTCGCATACGGATACGATATTTGGTTGAATACGAGCAATACAGCAACGTACATGTACAAAACTGTGTCGAAATTGTCAATAATTGACGGGGTTCTTTTGCTAACCGTTTTGAGTTAAACAGCGTGTTGTGTGCCTTCCAAAATCCAGATGTACGGATGGCTTGGAACACGTACATGCATGTTGAATGTCAAAACCTCATTGTATACAAGGCACAATACACTAGAAAAAGGGAGGATACTGTGTTTAAAACAAAGTATTGTAGTTCATACTTGTACGCTGTTTTTGTGTAAGAAATGAGTCATATGAAGTTTTCAGTTTATTTTCGGAACACATATATACAGTAAGGGCCACGAGTACACACGGTGGCAATATGAGCACATGCCGCATAAATCGATGGTGAATAGATTAATCAGAACAAAGTTGAGCGCAGTAGCCTAGTGGTGGATTGAAGGAATTGACTGGAATCAAAATGTCCTGTGTTCGATTCCTATATTCGTTGGGATTCGTACTTGAGCAAAACCGGTATACATGTATTACCCTGAAAGTGTTGTCGCCATGGGACTTAAACAATATTGACTGTTAAGCTTAACTCAGGATGAACTTCGCTTGTTGTACATACTTCTACAAGGCAAGTACAATGTATAAATCAATATGATTGCAATTAGTCTTGTGCTGGCATTCATAGAGGGTGATCAGAGTGGTAACCAGCAAGCCCAAATGTGAATATGTCTCTTTTTGTTTTGTCGTTTTTTACATGAGCTCAAACAAAGTTATCGTAGTTCACACCTTAAACGCTATAAAGTGAAGCAGTTGAGGAAAATGTTCAAAAAAGAAAGCAAGGAATCTAAAGTTCTGTTTCTTGAGCAATACCCTTTAGACAATGTTTGTGCTACAAAACAAGGCACAAAGATAGATTGTCCCTGCCCATTGGGGCCTAAAGAAATAGATGGGTTGCTTGTGCCTAAAGGCAAAGCTAAAACGCTATTGACTGATCATCTGATTATTGGATTACCGCTCAGGTCTGTGCCTGCCTAGGAAAATTGATTGAAGTCAAACCATCCATACATTTAAGCAGTATTGGCTGAGAGGGATGGTTATATTTCAAGCACTTGTTGGATATCATGACGTCCCATAAAATGGACGCAGCGTCCCGACATGACTATTGCTGTTGATTGGGACGTAAAGCATGTATTCAAACAAACAATCAAAGTTATATTTAACGAGCTGGCCCATTACGTTATAACTATTTTCGTCTATCCGTGATTTCGCTATCGTACCATGTTACACCAATTGAAAAGTCCAGTTATGCACGTTTTTCATTTCTATACATGCATAATCGTGCATATTATTAATGTGCACTTCAATCACGATCTATACTAGGAACAGATTAATCATAGTGTGGTCATTAAATTCAAAATAAAAAAATTTATGTTAACATTTACAGGTATTTCTCCGTGTTTCGCGACAAAATAGGAAATTTAAACTTACCTGTTGAAAAGGTTAAAAAATGAATTTCGCCGCGAAACACGGCGAAATTTAACCGCGAAAATATTCGATTTTCGCGGCGAAAAAAATAACAGATTAGACGTTTAAATTTTACCTTGGCCGGTGAAATCTCGCGGTGGTTTCGCCGCGAAAAATCACAAGTGATCAGCGCGCACTGTGCAAAATTGGGTTTTTAGCCATAACACCACTGCATATTGGTATATATAGCAGATCTCAGGTGAGCGTTTACAGGACCATTGATCCTCTTATTGTTACTTTCAGTTGTCAAGTAGAAGAAACATACAGTAAGCTGCTGTCCAAGCTTGCTAGGGCCGCAGCTAATAGTACTCATGTTGGGTAAGTCTCGCTTCCCAATAATATATGTGTTACTTTACCTTGTCAATAGACCTGGGCTTAATATCCATATGTACAATGTAATAACTGTTCAAAATGTGATAATTTGGGGTCTAAATACTATAAGTGTCTGTTTCTAGATGAATTAGGCAGACCTTAGAAGGATTTTTTGTTTGCTGTCCCAAAATTGGCCTTGCATAAATTTCTGGATTTTTTATTTTTTTTATTTCTTTTTTATTAGCTCACCTGAGCCAAAGGCTCACATGTGAGCTTATAGTATACCCATGCTCCGGCGCCCATCGTCGTCCACCATTTTTAGCTCACCTGAGCCGAAGGCTTACAGGTGAGCTTATAGTATGCCCATGCTCCGTCGTCTGTCCGTCCGTCGTTCACAATTTCAAAGATCTTCTCCTCTGAAACCGCTTGGCCAATCAAAGCCAAACTTCATGTGGAGCATCCTTAGGAAGGGGGAACGAAAGTTTATATAAATGGTCCAGGTCACATGACCAAGATGGCCGCCATGGCTATAAATAGCAAAAACCTTTAAAAATCTTCTTCTCCAGAACCAGTGGGCCGATTTCCATGAAACTTAAACTTGGTATGTAGCATCGGGGATGTGGGCCTATCATATTTTATATAAATCATGACCCTAGGATGACCTTGACCTGTTTTACGGCAAGGTCAACTTAGGTCGCCAATGCATTTGAATGGGAAAAAATGGTAAAATGCTATTTAATGGGTAAAACTAACTGGGAATAGGCAAATGAACAGAAGATTAATGTTAATGGAAAATTTTAGCCCCTGGGGGGATGTCTGCCCCTGCCCCGGGGCTATATACATGTATATTTCCATAATAATGAAACATCTTCTCCCCTGAAACCTCTTGGCCAATCAAAGCCAAACTTCATATGGAGCATCCTTGGTAAGGGGGAAAGAAAGTTTATATAAATGGTCAAGGTCACATGACCAAGATGGCTGCCATGGCTATAAATAGAAAAAACCTTTAAAAATCTTCTTCTCCAGAACCAGAAGGCCAATGATTTTGAAATTTGGTGTGAAGCATCAGTGACTGGAGCTCTACAAAGTTTATATAAATCATGACCCTGGGATGACTTTGACCTATTATACGGCAAGGTCAACATAGGTTGCTCATGCATTTGAATGGGGAAAAGTGTTAAAATGTCATTTGCAGGGAAAACCTTGCAGGAAATGGGCAAATGGACTTAATTTTGATGATTCTGAAAAAAATTTTGACCCCAGGGGTCTGTCTGCCCCCACCCCGGGGCAATATACATGTATATTACAGTGATATTCAAAGATCTTCTTCTCTGAAACTGCTTGGCCAATCAAAGCCAAACTTTATGAGGAGTATTGTTAGGAAGTGGGAATGAAAGTATATATAAATGGTCAAGGTCACATGACCAAGATGGCTGCCATGGCTATAAATAGCAAAAACCTTTAAAAATCTTTTTCTCCAGAACCAGAAGGCCTATGATTTTGAAACTTGGCATGAAGCATCAGGCAATAGAGCTCTACAAAGTTTATATAAATCGTGACCCTTGGGTGACCTTGACCTATTTTACGGCGAGGTCAACTTAGGTCGCCCATGCATTTGAATGGGGAAAATTGTTAAAATGTCATTTGAAGGGCAAAACTTGCAGTAAATTGGCAAATGGACTAAAGTTTTATATAAAGAAATTGACTCCAGGGGTTGCTCTGACCCGGCCCTGGGGTTATATACATGTATATTATCATTCTAGTCAAACAAGTTTATTGGTATATATCTCGGGTTTCAGGTGATCGTTTACAGGACCATTGGTCCTCTGGTCAAAGATCTTCTCTGAAACCGCTTGGCCAATCAAAGCCAAATTTTATATGAAGCATCATAGGGGGAACCAATGTGTATATAAGAAATTCAGGTCACTTGACCAAGATGGCCGCCATGCCCATATATGGTAAAAACCCTTCAAAAATCTTCTACTCCAGAACCGGTGGACCGATTTCAACAAAACTTGGCATGAAGCATCGATGGCACAAGCACTTCAATGTATATATAAATCATGACCCTGTGATGACCTTTACCTATTTTACGCAATTTACGGCAAGGTCAACAACATAGGTCGCCAATGCATTTGAATGGGGGAAACTTTTAAAATGTCATTCAGAGTGAAATTCTTGCAGGAAGTGGGCACTAGGAGTGAATATTAATGATTCTGAAATAAATTGGACCCCAGGGGCTCATGTGCACCGGGGCAATATACATGTATATCTCCATAATATTCAAACGTCTTCTCCTCTTAAATCGCTTGGTCAATCAAAGCCAAATTTTATGTGAGGCATCAATAGGAAGGGGTTACCAATGTGTATATAAATAATCCAGGTCACATGACCAAGATGGCCGCCATGCCCATATATGGTAAAAAACCCTTCAAAAATCTTCTTCTCCGGAGCTGGTGGACAGATTTCAAAGAAAGTTGGCATGAAGCATTGATGGCTAAAGTACTACAATGTATATAAATCATGACCATGTGGTGACCTTGACCTATTTTATGACAAGGTCAACATAGGTCGCCTATGCATTTGAATGGGGAAAACTTTTAAAAAGTAATTTGAGGTAAAAATCTTGCAGGAAATTGGTAGTAGGACTGAATATTAATGATTCTGAAAAAAGTTGGACCCAAGGGCTTATATGGCCCCACCCCCGGGGCATTATACATACTTGTATATTACCATAATTTTCAAACATCTCCTCTGAAACCACTTGGCCAATTAAAGCCATATTTTATGTGAAGCATCCATAGGATGGGGGAACCAATGTGTATACTAATAGTGACGCTCCTGCGTCGCTCTTATGGTAGAACGTGGTAAAATATTCTGTTCTATTCTGTTCTAGATACATTGATAGAAAGAAAATCTTTCGTCAGTCGGAACCGGAATTCGGGGTAGCGAATAGCAACAACTATTCACGTCGAAACATTCGAAATATTGTGTTGACAAACTTTTTGTTCGACTGCAGCTGCCCTAAATAGACGGATTAAACAACGATACTTACTCAAGGATATCTGTAGTTTTTGTTCCCGATAGATCATGACAACATGACGTCACAGTTTTGCTTAGTATGACGTCACATGGTTGCGTTCGGTTAACTGCACAGTGCACGACCTTTGTCGCACTGAGCGACGAATGTTCATATGAAACAAAACAACCTCCCTTATTTCGGAATGGTATATCCTAAAATACAACTCTAGAACTTTATGTTGTACGGAAATCATTGTAAATTGTGCAAAAAGAAAAACTGAAGAATTTTATCGCCCATGCCTTTGTGTGTCCCTGATCATCTGGGTAAGGTCCTACCCGGTGGGTCTTTTTACTGCTTGCTCTCTGAAAGAATATTGTTTTCCTAATTGCCCATTTCCTCTGCTCCCTAAATCTCCAAATAGTCAAGGCCGCTGTGTCGAGATTTGAGCTCCCGTGGCAAATGTTTGCTAAAAGTGATTCCTGTCCATTTTCATGTAAAGAAATATATGCCCTTCCAGAAAAACGATGTTTCCAATTTTTCCTTGGCGTTTTAACGTCACAATGACGTCACCAAATGACGTACCAACTTTTTCTCAGAAATGAATATTGTATCTTTTCTTACAAATAAAATAAGCAAATTTGTATGTTTTATTTGGTCGTGAAGTGGTTTGAAACATTTTGATGAGATATATATATTGTTAATGCAATTCTAGCCTTCATGTAACGTAAAAATGACGTCATTTTGACGTTAATTCGATAAAATTTAAATTATGTGCGAAAACAATTGCAAATTACTAATAATTTGACCGTGCCATGTACATTTATTATATACAATATGTTTAATGGAAAAACCAATACTAACGGCGTATAGCTACCCATCTTGCTAAGAAATCCAGTGCACATTCTGATCGGAATCGGCACCGCTTAACAAAACATTAGTTTAAGCCGCTGTGTCTAAATTTTGGCTCCCGTGGTAAATGTTTGGTTAAAGAGTTTCCTTTGGAATTTTATACAGAGCTATATATGCCATTTAAAATAAAAGATGTTGTTCCAATTTTTTATTCCAAACATTAATGTCAAAATGACGTCACAAAATGACGTAAGCTCTTTTCTAATCAAATTAGGTGGATTTTATTGATGTTTTTTTTCGATGCGCTTATAGTGGCATTTAATGCTTACTTTTAAGGCAGAGGGGTTAAATATGCCTATGGCAAAACTAAAATGCAATTTTGATTCTATGTAGGCGCAACTGCTACGTGAAAGTGACGTTGGTTTGACGTCTTTTTGTTAGAATAAGAAATAAACTACACAAGAAAATTAGGTGGATTTTATTGAAGTTTTTTTTTTTTTTTTTTTTTTTAGCTCACCTGAGCCGTTAGGCTCACAAGGTGAGTTTATAGGATGGCCATGATCCGCCGTCCGTCGTCCGTCCGTCGTCCGTTCACAATTTCAAAGATCTTCTTCTCTGAAACCGCTTGGCCAACCAAAGCCAAATTTTATATGAAGCATCTATAGGAAGGGGGAACCAATGTGTATATAAAAAATCCAGGTCACATGACCAAGATGGCCGCCATGCCCATATATGGTAAAAACCCTTCAAAAATCTTCTTCTCCAGAACCGGTGGACTGATTTCAACGAAACTTGGCATGAAGCATTGATGGCTCACTCACTACAATGTATATATAAATCATGACCCTGTGATGACCTTGACCTATTTTACGGCAAGGTCAACATAGGTCGCCAATGCATTTGAATGGGGAAAACTTTTAAAATGTCATTTAAATTGAATGTCTTGCAGGAAATGGGCAGTAGGACTGAATATTAATGATTCTGAAAAAAATTGGACCCCAGGGGCTCATATGCCCCCACCCCGGGGCAATATACATGTATATTACCATAATACCGTATTCAAACATCATCTCCTATGAAACCGGTTGGCCAATCAAAGCCAAATTTTATGTGAAGCATCAATAGGAAGGGGTAATCAATGTATATATAAATAATCCAGGTCACATGACCAAGATGGCCGCAATGCCCATATATGGTAAAAACCCTTCAAAAATCTTCTTCTCCAGAACTGGTGGATCGATTTCAAAGAAACTTGGCATGAAGCATCGATGGCTAAAGTACTACAAAGTATATATAAATCATGACCCTGTGATGACCTTGACCTTTTTTTACGGCAAGGTCAACATAGGTCGCCAATGCATTTGAATAGGGAAAACTTTTAAAATGTCATTTAAAGTGAAAGTCTTGCAGGAAATGGGCAGTAGGACTGAATATTAATGATTCTGAAAAAAATTTGGACCCCAGGGGCTCATCTGCCCCCACCCCGGGGCAATATGTTTATTACCATAATATTCAAACATCTTCTCCTCTGAAACCGCTTGGCGAATCAAAGCCAAATTTTATGTGAAGCATCTATGGAATGGGGGAATTAATGTATATATAAATTATCTAGTTCACATGACCAAGATGGCTGCCATGCCCATATATGGTAAAAACACTTCAAAAATCTTCTTCTCTGAATCTGATGGTTCGATTTCAAAGAAACTTGGTATGAAGCACCAAAGGCTGAAGTACTACAATGTATATATAAATCATGACCCTGTGGTCACCTTGACCTATTTTACGACAAGGTCAACATAGGTCGCCAATGCATTGGAATGGGGAAAACTTTTAAAAAGTCATTTGAGGTGAAAATCTTGCAGGAAATGGGTAGTAGGACTAAATATTAATGATTCTGAAGAAAAAAAATGGACCCAAGGGCTCATATGCCCACACCATGGGGCAATATACATAAATATTACCATAATATTCAAACATCTTCTCCTCTAAAACCACTTGGCCAATTGAAGCCAAATTTTATGTGAAGCATCTATAGGATGGGGGAACCAATGTATATAATAATAATCTAGGTCACATGACCAAGATGGCCACCATGCCCATATATGGTAAAAACCCTTCAAATATCTTCTCTGAAACCAATAGATTGATTTCAGTGAAACTTGGCGTGAAGCATCCATGGCTATAGTACTACAATGTATATATAAATCATGACCCTGTGATGACCTTGACCAAGTTTATGGCAAGGTCAACTCGCACTGCGCGCTCGTAATTTGCTCTGCTTTACAACTGACCTTCAAACAGTGATATATTACTCAACGATTCACTTCTAGAGCTGATCTGTTTCTTAATTAAAGACGCGCTTTCTTTAAATATAAACAATCAGGTTGGTTTGATCATACATAATGGCCAAGTGTTTGAGTCATGTTTGGTCTGGTCAATGTCTCTTCTGTGTATTTAGCCAGTACTGTATGGAGCTGAAAGTGCCTTGCTCAATGTCACTACACAGAAATGATAAGTATCGAACATGATTTGCAAATGAAGTACAAAAACACACATATCAGTGACAGAAGACCATAAAAAGAAGAACAACATAGTGTTCTTGAATGCGATGATACTGTAAGCTACTTAAGCTTACTTAAACGAACAGGATGCCGGCGTAAACTGGTTTGTGCTTGGTCTCTGGTCTTGTAGGGTCCAGGCTAAATCAGAGGTTGAACAAAATAATCAAGTCTTGTTCTCAGTTAACGAGTTTTATTTTTTAACTCTTTATTCTCAAATTCAGTAAATTATTCTTGCGTAATACTAGAGCTAGTTTTCTAGCTTTCAACAGCTATTAGCGTTTAGCAAGAATTAATACAAATAAAACCTCTGCGAAACGGAACGACAGCTTGACAAGCTTCTGAAAAACTCCGATTTCGAGACAGACAAGTTACCAGAACACGAATAAAAACTGGCAGGCCCTTGAAATATTAAATCTTGTTATTTAAAATACAGGAAAGCATCTACTAACATCTTCTGTTAGATTCTTGTACACTGGAATTCAATAGATAAACTAGAATTGTTAAACCGCCAGATAGGTTTTCCTGTGTAAGGGCCACGGACGCGTCCCTGAATGTTCAAGTGACAACTTTGCAAGATTGTCAAACTAGCGTTCCTCTCGCAGCATTATAGTCTCGGGCGGAGGAGCAGGAAGCAGTGTCCACCAATCGCAACAGCGGATTTCAGTCCGGCAATCCGGTCGTCCAACCAGATAACCAAACGGATTCCCTGTCGAGATCGGAGACGGCCGGGCCAAAAATAGAACCGTGCCCGGATTCCCTGGCATGTCGAAACACACAAGTTTTAGAAGATTTTAGATCAGCTTCGACTCTCTCCGCTGAACAGAATTTAACAAAGAATCATATGAAATGTAATTTAGTTTAAGTTTGTTCATAGTGCTTAGCAAATATCAATTTGAATTTTCGAGCCAAACAAACTTGACGGACGACGCAGGATGCGACAACTACGCGCCCCAAATAGTGCTACTTAGTTTGAGTTAAAATTCATTGTAAGTTAATTTAAAAATTATAAATTTGTACTTAAATTCCCTTAAATGTTTCAGATTTTAGGATTTTGGTACAAAATATTACAACTTATATGTTTATCTTTAAAACTAATACTTGTACAAGGGGAATTCCCCGATCAGTCAGAATCCAAGATGGCGGCGATGGAAAAGTTTTGAAATGTCACTGATAAAAATCAAGTTATTTCGCGGATTGTGGCTTCTATAAACAGTTCTGTAGATATGGATTAATGTTCCTGGTATGTGATTGTTCTGTTCCATCCAGTTCATGGTTTGAATAATAGCGTGAATTTCTGCTGATTTCGTCTTTGAAAAGTTCCCATCGTGAATATAAACATTAGGCTAATTTGACACAACACTTTTTATGGCACTTTTAAATAACACTATAGCACTTTTGATATTTTGTATGAGTTGAAAAGCAGAGAATGTCCAGTGAGTCTCATGTAAGCAGCTCTAAGCTTCACGATTTAGGCCAAAAAAAAAAAAAAAATGTTTCTCAGGCACCGCCGCATCTGTTTGAAACCCCCCGCATTACCCCTTTTTATCGTCTCGGAAAAAAAAAAAAAAAAAAAAATAGCGCATCTGTTTCAAACCTTCGTTTTTGTCTTTGGCGATCAAGGAGAACCAAGCGCTTGCAAAGAGGCACGGAAAGCGTCTTCATGATTTTGGGTTAATACAAAACATTTTTTTTTTATGGACGGAAACATTTTTACTTTCGGATTCAAGACGTTTCGTCCCAAGGTTGTTTCGGTCCAGTTTGTAACACGTATGGTGGAATGGGTGTACCCTTAGAGGGTAGGGTAGGGAGTAACCCTAGTAGAGGAGGATGGTTCACTAGTAGGGTGGGTGTATCCTAGGAGCTAAGGTAGTGTGGAACCCTGGTAGGTTAGGGTAGTACAAGGCGCCGTTTTACCCTTATATATTCCTGTATTGTATTGCAGTTAAAGGCGTTTATGTGCGGATGAATTCACTAATAAAAAGATCGTTTGCAGGGAATTCGCCAAGGTTCAGTTTTCTTACAGTTTCTCTTAATGGTAAAAAATAAAATAAAAATAAAGCCGTTGTCAGGCGTTTGCCAAGGTGCGATTTTCTAACAGTTTCTCTTTATTGTACATTGAGAATAATTAATCGTAATTATCTTTTGCATATTTAAAACTGACAGAACAGGTTTTCTAATAGAAAGCATAATGTGTTTACGAACCGTGTCGGCTGTGTGTATATTCACGAGTGATAATTGCCATTTCAGTAATTTCTAGACTGACACAATCCACCGCTCGCGAAGCGTGGTTGACACATTGTTTTCTTAAGATTAGCCATAAAAGTTGTGAAAATAAGCCAAAAGCACTAGGGGATTATCGATAGACCATAACGAGACGGTAAACACAGGCTGCTGTAGGCTATTTATGACACCTGTTACGCAACGTTGCTCACTTTCGATGGCGACACAAACCAAAGATTTTCTAAGCATTGGGACACCTATATCTTGTATAATTCTATCCGATCAGAAAATGCATTTGTGCTTTCTCGATTAAGAACGGCGAATTAAAACAATTGTAAATAAAGCAATGACACTTGTCCGCGTTAAATAATCCGGGTGCGCCAATAAGTCAAAGGCGGAACTCTATCATACAACATCAACAGCAACATTAGCGTGGTGCCATGGACGCTTTTTGCTTGGCGCGACAGCGTCAAGCAATTGAGACGGAACGAGGATTTCTCCTCAATCTGTGGGGTATTTCCTTCAATCTATGGGGTTTCCCTTTGACATCCAGTGGCCTGGTTCCAGTCGCAATGTTTTGCTACACTTCTTGCATAATAAAGCAATTGAAGACGGAAACCAGACTTGCTCTCTGCTTTTTTTTATTAGGACTTGTGGGAAGAATGACGTAGTTGGATCTAAAATTAAACATTTAGCTGGCGTTCTGGACGGATAATGCTAAAACCCGGAACTTTGTCCTAGGTCCGACCAGGTACGAAAGCTTGAAATGGAAGTGTTCATGACCGATGCGATCCGTCGAGTTACCGAAAAACTCCACAAACCTACGAAAAACCACAACGCACGGACAAATAATGGTATATACAGACTAGCCAAGCGTTCCTTTTAACAAGGAAAATTTATTTCACATTCAGTCGTTGTAGATCGTTTTTAATTGACTAAAATATGGAAACAAGCAAAATTTCACTTTTGTTTATTCCATTTTACAAGGACTCCGCGATAAACCGCCAATTTGCTTGGTTACGCAAATAAACACACCGTAAAGGCGCTTTTCCCCACCCACAAAAACTACAGAAACTGTGATCAGCCTGGTCCGACTCAGTAGATTTGCATTACGCGCCTCACCTATAACGTGCATGCGACTTGTGGACCCCGACCAGCGCCTTTATTATAACGGGTCTGAAGTGTACACTAGTAGGGTGGGGTGCGTGTACCCTGAGAGGGTAGCGTATGGAGGAACCCTAGTAGGGCATGATGGTTCACTAGTAGTAGGAGTACCCTAGGAGAGAACGATAGGGGAAACCCTAGTAGGGTATGGTGGTACACTAGTAGAGTGGGTGGCAATCACTGAAAGGTGAATTGAGGATCTGTCATCAGGACAACAATTCTGTAATAATCCATTGTTGGTGGTGTTCTCATGGACCTGAATTGTTATTAGCTGTAAAAGTCATGGAATAAATGATTTAACGTCGAAACCGCCTGAAACATGTATCGGACAAGCAAGGATCGAAACGTCCACGAAACAATTTCGTTTCGCTCAAAAAACAAAAACAAGTTTTGATAAGTTTAACCTCGTTTCCGGACTTACTTTCACTTTCCACCTACGTGAATGGAGAGCTCACGAAACTCATAATTTTTACTTGTTTAATGGAATTGTTAGTCAAAAGTAAGTAAATTATGGTGTTTTGTATGTTGTATTCAAATTAGCAATAGCAATATTTCTGGCTTATTCTGCGTAGAAGTTGAGATTGATTTGAGCGTTCGACCGATCGCAAATTCGTATTGTCTTGCATTGTATCGTAATGTTCCGCCGTCGATTTATCGATGCACCTCGTTTTAACCCCGAGAAAGGGTATTACCACCACCAGAGTGACCAGACCCCAATGATAGAACTACACTGTCTGCCACCAACCATCACCTTGGCATATTTACTGTATTCCTATCACTGAGGTTGTTGTTTTTGGAGAAGAGAAGCCAGTGCTTGCTGAGCACCAAGTAAGGTAGCCACTGATACCATTTCTAAAGTCTTTGGTATGACCCAGCTGGTATCGAACGCACAAGCTCCGACTTCCAAAGCCAACTCTGTAACCATTATGCCAGATGAGAGTCTGGTATTTCGACAGGAACATCATAATAGAAAATACAACCCACAGGTAAAGCTATGTACGTTGTACAGTGGTATATTTGTTTTCGTATTTTTGATTTAAGACAGATTATGGGTGATGCAGCTCTAGTGCATACCCACAATCTATTTTTTGAGCAAAATTAGAAAAATAATTTTTTTACGTATGTTTTCCAGATGCCAAAAAAAAAAAAGTGGCCTCATCTGTTTTTTGGTGGGAAAAAAAAAAAAAAAAAACCTGCCTGCCTCATCTGTTTTTTCCAAAAATGGCCTGAGAAACAATTGTATATTTTTTTTTGGCCTTAGGTGAATAAGATTTGAGAAGTTAAGGACAATGTGACATGCATGCACAGATGCAGGCATGTTACAATACCTTCCTCTGGTCTAAAAAGATTATTTACTATTAATGTGAAACATACCGGCAAATTCGAAAAGTCATCCGTAGAGGTTATTGATTTATTAACAGGACATCCATCTTGTGGATTTAATTAGGTTCACTCTATCAGTTAGTTGAAGTTCACCATTTACTACTAACTAGTTTGCAAATTGTCATGTAAATAGTATATATATTTTACGTGAAACAGTTAACGACCAGCAGCAGTTTTTGTTTCATTTAAAAAGAAGTACGGACTCTTCGCTTAGGCTTTAATACGAAATATTTTTCAAACTTCTAAGGTCATTTAGTGCACATTATATATGAACGTAGGCACTAATTGCACAAACCTTATTTTTCACATGAATTATGAATCTTAGACACAACCTACGACTGAAATATCGCCCCCTACAAAACGGGATACCTTTGGCATTTGAACTTTCAAAATAATCCACCGTTTATGCTTGTGTGACGTCATTTTTCAAACACTGAGGTCATTTTGACGTTATTGTTACAAATAATTTATATTCAAAACCAGCATGTTAATTTTATGTTCAAATGTGTTGTTTTTAGCTCGCCTGCACGAAGTGCACAGAGCTATTGTTGTCACCTCGGTCGTCCGCGTTTACGTTTACGTTTACGTCCGCGTCACACTTTCGGTTAAAGTTTTTAAAATTGTTATATCTTGATAGTCACTGACCAGAAATCATTCATATTTGGAACATTGCTGCATATGAGGGTCCTCTGTGATTTAGTGTGAAGGGACCCGTGGGGTCGTGCCTGGGGGCGGCGCTAGAGGTCAATGTCTAGAACACCTTTGTACAATGCTCAGATGCTGTGTTAGTTTCTCATCAACTGTAAAGCCTAGAACTGTCAAACCTTACATAAGGCTTATCCTCGATGTCCCGACTTTGCACCCATATTGACCTACTGACCTTGACCTATATTTCATGCTCCAGTGACTTTGTCATTTTTGAAGCCAACCCTTAATATCTCATCAACTATAAAGCCTACAACCATCAAACCTTGCATATGGCTTCTCCTCGATGTCCCGATTCGGCGCTTACATTGACCTACTGACCTTGACCTATATTTTATGCTCCAGTGACTTTGTCATTTTTTAAGCCAACCCTTAATATCTCATCAACTATAAAGCCCACAACCATCAAACCTTGCATATGGCTTCTCCTTGATGTCCCAACTTTGCACCCACATTGACCTACTGACCTTGACCTATATTTCATGCTTCAGTGACTTTGTCATTTTTTAAGCCAACCCTTAATATCTCATCAACTATAAAGCCTACAACCATCAAACCTTGCACATGGCTTCTCCTCGATGTCCTGACTTGGCACCCACATTGACCTACTGACCTTGACCTATATTTCAATAATCATGCTCCAGTGACTTTGTCTTTTTTTAAGCCAACCCTTAATATCTCATCAACTATAAAGCCTACAACCATCAAACCTTGCATATGACTTCTCGATGTCCTGACTCGGCACCCACATTCACCTAGTGACCTTGACCTATATTTCGTGCTCTAGTGACTTTGTCATTTTTGAAGCCCACCCTGAATATCTCATCAACTATAAAGCCTACAACCATCAAACCTTGCATATGGCTTCTCCTCGATGTCCTGACTTTGCACCTACATTGACCTACTGACCTTGACCTATATTTCATGCTCCAGTGACTTTGTCATTTTTTAAGCCAATCCTTAATATCTCATCAACTATAAAGCCTACAACCATCAAACCTTACATATGACTTCTCCTCGATGTCCTGACTCGGCACCCACATTCACCTAGTGATCTTGACCTATATTTTGTGCTCTAGTGACTTTGTCATTTTTGAAGCCAACCCTTAATATCTCATCAACTATAAAGCCTACAACCATCAAACCTTGCATATGGCTTCTCCTCGATGTCCCGACTTTGCACCCACATTGATCTAGTGACCTTGACCTATATTTCGTGCTCTAGTGACTTTTTCATTAAAGTATTTAGAAGTCTATATCTCTTGAACATGTTGATGGATCAAGTTGATATTTTGCATGTTGGTAGATATTGGTCTGAAGTTTTATGCAGTACCATCATGACCCACCCTGGGTGACCTTGAGGTCAAGGTCACAGACTTAGATTTTTTTTGTTAAAGTTTTCAGAAGTCTATATCTCTTGAACATGTACATGGATCAAGTTGATACTTTGCATGTTGGTAGATATTGGTCTGAAGTTTTATGCTGTACCATTATGACCCACACTGGGTGAACTTGAGGTCAAGGTCATGGCCTTAGAAATTTTTGGTTAAAGTTTTGGGTTATAGATTTTTGAAGTCTATATATCTATGTTGATGGATCAAGTTGAAACTTTGCATGTTTGTGGATATTGGTCTGAAATTTTATGCTGTACCATCACAACCCACCTGAGCGACCTTGAGGTCAAGGTCATGAGTCATAGATTTTGATAAGTTTAGTGGCAAAGCACAAGTCAGGCGAGCTACGCTGTCCTGCGACAGCTCTTATTATTAATTTAACAGCTAATCGAACTATTCAAGGATATTACAATCAAGTAAATAGCCCGAAGTTAATAATTTTGGTAAAATAACTGCACACGTCACTTTATGACGGAACGTCGCATTAAGGTCAAAACAATTTTAAAAATTAGAAACACCTTTTTTCTGATAGGGAATATATATTTTCTACAAGAAATATCTTGTTTGCAACCTTTTACCAAAAATACAAACAAGACTACACAGCGACATGTATGTGACGTCACTTTGACGTTAAAACAACATGAAAAAATTGGAAACATCTTTTTTCTTAAATAGAATATATTTTTCTACAAGAAAATGCATGATTCCCACTTTTAGCAAAAAATTTGCCACGGGATTACACAGCGGCCTTGACTAAAATGTTAATGCTTGCTCCCCAGCTCCCTGAAAATAAATGACCTTCTCTCCAGATCCATAAGACACCTGGCAGGGCCCCAGGGTGAGGATGAGGAACTTATCAGCTTTTAAATTCATTGGTGTAATAGGAGCAGAGCGTCGCGCCAAAGGTGGTGCCTTATTTCATATTAATTTAGGTCACATGACCAAGATGGCCGCAATGCCCATATATGGTAAAAACCCTTCAAAAATCTTCTCTGAAACCAATCGACTGATTTCAAGGAAACTTGGCGTGAAGCATTGATGGCTAAAGTACTCCAATGTATATATAAATCATGACCCTGTGATGACCTTGACCGTTTATGGCAAGGTCAACATGATGGGTTGCCTATGCATTTGAATGGGGGAAAACTGTTAAAAATGTCATTTGAAGGGAAAAGCCAGCAGGAAATTGGCAAAGATAATTCTGAAAAAAGAAAATGGCTCAAGGACTTGATCTGCCCCTGCACTGGGGTTAAATACCATAACATTCAAACATGTTTATTGGTATATGCAGCAGATCTCAGGTGAGCGTTTACAGGACCATTGGTCCTCTGGATTTTTTTTTTTTTGGGAGGGGGGGGGGGGCACAGTAGCATCATTTTCTAATCTTTGATTGCAGATACTGTTTTATCAAAGATTTTAATGTACATTATACCTTCACAGATTGCTCCAACAATAGACAAGACTGGAAAGACTATATATTATTTAAAATGAACAAAAAAAAAAAAAAAGACATGTCTATCTTCCCATTTTTAAATAGTTATTGAAGAGTAGGAGCACAGCAAAGAAAGAAAAAAAAATTTAAGGCCTTTCATGTACCATGGTGTAGTTGTAATAAAATACTTGTATATGGTAGAATTTGTAGCTAGATTCATTTTGCTTACTTAATAATAAGTTCGCTTAAAAATACACCAAATTAGTTATTTCCAAGAACCCTTGGTAAGTGAAGGATTTTTAATTTGCTTTGTTCATAAAGACAGGTATTTACAATTTTTACATGGGATAATGTATAAAAGTAACTTGCAGTGATAAGAAACTTGTTTTTCCTACTTTTTGTTTCCTTGTGTATTTCTAGGACATTCTATCCATTTTGGGCTGTGATAAAGACCTTAGCAGAGAAACTGGCTGTACTACACATGAACTTGGTGAAGACCTGGACAGATCTCATGAAAGATATTGTCAGATATGCCGAGGAACAACAGAAGAAACACAAAGCAGTAAGTTATGCTTCTACAGCCTGCTATATAACCTACATGGATACTAACAAATTCTAGTTCACAAAAATGTAGTATTGAGCCTATGGTTAACAGGACCAGTTACAAGTAGTTAAGCTTCACCTCCCTTAAATCTCATCAGATGATCCTAGGTAATAAGACACCTAATAGGTTGCAGTTTGGCCATTGTCACTGTCCGTTGATTTATCAGTATCTTGGAGTTAAAATATATTTCTCTGTATCAGTGATAGCAGTGAGGTAGAAACTCTGCAAAATGATTGAGACATACTCTTCAACCACACACCTTGACCTGGTGCTCTAGACCTTCATGTCATTGTTCGTTGTCTTTGTAAAGATTAACTTAAGTGCATAATTGACCAGTTATAGTTCCAGGCATGAAGCCTTGCAATTGACCTTAACATGCTATCCAAGCTAGCTCTTTCACCCATTGACCTCCACAGATAGTTCAGTGCCCATAACATTTTTTTCACACTTGAAGCCCATGCAGGACTAAAGATTGATTCCCATAATCCTTCTCATTTCTTTCATGAAGATTTTATCATAAAATTTTTTTACTGGCATTTTTCCATTCTTTTTATTAGCTCACCTGAGCCGTCAGGCTCACAAGGTGAGCTTATAGTATACCCATGCTCCGTCGTCCGTCCGTCGTCCGTCCGTCGTCCACCATTTTCAAAGATCTTCTTCTCTGAAACAGCTTGGCCAATCAAAGCCAAATTTTACATGAAGAATCTATGGGAAGGGGGAACCAATGTGTATATAAATAATCCAGGTCACATGACCAAGATGGCCGCCATGCCCATATATGGCAAAAACCCTTCAAAAATCTTCTTCTCCGGAACCACTGGACCGATTTCAACCAAACTTGGCATGAAGCATCGATGACTCAAGTACTACAATGTGTATATAAATCATGACCTTGCGGTGACCTTGACCTATTTTACGGCAAGGTCAACATAGGTCGCCTTTGCTTTTGAATGGGAAAAATTGTTAAATTGTCATTTAAAGGAAAAATCTTGCAGAAAATGAGCAGTAGGACTGAATATTAATGATTCTGAAAAAAATTGGGCACCAGGGGCTCATCCGCCCCCACCCCGGGGCAATATACATGTATATTATCATAATATTCAAACATCTTCTTCTCTGAAACCGCTTGGCCAATCAAAGCCAAATTTTACATGAAGCATCTATGGGAAGGGGGAACCAATGTGTATATAAATAATCCAGGTCACATGACCAAGATGGCCGCCATGCCCATATATGGTAAAAACCCTTCAAAAACTCTCTTCTCCGGAACCACTGGACCGATTTCAATGAAACTTGGCATGAAGCATCGATGACTCAAGTACTACAATGTATATATAAATCATGACCCTGTGATGACCTTGACCTTTTTTACGACAAGGTCAACATAGGTCGCCAATGCATTTGAATAGGGAAAACTTTTAAAATGTCATTTAAAGTGAAAGTCTTGCAGGAAATGGGCAGTAGGACTGAATATTAATGATTCTGAAAAAAAAATGGACCCCAGGGGCTCATCTGCCCCCACCCCGGGGCAATATACATGTATATTACCATAATATTCAAACATCTTCTCCTCTGAAACCGCGTGGCGAATCAAAGCCAAATTTTATGTGAAGCATCTATGGAATGGGGGAATTAATGTGTATATAAATTATCTAGTTCACATGACCAAGATGGCTGCCATGCCCATATATGGTAAAAACCCTTCAAAAATCTTCTTCTCCGAATCTGGTGGATCGATTTCAAAGAAACTTGGCATGAAGCACCAATGGCTGAAGTACTACAATGTATATATAAATCATGACCCTGTGGTGGCCTTGACCTATTTTATGACAAGGTCAACATAGGTCGCCAATGCATTGGAATGGGGAAAACTTTTAAAAAGTCATTTGAGGTGAAAATCTTGTAGGAAATGGGTAGTAGGACTAAATATTAATGATTCTGAAAAAAAAATGGACCTAAGGGCTCATATTCCCATACCCGGGGCAATATACATGTATATTACCATAATATTCAAACATCTTCTCCTCTAAAACCACTTGGCCAATTGAAGCCAAATTTTATGTGAAGCATCTATAGGATGGGGGAACCAATGTATATATTAATAATCTAGGTCGCATGACCAAGATGGCCGCCATGCCCATATATGGTAAAAACCCTTCAAATATCTTCTTCTCTGAAACCAATAGATTGATTTCAATGAAACTTGGGGTGAAGCAACCATGGCTATAGTACTACAATGTACATGTATATATAAATCATGACCCTGTGATGACCTTGACCAAGTTTATGGCAAGGTCAACATGGGTTGCCCATGCATTTGAATGGGAAAAACTGTTAAAATGGCATTTGAAGGGAAAATCCAGCAAGAAATTGGCAAATGGACAGAATATTGATTATTCTGAAAAAAGAAAACGGCTTCATCTGCCCCTGCACTGGGGTTAAATACCATAATATTCAAACATGTTTATTGGTATATGCAGCAAACTCAGGTGAGCGTTTACAGGACCATTGGTCCTCTGGTTCCAGAAGAGCATTTGTCAGTTAGTGGTGAAAGAAATGTGCACCCAGTACTGGGAGGCTTGCCCAGGAACAGTGTAGTTAGAATGACTGACTGTTCCACATGACCTTAGTGGAAACAATTAACCTGTGCTATACAAGGGTGGTATGGGGTCTGTCTGCCCCCACCCCGGGGCAATTTACATGTATATTACAGTGATATTCAAAGATCTTCTTCTCTGAAACTGCTTGGCCAATCAAAGCCAAACTTTATGAGGAGTATTGTTAGAAAGTGGGAATGAAAATATATATAAATGGTCAATGTCACATGACCAAGATGGCTGTCATATCTATAAATAGCAAAAACCTTTAAAAATCTTTTACTCCAGAACCAGAAGGCCTATGATTTTGAAACTTGGCATGAAGCATCAGGCAATGGAGCTCTACAAAGTTTATATACAGTGCTCTTAAATTCAATTACCCACTTTTTATTTTCCGCGATGATAAAATGCATTTTTTCACGGCGGAATCAGCTCGAAATTTCGCCAAACAAAAGAAAAAATACTCGTGAAATCGATTTTTTTTTTCGCCGCAAAATACGGCGAATGGTGAAATACGAGGAAATTTCGCGAGGAAACTTAATATTTCGCGATGAAGACAGGTAAGGTATATTTAAGACAGGTAAGGTATAATTTTCTTCTTCACCGCGTTTCATCGCGAAAAATCCACCTGATTTGAATTGGACATCATGTCCAACGGTAAGTATACGTTGTAATTTTTTTCAACTTACTTTGAGCGTAGAGTATTTTCGACGGTGTATTTTACCTTCAAAGCACACGTTAAAAGAGAGAGAAAAAATAATGCAATTGAACCTTCTCTCGTCACTATCGTTCTAGATGATATTTTTGTCAGACGATTCTTTGACGCGATTTAGCTACGTGACTGGATAAATAGATTTGTTTATTTGGCAACGCAACTTTTGATTGCTCATAATTGGTTTGAACGTCACGTGCCGATTGTACAGTCAAGGGTCAAAAGTAATTCCAAAATGTCGGACTTCATGTATGAGACTCCTAAGAAGTAAACACGTACATGTAGTGTGCAGAACGATCTACATCGCTCATGGTAAGAGGTAAAAAATTATGCTGGCGTGGCTTACTTTGATCATCACTGAATCCTGTTCACGATTTGCGCATGCAGGTGCGTCCGTAGAAATATTATCATTCGTGTACTGTACACGAGCATGCATTTGGGGGATGAAAATTACATGATATCCTAAAGATATCGGCGTTTTTCTAAACTGAATCAAAAGAAAAAAATAGTAAAAGATACATGCATGGTAGACATACGAAAACTTGCCCATGCATTAAAAAGAGATTTTTAGCTTTAAAGATTGAAAACTTTTCAGAAGAAAGATTTTGATATTTTTCTTATTTTTGCTCAAACATAGATTGCGGGTACACGTTAGAAACACCTCGGCGAGGCGGTTCTAACGAGTACCCACAATATATGTTTTCAAGCAAAAATAAGAAAAATGGGTACACCCCTGCATACCCCAGTTTTGCTATATAAAAATGGGGTTTAGGGGGGTATACATTACACGAATATGTTTTCGTGATGGAGTCACCGTCGTCAAACAAAACTTGAAATTTCACCGAGTTGTCCGTTGCTTAGCATCCAGTTAAAAAGAAGTATGTTCAAATCTGAATTTGGCACCCCGGTGGGCCATGTAATGAACTACCACAATGACCGCAGCACTTTTCAAGCAAGAAACATATGCATGGATGGCCAAACATAACCACTTTATGATTGACTAGGTTGATCACTTTTCTGATAATTGTCTTTGTCAAAATTGTCATAAATTATTGGGAAATTTTTTTTTTTTTCTTTCAGGACTATGAGGCATCTAGCACCCGTGTGAAGTGTCCAGCAGGAAGCGGTTGCTATGTCCCGACATGACTGAAAGCCATGACTGAGACGTAAAGCCACAACAAAATAACTTTTTTTTTTTTTCAAAAGATATGCATGACCTTTTACTTCCATATATTGTTTCGGGAAGACAGCCGGAACTTACCGTTTCGATCCCTTTCGATGTGTTTACCTTTTATAAGTCCGCATTTTACTAGTATTACAAGCTATTGAGTCACGTTAATGTACATGTAAGAACACATATGTCACACTAACATTTCCGCTACTAACGAAAAGGCAGGCTGGTTGTGGATGCTGTGATTCTCCATCCAATAGACTTCAACTACGACGATCGAAACTGGAACGCCAACCGTGTCATAAATGCATGCAGTTTTAGAGATCCGAACAACATCCAGACAAGGTTAGAATCCTCCCGCCCCAGCTTTCTGACCCAAATGCATGCACAAGTAAATGTATATAAAGTTTATGTGACTGCGACGTCAAGGTGACATTCAGTCTCCACAATCTTGCATGAATTTTAATAATGATTCAAGATACCTTCTTGATCAGTCAACGTATATCGCAGACATGTATATACTCGAGGACAAAATGTCTTTAATATGCTTTTAAAACCTTTCTATATCAAGCAACTGACCAAACCTGATCAACCATTGGTGAACCAACAGAACACTAAAACCAATAATAACTGTCTTTTTCTTTGTATCTTTTTAGCTCACCTGAGCCGTCAGGCTCACAAGGTGAGCTTATAGTATACCCATGCTCCGTCGTCCGTCCGTCCGTCGTCCGTCCGTCGTCCACCATTTTCAAAGATCTTCTCCTCTGAAACCGCTTGGCCAATCAAAGCCAAATTTTACATGAAGCATCTATGGGAAGGGGGAACCAATGTGTATATAAATAATCCAGGTCACATGACCAAGATGGCCGCCATGCCCATATATGGTAAAAACCCTTCAAAAACTCTCTTCTCCGGAACCACTGGACCGATTTCAACCAAACTTGGCATGAAGCATTAATGGCTCAAGCACTACAATGTATATATAAATCATGACCCTATGATGCTCTTGACCTATTTTACGGCAAGGTCAACATAGGTCGCGAATGCATTTGAATGGGAAAATTGTTAAATTGTCATTTAAAGGAAAAGTCTTGCAGAAAATGAGCAGTAGGACTGAATATTAATAATTCTGAAAAAAAATTGGGCACCAGGGGCTCATCCGCCCCCACCCCGGGGCAATATACATGTATATCTCCATAATATTCAAACATCTTCTCCTCTGAAACCTCTTGGCCAATCAAAGCGAAATTTTATGTGAAGCATCAATAGGAAGGGGTAACAAATATGTATATGAAAAATTCAGGTCACATGACCAAGATGGCCGCCATGCCCATATATGGTAAAAAACGTTCAAAAATCTTCTTCTCCAGAACCGGTTGACCGATTTCAACGAAACTTGGCACGAAGCATCGATGGCTCAAGCACTACAATGTGTATATAAATCATGACCCTGTGATGACCTTGACCTATTTTACGGGAAGGTCAACATAGGTCACCAATGCATTTGAATGGGGAAAACTTTTAAAATGTCATTTAAAGTGAAAGTCTTGCAGGAAATGGGCAGTAGGACTGGATATTAATGATTCTGAAAAAAATTGGACCCCAGGGGCTCATGTGCCCCCACCCCGGGGCAATATACATGTATATTTCCATAATATTCAAACGTCTTCTCCTCTGAAACCGCTTGGCCAAACAAAGCCAAATTTTAAGTGAAGCATCTATAGAATGGGGGAATCAATGTGTATATAAATAATCTAGGTCACATGACCAAGATGGCCGCCATGCCCATATATGGTAAAAACCCATCAAAAATCATCTTCTCTTAAACCAATAGACTGATTTCAAGGAAACTTGGCGTGAGGCATCGATGGCTAAAGTACTCCAATGTATATATAAATCATGACCCTGTGATGACCTTGACCAAGTTTATGGCAAGGTCAACATGGGTTGCCTGTGCATCTGAATTGGGAAAACTGTTAAAATGTCATTTGAAGGAAAAAGCCAACAGGAAATTGGCAAATGGACAGAATATTGAAGATTCTGAAAAAAGAAAATGGCCCAAGGGCTTATCTGCCCCTGCACTGGAGTTAAATACCATAATATGCAAACATGTTTATTGGTATATGCAGCTGATCTCAGGTGAGCGTTTACAGGACCATTGGTCCTCTGGTTTTAAACAGCATTCACACTGTAGCTTATAAACCAAACGCGCACCGGGCGTATGAAAAATCTCAACACGCTGAAGATTTTGGAAGAATAAAAATTAATTTGTTCCTTTAACTCGCTTTAGCAGTCACACAGTAGCGCGTGACTGAGGCGTGTGCCGGACGTATAAAAATTAAAAAGGTTTTAGAGTACATTTGTGTTACATCCAAAACACGCTGTGCACGCGCTGCCGGCACACAGCAAACGTTTAATGCGCGTCTCACACAGGTTTTGGCCCCGCTACTGAAGCAATATCTTATCAAATCGGAACGCGCATGTAGCGTACACTGGCGTGCCTGAAACATGCGCCGAACGCATTCGAAGCGTACTCAACGTGCCTACAAAGCGCGTGAAACTTATTCGAAACTTTTAAGACACACGCCCGGAACACGCCGAGTTTCTTGAAAATTTTTAATCATGTTTAAATTTTTTGAGCCCAGACGCGCCTGGAGTGCGCAGCGACTTACAGCGACGTATATCAACGTGCTCCAAATATACATCAAGCGTAAAAACACGCGTATAACACGCTTTTAACGTGTCTCCGACGTGCTCCTGGCATATATTGAATTTTACAATTTTATCAACACGCCCGGTGCTCGTTTGGCTTATACGCTAATGTGTGAATGCTGTTTTATTCTTACACACTTCGCCTATATAGCAAATGATTAAAAACGTGTTATATTGTGCAACATTTCACTGGGCGAACAAGCGTGACGTTACTTTGCGCCATGTTCGTATGTATATTATAGTGTTCCGCCGTTGACTTATCGGCGCACCTCGTTCTAACCCCGAGTAAGGGTAATACCATCACCAGCCTACAATGATAGAATTACAGTAAAATACAGATTTTTTTAAACTTTTTGAAGAGACGAGAAGCTTGTTAGTACTTGCCTTGGGAATGCTGAGCGCCAAGATGTCATGTCCAGAATGACACTAAATACTAGAACCAGTCAACGTTATTGCGACGTCATGTCACGACGTCGCAATAACGTTGACTGGTTCTAGTATTATTCTAGTATTTAGTGTCATTCTGGACATGACACAAGCGAGGTAGCCACTGGTACCATCATTACCATGACAGCCCGGAGTCGAACCCACGACCTCCCATTCCCGAAGCGGACAATCTAACCATTACGCTATCGGGACCGGTGACGTCAGCCATCCCATCAATCACCGTTAGACGGTGTAACGTAACGTAATTTTATATTACTGATCATTCCAATGCGATACTTCTGTGGTGGTTCTTATTGTTTAATGTATTGTTGTTGTATTTTTGCTGTAAGCAGTGGTAAGCACATTATGTATGTTTTCATATTTTTAGTTAAAGAGTTTGTTTCAGTTCATCTTCATTTAAGGATTGAAATTCAGATTTTTTTTTTTTTCACTGGATGATGAAAAACATTAGGCTGTTTTAATGTCGGAGAAGCCCGAAGGGCTTCTCGGAGACATTAAAACAGCTAATGATTTTCATCATCCAGTGAAAGCTAAAATCTGAATTTCAATAATTATATTTACATTTTGTTTTATCAATCAAGTATCAGATTTTAAGATATCAGATATCACCGTTCAGTCTCATGTTGTTTGACATTAAATCCGACTTAACGTAACGTTGGAACAGCCAAAACGTCAAATTTTCGCGCCTAACGTCATGGCGATACGTGACCAACGTCACGACAACAAGAGTAAACAAACAACGTCACTGGACGGGTTTTGACGTCGCCCCGCCCGTAGGCGTGGCCTCTAGATCACGTTACTTAATGTTTTTCATTGGGAAATGAAGAACATCAAGAAAGATACTTTCATCTAGGGCGATTGCAATAAAAATGTAAATATACCAATTTGCAATTTGGAAATCAATCATACGTCTCGTAGATAATTGCAGTGATTTCCTTTTATTATTTCACGAGTTTAATCTTACCTTAAGAACATTACATGCTTAGGATCCAAACAGCATCATGAGCATCGCTATGGTACATGGGCGGCTCTGAAATTGGTCCCTGGATAACTGTATTTTGTAACACCTAAACAATATAGCTGTCTTTTGTAACGGACGAACACTTAAAACACATAGAACGTCCATCATTATGACATCGTAAGATTTAGGATAAATCTGCACACTATGTTTGCATCTGGGAAGTAAGAATAGAGGGATCAGGAATCGAATCCCAGCATAAACACCAGGCTGGAAAGGAACAATTATAACGCATCACAAACCTTATTTCCCCAACAAGACACAGGTAGAACATGATTACTAGCTCTTTCCCAACAAGTTAGCCATTCGGCTAGTCCCAATCAAAACCAAAGACAACGAGCGCAACAGAGAGGCAGGCAGAATAGACAGATATTGTAGCATGAAGAGCAATCACTATTGGGGCTCGAACCCACACCAGAAACAGCGATGAGTGTCGTCATTTATACATTCAAACATTTTGTCATCGTCTTCGTAAAGCAGGGTTTCTGACAATTTTAGTACGACGGCATGTCTCCCAAAAAGAACATTTCGAAATGGTTCATCCCAATCAAATAACGTACATGTATTTCACATATTAAGATCTGCGAAATAATGGTTAAGGTAGGCGGCAATGATCAGGAAATGGCACAATCAGAAAGTAATTCCCACTCTAAAACCAGAGGTGGGAAAACCTAAATTAACGAACTGTTACTTATAAAAAGAAAACATATTGTACTTAGAGGAATGAGCATGTTACCCAAACTTTACTTAAAATATGTAAACGTACAAAAGGTGCAAACACCACAAAAATTCAACACCAACACGTAAAACAAATAGTATCGCCTTGGAACAATCAGTAATGTATTACTGGCCTGCGTAACCTAGTTTTACAGGACTAAGGACTAGGACTCAGCAGCTGCAGTGGTTCACAACATTAAGTTTATATAGGGCAGAGTGCATGTTCAATAGCTTTAGTGTCCGTCACGGGTGGTTATTATGGTGGGGAAGGGGATATGTGCAGATGCAGATCGTGTCTTCATAAGGTCACGATCTCCTCTTTGTGTCTTGCTTCGTTTCTGTTGGTGAGCAGTAGTTCCAGGTGGTTGATGGTTCCCATACCTACCTGCGGCTATAGGAGAGATGCCCATGGTAAGAAGCTACAACATAAAACAGAGTTGTTATTAAATTAAAAACTTTTCCACACATTTCAACGTCATCATAGCATAGACAGGATTTCAGAACATCGTACTGCTACATGTATGTATTGCAACGTCGGCTATTTTATTTAGACTAACTTCACGTGCTACTTTGTTTAAACTTGTTGCCACGGGAACTACAGTGCATGGCCAATAACATGTTCTACTTACTACCGATATACATGTACATGTGTACATTCTATTCATGGTGTGCTGCTATTTTGCATGGAATATTGCATATGCTTTCTTTTAAATCACAGATCGCAGATTAAAAATTGAAGTCCTTTGCTTGATAAACACCTGAGAAATGACCAAATTTAGTGTAACCCATATATTAACTACAACAAATTTGGCGGTCTACTGTAGGCCTCTCAGATAGCAGAAATCCCCTTTAATAAAGCTCGTTTATAAAAACGGTGCATAACGGAAGCTTGCCCATGTAATTTACAGATTTTTTCAGCTGTAAAAATTGAGAAAAAAATCATTGGAATAACTTTTACCATTTTTTTTTATTTCTGCTCAAAACATAGATTGTTGGTAAACGTTAGAACCGCCTCGTCTAGAAACCGCTCAACCGCCTCGACGGAACCGCCGCGGCGAGGCGGTTCTATGCCGAGGCGGTTCTAACGAGTATCCACAACCTATGTTTTTTTAGCAGACATAAGAAAAATAGGTATATCCCTGCATACCCCAGTTTTGCTATATATAAAAGTGGGGTTCATAGGGGTATACATTACACGGACATGTTTTCGTGATGGTATACAAGACAGAATACTCCCGTCGGCATTCCACGATACATTTCCACGCGGAAATGGTGCAGTGTACGAAGTGCTGGTTAGCTAGCTGATCTAGTACTATACAAATCATGTTTGAAAATGGAACAACAGAGATATGGTGGAGGCAAGTTGGTAAGATTTAGGAAAAACCCATTTTCCTGTAAGTGGTAGAGAACTGAACAGACACATCAATCGTTTTGTAATAATTAGTCAATCACTGTAATTATACCAGAGAGCTTTATCGCCTTCATCAAACTAATTTTACATAATCTCTGAAAGATCCAAGCTAATTAACCAATTAAGACGAACAAAGTCATCTAATATTCCTTGGGGCAAAGCGGCTTTCTTGTTATCAAAATCAACATGACAAATACACAAAATCGACCATTGATGAAATTATTATAGATGCGTGTTCAACCACTAACTAATAAAAAAAAAAGAAAACGAATGAAAATGAAAATACATACCAATGAAATTAAAAATTAATAAAATAAATACTCTGCACTCGTTTTTTTTTTCGCCGCAAATCACCGCGAAACACCGGTCATGAAAATTCAACTCCACTGACAGGTGATAGTTCGTCTCTCACTAATGAGAAAGACCATCATTATTTCTTGAATAGTGCTGATGTGTGTTGGTGAGTTCTTTGATGGCTGACTAGGCCAATTCTGGCTCTAAACTGTCGGTTGCAAGTAGAGCAAGTCAATGTCATAGAGTCTGCTGGTGGCACATTTGTTTTGGCTTTGCGCTCTCTTCGCTTTCTTTCAGCTTCACAGATTCTCTTCTTTTCATAGAGAGCTGCTCCTTTGTTGATGAGACCTCGCCACTTTGATCGCTCCTGTGCAATCTGTTCCCAGGACCCCATTGGTATTTCGAAATCCTTCAGAGAGGCTTTGAGGGTGTCTTTGTAGCGTTTCTTCTGGCCACCTTGAGAGCGCTTTCCCTCCTGTAGTTCTCCATAGAAAACTTTCTTTGGAAGTCGCGCATCAGGCATTCTTATAACATGGCCAGTCCATCTTAGCTGTGCTAGCTTTAAGACTGTATGCATGCTTTGCATCCCTGCTTTCCTCAGGACCTCTGTGTCTGGAATCTTGTCCTGCCACTTGATTTTTAACAACTTTCTCAAACAGCTTAAGTGGAAATGGTTAAGTCTCTTTGCATGGCGTTGGTATACTGTCCAGGTCTCACATGCATACAAGAGGGTTGGCAGTACCACAGCCTTGTAGACTTTCAGCTTGGTGTCAAGCTTGATTACATTTCGCTCCCAGACATTTGCACGGAGTCTTCCGAATGCCACACTAGCTTTTGCAATTCTGGCAGTGATCTCATCATCAATATGCACTGCTCTGGAGAGAGTGCTTCCCAGGTAGGTGAACTTGTCAACAACTTTCAGTTTTTGCCCATTCACAGTGATGGTTGGTTCATTATATGGTTTTCCGGGGGCTGGTTGGTGTACAACCTCTGTCTTTTTTGTGCTGATTGTGAGATCATAGTTATCACATGACTGTGAGACTTGATCCATGGCTCTTTGCATTTTTGCCTCTGTGTTGGCATTCTTATCCATATCATCTGCATAGAGGAGCTCATCTAGCACATCAGTCTGGACCTTAGTTTTGGCTTGCAACCTTCTGAGGTTGAATATGTTGCCATCAAAACGGTACCTGATTGGAAAACTAGTGTCACTGTCCTGAAAAGCATCCATAAGCATGGCAGAAAACATCATGCTGAACAGTGTTGGTGCCAGAACACAGCCTTGTTTGACCCCATTTGTTACTTCAAATGGTTCAGAGAACTCTCCATCATTCTGCACACGTGCCTGCATGCCATCATGAAACTGCCGCACCATAGCTATGAATCTGGGTGGACAGCCAAACTTGGCCATGATTTTCCAGAGTCCATCACGACTAACAGTGTCAAAAGCTTTGGTGAGGTCAACAAACGTCATGTATAGATCTACATTCTGTTCTTGGCATTTCTCCTGAAGCTGTCTTGCTGTGAAGATCATGTCTATTGTCCCTCTGTCTTTTCTGAATCCACATTGACTTTCTGGGATAAGTCCCGTCTGATCAAGATGAGCATTCAGACGATTCAACAGAATTTTTGCAAGTATCTTCCCAGCAATTGATAGGAGGGAGATGCCTCTGTGATTGTCACAGACTTGAGGATTTCCTTTCCGCTTGTATAGGTGGAGTATGGATACATCCTTAAATTCTTGTCGGATAGCCTCCTTCCTCCACATACAGTGAAACAACTCTGTCAGTTTCTCTGCCATGGGTAGCCCCCCAGCCTTGTAAACTTCGGCAGGAATTGCATCTGCACCTGGGGCTTTGCCAGATGATAGTTGTTGAACTGCTTTTCTTGTTTCCGTAACGGTAGGAAATTCATCTAACAGAACATTGCACTCTATCTGTGGAAGTCTGTCGATTGCATCCTGATTGATGCTTGATGGTCGATTAAGCACACTATTGAAGTGTTCTGCCCACCTTTCCAAGATAGCTTCTTTATCTGTGAGAAGAGTGTTTCCATCTGCACAGAGCAATGTGGTGGCTCCAGAACTCTTTGGACCATAAATGGTTTTCAGTGCATCATGAAATTTCTTCATGTCCTTTCTATCCGCAAAAGACTGAATTTCTTCTGTTTTCTTCCTCAGCCAGGAATCTTGCATGTCCCTAAGCTTGGTCTGGACTGTCTTACAAATGTTGCTGTAGGCTGCTTTCTTTGATACTGAGCTAGTATCATCTTGATGTGCCTTGAGCAAACGGTGCTTTTCTTCAAGAAGCCTCTGAATTTCATCATCATTCTCATCAAACCAGTCTTGATGTTTGCGAGATGGATGGCCTAAGGTGCTTGCAGCTGAAGAAAGAACTTTTTTATGGAAAACTGTCCAGTTTTCTTCGGGGTCCTCTGAACTGAGATTCATTGCATCCAGTTGGTTGCAAATGTCTGTTAAGAAATCTTGTCTCATGCTGTCTTTATTCAGCTTTGAGACATCCAGTCTCTTAGGAGCTTTCTTGCCTTGAGGTCGCCTCGCAGGCTGTATTCTTAGGTTGAGTTTGCTGACAACCAGTCTATGATCTGTCCAGCAGTCTGCACCACACATAGTCTTTGTCACTTTAACATCCTGCCTGTCTGTTCTCCGCACTATGACATAGTCTATGAGATGCCAGTGTTTGGAACGGGGATGCATCCAGGATGTTTTGTTCCTATTAGGTAGACGGAAGACTGTGTTGGTGATTAGAAGATCATGTTCAGCACACTTCCTGAGAAGCAAGAGACCATTGCTGTTGCACTTTCCAACCCCTTCTGGACCTATAACTCCTTCCCAGGTCTGGTGGTCTGTACCCACTCTGGCATTAAAGTCGCCAAGAAGGATAAGCTTGTCTGTGCGGGGTGTTGCAGAAATAACATTGTCTAGGTCATCATAGAACTTGTCCTTGACCTCATCTGGATTGGTCATTGTGGGTGCATAAGCACTGACAATAGTTGCATGTTTATTGCCTGACAGAGGAAGTCTCAATGTCATTAGACGGTCATTAATGCCTTTTGGCAATCCTGACAGCTTACCAACAAGTTCTGTTTTGATGGCAAAGCCAACTCCTGCTTCACGCCTCTCTTCACTTTTGCGTCCACTCCAGAAGAAGGTGTATCCAGCACCAACTTCTTTGATCTCCCCAACATCTGCGAACCGAGTCTCACTCAATGCAGCTATCTGTATATCATACCTCCCAAGTTCTCTGCCCACAAGGGCCGTTCTACGCTGTGGTCTATCTGACCCAGCACTATCCATTAAAGTGCGCACATTCCATGCGCCAATCCGTAAGGGGATTACTCTAGCTTTTTTCTTTGTATTTCGACCGCTTAAGGGGATCCCCGCTGATCGCGGTTAACCAGCCAGGGGGTTTGAAGCAGGCAATTGTTTAGGGCACCTTTTCTAGCCCCTTCCCCATGCTACGGGGGTGAGCAGTGCGGTCCTAAATAGGTCTGCTCAGTCACTCAGCCGACTGCCGAATTCTGCTTACTGCTTCTCCTCACAGAAAACGACCATTAGAACTGAGCCGCCTGTGTGCAGGTCTGCAACTACAGCTCCCAGTGTGTCCTACACCTGCTGCTTCGCCACTCGCCCATCGCCACAGGACTTTGTAGGTATGTGGGTGCAAGTGTGATGAAATTGTTGTGTATGCAAGTGCTTGTGTGTTGAGAAATAAGATGACATGCGCTATGAAATTGACAGGTACACAGATTTTCGCCATACAATTCAGCGAAATTTCGCGAGGATTCCGCGATGAAAATTCGCGATGAAATTTCACGTTTATTTTGGATTTCGCGCAGTTTCCTCGCGAAAATTGAATTTAAGTCAGTCAGTTTTTTCGCGATGAAACGAGGAAAGTGGGTAATTAAATTTAAGAGCACTGTAAATAGTGACCCTTGGGTGACCTTGACCAATTTTACGGCAAGGTCGACTTAGGTCGCCCATGCATTTGAATGGGGAAAATTGTTAAAATGTCATTTGAAGGGCAAAACTTGCAGTAAATTGGCAAATGGACTAAAGTTTTATGTTTTCACGTGGTAGTGGTTATGTTTAGCCATCCATGCATATGTTTCTTGCTTGAAAAGTGCTGCGGTCATTGTGTTAGTTCATTACATGGCCCACCGGGGTGCCAAATTCAGATTTGAACATTCTTCTTTTTAATTGGATGCTAAGCAACGGACAACGCGGTGAAATTTCAAGTTTTGTCTGACGACGGTGACTCTACCATGGATGTATCTTTTACTATTTTTTTCTTTTGATTCAGTTTAGAAAAACTCCGATATCTTTAGGATATCATGTAATTTTCATCCCCCAAATGCATGCTCGTGTACAGTACACGAATGATAATATTTCTACGGACGCACCTGCTAACGCATGCTTTCCTCATGCACAAAACGTGAACAGAATTCAGTGATGATCAAAGTAAGCCTCGCCGTCATAATTTTTGACCTCTGACCATGAGCGATGTAGATCGTTCTGCACACCACGTGTTTACTTCTTAGAAGTCTCATCATATACATGAAGTCCGACATTTTTAAGGTTTGGTGCTGAAATGTTTAGGCGCCAAAACGACCTCGTTATGAAATTACAAACTGAACTGGAAATACATATAGTGTCAAAATTCTTGATTAGTGCCTTTTTGTTAAGAAATACCTTTCATCAACTCTAATTTTATGGTAAAAACGTATTTACTGAATTATAAATATAGGATATCACTTGTATATCTGTTTGTAAATGATATGTATTGTGGGCCAATGGCCTTCTATTATGGAATAAACTTTTGTCATTGTCATTGTCATTGTAAAAAACGTGAACAGAATTCCGTGATGATCAAAGTAAGCCTCGCCGGCATAATTTTTGACCTCTGACCATGAGCGATGTAGATCGTTCTGCACACCACGTGTTTACTTCTTAGAAGTCTCATCATATACATGAAGTCCGACATTTTGGAATTACTTTTGACCCTTGACTGTACAATAGGTACGTGACGTTCAAACCAATTATGAGCAATCAAAAATTGCGTTGCCAAATAAACAAATCTATTTATCCAGTCACGTAGCTAAATCGCGTCAAAGAATCGTCTGACAAAAATATCATCTAGAACGATAGTGACGAGAGAAGGTTCAATTGCATTATTTTTTTCTCTCTTTTAACGTGTGCTTTGAAGGTAAAATACACCGTCGAAAATACTGTACGCTCAAAGTAAGTTGAAAAAAAAATACAACGTATACTTACCGTTGGACATGATGTACAATTCAAATCGGGTGGATTTTTCGCAATGAAACGCGATGAAGAAGAAAATTATACCTTACCTGTCTTAAATATAGCTTACCTGTCTTCATCGCGAAATATTAAGTTTCCTCGCGAAATTTCCTCGTGTTTCACGGCCGTATTTTGCGGCAAAAAAAAAATCAATTTCACGAGTATTTTTTCTTTTGTTTGGCGAAATTTCGAGCAGATTCCGCCGTGAAAAAATGCATTTTATCATCGCGGAAAATAAAAAGTGGGTAATTGAATTTAAGAGCACTGTATATGACCATAATATTCAAACATCTTCTTTCTGCAAATGGCTTGGCCAATCGAAGCCAAACTTTATGTGAAGCATCCTTAGGAAGAGTGAATGAAGGTTTGTGTGAATGGTCAAGGTCACAGGACCAAGATGGCCTCCATAGCTATTAACAAAAACCTTTAAAAATCTTCGTCTTCAGAACCAGAAAGTCTATGATTTTGAAACTTGGCATGAAGCATGAAGCATCTGGGAATGGAGGTCTACATAGTTTGTCTAGGATGACCTTGACCTATTTTACGGCAAGGTCAACTTAAGTCGCCCATGCATAATTTGAATGGAAAAAAAGAAATAGGAAAATGTCATTTTATGTCAGAAATCTTGCTAGGAATGAGCAAATGGACATAAGATTTATGTTCATGAAACTATTTTGGCCCCTGGGGGTTGTCTGCCCCTGCCCAAGGGCTGTATACATGCATATGACCAAAATATTCAAACAGCATCTTCTTTCTGGAAACGGCATGGCCAATCAAAGCCAAACTTTATGTGGAGCAAAATTGAGAAGGGGGAATGAAAGTTTGCATAAATAGTCAAGGTCACATGACCAAGATGGCCATCATGACTATAAATAACAAAAACCTTTAAAACTCTTCTTCAGAACCAGGAGGCCTATGATTTTGAAACTTGGCATCAAGGAATGGAGGTCTACAAAATTTGTATAAATCATGACTCTGGGATTACCTTGACCTATTTTACGGCAAGGTCAACTTAGGTCGCCCATGCATTTGAATGGGGAAAATTGTTAAAATGTCATTAGGGGCAAAACTTGCAGTAAATTGGAAAATGGACAGACTTTTTAGCTCACCTGAGCCGCTCACAAGGTGAGCTTATAGGATGGCCATGCTCCGTCCATCGTCGGTCGTCGTCCGTCGGCCGTCCACAATTTCAAAGATCTTCCCCTCTGAAACCACTGGGCCAATTAAAGCCAAACTTCATGTAAAGCATCTATAGAATGGGGGAATCAATGTTTATATAAATAATCCAGGTCACATGACCAAGATGGCCGCCATGCCCATATATGGTATAAACCCTTCAAAAATCTTCTTCTCCGGAACCGGTGGACCGATTTCGAAGAAACTTGGCATGAAGCATCGATGACTCAAGTACTACAAAGTATATATAAATCATGACTCTGTGATGACCTTGACCTATTTTACGGCAAGGTCAACATGGGTTGCCTATGTATTTGAATGGGTAAACTGTTAAAATGATGTTGAAGGGAAAAACTTGTATGGACATTATATTGATTATTCTGAAAAAAAAAATGGCCCAAGGGCTTCATCTGCCCCTATACTGGGACTATTTTCTATATCATTCGTATATACAGCAGATCTCAGGTGAGGGTTTACAGGACCATTGGTCCTCTTGTTAGCTCACCTGAGCCGAAGGGCTCACAGGTGAGCTTATATATACCTATGCTCCGTCGTCCATCAGCGTCATTCATACTTTTCAGAGATCTTCTTCTCTGAAACCCCTGGGCCAATCATAGCCAAACTTCATGTGGAGCATCCTTAGGAAGGGGGAACAAAAAGTTATATAAATGATCTAGGTCACGTGACCAAGATGGCCTCCATGGCTATAAATAGTAAAAATCTTTTAAAATCTTCTCCTCCAGAACCAGAAGGTCTAGGATCTTGAAACTTAGCATGAAGCATTTAGGACTCAAGCTCTACAAAAATTATATAAATCATGGCCCTTGGATGACCTTGACTTGTTTTATGGCAAGGTCAACATAGGTAGCCCATGCATTTGATTGGAGAAAATTAGTAAAATGTGATTTGGCGGCCCCCGTGGCCGAGTTGTTAAGAGCGCTGATATTTCTTTACCGCACTTAACCATTTGATCATCTCACTGCTGTGACTGGTGTGGGTTCGAGCCCCGCTTTGGCCACATGTGAGACAGGCCAAGTTCTGTTTGCGGGTGTGTCAGATGTTTTTTCTGGGGGGTCCTCCCGTTTTTGCCCCACCTACTGATTGGCCCGTTTCATATGAGCTGAAATAATCTTGAAAGGGACGTTAAACTGCCCCTGCCCCGGAGCGATATACTTGTATATGACCATGATATTCAAACATCTTCTTTCTGCAAATGGCTTGGCCAATCGAAGCCAAACTTTATGTGAAGCATCCTTAGGAAGAGTGAATGAAGGTTTGTGTAAATGGTCAAGGTCACAGCACCAAGATGGCCTCCATAGCTATTAACAAAAACCTTTAAAAATCTTCGTCTTCAGAACTAGAAAGTCTATGATTTTGAAACTTGGCATGAAGCATGAAGCATCTGGGAATGGAGGTCTACATAGTTTGTCTAGGATGACCTTGACCTATTTTACGGCAAGGTCAACTTAAGTCGCCCATGCATAATTTGAATGGAAAAAAAGAAATAGGAAAATGTCAATTTATGTCAGAAATCTTGCTAGGAATGAGCAAATGGACATAAGATTTATGTTCATGAAACTATTTTGGCCCCTGGGGGTTGTCTGCCCCTGCCCAAGGGCTGCTTCTTCAGAACCAGGAGGCCTATGATTTTGAAACTTGGCATCAAGGAATGGAGGTCTACAAAATTTGTATAAATCATGACTCTGGGATTACCTTGACCTATTTTACGGCAAGGTCAACTTAGGTCGCCCATGCATTTGAATGGGGAAAATTGTTAAAATGTCATTAGGGGCAAAACTTGCAGTAAATTGGAAAATGGACAGACTTTTTAGCTCACCTGAGCCGCTCACAAGGTGAGCTTATAGGATGGCCATGCTCCGTCCATCGTCCGTCGTCGGCCGTCGGCCGTCCACAATTTCTTCCCCTCTGAAACCACTGGGCCAATTAAAGCCAAACTTCATGTGGAGCGTCCTTAGGAAGGGGAACGAAAGTTTATATAAATGATCCAGGTCACATGACCAAGATGGCCGCCATGCCCATATATGGTAAAAAAACATAAAAAAATCTTCTTATCGATCTGGAACCGATGGACCAATTTCAACGAAACTTGGTATGTAGCATCTGGGACTTTGGCCCATCATAGTTTATATAAATCATGACCTTGGGTTGACCTTGACCTATTTTACGGCAAGGTCAATTTTGGTTACATAGGCTTTTAATGGAAAAAAGTGAAAACATTGAATTGTTCAGGAAGTTTTGTAGCCTGTGACCTGAAAGTTGGTAGATACAGACAACATGTTGAGCTAATGAAATGATGTGAGTATTAAAAGGCAAGGTCATTTCTTGACCTTGGCCAAAGGTCATTTGCAAATTAAATGTTAAACTTAATTTTCTCTGTAACCGCTCAACCAATCAAAGCCAAATTTTATATGTAGCATCCTTAGGATGGGGGAATGAAAGTTTATATAAATAGTCAAGGTCATATGACCAAGATGGCCGCCATGGCTATGAATAACAAAAACCGTTAAAAATCTTCTTCTCCAGAACCAGAAGGCCTATGATTTTGAAACCTGGCATGAAGCATCATGGGGAGGAGCTCTACAAAGTTTATATAAATCACCTATTTTACGGCAAGGTCAGCATAGGTCGCTCATGCATTTGAATGAGGAAAATTGTCAAAATGTCATTTGATGGGAAAAACTTTATGGAAATGGGCTAATCGCCTGAATATTTATGATTCTGAAAAAAAAGGACCCCAGGGGCAGGACTGCCCCCACCCGAGGGCAATATACATGTATATTACCATAATATTAAAAAATCTTTTTCTCTGAAACCGTTTAGCCAATCAAAGCCAAACGTCTTGTTGAGTATTCTTAGGAAGGGAGAATGAAAGTTTATATAAATGGTCAAGGTCACATGACCAAGCTGGCCGCCATGGCTATAAATATCAAAAAAACTTTAAAAATCTTCTTTTCCAGAACTAGAAGGCCTATGATTTTGAAACTTGGCATGAAGCATCAGGGAGAGGAGCTCTACAAAGTTTATATAAATCATGACCTGGGGATGACCTTGACTTATTTTATGACAAGGCCAACATAGGTTGTCCATGTATTTGAATGGGGAAAGTTAGTAAAATGTAATTAAAAGGGGGGGGGGGGGGTAGGGGAAACTTGCTGAGAATATGCAAATGGACAGAAGATTTATGTTGATGGAAATATGCATGTATATGACCATAATATTCAAAGATCTTCTTCTCTGAAACCACTTTGCCAATCAAAGCCAAACTTTATGTGGAGCATCGTTAGGAAAGGCGAGTGAAAGCTAATATAAATGGTCCAGGTGGCCGGGATGCCTATAAATAGTAAAAAACATTATAAATCTTCTTCTTCAGAACCAGAAGACCTTTGATTTTGAAACTTGGCCTGAAATGAAAACAGCTCTACAAAGTTTGTATAAATCATGACCCTGGGATGGTCTTGACCTATTTTACGTCAGGGTCAGCTTAGATTGCATATTCCAGTTCTCAGGTGAGCGTTTACAGGACCATTGGTCCTCTTGTTTTGATTTGAAAAAGACATTGACACCAGGGGCTATTCTGACCCTGCCCTGGGGTTATATACATGCATATTACCATTCTAGTCAAACAATTTTATTTGTATATCTCGGGTCTCAGGTGAGCATTTACAGGACCATTAGTCCTCTGGTTTGTAGTTAGATCGAACACAACAAATATGATTTGTGTGTATATAAATGACATACATGACATAGGAGCTCAAAATCTTTCCTTGTACCCTAAACAAAAATGAAGATTATCTGTATATCTCAACTCGTCATCCGAGCTTCATAATGTTACACCAGATTACTGCACATATATAAACATGCTGAATTAAATAAATGTATCTGCAATGGATGTGTTCTCATTACTTTTTGGACCACCCACATATTCTTGTTTGGCGCTGTTCCAGAAAAAAAAAAAAACCTGGGTGGGTGTGGTGGGGGTGGGGTGGGACAGCACTTTTTACCCCCACCCTTGGAATTTAATTTCTGCTGACACCCCTACCCATGGAATTTTTAGCTCACCTGAGCCGTTAGGCTCACAAGGTGAGCTTATAGGATGGCCATGATCCGTCCGTCGTCCGTCCGTCTGTCGTCCGTCCGTCGTTGTCCACCATTTTCAAAGATCTTCTTCTCTGAAACCACTTGGCCAATCAAAGCCAAATTTTATATGAAGCATCTATAGGAAGGCGGAACCAATGTGCTTGTAAATAATCCAGGTCACATGACCAAGATGGCCGCCATGCCCATATATGGTAAAAACCCTTCAAAATTCTTCTTCTCCGGAACCACTGGACCGATTTCAACAAAACTTGGCATGAAGCATCGGGGACTACAGTACTACAATGTGTTTATAAATTATGACCTTTGGATGACCTTGACCTATTTTACGGCAAGGTCAACATAGGTCGCCCATGCATTTGAATGGGGAAAATTGTTAAAACGTCATTTGAAAGGCAGTTGTTGCAGGAAATGGGCAAATGGACTGAAGTTACCTAATTCTGAAAAAAATTTGGACCCCAGGGGTTGGTCTGCCCCCACCCCGTGGCAATATACATGTATATTACAAAAAAATATTCAAAGATCTTCTTCTCTGAAACCACTTGGCCAATCAAAGCCCAATTTAATAGGAAGCATCTATGGGAAGGGGGAATCAATGTGTTTATAAATAATCCAGGTCACATGACCAAGATGGCCACCATGCCCATATATGGTAAAAACCCTTTAAAATTCTTCTTCTCCTGAACCAATGGACCGATTTCAACAAAACTTGGCATGAAGCATTGGGGACTGAAGTACTACAATGTGATTATAAATTATGACCTTTGGATGACCTTGACCTATTTTACAGCAAGGTCAACATAGGTCGCCAATGCATTTGAATGGGGAAAACTTTTAAAATGTCATTTTAAGTGAAAGTCTTGCAGGAAATGGGCAGTAGGACTGAATATTAATGATTCTGAAATAAATTGGACCGCAGGGGCTCATTTGCCCCAGCCCCGGGGCATTATACATGTATATTACCATAATATTCAAACATCTTCTCCTCTGAAACCGCTTAGGCAATCAAAGCCAAATTTCATGTGAAGCATCTATTGAATGGGGGAATCAATGTGTATATGAATAATCAAGGTCACATGACCAAGATGGCCGCCATGCCCATATATGGTATAAACCCTTCAAAAATCTTCTTCTCCGGAACCGGTGGACCAATTTCGAAGAAACTTGGCATGAAGCATCGATGACTCAAGTACTACAATGTGTGTATAAATCATGACCCTGTGATGACCTTGACCTATTTTAAGGCAAGGTCAACATGGGTTGCCTATGTTTTTGAATGGGTAAACTGTTAAAATGTCATTTGAAGAGAAAAACTTGTATGGACAGTAAATTAATTATTTTGGAAAAGCATATGGCCCAAGGGCTTCATGTGCCATTATACTGGGACTATTTTCTATTACATTCGTATATACAGCAGATCTCAGGTGAGCATTTACAGGACCATTGGTCCTCTGGTATTTCTACAGACACCCTGTCCATGGAATTCTATTTCTGCTGACACCCCCACCCATGGAATTCTATTTCTACAGACACCCCACCCATGGAATTCATTCTATTTCTGCTGACAAACCCACCCATGGAATTCTATTTCTACAGACACCCCTACCCATGGAATTCTATTTCTACAGACATCCCCACCCATGGAATTCTATTTCTACTGACACCCTCCACCCATGGAATTCTATTTCTACAGACACCCCCACCCATGGAATTCTTTTTCTGCTGACACCCCCACCCATGGAATTCTATTTCTACAGACACCCCCACCCATGGAATTGTATTTGTACAGACACCCTCCACCCATGGAATTCTATTTCTAGAGACACCCCACGTACAAAATTCTATTTCTACAGACACCCCCACCCATGGAATACTAATTCTGCTGACACCCCCGTCCATGGAATTCTATTTCTACAGAGACCCCACCCATGGAATTCTATTTCTACAGACACCCCCACCCATGGAATTCTATTTCTACAGATACCCCCACCCATGGAATTCTATTTCTACAGACACCCTCCACCCATGGAATTCTATTTCTACAGACATCCCCACCCATGGAATTCTATTTCTACAGACACCCCTACCCATGGAATTCTATTTCTACAGACACCCCCACCCATGGAATACTATTTCTGCTGACACCCCTGTCCATGGAATTCTATTTCTACAGACACCCCACCCATGGAATTCTATTTCTACAGACACCCCCACCCATGGAATTGTATTTGTACAGACACCCTCCACCCATGGAATTCTATTTCTACAGAGACCCCACCCATGGAATTCTATTTCTACAGACACCCCCACCCATGGAATTCTATTTCTACAGACACCCCACCCATGGAATTCTTTTTCTGCTGACACCCCCACCCATGGAATTCTATTTCTACAGACACCCCCACCCATGGAATTCTATTTGTACAGACACCCTCCACCCATGGAATTCTATTTCTACTGAGACCCCACCTATGGAATTCTATTTCTACAGACACCCCCACCCATGGAATTCTATTTCTAAAGACACCCCCACCCATGGAATTCTATTTCTACAGACACCCTCCACCCATGGAATTCTATTTCTACAGACACCCCCACCCATGGAATTCTATTTCTAGAGACACCCCACCTATAAAATTCTATTTCTACAGACACCCCCACCCATGGAATACTATTTCTGCTGACACCCCTGTCTATGGAATTCTATTTCTACAGACACCCCACCCATGGAATTCTCTTTCTACAGACAATCCACCCATGAAATTCTATTTCTACAGACACCCCACCCATGGAATTCTATTTCTACAGACACCCCCACCCATGGAATTCTGTTTCTACAGACACCCCCACCCATGAAATTCTATTTCTACAGACACCCCCACCCATGGAATACTAATTCTGCTGACACCCCCGTCCATGGAATTCTATTTCTACAGACACCCTCCACCCATGAAATTCTATTTCTACAGACACCCTTCACCCATGGAATTCTATTTCTACAGGCACCCCACCCATAGAATTCTATTTCTACAGACACCCCCATGCATGGAATTCTATTTCTACAGACACCCCCACCCATGGAATTCTATTTCTACAGACACCACACCCATGGAATTCTATTTTTACAAACACCCCCACCCATGGAATTCTATTTCTACAGACACCCCCACCCATGGATTTCTGTTTCTACAGACACCCCCACCCATGGAATTCTATTTCTACAGACACCCCCACCCATAGAATTGTATTTCTACAGACACCCCCACCCATAGAATTCTATTTGTACAGACACCCCCACCGATGGAATTCTATTTCTACAGACACCCTCCACCTATGGAGTTCTATTTCTACAGACACCCCACCCATGGAATTCTATTTCTACAGACACCCCCCACCCATGGAATTCTATTTCTACAGACACCCCCACCCATGGAATTCTATTTCTGCTGACAACCTGCATCTATGGAATTCAATTTCTGCTGACACCCCCCATCTACGGAATTCAATTTGTAGAGACACCCACCCCCATAGAATTAGAATATAAGCCAACCCGTAGAAATAAATTCTGACACTACCACCATACTATGATTATTACCTTTCATAGGATTAAAAAGAATCATCTTTGAAAAGCATGATCAAATCTGTTTCAATATTGAAAAACTGGGGCTCAGAAGAAAAGCATACAAGGTCATGTTGAATTCCACAGTCTTGGGGATCTCGTAAACAGATACTAACATGTTGATAAAAATAAAACAGATCCTAAGGGATGGGCCATAGCACAGTTTTGTCTACTTAAACCTCTTCAGTGATGCTAAAGATTTGGCAACATGAAGCCAAAGAGAATTACTGTAATTTTGCAACTTTCAACATGATAGTCAATACAAAGACTAAAAGCTTACGAGACAGTTCTTGAAAAACTCATACGCTTCAATTATTCTCATTGTAAAATATGGTATATACGTTTTTTGTCAGGAAAACAACTCAATTTGAGTTGTTCCTTTAGTTAAAATGCATAAAAAGCTTTTGAAAGCATGTTGGTACAGATTTTGTTTCAATACGCTCTCAAAACACAGTACTGTGCAGTGTCTGATCTCTAGCTTTTATACACAGGAAGACTACTAAGGCTAGTTGCTCTCCTTAAGAACATATCCACAAAGTATGCATAAGACTTAAATAACATTAAGATTTGAAATTTAAATACTAAAACCCAACGGGACATTCAGACAAGTTAACAATACATAGAGATTCCGATTTCATGGTGGGCTCTCTGAGAGATTGGCATGCTGAGATTGCTTAGCACTCTGCAAGGCTACCATGGCATGTTTTTGCATAGACTCTGCAAGGCTGCCAAGGTATGTGTTTGCATGCAAGGCTGCTGATCTCGTGACTTCTTTTTGGTGCAAAAAACACTGGATAATAGGAGCAGTTTGTTTATACCCCCTCATCCTGTAAACTAAGTTCCACAGACACCCCCACCCATAGAATTGGATTTTGCCAGACACCAGGGACCCCTGTAATTGGAGAACTGCTTGACCCGACCTCCCATAGAAAAATGTATCGACTGCCATCTTCCCCTCCCAGGTCTTTTTTTCTGGGCAATTTGATAGTCAAGCTGGGGAAAGATGTTTTCTCATGATCTAATATGCTGTGTTTGTACTTTTTGCCTGTACCATAGTGCTCAATTATTTTGAATAGTAATTAATTGAATTACAATTACATTGACATTTGTTCAATTAAATTACAATTACTAGGCATTTCAGAAAAGTAATTCAGTACATACAATTACTTAGCCTATAATAATTCATTACATACAATTACTGTTTAGATGCAAGAAACTTCTAAGTTCCAAAATGTTGATAAATGGAAATAACTGAGAATTATCTGGCAGGAACCTTTTGCACTACAAGTCTTCCTTTTCTTTTTGCAACCATTGAACTGGAATGTTTGAAAATGCTGATGTATATTGAATTAACCATTAAATGATAGCGCCATTTAGCGCTCATGCTCCAATACACCCACACCCCGGTTCTGTAAAAACAACATGTGCATAAGTGCACACTGTGCAACTGCTGTAGCAAAATTATATTCTAGTATAATTTTACACCTGTTTTGTCACCTTGATTACCTCCTTACAAGTTGCATTAAAACTTGGCCTTAATTTGATATAACAACATTATCATTCCTGTCATTGATGTGATTACTTCATCAGTTTGTGTTGTTTTCTATTTATTTGTAGTGTGCACTTATAAGAAAGAAATTTTTAGGAGCTGTTTGTAGCCAGTTCACTATGCCACTTCTGCCAAGGCAGTAAGACTTTGCTTGGGCAATCAATAAAGTCTAATAGGCCCATCATAAAACCTACATTTTCAACACTGTTGCTGATGAAACTTGCTTAGTCTGCTTTTATTCATCTGAATGCATTTCTGTTAAGTGGTTGACTGAGGAGTCTAAAACATGTTAAAGTAGATCAATTTTATGCAAATAAATAATTGCAAATGCTGTGTAGAAAACAGATGAGAGTTTTGCTGAGCAATACATGATTTTCATTCAGGCTTTGTGTCAGGTTTAAAATGAGAAATCATTTCACCCAAGTCTATGTACAAAAAAGTCTGTGTGTAGTTTGTGCAGGTTGATGAGAGGCATACTGATGGGGCCATCATACACAGACAAACACTGTTATATGTATTATCCAAAGTTGCAAGGATTAGATTAATGTAGACAGCTTGATCAAATTCTTCTTCAGTTGTTCTACACATTACAGGTTTTCTGTTGATTGTTTTTATACAATTAAGAGACAGGGGTCATTCAGAAAATTGTCAGACATCATGATAACAGACATAACCAATTTCAAAACCACCATTATACATTCTAATATGATACCTACATGTACATGTATGTGCATAAAGTATAACAAAAAGTCCAGAATTACAATGTATTTCTCTTCAGCTGTGACAACTATCAACAGTTCATAGCAATTGTCCTTGACCTTTTCAAGTCTCTGACCTATTAAACTGTGCAAGGTCAGTGGCAAGCATGTGGTTGGGGGCACAGTGTTCTAGACCAGGAAACCAGAGCTCCTTGTATTCAATATTTCATACAGAGGATCTCCCAAATCTGTTTTGTTGGCTTGACTACACAGTGTTCTACATATTTCCAGTTGTAAATCATTTTCCTGATTATCATTCCATTAACAAGGAAAACCAATGATCACTATGAACTTTTCAGACAACCCTCATACCTTAACAGCTCTGTCTCAGAGTTGTCTTTCTTTGTCTCACATCAGGGAAGTGATAAATGTAAATTGATAGGGAAAATATTACAATGGTTTTGTTAGCTCACCTGAGCCAAAGGCTCACAGGTGAGCTTATAGTATACCCATGCTCCGGCATCCGTCCGTCGTTCACAATTTCAAAGATCTTCTCCTCTGAAACCGCTTGGCCAATCAGAGCCAAACTTCATGTGGAGCATCCTTAGGAAGGGGAAACGAAAGTTTATATAAATGGTCTAGGTCACATGACCAAGATGGCTGCCATGGCTATAAATAGCAAAAACCTTTAAAAATCTTCTTCTCCAGAACCAGTGGGCCGATTTCCACGAAACTTGGTATGTAGCATCGGGGACGCAGGCCCATCATAGTTTATATAAATCATGACCCTGGGATGACCTTGACCTATTTTACGGCAAGGTCAACTTAGGTCGCCAATGCATTTGAATGGGAAAAAATGGTAAAATGCTAATTAATGGGTAAAACTTACTGGGAATAGGCAAATGGACAGAAGATTAATGTTAATGGAAAATTTTAGCCCCTGGGGGGTTGTCTGCTCCTGCCCCGGGGCTATATACATGTATATTTCCATAATAATGAAACATCTTCTCCCCTGAAACCGCTTGGCCAATCAAAGTCAAACTTCATATGGAGCATCCTTGGGAATGGGGAAAGAAAGTATATATAAATGGCCAAGGTCACATGACCAAGATGGCTGTCATGGCTATAAATAGAAAAAACCTTTAAAAATCTTCTTCTCCAGAACCAGAAGGCCAATGATTTTGAAACTTGGCGTGAAGCATCAGTGACTGGAGCTCTACAAATTTTATATAAATCATGACCCTGGGATGACCTTGACCTATTTTACGGCAAGGTCAACATAGGCCGCTCATGCATTTGAATGGGGAAAAGTGTTAAAATGTCATTTGTAGGGAAAAACTTGCAGGAAATAGGCAAATGGACTTAAGATTGATGATTCTGAAAAAAATTTGGACCCTAGGGGTCTGTCTGCCCCCATCCCGGGGCAATATACATGTATATTACAGTGAAATTCAAAGATCTTCTTCTCTGAAACCGCTGGGCCAATCAAAGCCAAACTTTATGTGGAGCATTCTTAGGAAGAGTGAATGAAAGTTTATATAAATGATCAAGGTCACATGACCAAGATGGCCGCCATGGCTATAAATAGCAAAAATCCTTAAAAATCTTCTATTTCAGAACCAGAAGGCCTATGATTTTGAAACTTAGCATGAAGCATCAGGCAATGGAGCTCTACAAAATTTGTATAAATCATGACCCTGGGATGACCTTGACCTTTGTTACGGCAAGGTCAACTTAGGCCAATCAAAGCCAAACTTTATGTGGAGCATTCTTAGGAAGAGTGAATGAAAGTTTGTATAAATGGTCAAGGTCACATGACCAAGATGGCCACCATGGCTATAAATAGCAAAAACCCTTAAAAATCTTCTTCAGAACCAGAAGGCCTATGATTTTGAAACTTGGCATGAAGCATCAGGCAATGGAGCTCTACAAAGTTTGTATAAATCATGACCCTGGGATGACCTTGACCTTTTTTTACGGCAAGGTCAACTTAGGCCGCCCATGCATTTGAATGTGAAAAAATAGGAAAATGTCATTTAATGGCAAAAAACTTGCTAGGAATGAGCAAATGGACAGAAAATTTATGTTTATGAAAATATTTTGGGCCCAGAGGGTTGTCTGCCCCTGCCCCATGGCTATATACATGTGTATGACTATAATATTGAAACATCTTCTCTGAAACCGCTTGGCTAATCAAAGCCAAACTTTATGTGGAACAATCTTAGGAAGAGTGAATGAAAGTTTGTATAAATGGTCAAGCTCACATGACCAAGATGGCCGCCATGGCAATAAATAGCAAAAACCTTTAAAAATCTTCTTCTCCAGTACTAGAAGGCCTATGAATTTGATACTTGGCATGAAGCATCAAGCAATGGAGCTCTTCAAAGTTTATATAAATCATGACCCTGGGATGACCTTGACCTTTTATGGCAAGGTCAGCTTAGGTTGCCTAAGCATTTGAATGGGGAAAATTGTTGTAAATTTGCAAATGACTGAATCTTTATGATTTATTAAAGAAATTGACTCCAGAGGTTGCCCTGACCCTGCCCTGGGGTTATATACATGTATATTACCATTCTAGTCAAACAAAGTTATTGGTATATATCTCAGGTCTCAGGTGAGCGTTTACAGGAACCATTGGTCCTCTGGTTATGATCCATGTAACAAAATTTGTTTCTGGTGATATAAAAGGACTAATAAACATGCAAATGTTTACAGTGTTATTAGCCAAGGCATTGGATAAATTCTGTGAAGGAAAATGTGAGAAATTTTGAGACATTGATAGATATATTAAGAATGCTGGGCACAAGAGGCTCATATAGAATTGGAAGTGGGAAGCAAAGCCCCAGGTCAGCTAGTTGTCTGGATAGATGTGATGAACATAATCAGTGCTCACTGATTTGTGCAACCAAAACTGAAGTAGGTGTGCAGGTTAAATGATATGTACATGTACATACAATGTTTATGGCTCCAGGTGTATCTTATCAAAGCACTGTGGAACAAGTAGAAATTGGGTAGCTTTAGGAGAATAAGAACAAGTAGCCCAAGGGCAACGATCGCTCACCTGAGAGTCAACAAGTACAGTCACTGGACAAAGTGTTTTTGTTTTTTTTTCCATATATGGGTATGACGGTCATCTTTGTCAAGTTTCAGGCCTATGGCTGCAATGGTTTCCATAGGATCATTGGTCCTGTAAATGCTTACCCGAGACCTAGTTGTCACTTTTTCCCATGTTTCCATGTTTGCCTATGTTTCCAAAATCGACCTTTACCTACATTAATCACATACCTTCATCTACTCTATCAGTTGTTTGCATCTATCACTTTTCAGTTCTCAGGCTGCAATAGTTTTCAAAAAATAACATTTTAAAAGCAGATGGGTTCTTGGGGTCCAGTTTTTTTCAGAATCATTAAATTTCAGTCCTACGGCCCATTTCCTGCAATACTTTCACTTAAAATGACATTTTTAGCTCACCTGAGCCGAAGGCTCACAGGTGAGCTTATAGGATAGGCAGGCATCCGGCGTCCGGCGTCGTCGTCCGTCGTCGTCCGTCGTCGTCGTCCGTCCACAATTTCAAAGAAGAATATTTCTGAAGCTAGTGGGCCGATCTTGATCAAATTTAATGTGAACCATAATTGGGTTGGGGGATTGATGGCATTAGGTTTTGGAGTAGACTGTATCAAAATTGTGGTTTCCATGGCAACAGATAGGTCCCATAGACTTACAATGGGAAAAACTAAAAAAATCTTCTTCTCTGAAACCACTAGGCCCACAGCTTTGATATTTGGTATGTAGCAATGGCTAATGGTCCTCTACGTAAATTGTGCCATTCATGCCCCTGGGGTCAAATTTGGCCACGCCCCGGGGGGTCGATAGTCTCCATAGACTTACTATGGGAAAAAAATCAAAAAATCTTCTTCTCTGAAACCACAGGGCCCACAGCTTTGATATTTGGTATGTGGCAATGGCTAATGGTCCTCTACATAAATTGTGCCAGCCATGCCCCTGGGGTCAAATTTGGCCACACCCCGTGGGTGGATAGTTTCCATAGACTTACAATTGGAAAAACTAAAAAAATCTTCTTCTCTGAAACCACTAGGCCCACAGCTTTGATATTTGGTATGTAGCAATGGCTAATGGTCCTCTACATAAATTGTGCCATTCATGCCCCTGGGGTCAAATTTGGCCACGCCCCAGGGGTTGATAGTCTCCATAGACTTACTATGAGAAAAAAATTAAAAAATCTTCTTCTCTTAAACCACAGGGCCCACGGCTTTGATATTTTGTATGTGGCAATGGCTAATGGTCCTCTACATAAATTGTGCCAATCATGCCCCTGGGGTCAAATTTGGCCACGCCCCGGGGGTCGATAGTCTCCATAGACCGACAATAGGAAAAAACTAAAAAAATCTTCTTCTCTGAAACCACTAGGCCAACAGCTTTGATATTTTGTATGTAGCAATGGCTAATGGTCCTCTACATAAATTGTGCCATTCATGCCCCTGGGGTCAAATTTGGCCACGCCCTGGGGGTTGATAGTCTCCATAGACTTACTATGGGAAAAAAATTAAAAAATCTTCTTCTCTGAAACCACAGGGCCCACAGCTTTGATATTTTGTATGTGGCAATGGCTAATGGTCCTCTACATAAATTGTGCCAATCATGTCCCCGGGGTCAAAATTGGCCACGCCCCGGGGGTGGATAGTCTCCATAGACCTACAATAGGAAAAACTAAAAAAATCTTCTTCTCTGAAACCACTAGGCCCACAGCTTTGTTATTTGGTATGTAGCAATGGCTAATGGTCCTTTACATAAATTGTGCCATTCATGCCCCTGGGGTCAAATTTGGCCAGGCCCCGGAGGTTGATAGTCTCAATAGACTTGCTATGGGAAAAAATTCAAAAATCTTCTTCTCTGAAACCACAGGGCACACAGCTTTGATATTTTGTATGTGGCAATGGCTAATGGTCCTCTACATAAATTGTGCCAGCCATGCCCCTGGGGTCAAATTTGGCCACACCCCGGGGGTAGATAGTCTCCATAGACTTACAATGGGAAAAACTAAAAAAATCTTCTTCTCTGAAACCAAAAGGCCCAGAGCTTCTATTTTTTGTATGTAGCAATGTTTGGTAGTCCCCATTATAAATTGTGCCAGTCCTGCCCCTGGGTCAAATTGGGCCATGCCCCGGGGGCCAATAGTGTCCATGCATAGACTTTCATTGGTCGATTCTCAATTAATTTAAATCTCATGAGCTTACAATGTGATAATCTCTCAGGTGAGCTACAGGACCAATGGTCCTCTAGTAAAAGTTTTTCCCATTCAAATGCATTGACGACCTATGTTGACCTTGCCATAAAATAGGCCAAGGTCACCACAGGGTCATGTTTTATATATACATTGTAGTACTTGAGTCATCCATACTTCATGCAAAGTTTCGTTGAAATCGGTTGACCAGTTCTGGAGAAGAAGATATTTTAATGGTTTTTACCATATATGGGCATGGCGGCCATCTTGGTCATGTGACCTGGATTATTTATATACACATTGGTTCCCACTTCCTATAGATGCTCCATATAAAATTTGGCTTTGATTGGCCAAGTGGTTTCAGAGAAAAAATCTTTGAAAAGTGTGTATGGATGACAGACCGGCCAAGGTCAAGAGATGACCTTTACCTAAATTAATCATATACCTTCATCTAATCCATTAGTTGTTTGCATCTACCACTTTTCAGATCTCAGGCTGCAATAGTTTTCAAAAAATCCCCCCAAATAAACGAGACTTACCTTGGTTAAGTTGATGTTTGTTTGGGATTCTTTGTAGTCATACAACACTGACGTGATCAGATGAGATGCGCGCTGCTTATTGTCGTAGTATACCTGAGTCAGTCTTTCAAAGCCGAAACTTTGCAAAAAATCCACACCAGACTACAAATGTCCTGGGTGGGTATTAGCTTAATTTGCTGGGTGGGCATCTGATCACGTCAGTGTTGTATGACTACAAAGAATCCCAAACAAACATCAACTTAACCAAGGTAAGTCTCGTTTATTTGGGGGGATTCTTTTACGTCATACCACTTCCGCTCACAGATGAGACTTCAAAGCTAGATTTTTTGTAAAGCTGAAATAATACAAAATACATGTCCAGCAATTTATTATAGATTCAATACATTTACATATTTGTAGAACAAATTCATGTAACTGAAACTATGATTCTTACTCAGTTTTTATGATAGAACTGCATGAGTAAATGTGTTATTTGTTTTTGTTTCAATCTTTTTGTCATAAAATTTAGCAAATGTTTTCTCTGATGACCATCCTGCAGTCTTCAAAATCTCGTCAATTGGAACCATATTGTTCTTAGCTTTTGATACAGCCGCAGATCGGATGCTGTGAGGTTTATACACTGAACAGTCTACACCAGCCGAAACCATTACTGATTTCAGCCATCTGCTAATAGAATCTCTTGATACTGGTCCATGTGGTTTAATATAACTTATAAACAAACACCTATTTTCACCACGGATATCTTCCGTCCTTTTCAAATATTCTTTCAATACAAACAATGGACATAATCTTCTGTCAATTGGATATGCACGAATTTCTGCAACTGGGTTATTACACCCTGCTCTGGCTTGTTTTAGCAAGCCGCTGTAATGTATTGTATATGAAGAATACCCTTTCTTCATATCATCAATACATAACAAATGTAATGATTGTGAGCGACTTGCTAAAGTCAATGCCAACAACATGACTAATTTAAGAGTTAACATTTTTAATGATAACTTTGAAATTGGAGATGCTTTTCTCAAAAATTGTAAAACACAAGAAATATCCCATACTTGAGAATACCGCGACTGCACTGGCCTTAAGTTATACACGCCCTTCATAAATCTCACAACAAGAGGATGGGAACCTATTGCAAAACCGTCACAAACTAATCCTATTGCTGATAAAGCTGAACGAGCCGTGTTAATAGCACTGTAACCTGCCTCCTTATCATATATTTCACTAAGAAAATCTAAAACTGTATTTACATTTGTTTGAAATTTATCAATTTGCCTTTGATTACAGTACTGAAACCATCTTTTAATGTGGGTTGTGTATTGCTTTTGTGTCCCATGTCTCCAAGAGGCCATAATGATGTCGGTTGCTCTTTCAGAAATTTTTCTACCCGAGATAGCTTGCCTGATAGACGACAAGCCATGAGAGTCATTTTCTTGTGAAGAGGGTGTATTTTGCGAGTTCCTGGTAATGTCAATAGGTTCTCCCTCTTCGGGAGAAGATGGGGTATATCCGTCATCATCTCCATCAGCGTTGGAAACCAACTCTGTGAAGTCCACACAGGGGCGATCAGGATACATTCCCCTCCGTCGTGTCGTAACTTGGCTAGGCATCGTGGTATCAAACTGAAACAGGGGAAAGCATAGAAATAATACTTTGACCAATCACAAGAAAAAGCATTAATTATTTCTGCTTCAGGATCAGGGTGCCAAGCTGCAAACCTTTCCAGCTGAGTGTTCAGTCTGGTAGCAAACATATCTATTTCAGGAGTACCCCAGATTTCAAAAATTTGAGATACAATAGTAGAATCTAGTTTCCACTCTGTATTTTCTTTGTAATTACGGGATTCAAAATCTGCCAAATTCTCTGATCCTGGTATATGTTCTGCTGAAATCCAGATTTTCCTTTCTATACACCAGGACCAGATCTTTTTAGCCATATCATTGCATTCTGATGATTTTATTCCTCCCATGGAATTAATATATGCTTTTGCACAAGTGCTATCTGTTTTTACCTGTACATGGATGCACGAGCAATCTTTACAGAAAGATTTCAGGCCATAGAAGATTGCTAGCATTTCCAAGCAGTTAATATGATGACCTGCTTCATGAACGGTCCAACGACCGCCAATTTTCTGATTCTTACAATGAGCGCCCCAGCCTGACAAACTTGCGTCAGTAACCAAGACCAAATCTGCATTACCATGACTAATGTTTCTAATCTGAGTTTCCACATTATCAATCCACCAACTCAGTTCTGCTTTCATAGGGGCTGTCACACTCATAATAGCTTCAAAATTGCCAGAATTCTTTTTTAAAGCAATTATTTTTTGACTTTCTAGTTCTCGATAATGTAACGCCCCATACTCAACCGCGGAAAAAGTTGAAATAATCAACCCTATCACTCTGGCAACTTCACGAATTTTGGCTACATCATTTTTGCTGAGTTTCAGACATTCCTCTTTAATATGCTGCTTCTTTTCTTCTGGCAAATAGACAATCATTTGTTTTGAATTAATTCTGTTGCCCAAAAAACCTATGTCCTGTGTTGGAACCAACACAGATTTGTTCTGATGAATAATAAAACCTACTCCTTCCATCACATGAACAGTATCTTTGATATTTTCGTAACATTGTTCCTCAGTGTCTGCAACTAACAGCGAATCATCAATGTAGCCAGAATTCGTATGACCCATTTGTCTAAGCTTAGAAAACACGGGTTTAAGCAATTTAGTAAAATATCTCGGAGCACAAGCAATACCATTTGGTAACGAGCAATACTCAAAGATTTTGCCTTTCCACATGAAACGAAGGTATTTTCTTACACTTTGAGCCATCGGCACTGAATAATATGCATGCCGTAAATCAACAGATGCCATAAAACAATCTGGTTTGATCAAATGTAATGTAGTTTCAAAAGTATCAAGTTTAAAATGATAATATTTTATATATTTATTCAACTCTTTTAAATTCAGTATCATGCGGTAATCCCCATCCTTTTTAGGACGAGTGAAAATTGGAGAAATAAATTGACCTGGAGTGAATGAAACTTCTTCAATAACTTTCATTTCTAGCAATTTTTCTATTTCTGCGTCAATAACAAACTCTTCATGTTGATTAAATTTTTGAAACTGTATGTTCCTTTGAAGCGGAACTTCCGTTTCAAATTCAATGTCACAATGTAATGCTATATTTAGAATATCTGGGTCAGATGTCAAATTTCTCCAATTTTCCTCAAAATCTTTAAGCCTACCTGCCTCAAACATCACAGGTTCTATTTCTTGTGCTCCGTCTTGGAGTTTTTTGAAGGTGTAGAGGATGATGCTTTGGTTGTTGCACCACCTTGGTACCCATACATGGAACCTCTCCTCTTGTTCTGGTAGAAATTGCCTCGCATTCTACCACGGAAATTCCTACCCCTTCCTCTGAAGCCCCTACCCCTGGCTCCAACTTGCCTGCTTATCTTATTAAACTCTTGTGCGTCTTTAATGTCCTTTATGATAGAGTCACCATATAATTGATCTGTAGACTGGAGAGATGAGGAACATAAATAATGTAACTTAGGGTCCATGTCCCTTTTATGTAGCTCTTTACGACGTACATTCAACCATTTGTTAGCTTGTCCAAGAATAGCAATAGCATCTGTGCCCCAGTCCATCAATTTTTGGTCAAAAGAGCTGGCCCCTGCGTCCAACATTTTGGTCAAATTAATAGTGGCTTTAACGACAGCATTTTGAACTCCTCTCATTTTGGAGTCCTCCGTTTGTGTGTTTGGCTTTAGAACCGACCAAACACCTTGGTTAACTCTCGTTTCCTTCAGTGTTATGCAATTTCCAGGGTGACTTATGCCTTTGGTCAGTTCATTATACACGTCATCAGGCATCCCTTCTCTGAATGCATTATTAACGATGTCAGCCAAAGGGAGTGCCACATCCTTGTCAACAGAGTCTTGTTTCTTAAACTTTTTGAGGTAGGGAGCGAAGACATTATCCTCGACCTCATCCGCGGGCCTTTTGGGTGAGGCTTCACTTTGCACAGTCACAATTTCTTCTTCATAGTAACCTGCATTGTCAAAGTTCCCATAACTTTCGTCATAGTCATAGGAAGTACTGGGGCCCAAACCATCGAACCCAGGCACCGGTTCTGCCTCGTAATCAAGCTCCTGACAGTCCTGCATGTTATATAATTCGTCCACCCTTTGTGACAGTTTTTCAACCGTGGCATTGGTTTTGTTTTGGTTCGCATTCATTTCACGCAATATAGCGATAGCCTCTGAATTAAAGTTCATTGCGGCTGCAGGCACAGAAGACTTGGAAGTGGGTGGGGTAGGGGTAGGAACGGGGTTACCCGGTTTTCCTTTCGAAGTCGAAGCCACAGCCGGTGGCGGGACAACTTTCTTCTCTCTCCCTTTTACAGGACCGCCTTTCGACGAGCTGGCGTCTCTCGTTGACGCTGCCGGTTCAATTAAGTTGTCTTTATCTTTCATCATAGCCTCTGCCATGGTGTTTTCTTTTAAACGTTCCGCGAGCAAATGACAGTGGTGCGAGGTTTTTTGTGTACTACGTCACACAAATGTGTGTATTTATCTTCACCTCGATTGGCTGTCTAATAGCAAGCGGCCCTGGAATCCAAATTATGGATATCAAAAATCCAGGTAAATAACTGCAATGACTAATCAATAATAGCCAATGTACAAAGTATTTCAACCTCGTTGAAATGAATAAATTTAATTTCAAATCACATAAATCTTGACACCAAGATTTATTCCGTAAAGTGTAATTAAAGATAGTTTGTCAGAACAACTATCAACAAATATTAGATATAAAATCTAATACATTGTTCACCCTGTGAACAAAACGATACGCTACGACACCTGAACAAACACACGTCCGTTCAGGTTGAAATTTGAAAGCGCACTGACTCAGGTATACTACGACAATAAGCAGCGCGCATCTCATCTGTGAGCGGAAGTGGTATGACGTAAAAGAATAGCTAGTTTCCACTTTTCCCATTATAAGTCTATGGAAACTTAAAGTTACCATAGCAACCAGATTATGTAGAGGCTACTGTCCGGAACATGTATACAAAGTACAGGATTCATCCACTTAACAGTTTCTGAGAAGAAGATTTTTGAATGTTTTTTTTTTTTTTTTTTTTTCAAAATTTTGCCCTTTATGGGGCTCCAGCAACCAATCGAAATAAAGGATTAGGACAAAACTCGCAAGAAACGTCAAACACTACTCAATAAACATTTCTGCAAAAACAAAATTCAAGTGTCTGCAATTTTAGCGGAAAAATAGCCGATTTCCACTTTTCCCATTATAAGTCTATGGAAACTTTAAGTTGCCATAGCAACCAGAGTTTTTATCCGCCTGGAATAAAAAACGCAAATTATGTAGAGGCCACTGTCAGGAACATGTATACAAAGTATAGGCTTCATCCCTTTGACAGTTTCTGAGAAGAAGATTTTTGAATGTTTTTCATAATTTTGCCCTGTATGGGGCCCCTGCAACCAATCAAAATGAAGGATTAGGACAAAAGTCACATGAAACGTAGAGGACTACTCAATAAACAAAATTCAAATATCTCAAACAAGACAGCAAAAATAGGCAATTTTCACTTTTCTCCATTATAAGTCTATGGGAAGCATAAGTTGCCATAGCAACCAGAGTTCTTATCCGATCGAAAGAAAAAACACAAATATTCTTTCCCCCCATCTGTAGATGCTATATGTGAAATATGAAAAGATTCGGCCTGGCAGCTTCAGAGAAGAAGTCGTTTGAAAATGTTGACGACGACGGACGACGCACGGACGCCAGCTCGACTACTATACTATAAGCTCACCTTGTGAGCCTTCGGCTCAGGTGAGCTAATAATGCCTGTATTCTCCCTCAGATTTTGCAAAGAAAGAAAAGAAGAAAAAAAAGCTTTGTTAATGTCTTGTGTGAAAGGCATTATTCAAGTGTAAAGAAAACCATACAGTAGGTGTGCCATGGTAACCTGACTTATCATGCATGTGAAACAGTGGTCTTCTGTTTTCATCATTTTCGCCTTCATTCTCCAACCTATTTAGTACAGACCAAGGACTGACACCAAACCATGCACAAATGACGACTTATTGCAGCTTTACTTACCAGTGAAGTTTGGTTTTTCAATACAAACTTTTTAGTTTGAAACTAAAAAGTCAAAAAAAAAGAAAACATGTTAAAACATTATCTGAAAGGGGAACATTTGCTGCCATGTGGCAAGTTTTATTATGCCCCCAACTTTGAAAAAGTTGGAAGGGCATATTGCTTTCGGCTTGTCTGTCTGTCTGTCTGTCTGTGTGTGCGTGTGTGTGTTAACTTTTGAATGGTGAATGTTAGGGATTTGAAATTTCATGTGTGTATTCCTCATGAAAAAATAGTTGACCCGTATTTTTTTTCTTGTCTGAGTTATGCCCCTTTTCTGAGTTATTTCCCTTTGAAAACAAAATTTGAAAATCTTGTGTGCAAGATATCTCGAAAAGTATTTAAGCTAGAGCCTTCATATTTAGTATACTGGTTGGGGCTGATGAGTTGATGACCTGATCAACTTTTGAGAACTTTCCGTCCAATTTTGACAAAAATACGGAATTTTGAAATTTTGATTGATTTTTCCACTTTTCGGTGAAATTTGAAACTTTTGAACGGTGAATGCTAGGGTTTTGAAATTTCATATACAGATTCCTCATGAAAAAATAGTTGACCCGTATTTTTTTTCTTGTCTGAGTTATGCCCCTTTTCTGAGTTATTTCCCTTTGAAAACAAAATTTGAAAATCTTGTGTGCACGATATCTCAAAAAGTATTTAAGCTAGAGCCTTTATATTTGGTATACTGGTTGGGGCTGATAAGTAGATGACCTGATCAACTTTTGAGAACTTTCCGTCAAATTTTGACAAAAATACGGAATTTTGAAATTATGATTGATTTTTCCACTTTTCGGTGCAATTTGAAACTTTTGAACGGTGAATGCTAGGGTTTTGAAATTTCATATACAGATTCCTCATGACAAAATAGTTAAACCGTATTTTTTTTCTTGTTTGAGTTATGCCCCTTTTCTGAGTCATTTCCCTTTGAAAACAAAATTTGAAAATCTTGTGTGCAAGATATCTCGAAAAGTATTTAAGCTAGAGCCTTCATATTTGGTATACTGGTTGGGGCTGATGAGTAGATGACCTGATCAACTTTTGAGAACTTTCCGTCAAATTTTGACAAAAATACGGAATTTTGAAAATTTGATTGATTTTTCCACTTTTCGGTGAAATTTGAAACTTTTGAACAAATAATGCTAGGGTTTTGAAATTTCATATACAGATTCCTCATGAAAAAATAGTTGACCCGTATTTTTTTTCTTGTCTGAGTTATGCCCCTTTTCTGAGTTATTTCCCTTTGAAAACAAAATTTGAAAATCTTGTGTGCAAGATATCTCGAAAAGTATTTAAGCTAGAGCCTTCATATTTAGTATACTGGTTGGGGCTGATGAGTAGATGACCTGATCAACTTTTGAGAACTTTCCGTCCAATTTTGACAAAAATACGGAATTTTGAAATTTTGATTGATTTTTCCACTTTTCGGTGAAATTTGAAACTTTTGAACAAATAATGCTAGGGTTTTGAAATTTCATATACAGATTCCTCATGAAAAAATAGTTGACCCGTATTTTTTTTCTTGTCTGAGTTATGCCCCTTTTCTGAGTTATTTCCCTTTGAAAACAAAATTTGAAAATCTTGTGTGCACAATATCTCAAAAAGTATTTAAGCTAGAGCCTTCATATTTGGTATACTGGTTGGGGCTGATGAGTAGATGACCTGATCAACTTTTGAGAACTTTCCGTCAAATTTTGACAAAAATACGGAATTTTGAAAATTTGATTGATTTTTCCACTTTTCGGTGAAATTTGAAACTTTTGAACAAATAATGCTAGGGTTTTGAAATTTCGTATACAGATTCCTCATAAAAAAATAGTTGACCCGTATTTTTTTCATGTCCAAGTTATGCCCCTTTTATGAGTTATGTCCCTTTGAAAACAAAATTTGAAAATATTGTGTTAAAGATATCTGAAAAAGTATTTAAGCTAGAGCCTTCATATTTGGTATACTGGTTGGGGCTGATGAGTAGATGACCTGATCAACTTTTGAGAACTTTCCGTCAAATTTTGACAAAAATACAGAATTTTGAAATTTTGATTGATTTTTCCACTTTTCGGTGAAATTTGAAACTTTTGAACGGTGAATGTCAGGGTTTTGAAATTTCATATACAAATTCCTCATGAAAAAATAGTTGACCGGTACTTTTTTCATGTTCAAGTTATGCGCCTTTTTGGAGTTATGCCCCTTTTAAAACAAAATTTGAAAATCTTGTGTGCAAGATACCTGAAAAAGTATTAAAGCTAGAGCCTTCATATTTGGTATACTGGTTGGGGCTGAAAAGAAGATCACCTGATCAATTTTTTAGGACTTTCCATCAAATTTTGACATAATAACTCCATTTTGAAATTTTTACTCCATTTCTAACTTGTATGCAAAAAGCTTACATTCTGTTTCTGGATCGAGGTTAAAAACACAGGCAACTGAACAGCTTCTTTAGGAAATTAAATTTCGCATCATTCAAATGAAATAAATGAATCATACAGGCTGCCGGTTTAGGGACAAGCATACAGTTGGGGGCATAGTGTTTTACAAACACGCATTTCTAGTTACCTGAGATTACCTGTTGAGATTTTAGTGGGTATGGCTTAGCTACTGATCCAGGTATTGAATACCTGTAATACTTAATCTGCTGATAAGAGCTGTCAAAAATTTCATGGGTAACATTCCTCCCTGAAGCAATATTCAATCAGAATTGACTATTGGAGAGAATTGTTTATTGGAGAGCTCAGAGAGATGTTGACAGGTTGGTGTCTTAGCAAAAACTGAGAAAAGACACCTTCGTCCTAATTCAGCCTTTAATACTCCAGGTGCCCCTTTAAGGGTGCTCGCTGCCAATAAAAAAAGTATTCAATTTTTTTCTAACAACTCTCTTCGGCTTCAAAGAAAACCCAAAAATACGAGACTTGAAAACAAAATAACTAAGATTGTGTGCTTCTTTCGAGCTACAGGCTTCAGAACAAGACCTCTGAACAACATGCTTTAAAATTTGAAAATTTCATTTAATTTTTGTTTCTTTCATGTACATCTGTCCTATGTTCTCAAAAGTAATATAATTTATGTGAAGTAGACTATTTTGGACCAAAAACCTACAAATTTTTGCAACTTGAAGAGGATTACAAAATTGAAAGAGTCATCTTCAACCCCACCCCCTAACTTGAAAAGGTGGATAAAAAGGCAGAATTTATAAGTGTGTCAAATCCATAGTTGTAGTTTCAAACTTTTTCTTGTATTTTGGCACTTTGTAGAGCTTTTATATTGTTCAAATAAAAGAAAAAAATATAAGTTAGTGTGCATATAAGAGAGAACTAACAACTTGAAAATCGCCATTGATTAAGCCATTTTTCGGCTGTTTGATTTCGAAGACCACATTTCATAAAACTGCCCAAAAATTTTGAAAAGCACACATATGAAAAAATACCCACATATTAGACCCTGTTTACATATACGAGGGGAAAGCAAAAAGTTCATGGACTTTCTTAATAACTTTTATAATTGACGTCCGATTGTTTTTGTATTTTCACAAGTGTAATAATGGTCTATTGTCGACATTCATGTAAAATGAAATTTGTTGAATCTTATTTTTGATTGGTCAAATTACATCGACAAACACGTGGGGTTTGCTACCCCGGAGCACGCCGTAAAATCTCTGTTTACGTGTTTATAAATATAAAAACATTTTCAAAAATGTCATTTCTAAATCTGCTTTAATTATGGAAATATTGATAATGATGTAATTCGGCTTGAAATGTGAAATTGCAGTTCTCGCATTCGAAAGACAACTCTACAGCGACACTTTTTGAAAGACAAGTCTAAGCAAAAATTTAGTAAAAATGACGTTACTTGTAAATGGCGGAAACTTGCACATCGATAAAATTTGTGCGAGACTTCCGAATAAAACCTACAGAAACGTCTGATTTGTTACAAACAGCTAGAGACACATCAGAACTGAAGCATACAACAGTGTTCAATGATGTGCAAATAGTTAGTCACAACGAAATAGCTGTTAAAAACAACAAGTAAGCACAAAAATCTACGCGAACAACTTGAACGTCATGGCATGCCCCGTTTAATCCTAGCGTCTGTCGCAGAAATTGTCATAAAAACTAAATTTTTCTAGCGATTTGCCCTAAACCTTAATCCTTCACGGATGGGAAATAAATATATGAAAATTTACTTGAAGTCGAATGAGAAATAATGTTTTTAGCTCACCTGAGCCGTCAGGCTCACAAGGTGAGCTTATAGTATACCCATGCTCCGTCGTCCGTCCGTCCGTTCGTCGTCCGTCCGTCGTCCGTCGTCCACCATTTTTAGCTCACCTGAGCCGAAGGCTCACAGGTGAGCTTATAGTATATCCATGCTCCGTCGTCCGTCCGTCCGTCCGTCGTCCGTCGTCCGTCGTTCACAATTTCAAAGATCTTCTCCTCTGAAACCGCATGGCCAATGAAAGCCAAACTTCATGTGGAGCATCCTTAGGAAGGGGGAACGAAAGTTTATATAAATGGTCCAGGTCACATGACCAAGATGGCCGCCATGGCTATAAATAGCAAAAACCTTTAAAAATCTTCTTCTCCAGAACCAGTGGGCCGTTTTCCATGAAACTTGGTATGTAGCATCGGGGATGTGGGCCCATCATAGTTTATATAAATCATGACCCTAGGATGACCTTGACCTATTTTACGGCAAGGTCAACTTAGGTCGCCAATGCATTTGAATGGGAAAAAATGGTAAAATGCTATTTAATGGGTAAAACTAACTGGGAATAGGCAAATGGACAGAAGATTAATGTTAATGGAAAATTTTAGACCCTGGGGGGTTGTCTGCCCCTGCCCCGGGGCTATATACATGTATATTTCCGTAATAATGAAACATCTTCTTCCCTGAAACCGCTTTGCCAATCAAAGCCAAACTTCATATGGAGCATCCTTGGGAAGGGGGAAAGAAAGTTTATATAAATGGTCAAGATCACATGACCAAGATGGCTGCCATGGCTATAAATAGAAAAAACCTTTAAAAATCTTCTCCAGAACCAGAAGGCCAATGATTTTGAAACTTGGTGTGAAGCATCAGTGACTGGAGCTCTACAAAGTTTATATAAATCATGACCCTGGGATGACCTTGACATATTATACGGCAAGGTCAACATAGGTCGCTCATGCATCTGAATGGGGAAAAGTGTTAAAATGTCATTTGTAGGGAAAACCTTGCAGGAAATGGGCAAATTGACTTAATTTTTATGATTCTGAAAAAATTTGGACCCCAGGGGTCTGTCTGCCCCCACCCCGGGGCAATATACATGTATATTACAGTGATATTCAAAGATCTTTTTCTCTGAAACTGCTTGGCCAATCAAAGCCAAACTTTATGAGGAGTATTGTTAGGAAGTGGGAATGAAAATATATATAAATGGTCAAGGTCACATGACCAAGATGGCTGTCATGGCTATAAATAGCAAAAACCTTTAAAAATCTTTTTCTCCAGAACCAGAAGGCCTATGATTTTGAAACTTGGCATGAAGCATCAGGCAATGGAGCTCTACAAAGTTTTTATAAATCGTGACCCTTGAGTGACCTTGACCTATTTTACGGCAAGGTCAACTTAGGTCGCCCATGCATTTGAATGGGGAAAATTGTTAAAATGTCATTTGAAGGGCAAAACTTACAGTAAATTGGCAAATGGACTAAAGTTTTATGTTTTCAAAAAGAAATTGACTCCAGGGGTTGCTCTGACCCAGCCCTGGGGTTATACACATATATATTATCATTCTAGTCAAACAAGTTTATTGGTATATATCTCGGGTTTCAGGTGAGCGTTTACAGGACCATTGGTCCTCTGGTCAAAGATCTTCTCCTCTGAAACAGCTTGGCCAATCAAAGCCAAATTTTACATGAAGCATCTATGGGAAGGGGGAACCAATGTGTATATAAATAATCCCGGTCACATGACCAAGATGGCCGCCATGCCCATATATGGTAAAAACCCTTCAAAAATCTTCTTCTCCGGAACCACTGGACCGATTTCAACCAAACTTGGCATGAAGCATCGATGACTCAAGTACTACAATGTATATATAAATCATGACCTTGCGGTGACCTTGACCTATTTTACGGCAAGGTCAACATAGGTCGCCTTTGCATTTGAATGGGAAAAATTGTTAAATTGTCATTTAAAGGAAAAATCTTGCAGAAAATGAGCAGTAGGACTGAATATTAATGATTCTGAAAAAATTGGGCACCAGGGGCTCATCTGCCCCCCCTTCCCCCCCCCCCCCCCCCCCCGGGGCAATATACATGTATATTATCATAATATTCAAACATCTTCTTCTCTGAAACCGCTTGGCCAATCAAAGCCAAATTTTACATGAAGCATCTATGGGAAGGGGGAACCAATGTGTATATAAGAAATCCAGGTCACATGACCAAGATGGCCGCCATGCCCATATATGGTAAAAACCCTTCAAAAATCTTCTTCTCCAGAACCGGAGGACCGATTTCAACGAAACTTGTCATGAAGCATTAATGGCTCAAGCACTACAATGTATATATAAATCATGACCCTGTGATGACCTTGACATATTTTACGCCAAGGTCAACATAAGTCTCCATTGCATTTGAATGGGGAAAACTTTTAAAATGTCATTTGAAGTGAAAGTCTTGCAGGAAATGGGCAGTAGGACTGAATATTAATGATTCTGAAAAAAATTGGACCCCAGTGGCTCATGTGCCCCCACCCCGGGGCAATATACATGTATATTTCCATAATATTCAAACGTCTTCTCCTCTGAAACCGCTTGGCCAATCAAAGCCAAATTTTATGTGATGCATCAATAGGAAGGGGTAACAAATATGTATATGAAAAATCCAGGTCACATGACCAAGATGGCTGCCAAGCCCATATATGGTAAAAAACCTTCAAAAATCTTCTCCTCCAGAACCAGTGGACCGATTTCAACAAAACTTGGCATGAAGCATCAATGGCTCAAGCACTACAATGTGTATATAAATCATGACCCTGTGATGACCTTGACCTATTTTATAGCAAGGTCAACATAGGTCGCCAATGTATTTGAATGGGGAAAACTTTTAAAATGTAATTTAAAGTGAAAGTCTTGCAGGAAATGGGCAGTAGGACTGAATATTAATGATTCTGAAAAACATTGGACCCCAGGGGCTCATGTGCCCCCACCTCGCGGCAATATACATGTATATTTCCATAATATTCAAACGTCTTCTCCTCTGAAACCGCTTGGCCAATCAAAGCCAAATTTTATGTGAAGCATCTATAGAATGGGGGAATCAATGTGTATAAATAATGTAGGTCACATGACAAAGATGGCCGCCATGCCCATATATGGTAAAAACCCATCAAAAATCTTCTCTGAAACCAATAGACTGATTTCAAGGAAACTTGGCGTGAAGCATCGATGGCTAAAGTACTCCAATGTATATATAAATCATGACCCTGTGATGACCTTGAACAAGTTTATGGCAAGGTCAACATGGGTTGCCTATGCATTTGAATTGGGAAAACTGTTAAAATGTAATTTGAAGGGAAAAGCCAGCAGGAAATTGGCAAATGGACAGAATATTGAAGATTCTGAAAAAAGAAAATGGCCCAAGTGCTTCAGTACCTTAATTAATTTTTTAGCCTATAGGGTATTTACGCACCCCTTTTTCATTCAATTGCGTATCTGGAATTTTAATTGGGTAAGTTCAATTCTGTTACGCACTCTATTTTCAATCAATTGGGTAAAATGGAAAACAATTTGGTAAAAATGATGTTCGAGGTGTACTTTCCTTATTTTCCTCTACTTTTGCTTTTGCATAGCATAAAATAAAATGGAAACATTGATTGGTTGAGAGAATTAACTAAAATCGCAGTCAACCAACGAAAAAACAGAAAAGAAATGGCTTCCACTTGATCGATTTGCGCATGTCCAATGACATTTTTGTTAAATGTAGACGGCGTAAGCCGTTGTGCGGCGCACACCGATAAAAACCGGTACGCAATTGAATTTTCCGGTATTGCGTATCGGCGATTTCTTTTGCGTTTTCTTTCGCTACCAGATCGTTATTAATTGCGTTTTTTCATATTTTAATTGGGTAATTACGCAAATACGCAGCCTAATTAAGGTACTGTGCTTATTCTGCCCCTGCACTGGAGTTAAATATCATAATATTCAAACATGTTTATTGGTATATGCAGCAGATCTCAGGTGAGCGTTTACAGGACCATTGGTCCTCTGGTTATAGGAACTTTTGACTCGGCCAGCGTAGACAGAAAACCCATTGGCAAATGACGTTAACGTCTTGGCGTGCTCCGGGTAGCGCTAACACGCATCAAATAAATTGCCATAGAAACGACGTTTATCAAGCGATTTGTCTGAATCTTTCTATGCTTGTTTGTATTAAATTGATCGCAAACATACAGTAATTTCAAAGAAATCGCATACTGTACTTTTGATTTTATTGACAAAGTCCACGAACTTTTTGCTTTACCCTCGTGGTGCATTGAATTTGTAGACTTGCAATATTCAAGTTTAATGAAACCCACCCCCAAAATTTTTACTGACAACTAAAAGGCTTTTCAGAGAACTTGCAGAAAATGGGGCAAAAAATGAAGTTCCTTAGATTGATGATTTTCATGGCTTGTTTGATGTACACTATCAATATGTATCCAAATATAGAGGGTGATCCAGAATATCTGATACCATTTCAACCTTTAATAATTCTGTTTCGGTAGCACATACATTATCAAAATTTATATCAAAATAATCTATAATGATTCAAGTTTTGTTTAGTATACAATGTTAGATATATAAACCACAAACGTGTTAAATAGAATTTGTCAAATAGTTTCACAATATTTCCGTAAAAGCATTGTTTGACGTCCATACTGGAATACAACAGCGTCAAGCTTATTTTGATAGTAAGCATTTTCTTGGGAGGACATTTGAATGAAAATGCATATTTACCTAAACCAAATTTTTTTTGAAACCTAAAACACTCTTTTTATTGAAAGGTTTGAAAATCAACACCACACACTCGTGCATCAGAACTGTTACCATTTTAAGTACTTAACATTATACACCAAACAAAATTTGCATTATCACAGAGCATTATGATTTTAGTTCTATAAAGCAATGTGGTTGCAGAACAAAATCATGTAAGCTTAAAATGGTATCAGATATTCTGGATCACCCTGTATTTCTGCAGCAGTTTATACCCTGTTCACACTGGACCACGTTCCCACCACGTCCTTACTATATCCTAAACAAGGACGTGGCGAGGACGGGATGAAAATGAGACAATTTCTGGTTTCTAAGTCCATACTATGTCCTCACCACGTCCTTATTACATCCACATGTCCTTACTACCTCCTTCACGTTTTCACTAGGTTCTCACTACGCAGTCTTACACTACCTCCTCATGAAGACCAAGCAGTTCACACCACGCACATACTACGCGTTCAGCACATTCTAACTTTTTTTGTATTTATTATTCAATATTCAACCACATATTAATTGTGCTCAGTTGACGAATGACTGCTAAGTCAACTCTGCTAATAATCTGTTGTAATGTCCATAGTGAAGCCTTTTCCTAGCTCATCATCATCATCATCATCATCATCATCATCATCTCCGTTTTCATAGCTCATAACTAGGGGCGCACCCAGCAAGATCTTACCATTCTATAATTTTATATTCTCCAAGTGCACCAAAGTAACATATAAGCCTTATTGGCTTAGTTGGGTGGTTATATTAATGAAGTACATTTTGAGTGTCATGACATCCTAATGTTGGGTAAATGTCCCGTAAAATGGAGGCAACATCCCAACATTACCATTGCTGGGACATAAAGCATCAATTCAACCAAACAAACAAGCCCCAAGTAAGTTTTGGTGTCATTGAAGGAGAGGGTGTTGCAAGAGTCCTTCTCGATTCATGTTTTGATTTCGCATGAGTGTATGAGAAATGTGGCATGGTCTTAGAGCCTGATGGTCGTATCACGGATGTAGTGAAGACGTAGTAAGGTCTTGATGGTCTGCAACAGGTTCATGCACCATGTCCATGAAGACTGCGCTACGTTTGCACTGCGATCTTACTATGTGCTACAAGATCCTATCTATTTCCACCCCGGCGTCACCACATTTCTTTTTAGCATGTTCAAAACTTGACCAAGACCGCCACATCCATCAAAACCTCGCTACATCCTTACTACGTTCCTACCATGTCCTACAAGACTGTACCACGTCCTTGAATTTTTAGGATGTGGTACGGACGTAGTGGGAATGTGGTCCAGTTTGAACAGGGTTTTAGGAGGTATTCAACAAAATAAAAACCAGAAGTTCAAAAATGTCAAATGTTCCTTAATCACTTTACAGCATACAAAATCATTATTCAGTATTCACTACTAGAGTGACAGGTTGCAGATTCGTACAGTTTTGAAAGTTTTTTCATCTCATCTCACTTACCTTTTTAATTAGCCCTTTCACCTGTCACTACAAAAATAATACACGTTTCTTGTTTAATTTTCTGAGCTTCTTTCGTTTTTGGTAGGGGTCTCTCATTATTTTAATGGATGAAAATCAGAGAAAATCATGCATCACAGGTTGCAGATTCGTACACTACCTTTGTGGGATAACAATTAAGAGCAACTTAACCTTTAGCATGCTGTAGGCGACAAGAAAAACCGCTTTCAAATTTCCCGCACTTTTCGCCCACTGCCTACTTATGAATATTAATGAGCGATGCCCAGACAGTTGCGCATGAAAACAACAAGGCGGCTTGTGGTTTTGGGACCGATTTGTCGCCGATTTTGATCGGATTTTCGTTATTTTTGCATTAGAAACGCATTTTCAGCGCTTTTTTCGCTGGTAAATGGAAAATTGGGTGCATTTACACCCGAAATATGACATCGTAACGGTACGTATGATGAATTTTTACGCTAGAAATCGGCGTAACAAAGACTTCCGAAACCGAAAGTAGATTTGTTTACTGCGTTTGTTGAATTTATTCAGCTGTTTTTATGGCTCAAAAATTAAGAAAACACGGAAAAAAAATGGAAAAAACGTCAGTGGGCTGCCATATTGATTTCACTATATTGCTCAGCATGCTAAAGGTTAAACAATCATTTTAAAGATGGAAAAAGATCAATCAAGTTTCATAGCTATTTTTCAACAGGAAAAGTAAGTTCTAAACACTTGAAAACAGCTGCTATTGGCAAATTTTTAATTTGAATAAAATTCAGTGAGTTTGCTTAAAACATATAGAATGCATTTATTGTTCTGATGGTTTTTGCCAAAAAAGTTGAATATGGGTGTAGAAAAGTACCATGAATGGAACGAAAAGGTAATAACCCATTTGACAAAATAATGAGGTCTCCCTAAGGGAAATCCCAGGATGACAGCTACATGTAAGAGCAGACATCAGCTGATTGATCAAAACTGTAAACAACTGAACAAAGTGGCAGAAATGTAAGTACTTGGGATACAAGTTGTTGTTATTCTCTTATCATATACGGTCCTGATTAGCCCTTTATTCGCTCAGCAAACTTTATTTAAACGAAAAGCAATTGGGAGTGCAACAAAACTGCCGCTTCGGTAGTCCGAAAAAATCATCTGCATTGCGCACGCGCTGTCATGCACGTGCGAGTTTGCGCTCAAACTGACTTACAGACATATTTTACTGATTGCTGATACAAGCGATTGTCTTCTTAAATGGATGCTTAATCTTACAGAGGCCTAAAACTGCCGAGTGTACGAACCCTTGAACTGTACGAATCTGCAACCTGTCACTCTATATGCAGAAGAATTTATAGGGTGTTGCAGTGCCTTTTAAAACCAGTGGAGCAAACCCAAGTTATTCCCCCCAATACAACAGCGTAAATCTGCAGCCATCATAGGTAGTAAAATTGTATCATAAAACAATATTAACCATATATATATAAAATATATATTTATGCCATATTGTAATAAATGCAGCCTTTACAAGGCGGCATAATTCTCAGGTTTGCCATCCCCATCAACAAATTGTCATGTTGAGCCACTGCATCCAGAGTTTTAGCAAGTACTGTGGTGAGTTGATGTGTGTATACACATGTATTGTGATTTTCTGCAGGTTAAAGAGGAAGAAGCTCCTACTTTAGAAGTTGTGAGATCTATACAGAACACAACAGACCAGCTACACAGAGTGAGTCCTCGAACACATATATCTTACAATCTTTTCTGAATCGGAATCATTTTCTGGTAAACAGCTGTATGGCAATTTTACCGTACATGTGAACTCTCTCAATTTCAGAGGGATCTCTCTATTTTTATACCCCCTGCATTTATGCCGACGGGTATATAGTTTTCGTCTTTCCGTTTGTATGTTCGTTAGTTCGTTTGTTCGTTCAGTACAATCTGGGTCAAAGTTTTTGTTAAAGTTTCTCTAATGGTGTATATCTCATACACCAACAGTCAGAAACCATTTATATTTGGACCATAGGTACCCGAAAGGGTTTACTTTGTTTCCATGAATTCCGACCCCAGGGTCCATGCCCGGGTGGGGCTAGGGATCAAAATCTAGGTCACCTTTAATTTGCGTCAAAGTTTTGGTTAAAGTTTCTCTAGTGGTGTATATTTCATACACCAAAAGTCAGAAACCATTCATATTTTAACCATAGGTACCCTATAGGGTTTGCTTTGTTTCTGTGAATTCGGACCCTGGTTCCATGCCCAGGGGTGGGGCTAGAGGTCAAAATCTAGGTCACCTTGAAAATGTGCTATTTATATTTTTTTTTTTTTTCATCTCTAAGTTCATATCTTAACAAATACTCATAGGAATGTATTCCTGTTTGGATCATAGATCCCTTTAGGGTTGAATTAAATTCTATGGCACTAAACTCTAAGGGTTGGGGCTGGAGGTCAAAATCTAGGACACATAAAATACAATAGTTACCAAGATTAATATTCTGTATGTCTATATCTTGACAACCATGTGTCAGAAAGCGTTCATGCTTACAACACAACATAGGTACCACATAAGGGCTAGACCCAAAGGTCTATGCATGGTGGTAGGGGTGGGACCTGAGGTCAAGATCTAGGACTTTTTTTTTTTTTGAATGACATTCTACTTTCATTTCAATCTAGGACTGAGGACCTGACCCACAATGTCCATGCTTATGTCCTAGATTGGGTATACACGTCAGCTCTGTATACCGCTCTAAAATAGATACAGTATGTATGTCATTCTAAAACTACACATATGCAAAGTGCTTTACACTGCTTATTTCTAAAATGTACTTGATAAGGGGTACTGTCTTTCATTGGTGATGAGAGGTTCAGTGTCAGGGGTGAGCATGTACGGGATTGTTTAGGAAGGGGGTAGGGAAGGGGGCTTGTTGGCTACCAGCCGGGGGTATACGTGCCTCTCAAGGGCCTCTCTAGTTTCGATAAACTTTCCTATTTGGAATTTCAGCTTTTCCTTGTACATCTTAAACATCTGCCTATTTGGAACTATGATCTCCCTGCCAGAAATCAAGAATTTTCTGTGCTTAATGATTCAAGTAAGTCTCTTTGAGATGTGCCACATGTATATGGTGCTAAACTGTGCATTTTGTTACCTTTCAGGCTAAAGAGTTGTATCATACCAGATGTCTTGAGCTAGAACGGTTGAAAAGGGAAAATGCTTCACCTAAAGATGTAGAAAAGGTTGGTGCCATCTATATGAAATGAGCAGCATCATTAGGATACTAGTCTTCGGGGTTCCCAACAGGGTTCTGACATAAACCAGGCTGTGCAATCACAGAAGGTGGCTAGAATTGAGTAGAAATATTTTACTATCTGTGTAGCAAAACCAAAGGTGCTGATCAGCTGTGTAGTTATTGCACCTGTGCTAATCTGTCTTTGTTTTCATGTATTTAAAAATATGTGAAAATAAGGTTTTCTCATGATGCTGAAATTGATGTAATCTATGTCATTATAAAGCCTGTCTTTATGACCAGGTCCAACACAAACCAGGCTGCACAAGTACAGATAACTACGAGGGTGATCCAATAAGTAATGCAAACTCGTCTCATTATACCCCCGGCATACGAAGTATTAGGGGGTATATAGTTTTTGCTTTTTCCGTCTGTTTGTCTGTCTGTAAACTTTTTTTGTGTCAAAGATTTCTCAGGAACTACTTAACCTAGAATTTTAAAATTTATTACAAAGCTTGGGTATGTCAAGTTGTATTGTGTATTTGAGAATCAACAATCTCCGGCTTATCATTCCCTTTATTTATCCATTTTTCTCTCTATCTGAAAATTTTTTCCATCATATCAGCTCAGTCTGTATAAGAGTTAGAGACTTCAAATTTTATATGCATGTTCAGAATGACCAAATCTATTATTGAAAACAAGATTATGATTTTGTGGTTTACTTTTGTCTTTTTTTTTTTTTACTTTGTTTCTTTTCCCATCTGTCACTCCTATACAAATCTGCACCTTTTTGTGTCAAAGATTTCTCATGAACTACTTAACCTAGAATTTTAAAATTTGGTGCAAAGCTTGGGTATGTCAAGTTGTATTGCATATTTGAAAATCAACAATCTCCAGCTTATTATTCCCTTTATTTATCCATTTTTCTCTCTATCCAAGAAATTTTTCCATCATATCAGCTCAGTCTGTATAAGAGTTAAAGATTTCACATTTTATATGCATGTTCAGAATGACCAAATCTATTACTGAAACAAGATTATGATTCTGTGGTTTACTTTTGTCTTCGTTTTTTATTTTGTTTCTTTTCCCATCTGTCACTCCTATTCAAATCTGCACCATTTTGTCTGGCAACAAAGTATTAGGGGGTATATAGTTTTAGCTTTTTTTATTTATGAATATATTATTGTTGGATGTAACACCATGTGAGCTATGCCATGAGAAAACCTTTCTTTGAGATCTCCAATGAGGTTGGAGATAAGATGTGGCTGTTATAAGTCTTTGTTTTCACATATGCAAACAGAGGTTTTCCTATAATACAGCTCAGGTCTCGGAACTTTATTTTTATAATATTCTTAAATTTTAAACAAATCTACACCAGAAGATACTTTGATGCTCTATCATTGTAGAAGCGGACAGTTTACCTGGGTATTCATTTGATGACCAGATGTATACTTTTTTTAGCTCGCCTGCACGAAGTGCATAGAGCTATTGTAGTCACCTCGGTCGTGCGCGTTTACGTTTACGTTTACGTGTGCGTCCGCGTCCGCGTCACACTTTCGGTTAAAGTTTTTTAAAAGTCTATATCTCTTGACCATGTTGATGGATCAAGTTGATACTTTGCATGTTGCTAGATATTGGTCTGAAGTTTTACGCAGTACCATCATGACCCACCCTGGGTGACCTTGAGGTCAAGGTCACAGACTTAGAAATTTTGTGTTTAAGTTTTTGGTTAAAGTTTTTTAAAAGTCTATATCTCTTGACCATGTTGATGGATCAAGTTGATACTTTGCATGTTGCTAGATGTTGGTCTGAAGTTTTACGCAGTACCATCATGACCCATCCTGGGTGACCTTGAGGTCAAGGTCACAGACTTAGAAATTTTGTGTTTAAGTTTTTGGTTAAAGTTTTTTAAAATTCTATATCTCTTGACCATGATGATGGATCAAGTTGATACTTTGCATGTTGCTAGATATTTGTCTGAAGTTTTACGCAGTACCATCATGACCCACCCTGGGTGACCTTGAGGTCAAGGTCACAGACTTAGAAATTTTGTGTTAAATTTTTTGGTTAATGTCTAAATCTCTTGAACATGTTGATGGATAAAGTTGATACTTGCATGTTGATAGATATTGGTCTCGGGTTTTATGCTGTACATCACAACTCACCTGGATGACCTTGAGGTCAGGGTCACAGACTTGGAAGTTTTGTGTTTAAGTTTTGGTTAATGTTTTTATAAGTCTATATCTCTTGAACATGTAGATTGATCAAGTTGATACTTTGCATTGGTATGAAGTTTTATGTTGTACCATCATGACCCACCTGAGTGACCTTGAGGTCAAGGTCATGGGTCATAGATTTTGACAGATGTAGTGACAAAGCACAAGTCAGGCGAGCTACGCTGTCCTGCGACAGCTCTTATCTGTAATCTGCTTTTTGTCTCAATGTGGTATGACCTCTGATGGCTACCGCTGGGGGTATGTGAGCTTTGCTCACTTTTGCTATATTTTCTTTCACTGTCGCTATTTATGCCCCCAACTTCGGAAGAAGTTGAGGGGACATATTGGTTTGGGTCTGTCCGTCCAGTGCAGTCAGTCTGTGAAGTGCGTGAGTAACGCTAAGCACTCGGTCAGGAACCGCTAGAGCTAGGATCTTGAAATTTGGTATGTAGTTTGTATATTAAGAGGACCCGTATTTTTTCTTTCAGGTAAATTCAAGGGGCTAGGGGCCCATTCTGTGAGAGTTATTTCCCTTTTTAGCTCGACTGCACGAAGTGCATAGAGCTATTGCAGTCACCCCTGTCATCCACGTTCCCGTTCCCGTGTGCATGCGCGTCACACTTGCGTTAAAGTTTTCTAGAAGTCCATATCTTGACAACCACTCATCAGAAAGCATTCATACTTGGACCATAGATACCCCGTAGGGTTAGCTTTCATTCCATGACATCGGGCCCCTGGGTCCAGGCCAGGGGGTGGGGCTGAAGGTTAAAATCTAGAACATCTTCAAAAATGGCAATTCTTGTGTTAAAGTTTTCTAGAAGTCCATATCTTGACAACCACTCATCAGAAAGCATTGATGCTTGGGCCATTGACACCCTGTAGGGTCGGCTTTCATTCCATGGCATCAGATCCCTGGGTCCATGCGCCAGGGGGTGGGGCTAGAGGTTAAAATCTAGAAATGGCTTTTCTGTGATATAGTATTCTAGAAGTCTATATCTTGAAAACTTTTTATAAGAGGGCTTTCATACTCGGACCATAGGTACCCTGTAGGGTTGAGTTTCATTCCATTGCATCGGGCCCCTGGGTCCATGCCTGGGGGGTGGGGCTGGAGGTTAAAAACTATAACACTAAAAAATAGATGTACTGCTGTGTAACTTTTACAAGGATGCATATCTTGACAACAACTTATCATAAAGCATTCATACTTCATACACTTTAGGTTCCATGACATCGGACTCTGGGTCAGGGGGGCGGGGCTAGAGGTCAAAATCTAGAACTCCCCGAATTTCTTTTTTCTTTTTATTTCTTAATAGAAACAACTTAGGAGGATGGTTGGTCATTCATCTTTTGACTTTGTGACACTGACTTGTGTGTCATGACGGAAGGGTTGGTTGACCTACTTTCCATGGTTCAGTGATTTTGCCTTATATCTTGACACTGAATTAGTATATTTTCTTACTTCTTTCAGATTATGAGTTAGTACGACCAGGCCTTTGACCCCAGTATACTTATAGGTCACTGTGACCTAATTTCACGGTTCAGTGATTTTGCCTTATATCTTGACACTCAATTAGTATATTTTCATACTTTTTTCAGATTATGAGTGAGTATGACCAGACCTTTGACCCCAATATACTTATAGGTCACTGTGACCTAATTTCACGGTTCAGTGACTTTTATATCTCGGCACTCAAGTGGTTTATGAACAAACTTCTTTCACACTATGTTTGCGTATGACAAGACCTTTGACCCTAAAGTAGTCCTAGCTCAATATGACCTAATTTCACGGTTCAGTGATTTTCCTTTATATCTCGGCACTCAATTGGTATATGAACATACTTCATTCACGATATGTATGAGTATGACAAGACCTTTGACCGTAAAATATTCGTGGGTCACTGTGACCTAATTTCATGGTTCAGTGATTTTGCCTTGTATCTCTACACTCAGTTGGTATTTTTTCATACTTCTTTCTGATTATGAATGAGTATGACCACACCTTTAACCCAAACATACTTATAGGTCACTATGACCTAATTTCATGGTTCAGTGATTTTGCTTTATATCTCGACACTGAATGGGTATTTGATCATTTTTCTTTCACATTATGAGTAAGTATCACTAGACCTTTGACCCTGCAATACTTATAGGTCATTGTGACCTTTTTTCATGGTTCAGTGATTTTGCCTTGTGTCTTGGCACTCAGTTGGTATATGAACACACTTCTTTCACAATATGAGTGAGACCTTTAAATCTTATAGTTATAGTTAACTTTCATGGTTCAGTGATTTTGCCTTATTGCATCAAGGCAAAAAGATGTATGAGCATAATGCTTTGGGTTACTGGTCGGGTTTGGCCTTATGTTTGACAAAGGTCAGAAGCAGTCGAGCACGCTATAGTGGGTACCTTGTGTGCGCAACTCTTCCTATAGTTTAATACCGATTCTCTTGAAACTTTAAAGACATTATGACCATACATTGAAGATATGCATGTAGTTTGGATATAATCCTCAGATTAATTTTTGTCACTTTTTTCGCAATTTGAACTTAGCCATTTTTCGGGCATTTTGACAATGAAAGTGAATGGACAGTGGGTACCTTGTGTGCGCAACTCAGTTTCCTACAGTTTAATACAGATACTTTTGAAACTTTACAGACATTGTGACCATGCTTTGAAGATATGCATGTGGTTGGGATATACTCCTCAGATTAATTTTTGTCACTTTTTGAGCAATTTTAACTTAGTCATATTTCGGACATTTTCACATCCTGAAAGTGAGTTACCAGTTGGGGGCATAGCGTTTTATAAACACATTTTCTAGTTTTCAAAATAGTTTGCATCAAAATTATGGGGTCTATTCGATTCTTCCAGATTCAATAACGTTTTTGACTGAATCACGTAGCAACAAGAGAAAACATGGTAAGGGACCCTGTCCACGCTTGAAATGGGTTTTATTGATCATGATGAAAACAAATGTCACATGCAAAGCACAATTAAGTCAATTATCGTTTTATTTCAAAGTACAATTGCCCCTTTATACATTTATTGTACATTGCTGGATAAGTTGTACGCAACGTAAACTAATGAAGTTTGTTTCTCTGCACCCTTTGGAATCTGGGTCAATTTTGATTCTACTAAATTGCCCTATTCTCATTAACACACCTACTACTTAAACCAAAAGGGCAAATTCTACAAACTAGTTATTTTTCGAATAGACACATATTTACTTATTTTTTCTGCATCAGATATATTTCCGAATTATGGGCATTTGTCAGAATTCATGGTGTTGCTAGGCAACATTGAATAGCCCCTGCTGGCTGTAACATTTCATTTTTCCCTTTTATTTCGAACATAAGATATAACAAACACAACAAATATGATAGGTGTGTGTATAAAAGATAATTTTGGACATAAAAGCTCAAGATATTTCCCCATACCCTACACAAAACTGGCATTTTCGGCAGATTTCGGCAAAAAGAGGAATTTTCAGTGATGGAGCTGTAAATGTTCCATAAATTTTCTTATAATTGTATTTTTATTGTATTAGACTCATGTCACAGATTTACTGTTAAGCATATATATAAGGGAGCCCGGTGGCGTAGTGGTAGAGCGTCGGACTCCGAATCGAGAGGTCATGGGTTCGATCCTCACAGGCATCATCGTGTTGTGTCCTTGAGCAAGACACATTAACTCCCTACAGTACTGGTTAAACCCAGGAAGCATTGGCTCCATCCCGACATGACTGAAAAATTGTTGACTGGGAAGTTAAGCCTCAACACAAACAAACAAATATCTGTGATGTGAGTCTACTAAGATAAAAATCCAATTATACAGGCTTTTAAACATACAGGCCACCTGCGCTATCTCAAACTTGGTTGTCTCGAAAACTCCACTTATGTCGAATTGATCCCTCACTCCCAAGCCTCTCTCCCTATATGTTATTGTATTTCAACCTTGCTTGTGTCGAACTCGGCTATGACGAAAACTCGGGTTGTGTCAAAGTGAAAATTCGCTCCACACAGAAAAAAACCATTAGTTTCACCCTTCTTGTGTCGAACTTTGAAGTAAAAAAACGGGCTTTGCCGATTTGATATCTACACACAACCTTTCATCACTGGAATTGTAAAACAACTTTTTGACATCATCATTATCAGGTCGGCAAATATATGTTTAAAATCACTATCAATGGGGTAAACATTGTGGAAAACGAAACAAGAATCACTCATTCCGCGAAATTGTGAAAGAGTTTAGATTTGCTTATCTCGAACTTCGGAAAACTTGAAGTGGTTTCTCAATTCCCCTTGATTTCGAGATAGCGAAGGTGGCCTGTATATCATTTTGACATGTATGATTCATATGGAAATAACAACAGACATCAGTATATCAACTGACATTGGCTGTTGAGAGTTTGTTTTGCTGCTAAATATCTAGAACATGCAGCTCTGAGTTTAACCTCTCATCCAGCTCATTCTTTTGTGAGACTAAATGTATGTAACTTTCTTGTTTCAGTCTGAAACCAAGTACAAGAAAGCAAGTAAGTACACATTCATTTGATTTTGACATAAAAATTTTTTTTCTTGTGAACTATCTTCTAAATCTACAATTGAGCACTAAGAGAAGAATAGAACTTTATGATCTAATATCTGAAAAAATAGGCAGGGTTTGAAAAATCAACTCGTCCACTCGTATTTACGAGAAAAAGTTGGGTAAGGGTGAGTCGAAACTTCCATACGCTTGCCTGTCATGATGAGTATCTTTTCTGGGCTGACGAGTGGTCTTTTTAGCTCACTTGAGCTGAAGGCTCATTGGGAGCTTCTAGGATGGTACTCGAGCTGGCGTCCGTGCATGCGTTGTTCCGTTCGTGCATTCACATTTTCAAAGAAATTCTTCTCTGAAACCGCTTGGCCAATCAAAGCCAAATTTTATATGAAGCATCTATAGGAAGGGGGAACCAATGTATATATAAATAATCCAGGTCACATGACCAAGCCCATATATTTTAACCCTTCAAAAATCTCTGGAACTAGTGGACCGATTTCAACGAAACTTGGCATGAAGCATTGATGACTCAAGTACTATAATGTGTATATAAATTATGACCCTGTGATGACCTTGACCTATTTTACGGCAATGGTCAAAATAGCCTATGTATTTGAATGTGGAAAACTGTTAAAATGTCATTTAAAAAGAATGTCTTTCAGGAAATGGGCAGTAAGACCGAATATTGATGATTCTGAAAAATATGGACCCCAGGGGCTCATCTGCCCACACCCCTGGGCAATATACATGTAATTTATCATAATATTCAAACATCTTCTCCTCTGCAATGGCTTAGGCCAATCAAAGCCAAATTTTATAAGAAGCATATATAGGAGGGTGGAACCAATAAAAATCCAGGTCACATGACCAAGTTGGCCACAATGCCCATATAATGAAAAAACCCTACTGTCCATAAACCATCTTTCAGAAACTGCATTTTTCAAAATCTTACTTTTATGAAACAAGTCACAAAAATATGACACTGTTCACCTTTTGCTACCCAAAATTCTTAAAAAGAGCCGCAAAAATTTTGAAAATCGGTTCACTTATAAAAAAAAATATGCCCAAGTAGGTTATCTCGAAATTTTCTAACCCTGATAGGAAACAAAAAAATGTTAATAAAATATGAAATGTAACAATTGTTTAAGGCCTTGCGCAGTAGAATCATGCCATTTTATTTTCCCCGCAGAAGAGGACTACAAGAACTTGGTAGATAAATATTCAACAATCCGAGAAGATTTTAACAAGAAAATGGAGGATTCCTGTAGGGTGAGTAGAACTGATGAAGGTGTCACAGAGGGTTTACCACCTTCCTTTGTAAGTAATGATTATGCTGAAATAAAATATGAGCCGCCTCATGAGAAAACCAACAATCTGCCTAGGCGAAAACAAAGGCGCAGATCAGCTTCGCAGTAACTGCGAAGCTGATCAGCGCCTTTGTTTTCGCTACTCGGATAGTACAATTCCTCCTCTACTAAACTCCAAATTTCAAGCCCCTAGCCTGCTTCTGTAGCTGTACAGTCCGGTTTGTGTCAGACCTGGTCGGAAGCCACATTGTTGGTTTTCCCACGAGGCAGCTCATATGTTGTGGCTTGTCTCACGTGGCCATTGCGGGGCTCGAAACCACACTAGACACGGGTGAGATGATCAAGTGATTAAGAAACAGCCTCCTTCACTTTTCAGCCACGGGGGCCGCTTAAACATTATTTTGATGGAGGAAACTAGACAACCCAATGAAATTCACCACCCCTGGATGGAGGGGCCACTGCTCTGACATGCATTGGGACGGCAGGTCTCGGATCCCCGAGTTCACAAGTGTATTATAAACTACGCAGTCTAAGACATCACTTGTAGTAAAAGTGGCCTTCCACAACAAGCAGTTGAACAACTTGAAACTCAGTGCACTTTGAGTACCATGCTTTGAGACTGAATGGTTTGATTTCAAAACAATGGTACTGTTTTGTCATTTGTTGAATTTATGATTTTCAGCATTTCCAAGAGGTAGAAGAGGAGCATATAAGTAGGATGAAAGATTTTGTAGACACCTACTCAAAGGCCTTGGAAAATGAGCTAGTCTTGTATGGAAGGGTAAGTTTGCCTCAAAGCAAGGTGTCCACAATTTGAACAAAAAAGCAAAATTCCATGACCATTTCCTGACTCAAATCAAATTTTCCTGACTAATGTTTATTTTGATGTAATTTTCTGGCATTTAATTTCATGAAGTAGGAGCAGCTAATGTTTTTCACATGAAGAAAGCAGGAAAGACAGTAATTTCGAGTTCATAAGAGCACTTAGGGCTATTTCAGAAAAATCTATATGGGGGTGTCGGAAGGCCATTCTGTCGAGGAAAATGAAAATTCTGGTTGCATGGCCCACGGTATTTTTATTTTGTTTTCAGATAGAATCAGCGGGGAAAAAAATATTCATGACTGACAACCTACGGGACATTAAATTTTTTTTCAGGACTGACAACCTACGGGACATTAAATTAAAAAAAAAAAAAAAATGAATGAGATAGGATGGCCATGCTCCGTCGTCCGTCCGTCGTCCGTTCACAATTTCAAAGATCTTCTCCTCTGAAACCGCTAGGCCAATCAAAGCCAAACTTCATGTGGAGCATCCTTAGGAAGGGGGAACGAAAGTTTGTATAAATGGTCCAGGTCACATGACCAAGATGGCCGCCATGGCTATAAATAGCAAAAAACCTTTAAAAATCTTCTTCTCCAGAACCAGTGGGCCGATTTCCACGAAACTTGGTATGTAGCATTGGGGACGTGGGCCCATCATAGTTTATATAAATCATGACCTTAGGCTGACCTTGACCTGTTTTACGGCAAGGTCAACTTAGGCCGCCCATGCATTTGAATGGGAAAAAAATAGGAAAATGTCATTTAATGGCAAAAAACCTGCTGGGAATGAGCAAATGGACAGAATATTCATGTTTATGAAAATATTTTGGGCCCAGAGGGTTGTCTGCCCCTGCCCCGGGGCTATATACATGTGTATGGCCATAATATTCAAACATCTTCTTCTCTGAAACCGCTTGGCCAATCAAAGCCAAACTTTATGTGGAGCATTCTTAGGAAGAGTGAATGAAAGTTTGTATAAATGGTCATGGTCACATGACCAAGATGGCCACCGTGGCTATAAATAGCAAAAACCTTTAAAAATCTTCTTCTCCAGAAACAGAAGGCCTATGATTTTGAAACTTGGCATGAAGCATCAGGCAATGGAGCTCTACAAAGTTTGTATAAATCATGACCCTGGGATGACCTTGACTTTTTTTACGGCAAGGTCAGCTTAGGCTGCCCATGCATTTGAATGGGAAAAAATAGGAAAATGTCAATTAATTGCAAAAAACTTGCTAGGAATGAGCAAATGGACAGAATATTCATGTTTATGAAAATATTTTGGGCCCAGAGGGTTGTCTGCCCCTGCCCTGGGGCTATATACATGTGTATGAGCATAATATTTAAACATCTTCTTCTCTGAAACCGCTTGGCAAATCAAAGCCAAACTTTATGTGGAGCATTCTTAGGAAGAGTGAACGAAAGTTTGTATAAATGGTCAAGGTCACATGACCAAGATTGCCACCATGGCTATAAATAGCAAAAACCTTTAAAAATCTTCTCCAGAAGGACTATGATTTTGAAACTTGGCATGAAGCATCAGGCAATGGAGCTCTACAAAGTTTATATAAATCATGACCCTGGGATGACCTTGACCTTTTTTACGGCAAGGTCAACTTAGGTTGCCCACGCATTTGACAAGGGAAAATTGTTACAATGTCATTTGAAGGGCAAAACTTGCAGTAAATTGGCAAATGGACTTTATCTTTATGATTTAAAAAAGAAATTGACTCCAGAGGTTGCTCTGACCTGCCCTGGGGTTATATACATGTATATTACCATTCTAGTCAAACAAGTTTATTGGTATATATCTCAGGTCTCAGGTGAGTGTTTACAGGACCATTGTTCCTCTGTTTTTTTTTTGTTTTTTTTTTTTTTGCAAAAAAATCGCTTTTTCACCACTTTTCAGGCTTCAAAAAACACTATGTTGCATTTTCCAAAAAGCTTATACTTGCTTTGGGAGAGCAATACAAGTCCGTATATCGCTACGTTTTGTGTCTAAACATCATTAAATTCATCAATGAGCTGCCATTTTAGCTTTCAACAGGTCTGTAATTGTGATTTCTTACCAAAATCTCGGTTCAGATGCCTTTTCTAGGCTTAAAATGCCAAAAAACAACCTCGATCGCTGACAATTTCCTGATTCAGTTTTTGCACACGTCACCTTGAAGTATAACCCAAATGTGATAGAGCACTCTCACTGTTTACAAAGGTAACGTGTGCAAAAAAATTGGAGGAAAAATCGAAGTCGGATCGGGCGAACAAAAGGTTTTTAGTCCTTTTTTTTTCTTTCTTATTTTTTAGCTCACCTGAGCCGAAGGCTCACAGGTGAGCTTATAGTATACCCATGCTCCGTCGTCCGTCCGTCGTCCGTCGTTCACAATTTCAAAGATCTTCTCCTCTGAAACCGCTTGGCCAATCAAAGCCAAACTTCATGTGGAGCATCCTTAGGAAGGGGGAACGAAAGTTTATATAAATGGTCCAGGTCACATGACCAAGATGGCCGCCATGGCTATAAATAGCAAAAACCTTTAAAAATCTTCTTCTCCAGAACCAGTGGGCCGATTTCCACGAAACATGGTATGTAGCATCAGGGACTTGGGCTCATTATAGTTTATATAAATCATGACCCTAGGATGACCTTGACCTATTTTACGGCAAGGTCAAGTTAGGTCGCCAATGCATTTGAATGGGAAAAAATGGTAAAATGCTATTTAATGGGTAAAACTTACTGGGAATAGGCAAATGGAGAGAAGATTAATGTTAATGGAAAATTTTAGCCCCTGGGGGGTTGTCTGCCCCTGCCCCGGGGCTATATACATGTATATTTCCATAATAATGAAACATCTTCTCCCCTGAAACCGCTTGGCCAATCAAAGCCAAACTTCATATGGAGCATCCTTGGGAAGAGGGAAAGAAAGTATATATAAATGGTCAAGGTCACACGACCAAGATGTCCGCCATAGCTATAAATAGAAAAAACCTTTAAAAATCTTCTTCTCCAGAACCAGAAGGCCAATGATTTTGAAACTTGGTGTGAAGCATCAGTGACTGGAGCTCTACAAAGTTTATATAAATCATGACCCTGGGATGACCTTGACCTATTTTACGGCAAGGTCAACATAGGCCGCTCATGCCTTTGAATGGGAAAAAGTGTTAAAATGTCATTTGTAGGGAAAAACTTGCAGGAAATGGGCAAATGGACTTAAGATTGATGATTCTGAAAAAATTTGGACCCCAGTGGTCTGTCTGCCCCCACCCCGGGGCAATATACACGTATATTACAGTGATATTCAAAGATCTTCTTTTCAGAAACCGCTTGGCCAATCAAAGCCAAACTTAATGAGGAGCATTGTTAGGAAGTGGGAATGAAAGTATTTATAAATGGTCATGGTCACATGACCAAGATGGCTGCCATGGCTATAAATAGCAAAAACCTTTAAAAATCTTCTCCAGAACCAGAAGGCCTATGATTTTGAAACTTGGCATGAAGCATCAGGCAATGGAGCTCTGCAAAGTTTATATAAATCATGACCCTTGGATGACCTTGACCTATTTTATGGCAAGGTCAACATAGGTCGCCCATGCATTTGAATGGGGAAAATTGTTAAAATGTCATTTGAAGGGCAAAATTTGCAGTAAATTGGCAAATGGACTGAGGTTTTATGTTTTCAAAAAGAAATTGACTCCAGGGGTTGCTCTGACCCGGCCCTGGGGTTATATACATGTACATTACCATTCTAGTCAAACAAGTTTATTGGTATATATCTTGGGGTTTCAGGTGAGCGTTTACAGGACCATTGGTCCTCTGGTTTTAATTTGCGACTGGAAAGAGTAAAAAAAATCAATCCAACCTGTTGGTTTGTGACAGCCTACAACTAATTATTATTATAAATTTTAAACCAACTAATTATTATTAATTTGAAACACAGCCTGCGGGAAATTTGGAATTTTCAGCGTCCTAGCCCACGGTCTATTTTTTTTCCCTTCCATCAATAGCCCAAGGGGAATTAAAATTGAAACGTCTGTCCGCCACCCCCATATAGATTTTTCTGGAATAGCCCTAAGCATAAACAGCTAAAGCATTAGTTTATTAACAGTCATTAGTTTTTCGCATCTTTTATAAGAAAGATCTTTTCGGGGATCTTGTTCCTTGTTTTCTGCCAGCATTTATCTGGGCAGTGACAATTGCCATGTGAATTTGAATGCAGATATCACAAAGCTGTGCAAGAAAATAATCCCTGTCCATATTTTGGTCTTCTTTAATAGAAATATAGGAATATTTTGGCACCGTTTATAGGCTCAAAAGGAGTTTCAAGAAAGTTCTGATGCATTAACAATCCAGAAATTATTGACCACATTGATAGAGTCCAAGTCGACAGGAACAGAGAAACCTGGTATGTAGCTACTCTAGAGTTCTAGTTATTTCAAGGTTAGTAGTTGCTTGCAAGTCTAACTTCATTAGAAATATTGACTTATAAAAATGTTGGCTGTTGAGTTTGGCTACAGAAAGATTAGCACACACTCCCTAATCATTGTGTATATATAGTGACGAGAAACATTTCTCTGCCTCCAAATTTTAAAAAAGTATTAGAAGTCATATTTTACCCAATATTCACTACTGCCAGATCAACCATGAATCAGCCATGAAAACTCATGGCTTGAGCCATTAACATCACCCATTAAAAGCGACATTGTGATGGGCATTAATAAACCATTAAAATGACATTAAATTACCGTTTATGGGAGAGTTATGGCCATTAAAGAAGTCATTCATGGCCATAAATGGACAAATGCGAGCATTAATTTTTCAGGGTTAATTACTAGGGAAATAATGACCATTACAAAAATGTATACTCATGGGCATTAATTTTTTAATGGTAGCCATTAATTTTTTAATGGTTGCCATGATTTTTTTTATAATTTCTAAAGTCATGACCCATTACTATTTTTCATGGCATAATTAGCTCACCTGAGCCGAAGGCTCATAGGTGAGCTTATAGGATAGGCAGGCATCCGTCGTCCGTCGTCGTCCGTCGTCCGTCCGTCGTCCGTCCACAATTTCAAAGAAGAATATTTCTGAAGCTAGTTGGCCGATCTTGATCAAATTTAATGTGAACCATAATTGGGTTGGGGGATTGATGGCATTAGGTTTTGGAGCAGATTGTATCAAAATTGTGGTTTCCATGGCAACAGATAGGTCGCATAGACTTGCAATGGGAAAAACTAAAAAAATCTTCTTCTCTGAAACCACTAGGCCCACAGCTTTGATATTTGGTATGTAGCAATGGCTAATGGTCCTCTACATAAATTGTGCCATTCATGCCCCTGGGGTCAAATTTGGCCACGCCCCGGGGGTCGATAGTCTCCATAGACTTACTATGGGAAAAAAATTAAAAAATCTTCTTCTCTGAAACCACAGGGCCCACAGCTTTGATATTTGGTATGTGGCAATGGCTAATGGTCTTCTACATAAATTGTGCCAGCCATGCCCCTGGGGTCAAATTTGGCCACGCCCCGGGGGTGGATAGTTTCCATAGACTTACAATTGGAAAAACTAAAAAAATCTTCTTCTCTGAAACCACAAAGCCCAGAGCTACAATATTTTGTATGTAGCACTGTTTGGTGGTCCCCATTATAAATTGTGCCAATCATGGCCCTGGGGTCTAATTTGGCCATGCCCCGGGGGTTGATAGTCTCCATAGACTTACTATGGGAAAAAAATTAAAAAATCTTCTTCTCTGAAACCACAGGGCCCACAGCTTTGATATTTTGTATGTGGCAATGGCTAATGGTCCTCTACATAAATTGTGCCAATCATGCCCCTGGGGTCAAATTTGGCCACGCCCCGAGGGTCGATAGTCTCCATAGACCTACAATAGGAAAAAAAACTAAAAAAATCTTCTTCTCTGAAACCACTAGGCCAACAGCATTGATATTTGGTATGTAGCAATGGCTAATGGTCCTCTACATAAATTGTGCTTACTATGGGAAAAAAATTCAAAAATCTTCTTCTCTGAAACCACAGGGCCCACAGCTTTGATATTTTGTATGTGGCAATGGCTAATGGTCCTCTACATAAATTGTGCCAATCATGTCCCCGGGGTCAAATTTGGCCACGCCCGGGGGTCGATAGTCTCCATAGACCTACAATAGGAAAAACTAAAAAAATCTTCTTCTCTGAAACCACTAGGCCCACAGCTTTGATATTTGGTATGTAGCAATGGCTAATGGTCCTCTACATAAGTTGTGCCATTCATGCCCCTGGGGTCAAATTTGGCCACGCCCCAGGGGTAGATAGTCTCCATAGACTTACAATGGGAAAAACTAAAAAAATCTTCTTCTCTGAAACCAAAAGGCCCAGAGCTTCTATATTTTGTATGTAGCAATGTTTGGTAGTCCCAATTATAAATTGTGCCAGTCATGCCCCTGGGTCAAATTTGGCCATGCCCCGGGGGTCAATAGTGTCCATGCATAGACTTTCATTGGTCGATTCTCAATTAATTTAAATCTCATGAGCTTACAATGTGATAATCTCTCAGGTGAGCTACAGGACCAATGGTCCTCTAGTTAGCCCACCTGAGCCGAAGGCTCACAGGTGAGCTTATAGTATACCCATGCTCCGTCGTCCGTCCGTCGTCGTCCGTCGTCGTCCGTCGTCCGTCGTCCACAATTTCAAAGATCTTCTCCTCTGAAACTGCTTGGCCAATCAAAGCCAAACTTCATGTGGAGCATCTTTAGGAAGGGGGAACGAAAGTTTATATAAATGGTCCAGGTCACATGACCAAGATGGCCGCCATGGCTATAAATAGCAAAAACCTTTAAAAATCTTCTTCTCCAGAACCAGTGGGCCGATTTCCACGAAATTTGGTATGTAGCATCGGGGACGCGGGCCCATCATAGTTTATATAAATCATGACCCTAGGATGACCTTGACCTATTTTACGGCAAGGTCAAGTTAGGTCGCCAATGCATTTGAATGGGAAAAAATGGTAAAATGCTATTTAATGGGTAAAACTTACTGGGAATAGGCAAATGGACAGAAGATTAATGTTAATGGAAAATTTTAGCCCCTGGGGGGTTGTCTGCCCCTGCCCCGGGGCTATATACATGTATATTTCCATAATAATGAAACATCTTCTCCCCTGAAACCGCTTGGCCAATCAAAGCCAAACTTCATATGGAGCATCCTTGGGAAGGGGGAAAGAAAGTTTATATAAATGGTCAAGGTCACATGATTAAAATGGCCGCCATGGCTATAAATAGAAAAAACCTTTAAAAAATCTTCTTCTCAAGAACCGGAAGGCATATGATTTTGAAACTTGGCATGAAGCATCAGGCAATGGAGCTCTACAAAGTTTATATAAATCATGACCCTGGGATGACCTTGACCTTTTTTACAGCAAGGTCAACTTAGGCTGCCCATGCATTTGAATGGGAAAAAATAGGAAAATGTCATTTAATGGCAAAAAACTTGCTAAGAACGAGCAAATGGACAGAAGATTTATGTTTATGAAAATATTTTGGTGCCAGAGGGTTGTCTGCCCCTGCCCCGGGGCTATATACATGTGTATGACCATAATATTCAAACATCATCTTCTCTGAAACCTCATGGTCAATCAAAGCCAAACTTTATGTGGAGCATTCTTAGGAAGAGCAAATGAAAGTTTATATAAATGGTCAAGGTCACATGACCAAGATGGCCGCAATGGCTATAAATAGCAAAAACCTTTGAAAATCTTCTTCTCTAGAACCAGAGGGCCTATGATTTTGAAACTTGGCATGAAGCATCAGGCAATAAAGCTCTACAATGTTTATATAAATCATGACCCTGGGATGACCTTGACCTTTTTTACGGCAAGGTCAACTTAGGTTGCCCACGCATTTGAATGGGGAAAATTGTTACAATGTCATTTGAAGGGCAAAACTTGAAGTAAATTGGCAAATGGAATGAATCTTTATGATTTAAAAAAGAAATTGACTCCAGAGGTTGCTCTGACCCTGCCCTGGGGTTATATACATGTATATTACCATTCTAGTCAAACAAGTTTATTGGTATATATCTCGGGTCTCAGGTGAGCGTTTACAGGACCATTGGTCCTCTGGTTTAATGGGCAGTGGCCATTAAAAGCGACATTGTGATGGGCATGAGTTTGGATTAATGAGAAAGATAATTTTTTCCACTGTTTTACCATGCCCATTATCCAAATAAATTTAATGGGCATTAAAAATAAAATGGCAAGTTAATGGTCAAAATATCTGCCTGGAAATGGCCATGAAAATGTAATTGTATTTTTTTCATAGCAAAACCATGCCCATTACAGTAAACCCCTTTAATATTGTTAATGGGCATTAATTTTCTAATGGCCAAACAATGGGGAAAAATCTCGGGGCATTGACAATTTTAATGCCCATTATTCTAATGCCCATTAAACCCCTTAAATATTGTTAATGGGCATTAATTTTCTAATGGCCAAACAATAGGGGAAAATCCCGGGCATTGAAAATTTTAATGCCCGTTATTCTAATGCCCATTAATCCAAATCATGCCCATTACCGTAACCCTACAATGTGGTTAATGGGTGGGGTGACAGGTCCAGTAATGGGTCGAAAATAATGGCAACAAAAAAATAATGGCCATTATGAAATGGGGAAGGGACTGTTATAGGCCATTAATCTAGACCATTTCCATAGGCTGTGCATTGTAGACCCTGACAAGAGCCCTGAATCAAGAATTACTGTTGAATCATGGCTTTCATGCACATTATTGCTAGACTTAATTGCCAAATCTTAACATGGTGAAAGAGCTATCAAGAGCTTAGGACTATTAATAAAGAACAAGGAGTCATAAAAGCAAATTGCTACTGAGAACAACCAACACAGTTGCAATCAATAAAGGGATGGGATGGGTTTGCTGCCATCTATTTGGTTGTTTCAATGGCCTGTTTGCATTGGAAGGATGTACCCAGAAAGTGTCTCTGAAATGAAATTCAGGCCAGAATATGGAATCTCACAACCCCAACCCCAATCAGACACATCTGCAGTATGATAAATAAGAGCAACATGTACAAATGTTCATATTTTAGCAAATTAGCATCAAAGTTCTTCTAAAATGCTTACCTGCAAGGCAGCAAGTGTAACAATCTCGTTTTACAAGTCCTAGCTTATATCAATTTATCTTTCCAGAAATGTTCATTGAATTTCATTCCGCACAATTTTCTACATAAGCTTTGCCTTGACCATTTTCCATCAATGTTTTTGCAGTTTTCTCTTCCTGTTAGCATCTCTTAGCATGTCTGCAGTTTATTCTTCAAGTTTCTTGTTTGTAGGCATTCTGATGCCTTAGATATTTGAAGATTTGTTCAGACTAGATATTTGTTTACTTTCTAAATTTATATGAAACAGGAAAAGGAAGTGAGGTCAGAGGGCATGGGATTATGGGTAATCAGAAAGCATCTTTCATGGGTGATTGCTTGGCTTGAATAAATGTTCATGGTAGTTAATAAATAAATGTTCATGGTAGTTAATGGGCATGAATCAAAATGATAGAAGTTAAAACCTTTATGGATTTTATTCATCCCCATTACAAACAAAGTGAATGCCCATGAATGATCTAATTCAGAATTCCAATGATACTATTAATGGCCATAATTAATCGTCAAGAGTTTTTTTAATGTCTATGATTTTAGCAACTTTTATAATGGCCATTATTTGTTACTGTTTGGTATTTAGTGGCCATCATTAGTGGGTGATTGATGGGCATGAATAAATTGTCATGGTAGTTAATGAGCATGAATCAAAATCAAAGAAGTTGAAACTTTCCTCAGTATTTCTTTCATCCCCATTACAAACAAAGTGAATGCCCATGAATGGTCTGATTCAGAATTCAATGATTTATTAATGGCCATAATTAATCATCAAGAGTTTTTTAATGCCAATGATTTTAGCAACTTTTATAATGGCCATTATTTGTTTCTGTTTGGTATTTAATGGCCATCATCAGTTGGTGATTGATGGGCATGAATAAATGTTCATGGTAGTTAATGGGCACAAATCAAAATGAAAGAAGTTGAAACTTTTCTCAGTATTTCTTTCATCCCCATTACAAACAAAGTGAATGCCCATGAATGGTCTGATTCAGAATTCAATGATATATTAATGGCCATAATTAATCATCAAGAGTTTTTTAATGCCAATGATTTTTAGCAACTTTTATTATGGCCATTATTTGTTTCTGTTTGGTATTTAATGGCCATCATCAGTTGGTGATTGATGGGCATGAATAAATGTTCATGGTAGTTGATGGGCACAAATCAAAATGAAAGAAGTTGAATCTTTTGTCAGTATTTCTTTCATCCCCATTACAAACAAAGTTATTGCCCCATGAATGGCCTGATTCAGAATTCAATGATATATTTATGGCCATGATTAATCGCCATATGTTTTTAATGCCAATGACTTTTAGCAGTCTTTATTATGGCCATTATTTGTTACTTTTTTGTATTTAATGGCCATCATTCATTGGTGGATTGATGGGCATGAATAAATGTTCATGGTAGTTGATGGGCATGAATAAAGCTAAAACAAGAAGTAATGGCCCATTACTTTTTTAATGCCTATACTTTTATGCCGCAACATTATATTAATCTGCATTCCATGTCTTTTTAATGGTAAAATCTTGAATTAATGGCCATAAGTGAGCATTTTAATGGCTGAAGGTTTTACCCATTATTTTTTTTTTCTGCAAAGACTAATGGCTCCTTTTAATGGTTTTTGGTATATTCATGGGTCATTAATGGTATTTTAACAGGATTTTAATGGTACCCTTTTGCAGTAGTGATTATATGCCTCTGCTTGCGGGTGTGCCAGGTGGTTTTTCTCGGGGTCCTCCCGTTTTCGCCTACCTACTGATTGGCCCGTCTCATATGAGCTGAAATAATCTTGAAAGTGACGTAAAACTGAATTAAAAAAAAAAAAATGATAAAATAAAAAAAAAAATATTATATGCCTTAAAACCAGTAAAATCCTAATTTGTTAGTGCCTGTATTGAATTGAATGCTGTTGTGTCAAGATTTAGTGAAAAGAAATTATTTTTGTTGTTCAAGCTCAAACCACATGGGAATATACAGGTACTAGGCTAGTCAAAACAAGTTGAGCCCCAGCTGTGATTTTCCAAACCTCAAACAAATTCAAGGATTTTCACATATATTTCACCAGCACATTATGATATTATGGTCTACTGACCATAACAAAATGGTTAAATCTGTGATGCCTTTGTTGCCTGAAATTAAAATCTTACTATATTTTTCCTAAAAATTATCCACTAACTTGTATTGAATATTGACATATTGCCTACGGAAGAAACTGACATGGGACCTAACTTATTTTGAGTAGTTTAGTTGATAATTGGAAATGTTCCGTTAATGCTGAAATGCACCTTATATGCTCCTAATTAAATTCCTGGCATTAAATTTGATGGGTGTATAGTTTTTGACATTGTGTGTTGGTGATTATGTTGTTAATGCTTCACATGATAACCTCCTGGATTTTTTATCACAAGTTTGCGTTAAAAGTTCTTGAGTATTCTAATGAAGAATTTTGTGTTAGTTCAGGAGTAATAGAAGATAAGTTTACTTTAAATCACTTCGACACATTGTACTTTGGACTTACACCTGTTTTTATACCCCCGGCATTTATGCCTACGGGTAAATAGCTTTCGCTTTTCCATTCGTCCATTCATAATTGGTTAGTTGTAATTCCGGAACGTTCGTGGAATTTATGTTAAAGTTTTGGTTGAAGTTTCTCTGGTGGTGTATATCTCATGAACCAATGATCAGAAACCATTCATATTTGGGCCATAGGTATCCTATAGGATTTGCTTTCGGACCCCAGGGTCCCTGCCTGAGGGTGGGGCTAGATGTCAAATAAAAATAAATTTGAGATCCATTTAAGATCAGTGGACGTATTAATGAGAAATGGAATGGGCCATACCGCGGTTTCGGCTACTTCAGCCTCTTCAGTGACCCTATAGATTTGGCAACATGGAGCCAAGGGGAATTATTGTAATTTTGCAATTTTCAACAGGATAGTCGATACAAAATTAGACCAAATATATCAAACGTTGGTTAGAAAACAAATCTAAGTAGATAACAATCTTATTTCTCAGAATACTTTCGCTGATCTCAAAGAACCAAAAGGAAAATATAATCTGCACTATGCACAAAATCTAGGTCACCATTATTAGCTCACCTGAGCCGAAGGCTCACAGGTGAGCTTATAGGATAGGCAGGCATCCGGCGTCCGTCGTCGTCGTCCGTCGTCGTCGTCCGTCCACAATTTCAAAGAAGAATATTTCTGAAGCTAGTGGGCCGATCTTGATCAAATTTAATGTGAACCATAATTGGGTTGGGGGATTGATGGTATTAGGTTTTGGAGCAGATTGTATCAAAATTGTGGTTTCCATGGCAACAGATAGGTCCCATAGACTTACAGTGGGAAAAACTAAAAAAATCTTCTTCTCTGAAACCACTAGGCCCACAGCTTTGATATTTGGTATGTAGCAATGGCTAATGGTCCTCTACATAAATTGTGCCATTCATGCCCCTGGGGTCAAATTTGGCCACGCCCCGGGGGGTCGATAGTCTCCATAGACTTACTATGGATAAAAAATTAAAAAATCTTCTTCTCTGAAACCACAGGGCCCACAGCTTCGATATTTGGTATGTGGCAATGGCTAATGGTCCTCTACATAAATTGTGCCAGCCATGCCCCTGGGGTCAAATTTGGCCACGCCCCAGGGGTCGATAGTCTCCATAGACTTACAATTGGAAAAACTAAAAAAATCTTCTTCTCTGAAACCACTAGGCCCACAGCTTTGATATTTGGTATGTAGCAATGGATAATGGTCCTCTACATAAATTGTGCCATTCATGCCCCTGGGGTCAAATTTGGCCACGCCCCGGGGGGTCGATAGTCTCCATGGACTTACTATGGGAAAAAAATATTCTTCTCTGAAACCACAGGGCCCACAGCTTTGATATTTTGTAGGTGGCAATGGCTAATGGTCCTCTACATAAATTATGCCAATCATGCCCCTGGGGTCAAATTTGGCTACCCCCCGGGGGTCGATAGTCTCCATAGACCTACAATAGGAAAAAAACTAAAAAAATCTTCTTCTCTGAAACCACTAGGCCAACAGCTTTGATATTTGGTATGTAGCAATGGCTAATGGTCCTCTACATAAATTGTGCCAATCATGCCCCTGGGGTCAAATTTGGCTACCCCCCGGGGGTCGATAGTCTCCATAGACCTACAATAGGAAAAAAACTAAAAAAATCTTCTTCTCTGAAACCACTAGGCCAACAGCTTTGATATTTGGTATGTAGCAATGGCTAATGGTCCTCTACATAAATTGTGCCATTCATGCCCCTGGGGTCAAATTTGGCCACGCCCCGGGGGTCGATAGTCTCCATAGACTTACTATGGGAAAAAATTAAATAATCTTCTTCTCTGAAACCACAGGGCCCACAGCTTTGATATTTGGTATGTGGCAATGGCTAATGGTCCTCTACATAAATTGTGCCAGCCATGCCCCTGGGGTCAAATTTGGTCACGCCACGGGGGTCGATATTCTCCATAGACTTACAATTGGAAAAACTAAAAAAATCTTCTCTGAAACCACTAAGCCCACAGCTTTGATATTTGGTATGTAGCAATGGCTAATGGTCCTCTACATAAATTGTGCCATTCATGCCCCTGGGGTCAAATTTGGCCACGTCCCGGGGGGTCGATAGTCTCCATAGACTTACTATGGGAAAAAAATCTTCTTCTCTGAAACCACAGGGCCCACAGCTTTGATATTTTGTATGTGGCAATGGCTAATGGTCCTCTACATAAATTGTGCAAATCATGTCCCCGGGGTCAAATTTGGCCATGCCCCGGGGGTCGATAGTTCATAGACCTACAATAGGAAAAACTAAAAAATCTTCTTCTCTGAAACCACTAGGCCCACAGCTTTGATATTTGGTATGTAGCAATGGCTAATGGTCCTCTACATAAATTGTGCCATTCATGCCCCTGGGGTCAAATTTGGCCACGCCCCGGGGGTTGATAGTCTCCATAGACTTACTATGGGAAAAAAATTAAAAAATCTTCTTCTCTGAAACCACAGGGCACACAGCTTTGATATTTTGTATGTGGCAATGGCTAATGGTCCTCTACATAAATTGTGCCAGCCATGCCCCTGGGGTCAAATTTGGCCACGCCCCGGGGGTAGATAGTCTCCATTGACTTACAATGGGAAAAACTAACAAAAATCTTCTTCTCTGAAACCAAAAGGCCCAGAGCTTCTATATTTTGTATGTAGCAATGTTTGGTAATCCCCATTATAAATTGTGCCAGTCATGCCCCTGGGTCAAATTTGGCCATGCCCCGGGGGTCAATAGTGTCCATGCATAGACTTTCATTGGTCGATTCTCAATTAATTTAAATCTCATGAGCTTACAATGTGATAATCTCTCAGGTGAGCTACAGGACCAATGGTCCTCTAGTTTTTGATTTGGGTCACAGTTTTGGTCAAAGTTTCTCTGGTTGTGTATATCTCATGAGCCAATTTTCAGAAATCATTCATATTTGGACTTAAGGTACCCTATGAGGTTTGCTTTGTTTACATGAGTTCGGACCCGAGGGTCCATGCTCGGGTGGTGGGGCTAGAGTTCAGAATCTAGGTCACATTGAAAATGTGCTATTTACATAGTGGTTTTTTTAGCTCACCTGAGCCGTCAGGCTCACAAGGTGAGCTTATAGTATACCCATGCTCCGTCGTCCGTCCGTCCGTCCGTCCGTCCGTCGTCCGTCGTCCGTCCGTCGTCCACCATTTTCAAAGATCTTCTCCTCTGAAACCGCTTGGCCAATCAAAGCCAAATTTTACATGAAGCATCTATGGGAAGGGGGAACCAATGTATATATAAATAATCCAGGTCACATGACCAAGATGGCCGCCATGCCCATATATGGTAAATACCCTTCAAAAATCTTCTTCTCCGGAACCACTGGACCAATTTCAACCAAACTTGGCATGAAGCATTAATGGCTCAAGCACTACAATGTGTATATAAATCATGACCCTATGATGACCTTGACCTATTTTACGGCAAGGTCAACATAGGTCGCGAATGCATTTGAATGGGAAAAATTGTTAAATTGTCATTTAAAGGAAAAATCTTGCAGAAAATGAGAAGTAGGACTGAATATTAATGATTCTGAAAAAAATTGGGCACCAGGGGCTCATCCGCCCCCACCCCGGGGCAATATACATGTATATCTCCATAATATTCAAACATCTTCTCCTCTGAAACCGCTTGGCCAATCAAAGCGAAATTTTATGTGAAGCATCAATAGGAAGGGGTAACAAATATGTATATAAAAAATCCAGGTCACATGACCAAGATGGCCGCCATGCCCATATATGGTAAAAACCGTTCAAAAATCTTCTTCTCCAGAACCGGTTGACCGATTTCAACGAAACTTGGCACGAAGCATCGATGGCTCAAGCACTACAATGTGTATATAAATCATGACCCTGTGATGACCTTGACCTATTTTACGGGAAGGTCAACATAGGTCACCAATGCATTTGAATGGGGAAAACTTTTAAAATGTCATTTAAAGTGAAAGTCTTGCAGGAAATGGGCAGTAGGACTGGATATTAATGATTCTGAAAAAAATTGGACCCCAGGGGCTCATGTGCCCCCACCCCGGGGCAATATACATGTATATTTCCATAATATTCAAACGTCTTCTCCTCTGAAACCGCTTGGCCAAACAAAGCCAAATTTTAAGTGAAGCATCTATAGAATGGGGGAATCAATGTGTATATAAATAATCTAGGTCACATGACCAAGATGGCCGCCATGCCCATATATGGTAAAAACCCATCAAAAATCATCTTCTCTGAAACCAATAGACTGATTTCAAGGAAACTTGGCGTGAGGCATCGATGGCTAAAGTTCTCCAATGTATATATAAATCATGACCCTGTGATGACCTTGACCAAGTTTATAGCAAGGTCAACATGGGTTGCCTGTGCATCTGAATTGGGAAAACTGTTAAAATGTCATTTGAAGGAAAAAGCCAACAGGAAATCGGCAAATGGACAGAATATTGAAGATTCTGAAAAAAGAAAATGGCCCAAGGGCTTATCTGCCCCTGCACTGGAGTTAAATACCATAATATTCAAACATGTTTATTGGTATATGCAGCTGATCTCAGGTGAGCGTTTACAGGACCATTGGTCCTCTGGTTTTCCTTCTCTAAGTTCATATCTTAACAAATACTTATAAGAATGTATTCCTATTTGAATCATAGAATGATACCCTTTAGGGTTGAATTATACTCCATGGCACCAAACTCTGGGTGTGGGAGGTCAAAATCTGGGACATTTATAAAATACAATAGTTTCCAAGATTGATAGTCTGTAGGTCTATATCTTGACAATTATGTGTCAGAAAGCATTCATGCTTACACCATAGGTACCACATAAGGGTTAGACCCAAGGGTCCATGCATGGGGGTTGGGTGGGACTTGAGGTCAAGATCTAGGACATATTTTTTTATTTATTTATTTTTTACTTATTTACTTATTTTTTTAAGAATGACATTCTATTTTCATTTCAATCTAAGACTGAGGACCTGACCCACAATGTCTGTGATTATGTCCTAGATTGAGTATACACGTGAGCTGTGTATACTGCTTTAAAATAGATCTGTCATTGTAAAACTACACTCCCCCGTATTTGTACCCAGAGTGCTTCTACAATGTACTTGATAAGGGTACTGTCTTTTATTGGGGATTTTTGGTAGGGGGCAGCGAGGGCGGGGGCTTGGTGGCTACCAGCTGGGGGTATACATGCCTCTCAAGGCACTTTTTCTAGTTGTGCATGTTTTATTTTATGGTTATTTGGAGTAAGTTATAAATTACTTGAAATTATGTGTTGAGGAGGTTAGATTTATTTTGTAGTTTTTATATTGTTCAAAAATTCTTACTTTCTATAGTCTAAATAAGTTGTTGTGACATGCATGGAGTGTATTATAAATATTTTTAGTTAGAAATGAAATGATACACACACAAAGTATTAACTTGTTTGTAATGCTTCCATGTTGGAATGCATAGATATGTCATGTTTCATTTCTGCTCTGTGAGAATGATTGAATGGATTAATACAAAATATTAAATTACTTTATGCAGCCTTAAGTTATGATTGTAATCATATACACGGAAGTGGGCCTGGGCCCCAGCAATAGTGTTACAAAGAGGTTGAGGTATAGTATTAAAGAGGACTTTGCATGAATAAATGTGTTTGATTTTTTTCTTGAGCTTAAATATTTGCGCAACATAACATTTATTTTCCCTGAACTGTCTCACAATATTTGGCTTGGCATTGAATAAAAAAACATACATCTAACTATAACATGCGTTACATAGGAATTAGGTTGATAGAAATCACAATGTATTGTAGGAGTTTAGTTGTAGTTTTATAAAAGAATCATTTGATTGTACATTATTGCAACTTATATCAAAACACCTCTCAGAAAGCACGTAATAACAATATTATAACATAATTGTATAGTAACAAACTACAAGGGAGAATGGTTGTTCAGTCTGAATGGTACAGCATCAGACTCTGGAGCAATATAGTTCAAAACCAACTACAGTACAGTTGTCGCGATGCTTTGAGCGATCGCGCAACGCGCAAAAAAATTTAATCCCTTCTAAAAATGTTTTGCGAGTGACTCGCACGTCACTCGCGTGTGACTCGTGAGTGACGCGCAAGTTTTACGTAATACAGTTTGCGAGTGACGCACAAAGTTTTAGGTTCGTTGTGCATCGCGCATGGATCTTTGCGCGACGCGCGACGTGATTCATCGCACTATAACATTCAAGTACATGACTTATAAAAAGTATTTGTAAATTACTACTTTTTAGCTCAACTGCACAAAGTGCATAGAGCTATTGCAGTCACCTCGGTCGTCCACGTTCCCGTTCCCGTGCGCGTGCGTGTGCGCGTGCGCGTGCGCGTCACACTTGCGTTAAAGTTTTCTAGAAGTCCATATCTTGACAACCACTCATCAGAAAGCATTCATACTTGGACCATAGATACCCTGTAGGGTTAGCTTTCATTCCATGGCATCGGGCCCCTGGGTCCAGGCCAGGGGGTGGGGCTGGAGGTTAAAATCTAGAACACCTTCAAAAATGGCAATTCTTGTGTTAAAGTTTTCTAGAAGTCCATATCTTGACAACCACTCATCAGAAAGCATTGATACTTTGGCCATTGACACCCTGTAGGGTCGGCTTTCATTCCATGGCATCAGATCCCTGGGTCCATGCCAGGGGGTGGGGCTAGAGGTTAAAATCTAGAACACCATTAATAATAATGGCTTTTCTGTGATATAGTATTCTAGAAGTCTATATCTTGAAAACTTTTTATCAGAGGGCTTTCATACTCGGACCATAGGTACCCTGTAGGGTTGAGTTTCATTTAATGGCATCGGGTCTCTCGGTCCATGCCTGGGGGGTGGGGCTAGAGGTTAAAAACTAGAACACTGTAAAAAATAGATGTACTGCTGTGTAACTTTTACAAGGAGTCCATATCTTGACAACAACTTATCATAAAGCATTCATACTTCATACACTTTAGGTTCCATGACATCGGACCTCTGGGTCGGAGTCAGGGGGGCGGGGCTAGAGGTCAAAATCTAGAACTCCCCAATTTTTTTTTCTTTTTATTTCTTAATAGAAACAACTTAGGAAGATGGTTGGTCATTCATCTTTTGACTTTATGACACTGACTTGTGTGTCATGACGGTAAGGGTCGGTTGACCTACTTTCCATGGTTCAGTGATTTTGCCTTATATCTTGACACTCAATTAGTATATTTTCTTACTTCTTTCAGATTATGAGTGAGTACAACCAGGCCTTTGACCCCGATATACTTATAGGTCACTGTGACCTAATTTCACGGTTCAGTGATTTTGCCTTATATCTTGACACTCAATTAGTATATTTTCATACTTTTTTCAGATTATGAGTGAGTATGACCAGACCTTTGACCCCAATATACTTATAGGTCACTGTGACCTAATTTCACGGTTCAGTGATTTTGCCTTATATCTCAGTTCTCAAATGGTTTATGAACAAACTTCTTTCAAAGTATGTTTGCGTATAACAAGACCTTTGACCCTGAATTAGTCCTAGGTCACTGTGACCTAATTTCATGGTTCAGTGATTTTACCTTATATCTTGACACTCATTTAGTATATTTTCATACTTTTTTTCAGATTATGAGTGAGTATGACCAGACCTTTGACCCCAATATACTTACAGGTCACTGTGACCTAATTTCATGGTTCAGTGATTTTGCCTTATATCTCGATACTCAAATGGTTTATGAACAAACTTCTTTCAAAGTATGTTTGCGTATGACAAGACCTTTGACCCTGAAGTAGTCCTAGGTCTCTGTGACCTAATTTCACGGTTCAGTGATTTTGCCTTATATCTTGACACTCAATTAGAATATTTTCATACTTTTTTCAGATTATGAGTGAGTATGACCAGACCTTTGACCCCAATATACTTATAGGTCACTGTGACCTAATTTCACGGTTCAGTGACTTTGCCTTATATCTCGGCACTTAAGTAGTTTATGAACAAACTTCTTTCACACTATGTTTGCGTATGACAAGACCTTTGACCCTAAAGTAGTCCTAGGTCAATATGACCTAATTTCACGGTTCAGTGATTTTCCTTTATATCTCGGCACTCAATTGGTATATGAACATACTTCTTTCACGATATGTATGAGTATGACAAGACCTTTGACCGTAAAGTATTCCTGGGTCACTGTGACCTAATTTCATGGTTCAGTGATTTTGCCTTATATCTCAACACTCAGTTGGTATTTTTTCATACTTCTTTCTGATTATGAATGAGTATGACCAGACCTTGAACCCAAACATACTTATAGGTCACTATGACCTAATTTCATGGTTCAGTGATTTTGCTTTATATCTCAACACTGAATGGGTATATGATCAGATTTCTTTCACATTATGAGTAAGTATCACTAGACCTTTGAGGCTTTGACCCTGAAATACTTATAGGTCAGTGTGACCTTATTTCACGGTTCAGTGATTTTGCCTTGTGTCTTGGCACTCAGTTGGTATATGAACACACTTCTTTCATAATATGAGTGAGACCTTTAAATCTTAGGTAGTTATAGTTAACTTTCATGGTTCAGTGATTTTGCCTTATTGCATCAAGGCAAAAAGATGTATGAGCATAATGCTTTGGGTTACTAGTCGGGTTTGGCCTTATGTTTGACAAAGGTCAGAAGCAGTCGAGCACGCTGTCCTGCGACAGCTCTTATTTTGCTTAGTTTCAACGCTTTTTAGCTCACCTGAGCCGAAGGCTCATAGGTGAGCTTATAGTATACCCATGCTCCGGCGTCCGTCCGTCTTCCGTCCGTCGTCCGTCCGTCGTCCGTCCCTCGTCCACAATTTCAAAGATCTTCTTCTCTGAAACCGCTGGGCCGATTGTTCTCATATTACACATACACCATCTTCAGGTAGGGGGAAAGAATAATTGTGTTTTTTGTTTTGATCGGATAAGGACTCTGGTTGCTATGGCAACTTATGCTTCCCATAGACTTATAATGGAAAAAAGTGAAAATTGCCAGTTTTTGCTGTCTTATTGGAGATATTTGAATTTTGTTTTTGCAGAAATGTTTATTGAGTAGTCTTCTACGTTTCATGTGACTTTTGTCCTAATCCTTCATTTTGATTGGTTGCAGGGGCCCCATATAGGGCAAAATTTTGAAAAACATTCAAAAATCTTCTTCTCAGAAACTGTCAAGGGGATGAAGCCTATACTTTGTATACATGTTCCTGACAGTGGCCTCTACATAATTTTTGTTTTTTATTCCAGGCGGATAAGAACTCTGGTTGCTATGGCTACTTAAAGTTTCCATAGACTTATAATGGGAAAAAAAGGAAATTGGCTATTTTTCCGCTAAAATTGCAGACATTTGAATTTTGTTTTTGCAGAAATGTTAATTGAGTAGTGTTTGACGTTTCTTGCGAGTTTTGTCCTAATCCTTTATTTTGATTGGTTGCTGGGGCCCCATAAAGGGCAAAATTTTGAAAAAAAAAAAAAAAACATTCAAAAATCTTCTCCTCAGAAACTGCCAAGTGGATGAATCCTGTACTTTGTATACATGTTCCTGACAGTAGCCTCTACATAATTTTTTTTTTATTCCAGTCGGATAAGAACTCTGGTTGCTATGGTAACTTTAAGTTTCCATAGACTTATAATGGGAAAAGTGGAAATTAGCTATTTTTTGAAAACTATTGCAGCCCGAGATCTGAAAAGCGGTAGATGCAAACAACTAATGGATTAGATGAAGGTATATGATTAATTTAGGTCAAGGTCATCTCTTGACCTTGGCCGGTCTGTCGTCCATACACACTTTTCAAAGATTTTTTTCTCTGAAACCACTTAGCCAATCAAAGCCAAATTTTATATGAAGCATCTATAGGAAGTGGGAACCAATGTATATATAAATAATCCAGGTCACATGACCAAGATGGCCGCCATGCCCATATATGGTAAAAACCCTTAAAATATCTTTTTCTCCAGAACCGGTGCACCGATTTCAACGAAACTTTGCATGAAGTATGGATGACTCAAGTACTACAATGTATATATAAAACATGACCCTGTGGTGAACTTGACCTATTTTATGGCAAGGTCAACATAGGTAGTCAATGCATTTGAATGGGGAAAACTTTTAAGATGTCATTTTAAGTGAAAGTCTTGCAGGAAATGGGCAGTAGAACTGAAATGTAATGATTCTGAAAAAAAAAATGCACCCCAGGGGCTCATCTGCTTTTAAAATGTTATTTGAAGGGGAAAATCAGAAAATTGGCAAATTGACAGAATATTGATTATTCTGAAAAAAAGAAACTGGCCCAAGGGCTTCATCTGCCCCTGCACTGGGGTTAAATACCATAATATTCAAATATGTTTATTGGTATATGAAGCAGATCTCAGGTGAGCGTTTACAGGACTATTGGTCCTCTGGTTTGTAAATGACGCTCAATTTAACTACAACTACATGTGCGTTTGGTTATTAATCAATTGTTTTGTCCTTTATGTTTGGGATTATTTCGGACAATCCTTTATGTTTGGGGCTATTTTTGGACATAAAAAAAACAAAACGATTAACTTGTTCACTGTGAAGTACATGCTAGCCAATTAGCCAGGCTACTGTATGACAGTGAGTTGGTGTTAGTCAATCATCAAAATTGTTTGAGTATAACAAGTCATTTTTATCAAATGAAGAAAATGATTGAGGCTCATCTTGCTTATTAGCTCACCTGAGCCGTTAGGCTCACAAGGTGAGCTTATAGGATGGCCATGATCCGGCGTCCGTCCGTCCGTCCGTCCGTCGTCCGTTCGTCCGTCCGTCGTCCGTCCGTCCGTCCACAATTTCAAAGATCTTCTCCTCTGAAACCGCTTGGCCAATCAAAGCCAAATTTTATATGAAGCATCAATAGGAAGGGGGAACCAATGTGTATATAAGAAATCCAGGTCACATGACCATGATGGCCGCCATGCCCATATATGGTAAAAACCCTTCAAAAATCTTCTTCTCCAGAACCGGTGGACCGATTTCAACGAAACGGCATGAAGCATTAATGGTTCAAGCACTACAATGTGTATATAAATCATAACCCTGTGATGACCTTGACCTATTTTACGGCAAGGTCAACATAGGTCGCGAATGCATTTGAATGGGGAAAACTTTTAAAATGTCATTTAAAGTGAAAGTCTTGCAGGAAATGGGAAGTAGGACTGAATATTAATGATTCTGAAAAAAGTTGGACCCCAGGGGCTCATGTGCCCCCACCCCGGGGTAATATACATGTATATTTCCATAATATTCAAACATCTTCTCCTCTGAAACCACTTGGCCAATCAAAGAGAAATTTTATGTGAAGCATCAATAGGAAGGGGTAACAAATATGTATATAAAAATCCAGGTCACATGACCAAGATGGCCGCCATGCACATATATGGTAAAAACCCTTCAAAAATCTTCTCCAGAACCGGTTGACCGATTTCAACAAAACTTGGCACGAAGCATCGATGGCTCAAGCACTACAATGTGTATATAAATCATGACCCTCTGATGACCTTGACCTATTTTACGGGAAGGTCAACATAGGTCACCAATGCATTTGAATGGGGAAAACTTTTAAAATGTCATTTAAAGTGAAAGTCTTGCAGGAAATGGGCAGTAGGACTCGATATTAATGATTCTGAAAAAAAAATGGACCCCAGGGGCTCATGTGCCCCCATCCCGGGGCAATATACATGTATATTTCCATAATATTCAAACGTCTTCTCCTCTGAAACCGCTTGGCCAAACAAAAAGGTACAAGTAGGCAAAGATCAGGAAAAGGCGCAATCAGAAAAAGTTTCCCACTCCAAAAACCGAGGTGGGAAAAAACCAAACTAACAATCAGGTACTTACACCATGAAACATATCGTAAGCCGAATGAGCAGCTATTTACCCAATAGGTGGCCACTCAGTTACCTTAACCTAACTAAAAATATGAAAACATACATAAGGCGCCAACAGCACAAAAAAAAAATTATACACCAAGACATAAAACAAAAAGAACCACCAAATTTTATGTGAAGCATCTATAGAATGGGGGAATCAATGTATATATAAATAATCTAGGTCACATGACCAAGATGGCCGCCATGCCCATATATGGTAAAAACCCATCAAAAATCATCTTCTCTGAAACCAATAGACTGATTTCAAGGAAACTTGGCGTGAGGCATGGATGACTAAAGTACTCCAGTGTATATATAAATCATGACCCTGTGATGACCTTGACCAAGTTTATGGCTAGGTCAACATGGGTTGCCTATGCATCTGAATTGGGAAAACTGTTAAAATGTCATTTGAAGGAAAAAGCCAACAGGAAATTGGCAAATGGACAGAATATTGAAGATTCTGAAAAAAGAAAATGGCCCAAGGGCTTCATCTGCCCCTGCACTGGAGTTCAATACCATAATATTCAAACATGTTTATTGGTATATGCAGCTGATCTCAGGTGAGCGTTTACAGGACCATTGGTCCTCTGGTTTGAAAATTATTGCAGCCTGAGACCTAAAAAGTGGAAGATGCAGAGAACTAAGGGAGTAGATGAAGGTGTGTAATTAATTTAGGTCAAGGTCATCTCTTGACCTTGGCCAGTCTGTCGTCCATACACACTTTTCATAGATCTTCTTCTCTGAAATGGTGTGGCCAATGTGAGCCAAATTTTATGTGAAGTCTCCATGGGTAGGGGGAAGGAAAGTTTGATCGCAGGATCTTGGTCACATGGCCAAGATGGCCGCCACGCCCATTTATGGTAAAACCACACAAAAATCTTCTTTTACAGAAGCGGCGGGCCGATTTCCATGAAACTTTGTATGTAGCATTTGGGACTCTGGCCCATTATGGTTTACTCAAATGATGATAGTGGGATGACCTTGACCTATTTTAGGGCAATGTCAATTTTGGATAATCATACATAGGCTTTTGCATGGGAAAAAGTGAAAACCATGGATTTTTTAAAAATAATTGCAGCTTGAGATGGAGCAAACAACTACAACCCTCACAGGTGAGCTACAGGACCCTTGGTCCTCTTGTATTATTTTTACCATCATGTACGTAAATTAAACCACAGCCCACCATGTAAAATTGCATGCGCGCAAAAAGTTTAGACTAGTATTCGCTTATGAACTTGATGGAGTTTTATTTATTTTTCCTGCTTTTTATAATTGTTGTTTTTCGTGTAACTGAAATTGTTAATCGGGACTTAAAACCACAAATCAAAATAACACAAGTTTATGTAGCAAGTTGGTTTTACAGCTGCATATAAATATACATACACGACATACTGTACATGTTTGTGTGTTTAAATGCAATGGTGTTTAGAGATTACCCATGGGGACCGAACAACTACAATGTAACTAATTTATGCACATTTTTATAGTCATTACGAAAACATGCCCATGTACATGTAATATACTGATTTTTCCAGTGAAGTTGTAAAAATTGAAAATTTTCTGTAGATTTTGTTTACTTTTCTCATTTTTGCTCAAAACATAGAATGTTCTAACGAATACCCACGATCTATGTTTTGGAGCAAAAATAAGAAAATTAGGTATACCCATGTATACCCCAGATTTGCTATTTGAAAAGTGGGGTTCAAGTGAGTTTTCATTACACTGAAATGTTTTCGTGATGTTTAGTTAAGTTCGGGCCCGGTAACTGAGGGGCCGCCTAATTGGGAAGTAGCTGCTCACTCAGCTTACGATATGTTCTCTAAGTATAAATACCTAATTGTCATTTTGTTTTTTCCCACCTCGGTTTTTGGAGTAAGAATTTCTTTCTGATTGCGCCTTTTCCTGGTCATTGCCTACTTGTATCTGTTTAATTGCCAAGACTGAGAAAAAGAATGCTTGGTTTAATAAAAAAATTCTTCTCCATACGTGTATTTGCTAAGGTATGTGACGGGGCTCACCGCAAACCTTCTGTTTACACTATTTTCTTCTCATTATTTAGATAGAAAATATACTGTACAGTGTATCAATTTTCCTTCGGGTCAGACAAATATTCTACATGTACATGTATCTCTAGCCTAGTCGCTTTGTACTACCTTTGTACGAAGCATATCTACATGTATTAAGTATGAATACTTGGAGGGACCAGGCAGTGGTCGATGCAGTCAAATTTGACATACACTTCAGACCCGTTATAACGCGCTGGTCGGGGTCCACAAGTCGCATGCGCGTTATAGGTGAGGCGCGTAATGCAAATCTACTGAGTCGGACCAGGCTGATCGCAGTCTCTGTAGTGTATTGGTGGGTGGGGAACCTATACGACGTGTGTATTGGCTTAACCGAGCTTGGCGGTTTATCACAGAGTCCTTGTAAAATGGAATAAACAAAAGTGAAGTATTGCGTGTTCCACAGTTTTATCAGTTAAAAACGATCTACAATGATAAAATTTGTTTATTTACAGCGTACGATTTTATGTGAAAAGAGCGTCCATGACACCGGGCTTATGTTGCTGTTGTATTGTAGAGTTCCGCCTTTGACTTATTGGCGCACCCGGATATTTAACGCGGACAAGAGTCTTTTGCCGATACCGTATTTACAGTTATTTCAATTCGCCTTTCTTAATTGAATTTTCTGATCGGATAGAATTATACAAGATATAGGTGTCCCAATGCTTAGACAATCTTTGGTTTGTGTCGCCGTCAAAAATGAGCAACGTTGCGTAACAGGTGTCATCAATAGCCTACAGCAACCTGTGTTTACGGTCTCGTTACGGTCTATCGATAATCCCCTAGCTCATTGGGCTTATTTTCACAACTTTTATGGCTTATCTTAAGAAAACAATGTGTCATCCACGCTTCGCGAACGGTGGATTGTGTAAATCTAAAAATTACTTACATGGCAATTATCACTCTTGAATATACACGCAGCCGACACGGTTCGTAAACACATTATGCTTTCTATAAGAAAACCTGTTCTTTCAGTTTTAAATATGCAAAAGATAATTAACATTAATTGTTCTCAATGTATAATATAGAGAAACTGTTAGAAAATAGCACCTTGGCAAACGCCTGACAACTGCTTTTAATTTTTTTCTCTCGAGTACCATAAAGAGAAACTGTAAGAAAACTGAACCTTGTTGAATTCCCTGCAAACGATCTTTTTAACAGTGAATTCATCCGCACATAAACGCCTTAAACTGTAATACAATAAAGGAATATATAAGGGTAAAACGGCGCCTTCGCGTTGCCACGATTTTTTTTTTCTCAAAAGTGGGTGGGCAAAATTTTGGGATCCAGGGTGCCCTCGCGTTATATCCAACACCGCGTTAATTCAAGGCGCGGTATAGCGGGTCTGTCCTGTACATGTTGACATCAGGCGGGCATGAAAATTCAACATGAAACATTTTTTACAACACACCTTATGAGCAAGATTGTTTTAAATAATTGTCTAAATCTAATTATCTAATTCTTAACGCGCGTGTTTGACAAATGGTTTTGCGCGTTTGCGAGATGATCGCGCAAGATTGCACGAAGTTTGCGAGTGATTTGTGAGTCACTCGCGAGTAAAGATAATCCCCTACGCGCAACCACTCAAAGCATCGCGACAACTGTACTGTATGTAGACCTGTTTATCATACTTCAGATGCATATCCTCTCTTTCTACTGTTTAATTACTCAGGACATTGTAATCTTGACCGAGCAAGGCTGAAAAAAATTGACATGGACAGTTATCCTCAGCTCACACATGCAGTCAACTGTTGCAGGTCCTCTGGAGTTTGTGGAGCCTGATTTGTCAAGTTTGCCCCCGCCCCAGTCCCCCGACCCTGTGGCCAATGAGAAAAGAGACAGTATCAGTGATAAAACTAGACAAGGTAGGTATACAGCTCAAGTAACTTGTCTGCAAGACTTTACCATCAACTTTACACTTAGGATTTTGATTCTCACCATATTTAAACTTTATATTGCTAACAACTATAATGGGAAAAAATCAAGACAGAAAGCTATATGTTCTGCATCACATGAAATTCTTTGAAGGGGGTTCAGACCAGGTCCAACACAAGCCATCTTATTCAGAGACAAGTGACAGGAGAAGGATAGAAGCTTGAAATTTTGGATTGAAGTAAGGGAGAGATTGTACTATCCATGAAGCAAAAACAAATACACTGATCACCTGTGCAGCTATGTAAAAAAAACAACAAAACAAAACAGGTTTTCTCGTGTTGTGGTTCATATCACAGCATTAGGGGTAGGTGTAAAGAAAGGAAGTGGAGATTTAAATTGTTACAATATCTAGTTACATGGTAGCCTAGCTTGTTTGAGCTGTTATAAATAGCAAAGGGGATGACTGATAGGGAACAACCTTAAACAGTAGGAATTCAGACACAAAATAGATTTGTCCTAAATCATCCTTTGACTGCAAGGTTTGTTCTGCATGATGTTCTGCAGAATAATGTCTGTCAAAAGATGCTAGAATAGGCTCAGACCCAATTGGTACCAAATCGAGAGTCATAACAGTATGCCAAATGTTATTTAAAACTGCTCAAACATCTGGTTACCAGGTTACATGTTTTATCAGCAACTCGCTTTAGAATGTTGAGGGGATTTTGGACAGTTTACAGCAGGTTTGCTGTTCTGGGTGTTGGTACTAATAGGACTAATATTGTTTCAGTTTAATATTAATGGGGAAAAGCTTTACAAACAGTCTGGAGTGATAGCCTTTTTTAAGATGACAACAGGGGTTAAATCAAATGATACTACTGTGCTGTCGTCTGAGTCATTACAAACAAAATCCTGCTGTTGTCAGAGTATATCAACGTCCGTATCATGACAAGGTCAACAGGGAAATCTTTAGTGTCATACATTTTAGGGTGGTTGATATACTGTGACGACAGCAGGTTTTTTGCAAGGTATACCAATGGCTCAGACTGTAGCACAGGTAGTACCATTTGGTTTACCTCCAAATGACAGTCTTTCTATGTGTATTAGCCAAGCTCAAATGAGCATGCTCTTGTGGGATTTGGTCAAACATTTTAGTACAGAAGCAAAAGAATAAGACTTGTACAATATATTATACTGCGTTTACACTATGTTCCCGGCGGCCCCGGCAGCCACGTTTCAGACAACCGTGATCAAAACGGGATAAACTTGAGGCAACGTAGGGAAATGGGATAGGCAAACGTGGCAGGCCGTGATAACCCTGGACACCGTGGCAAATTTTTTGACAGTTTAAAAATCTGTCACTGCAGTCACGGCGGAAATGAGAAACGTAATTAATGGGTTGTGATAAAACGGGCTGAACGTAACACACCGTGACAGTACATAACAGTACGTAGCTAAACTTGGAGGCAGTCCGTATTGCAGCGGAAAGCTAGTGAATAGCCCGGCAAGCCACGGATCTTCCACGTTCAGCTGCGTTTGATCACGGTCGTCTCGCGTCTCATCCCGTTTCCTAAGGAATACTCAACACGTTTTGTTGCGTTAAGTTACGGTCGTTGACGGTGTTGACGCCGTTCTACTACGTATGTCACGTTATGTTACGGCTATCATGGCGCCTGATGTTTAAAGATATAAAATGGCATATTATAGGGGCAAGTTCCTTCATATCAGAGCAGCCATTACAGTGAACAATAGAGATCATACGCTGCACTATGCCATTGAAGAAGAAATAAAATCCCGAACTTTCTTGATAAACTCTTCCGTCTGTTGTTGTGGAGTGCAGTTGTTATTATTTCAAAGGGCTTATTCTTATATAAAAGACACAAATACGCTTTAAATTGCATGACGTCTATGTTTTGTCCGTAGCTGACCTCGACAGAATGAAAAAACGTTACACCTTGGTCAAAACGCAACTGACCGCATCAGAACGTAACAGGCCATAATAGAATGTGCTAATAATCATGATAGATTGTGGATAATCGTAACGTACATTAGCAGCTCCGTGACAGTCCGGCTTATCACTACCACGGCTTGTTATGGATATCGTAATACAAAGTAAGAAAACTTAACAAGACGTGAAAACAGAGAAATATATGACCAAAATTCCACGGCACGCTATGTTTCGAGCAAACAGGGCTGCCGGGGCCGCCGGGAACATAGACTATAGTGTAAACGCAGTATAAGGAGTAAACTAAAACCGTGTTCCGCCCGCAACATCTCACCATCAATGTGGTTTGGATTGGTTATGGCTGTACATCTTAGTCAACATATTTCAGTCATGTCAGGATGAAGCCACCTCTTCCTGGGTGTTAAGCAGTATCGTTGATTTGTAAATCTGACTTTATAGACCATTACTAGACATTAAACAGTTGCTTTATTTACTTTTTGTATTATTGTGGCCCATTAAAAAAAACCTCCCATACAAAATGCAATAGTGATAACTGTTTTGCATTCATGTGTACAAAATTTACTTGGGTGCAGTTCGATTTGCACCACTTCAAAAGCAGGGGCAAATTTTCACTCAGGTGTATTTTTGCACCTGGGTGTATTTTCTTAAAACACCGTCCACATAGCATAGAATACACCGGGGATGTCATAAATACACCCTGGTGCAAATGTTGCACTGGGACAGGGCTTAAGAAGAATTGTGTCTGTGCAGAATACTCTTATTTTTGACAATGTCAAGCCATTCATGCTATGTACTGGGTCCCAGACATGCTGTGAGTAGCTACAACAGTACAGCCTGTGATTTGTTATATTCAATAAGTATTAGGATGATACTTTGGTATTCCCAGCTTTCAGCATGGAGTACATTAAATTTAGTCTAAGTAAGGGGTTCTTTGTCATTTATGTTAAACCAGTTTTATCATTTCTCATATTTTTGCTCACCGACTTGTGAAGGTAAGATTTTCATGATTTTCATATTTTGACCTTTACAGATTCAGCAATATTTACTGGTATTGTATTGTTTTTATTCTCCTATTTCCTGCAAACTTTTTTCCTCAAGTTTCACCAGTTATGTAGAACAACATTCCTGTTTCATATGGTTGGGTTGACCTAAAAATCCAATAGAGACTGGAAATATATCAGCAAATTTCAGTTTAATCTACGCTGCATTCCACTTCTAATGCAGCACTTACCTTTTAGCTCGACTGCACAAAGTGCATAGAGCTATTGTAGTCACCTCGGTCATCCATGTTGCCATTCCCGTGCGCGTCATACTTGCGGTATAGTTTTCTAGAAGTCCATATCTTGACAACCACTCATCAGAAATCATTTATACTTGGACCATAGATACCATGGGTTAGCTTTCATTCCATGGCATTGGGCCCCTGGGTCCAGGCCAGGGGGTGGGGCTGGAATCTAGAACACCTTCAAAAATGTTTTTTCTATGGTATTGTTTTCTAGAAGTCCATATCTTGACAACTACTCATCAGAAAGTATTGATACTTGGGCCATAGATACCCTGTAGGGTTGGCTTTCATTCCATGGCATCAGATTCCTGAGTCCATGCCGGGGGGTCGGGGCTAGAGGTTAAAATCTAGAATACCATTAATAATGGCTTTTCTGTGGTGTAGTATTCTGGAAGTCTATATCTTGACTCAGAGGGCATTCATACTTGGACCATAGGTACCATGTAGAGTTAAGTTTCATTTCATGGCATCGGATCTCTGGGTCCATGCCTGGGGGGTGGGGCTAGAGGTTAAAAACTAGAACAGTGTAAAAAATGGATGTACTGATGTGTAACTTTTACAGAGAGTCTGTGTCTTGACAACAACTTAACATAAAGCATTCATACTTCATACACTTTAGGTTCCTTGATGTCGGACCACTGGGTCGGAGTCAGGGGTGTGGGGCTAGAGGTCAAAATCTAGAACAACTCCCTGAAATATTTTTTCTTTTATTTCTAAATAGAAACAACTTAAGAAGATGGTTGTCATTCATCTTTTAACTTTGTGACTGTGACTTGTGTATCATGACGTTAAGGGTGGGTTGACTCGGTGATTTTGCCTTATATCTTGACACTCAATCAGTATATTTACACACTTCTTTCAGATTATGAGTGAGCATGACCAGACCTTTGACCCCAATATACTTATAGGTCACTGTGACCTAATTTCACAGTTCATTGATTTTGCCTTATCTCTTCACTCTATGGTTTATGAACATACTTCTTTCACACTATGTTTGCGTATGACAAGACCTTTGACCCTACAGTAGACTTAGGCCATTGTGACCTAATTTCATGGTTTAGTGATTTTGCTTTACATCTTGGCCTTCAATTGGTAAATGAACATATTTCTTTCACAGAATGTTTGCATATGACAAAACCTTTGATCCTAAAGTAGCTCTAATTTCATGGTTCAGTGATTTGGCCTGATGTTGGTATATTTTCATACTTCTTTCAGATTAGGAATGTGTATTATCAGACCTTTGACCCTAAAGTATTATTGGTTGCTGTGGCTTAATTTCACGGTTCATTGATTTATGTCTTATTCTAGGCACTCAATTGGTATGGGAACATACTACTTTCATGATATGTTTGCATATGAACAGACCTTGACCCTTAAGTAATCCTAGGTCACTGACCTAATTTCTTCATTTAGTGATTTTGCCTTATATCTTGACACTCAGTTAGTATATATTTTCATGCTTCTTTCAGGTTATGAATATGTATGACCAGGCCTTTGACCCAAAGGTACTTATAGGCCAGGTTGTCCTAATTTCATGGTTCAGTGATTTTGCTTTATATCTCAATTCTCAATGGGTATATGATCATATTTCTTTCACATTATGAGTAAGTATGACTAGACCTTTAACCCTAAAGTACTTTAGGTCAGTATGACCTTATTTCATGGTTCAGTGATTTTGCCATGTATCTCAGCACTCTAGTCGGTATATATTGGTATTCTTTCACAATATGAGTGAAACCTTTAAACTTTAGGTAGTTATAGTTAACTGTCATGGTTCAGTGATTTTGCTTTATAGCAACAAGGCATGATGCTTTGGGTTACAGGTCTAGTTTGGCCTAATGTTTGACAGAGGTCAAAAGCGTCCTGCGACAGATCTTATTTGTCATATTCAAACATTGATGATCATTTTTAGCTCGACTGCACGAAGTGCATAGAGCTATTGCAGTCACCCCGGTCGTCCACGTTCCCGTTCCCGTGCGCGTCACACCTGCGTTAAAGTTTTCTAGAAGTCCATATCTTGACAACCACTCATCAGAAAGCATTCATACTTGGACCATAGATACCCTGTAGGGTTAGCTTTCATTCCATGGCATCGGGCCCCTGGGTCCAGGCCAGGGGGTGGGGCTGGAGGTTAAAATCTAGAACACCTTCAAAAATGGCAATTCTTGTTTTCTAGAAGTCCATATCTTGACAACTGCTCATCAAAAAGCATTGATACTTGGGCCATTGACACCCCGTAGGGTCGGCTTTCATTCCATGACATCAGATCCCTGGGTCCATGCCAGGCCCCTGGGTCAAATTTGGCCATGCCCCGGGGGTCAATAGTGTCCATGCAAAGACTTTCATTGCCATTCAATTAATTTAAATCTCATGAGCTTACAATGTGATAATCTCTCAGGTGAGCTACAGGACCAATTGTCCTCTAGTCTTACTTCTTTCAGATTATGAGTGAGTATGACCAGGCCTTTGACCCCAATATACTTATAGGTCACTATGACCTAATTTCACGGTTCAGTGATTTTGCCTTATATCTTGACACTCAATTAGTATATTTTCATACTTTTTTAAGATTATGAGTGAGTATGACCAAACCTTTGACCCCAATATACTTATAGGTCGCTGTGACCTAATGTCACGGTTCAGTGACTTTGCCTTATATCTCGGTACTCAAATGGTTTATGAACAAACTTCTTTTACACTACGTTTGCGTATAACAAGACCTTTGACCCTGAAGTAGTCCTAGGTCACTTGGCCTAATTTCACAGTTCAGTGAATTTCCTTTATATCTCGGCACTCAATTGGTATATGAACATACTTCTTTCACGATATGTTTGCGCATGACAAGACCTTTGACTGTAAAGTATTTCTGGGTCACTGTGACCTAATTTCATGGTTCAGTGATTTTGCCTTATATCTCGACACTCAGTTGGTATTTTTTTCATACTTCTTTCTGATTATGAATGAGTATGACCAGACCTTTAACCCAAACAGGTCACTATGACCTAATTTCATGGTTCAGTGATTTTGCTTTATATCTCAACACTGAATGGGTGTATGATCATATTTCTTTCATATTATGAGTAAGTATCACTAGACCTTTGACCCTGAAATACTTATAGGTCAGTGTGACCTTATTTCATGGTTCAGTGATTTTGCCTTGTATCTTGGCACTCATTTGGTATATGAACACGTCTTTCACAATATGAGTGAGACCTTTAAATCTTAGGTAGTTATATACTGACGTCAACAAAAAATGCCTCAGTCAACTTTGACACGTCATACTGCCAAGATTAAGAACTTAAATTATTTTAAATATTGGTCATATCTTTTGCTCACCTCTTACGCATTCTGAAATGCTGAAATGGAATTATTCAGACAGCTGCTTGAAAAATGACATGCTGTTGAAAACGCACAACCCTCGCAAAATCCCTATTCTGTTCATGAACTGGCCTATCAGGCATCGCTTCTTTCGATTACTGAATGTCTCCTTTGCAATACCAATAGATATGCCATAGAGTGGGATATCAATACATGACCATATGTTGTTGAAACACATGATTTTTTGAAAACCTAATTTCGTTCTCTAGCATTTTGACGTCACTGCAGCTAATGAATGGTAAACGCCGTCAAAATGGTCAAAACGTTTTCAAAGGCTATCCTGGCATGGCTATTTGACAAAGAATAGTTTCTCTTGTTATTTCTCCTGCCTTTCAGCGTGAAACGAATGCCCTAACGGATAACGTGTATTTGACGTCTGGTGAAATAAGCGTCAGAATACCACTGTTCCATTCTTGGCTATTCATTTGAAATAATGTGATTACGTTATGAAAATTAACTCAAGGGGTGCATTCGAATATAACGGCATCGTTTCTGAAATGTTTCATCATTAGAATTCGTAAGCATAAGAGATGTTGACGTCAAAAAGATTTTGCTACAGAAGCGTCGGCAAAAGAGGTACGGTCACAAAAATCGATAGAGGGAATCTTATACCAAAGCGAACGATGGTCCCGGACTATGGAGTCACTTCGAACAACAGAAACCGAACAGTGTAATTTTTTCGTTCCATCTGTTTCTTTTCTTGTGAAAAGTCCCTATGTTATTTTCAGTATTTCAACTTCACGAAGTCCAGTAATGTTACGTTTCAAAATTTTGATGTTCTAAAGTTTGTAAAAGGACTTTGCAAGGCTTTCAAGAATTTTCACGTCAAAAACTTCTGTAAAATGACGTCAAGATGCATTTTTAAAAATGGTGCACCCACACAAGTTTTGCGCAAACTGCGCATCTTAACCAAATTCGGTTTATGCTATACCATGAGAGAGAACGTAAAAATATAAGGAAAATGTAAATTTTGTTTATATTGTGTATCTAATGACCAAGTTATGCAACAGTTTCGATGAGGCGTTTTTTATTGACGTCAGTATAGTTAACTTTCATGGTTCAGTGATATTGCCTTATTGCATCAAGGCAAAAAGATTTATGAGCATAATGCTTTGGGTTACTGGTTGGGTTTGGCCTTATGTTTGACAAAGGTCAGAAGCAGTCGAGCATGCTGTCCTGCGACAGCTCTTATTCATGAAATTTTCAACATATCTAGTTTTATCATTTGTGCTTACTATCTGTAAATTCCATAGCAATTGGTGAACCAAGAATTCTTAACTTTATTGATTACCTAACACGACTCAAAACTAAAAAAGTCACAAAATAGCCTCATTGGTAACGTATGGGCGTGTTGGTTTCACATCAGTTACCGTACAGGAGTATCATGTTTAGCTGAATAAAACCATAAGAGCATTCGATGATCATGGAAAACATGTTTCAATGTATGGAAGCGGTAGAATTATTCATCCAGGTATTTCATCCACATTGTGCCGGTTTGCAATATGGTACACTGGTAAAATCCTTCTTCTTTGCTTATATCCTGTGAGGAACGAATGAATTGTCACATATGAATTATTTCATTGCTGCCGTTTGGTGGAAACGTTTTTTCTATCCTCCAGTAGGGCACTCACGGAGGGCTAACGGCATATTTGGTGAATGTCATGTCAAACACTACTAAAATAACAGCTGTGTTACCAACTCAATTAGAATGTATGTTGTCCATCCGAGTGGGTTATTTTGTGACTTTTCATTTTTTAATCAAGTGTTGCATTAGAAGTGGAACGCTGTAAAGTATTTTTGTAAATTCCTGTTAAATGCAAATTACATAGCCTATACCAAAAATAGCACTGAAAGGACAGTTCAAGTGTAATTTATCCCTTTATAGGTCTAAAATGTTAATAGATGTTAGTAACTGCAAGGAAAGGGTAAATATATAAATATATATTCGCATTTATTGAAAGTAAAAAAAAAAAACTTGCCCAGCCAAGCCAGACCAGTACTGAGCTTATTGGAATTCTTAGCTCTCTACTTTAGAAATGAAACTACCTCAACATACTGTGATAAGACTTTAAAAATGCCAAAATTGAAATTCTCAAGTTCCGGTATTTGAAGTGTTCAGATTCCATTGAAATTTGACAACAATGAGCATTTTATGTCCATAAATCATATAGTGAATTTCTTAGAAAAAAATAGAATAATGTTAGAATAGCAGTCATCTAGGTAGCAATACCCCAAGATAGTGAAGTTGCAATCAATTGTTAGTTTCACTACAGTTTGCCATTCTGCAATGCTGAACAAATCTGTCACATTGAAATATCAATGTATGCTAGTACAACCATTCATCATTCAAAATGTAAGTCCTTCAGTGCTAGCAACCTAAATGCTATCAGCAAATACCAAAATGTTTCTTTTACTACCTCCCTGTTTTGGAGGGTTCTCACTGTATGTTAAAATCCTCTTACAAGAAATCTCAGTATTTCCTTATCAGCCTCATACTTCTCTCTCTGTTGATTATCAGATTTCAGATCTCCTTATCTAAAAAAGTATTTAATTCTTCTTTCATGTTGATATGAACATATTTCTACATTGGAACTAATGAACACATATTCCCAGTAAAACTCTAACATATTGATAGGGCTAACTCGTATTATATTTTCTGGTTACTTCTAGATGCTTTGAGTAAGTAATTTTCAGTAAAACTGATGGTACTTCGGTGGAGTTGAATACATTGTTCAGAAAGAAATTCATATTGCAATGCATGTGTTATTAATAATTATAATTACAAAATTTCTGTCGGGATATACACATGTACAAAGAAATATGCAAAACTGAATTTTTTAATGTGACAAGGATTTGACAAAGATTTGGCATAGGCTTTGCCTATTGTTGCTCCTCAGGTTTTGATATAAAATATGTTATGAAAAATGTGTGAATTTATTTCTTCAGGTTTTGCCTAAAGTACCATCACTTCAATCAAATTCCTTGCTACTGCTTTGGAAACTCAAGAATAATACACATTACTTCAGCAAGAGAAAAACTGTGTAAATGTGTTTGTATGTAACCTTAGACAAACCTTCTCGACATGAAGGGAAGAAAGAAGTAAAGTCTCATTTTGAGTTTCAGTCAGATACATGGTAGTCAAGATGCCACAATACCAATGAACAAATAAGACACATTTACATGATTTTTTCTGCACGATTCCGCCTCTCACTGTCTAGCTTATTTTGATGTATAAAACTGATTCACTTCCCTATTGAGGACGTCATGTTTTAACAAGCTATTGGGCTGTAGGGTTGTTGTTGTTCAAACAAATGACAAAGGAGCATATTTAGAAGCCTTGTAAGCCAGGGGTTGTAATGGTTCAATCCCAGGCTTCTTTCTTCTAATTTATGCCTGAAAATGAACAGGACTTTGCAATTCCTCATTATGTTCTGTACAAATTGACTGTAAAATCGCCAAATTTCAAAATGGTTTCCTGGTGAAAAAATTGTTAACCATTATACACGTATTGAAGTCAATAAAATGTTTTGTTATATGACTTTTTGACTAAATGCAAATTTCTGCTTTCATTCTTGAAGCTGAAATTGTATTGCAAAATTAACCCATATTTGACGAATGGGTCCCATCATTATCAACTGGATGAGTCCACTTTCACTTTAAGGGGTGTTAGGAGTAATTTTTATTTTTTAACTCATTTCTCAATGAAATTTCTCTGTGCAAACAGGATAGTCCCAGGTGGGACATCGCGTTCTGCGGCATCACATCTGGGACTATTCTGTTTGCCTATGTCCCACAAAAGGGACACCAGGCTTAAATGAGTTAATGTCTAACTAAAGGTGCTTCTTACAAGTTTTAACAACCATTTCTAGACTATTTTAGATAAAATGCCTTTTATTGTGCAGCCAAAGAAAAATGAACACAAATAAAACGAAATTGTTGTTAAAACTTATGAAAAATCCTTCATTTAAATTTTGAATGTTGATACATCAAATCATGTCAATTTCATGCAGCTCATGTTTATTTCATGCTGATGCTATTTTACTCAGCAGAGTAATATTGATGTTTGGAGGGTCATATATCAAAAGCGCGAAAATCATACCGTGAAGTTGTTTGAAAACCGCGAGAAATCGAGGTATCAAATGCGTGGATGGTCTTTAGGGTAATTAGCCGATAATCACTCGGGTTATCTATGTTCACACCTGCTTTGGCCAGGTATGACCACTATGTTAGCCATATTTTAACATGCTTTTATAGGTTTTTGTAGTATTTATACCCCCGGCATTTATGCCGACGTGTATATAGTTTTAGCTTTTCCGTTCATATGTTCGTTAGTTCGTTGGTTTGTTAGTTCAGTTGAAATGTCAAAGTTTTGGTTAAAGTTTCTCTGTTGGTGTATATCTCATGAACTAAATATCAGAAACCATTCATATTTGGACTATAGGTACCCTATAGGGTTGGCTTTGTTTCTATGAGTTTGGTCCCCAGGGTCCATGCCCGGGGGTCGGGCTAGAGTTCAAAATCTAGGTCACCTTTAATTTGCGTCAAAGTTTTGGTTAAAGTTTCTCTATTGGTGTATATCTCATGAACCATTCATATTTGGACTATAGGTACCCTATAGGGTTAGCTTTGTTTCTATGATTTTGGACCCCAGGGTCCTTGCCCGGGGGTGGGGCTAGAGTTCAAAATCTAGGTCACCTTTAATTTGTGTTAAAGTTTTGGTTGAAGTTTCTCTAGTGGGTCATGAGCCAATCATCAGAAGCCATTCATATTTGGACCATAGGTACCCTATAGGGTTGGGTCCATGTCGCACGGGGGAAGGGGGGGGGGGCTTGAGTTCAAGATCTAGGACATCAATACTTTTATTATTATTTTTTTTTTATTTTAGACTGACGTTCTATTTTCATTTTCCATCTAGGACTGAGGACCTGACCCTCAATGTCCGTGATTAAGTCCTAGATGGAGTACACAAGTCAGCTCTGTGTACTGCTCTAAAGAAGATATGTCACTCTAAAAACTACACTCCCTCATGTCTGTGGTCAAAGTGCTTTAGAATGCACAGAATACAGAATACAGAATACAGAATACAAATTTTATTTATAGTCGGACATTTTAACAATAAACATTAGCTATGTATAGCTATTAACCGACTTAACATTTATATCAATACATACAATACATGTAATAAAGTCAATACATACAATACATGTAATAAAGTATAAGATGAAAGCACATTTGAATCATAAGAAAGTACAAACCTTAAAAAGTCGTAATCGTTGCAAGCAACATAGTAAATATATATTAAACTGATAATTAATATATTATATATTAAATTGCATCATCATTTGCATTTCTTTAATACCTTTGAATAAAGAAATAGATAGTTAAATACACCTATATAGTAATTAGAGTTTCAATTAAAGCTATTACTTAAAACAATATTACATTGACTATTTAAAAACAAAGTTAGATAAATAATCCATAGAACCTTAAAACATCATATGAGTTGTAAATTTTGACAAAGGGGGTTCTTAAAACATTAAACAAACAGACCAATGAACAAAATTTAACAGTTTGAACAAAACGAGCATGAGCAGGTCCCTCCGCTCCATGTGCCAATTTGAGCCTTGAAATGTTCAAAATTTGATATGTCCCTGAAGCTTTGAGGCAGGGAATTCCACAATTTAGCAGCATCAGAGCGGAAGGATCTGACACCATAAGCGTTTGTCCTCACCTGTGGTACTTTTACTGTATTTGTGTACCTAAAACAATAAGAATGAGATTTATATGATAAAAGGTCATTTAAATATAAAGTATTTGATAAGGGTACTGTCTTTTGTTCGGGATTTGTGATTCAATGTCAGGGGTGTACATGTGCTGGGTGGTTGTGGGAGGGTGGGTGACCACCAGCTGGGGGTATACGTGCCTCTCAAGGCACTTTTTCTAGTTTTAAATTGTAGTTTATCCAAGAATATTATTATAACCATCATGGATTTGAAAATTTCTGACTGATACACACAGCTTGTTACACAAGAGTAATATTTAAAAAAATTATGCTGTACTCAAAAGTGGTAGTATCTTAAAAGAGATGTACTGCTATGAACTATAGTTAAATCTCGCTATGATAACCTTGGTCTTGATAGCGAGATACAATCATAGCACATGTAGATATACCAGGGTTGCCACGGTCAGGGAAAAAGTCTAAAAAATGATTTTTTCCAGGTCAGGGAAAAGTCAGGGAATTTGGGTTTGAGTCAGGGAAATTTGCAAAAGTGCAGAAAGTCAGGGAAAAGTCAGGGAATTTCAAAACTTTCTCAAAATTGATGGACTTTTGCCATGTATCAATGTCTTAAAAGAATTTGAAAAAGTGAACTCTTTTCTCTAAAGTTACATGACTTTCAGTTTATTAGAATTTCTTAATCAGTCTATCGCAACAAATGTTTTTTAAACATGTTTTACAAGTAATTGATTTTGCCTTTTTACAATGCAATTGAATGCATGGGCTTAAAAGTAAACCTACCTTTTCTGTATCCTACATTTTTTCTTCAATTAATCCCTTTATTCATTTTGGCTGCATGCTTAAAAATGATAAGTGACCTCAGGGAAAGGCCAAGAATAAGAGGAAATTGCATTAATAACCCAAGAGCGTCTGGGTCCCTAGGCGGCCCCCCAGACCCCCTCCAAAATTCATTTCTGATTTACTTACAATATTGCCAGTAGATAAAACATGGAAAGCAAAAAGAAGAAGAAACAGGAAAAGGCATTGTTTCATCTTGGTTGTTGTTGTATTTCTGATATACTTTTAATACATTGTCTGTTATGGGGTATCTATAATAATTGTGAAAATAATTTCCCTACATTTCAAAAATTCCAAAGGTTTTCAGGTAAAGAAACACCTTGCAACCTGTGCTTTTGGAGAAGGTGAGATGGCTTCAGAGAGCTAAAAATGGGGTCGAGAGGCAGATAAAAGGGTCTGGAAAAGTATAAAAAGTCAGGTAAAAGTAGTGGAAAAGTCAGGGAATTTTGAAATATAAAATGAGTGGCAACCCTGTATACCCAATCGAAAACTCCTGTATTATTATGAGCCACTATGTAAATATTGTAATACACAATGCAATCAAAGATTAAACCCACTTTTTAATTGGTTTTGAATTTTATAGCAGTATAAGGCCAGACTTTTTTTATTTTCTGGTTCTCGGGAGATTTTTGACCAAAGTTTGGATAGGAGGAGAAAATAAAAATAAAAATATAAGCTGAAAAACCTTACAGTCGAAATAAAAATAAAAATAAAAGTCAGAAAATTGCAATTTTTTTTTTTTTGGTCTTTATCTATGACTAGGTTTATTTCAAGGTGTCTTGGGTCACACAATAAAAAGACATACTTTCCAGTGTAGAATGTAATCAGATAGGACTAGAAAACACTTTATGCTGACTAGTATTTTTATCGCACCTGCTTATAGCAGGGTGCGATATAGGAGTCCAAATTTCTGTCCGTCCGTCCGTCCGTTCGTCCGTCCGTTCGTCCGTCCGTCAACATTTACGTCGAAGTTTGGTTTTCTCGACATCAGAGATAGCTGCGAGTCTGAAACCTTGCATAGTAATTGTCCCTGACATACTCTTCAAGCACGCACCTTAACCCGGTGGCTTTGACCTATATTTCACGGTCCACTGACTTTGAAAATTTTTACGTCGAAGTTTTGGCAACATTTACGTCGAAGTTTGGTTTTCTCGACATCAGAGATAGCTGCGAGTCTGAAACCTTGCATACTAATTGCCCTTGACATACCCTTCAAGCACGCACCTTAACCCGGTGCCCTTGACCTATATTTCACGGTCCACTGACTTTGAAAATTTTTACATCGAAGTTTGGTTTTCTCGACATCAGAGATAGTTGCGAATCTGAAACCTGGCATAGTAATTGACCTTGACATGCCCTTCAAGCACACACCTTGACCCGGTGCCATTGAACTATATTTCACGGTCTGTTGACTTTGCCCGATGCAGGTGCGATATCGACCTCCGCAAAGTTCTTGTTGTATAACTAGAAAACACTTTTATGCTGACTTACATCAGGATAACAAGCCTATATGATGAATACCCTGGTAAACACCATTTTTACAGGGAAGTGGGGTTTACAGGGCATCTGCTTGAAAACATGCATTGTGGGTACTCATTAGAACCTCCTCGATGAGGTGGTTCTAACGAGTACCCAACATGTGTGTTTTGAGCAGAATTAAGAAAATTATCACCATTTTATATATTTAAAAAAAATCATTTTTGCAGCCATAAAAATCTAATGTATTTTAAATGGCAAACTTTCACTAATATTTTATGCTTACTAGAGTATTAAATGAGCCGCCCCATGGGAAAACCAACAATCTGCATAAGCAAAAACAAAGGCGCAGATCAGCTTCGCAGTAACTGCGAAGCTGATCAGCGCCTTTGTTTTCGCTACTCGGATAGTACAATTATTCTTCTACTTATATGCAAAATTTCAAGCTTCTAGCCTGCTTCTGTGACTGTACAGGCCGGTCTGTGTCGGACCTGTTCAGAAACCACATTGTTGGTTTTCCTACGAGGCGGCTCAAATGTCTTCAAATTAGATATCACTTCTATAAAGGTAATGACTAGTGTAATTAAATGTCTTCAAATTAGACTGAATTTCAGCGATACTCGTTACCCAGAGAATGCTGAAAAATCTTAACCTTTAGCATGCTGAGCAATATAGTGAAATCAATATGGCAGCCCACTGACGTTTTTTCCATTTTTTTTTCCGTGTTTTCTTAATTTTTGAGCCATAAAAACAGCTGAATAAATTCAACAAACGCAGTAAACAAATCTACTTTCGGTTTCGGAAGTCTTTGTTACGCCGATTTCTAGCGTAAAAATTCATCATACGTACCGTTACGATGTCATATTTCTGGTGTAAATGCACCCAATTTTCCATTTACCAGCGAAAAAAGCGCTGAAAATGCATTTCTAATGCAAAAATAACGAAAATCCGATCAAAATCGGCCGACAAATCGGTCCCAAAACCACAAGCCGCCATGTTGTTTTCATGCGCAACTGTCTGGGCATCGCTCATTAATATTCATAAGTAGGCAGTGGGCGAAAAGTGCGGGAAATTTGAAAGCGGTTTTTCTTGTCGACCGGTATTTTATTTCGCTATGGGGCGGAAAATTACGATCGGCGGCAATGAAAAAAATAAAATTGAGCGAGAGCAATTTTATTTTTATTCCAGTTTTTGAAAAAATAGGGTCGGCGCTCCCGAGAACCAGAAAATAAAAAAAGTCAGGCCTAAGATTCAATCTATTTCAATCTGCTCAGAATATTAATGACAGATTTAAGTATCATTATTCCATTGATAAATTGATTTGGCTTATGAATTGTAATGTGTGCAATGCCAGTGAAGAAAAAAAAAATATCCAAGATGAATAAGGAGATTTTTGGCAACATAGAATCTTAGTCTTATTGATAGTCTGAGCAACACTGGTTTAAATATGAAGTTATTTCACAGTGACTTTTTTGTGGTTCATAACCTTAAGGATGTAAAACAAGAATGCAACATTAACAACAACATAAAAGGTACATATGAAGTTTCAAGGAATGTATTGTTTAATAGCTGATGCAAGTATGATAACTGATATATAAAGCCCAGTTGGAATTATAAGAAGAACACCACTATAGTGCAGCTTTGTAATGCGTATGTGTATTCCCCCTTCTTTCCATAATCAACAATCAATTCTTTATTAAATTATCATAAGTAAGAAGTAAGAAATGAAGGTGGCTGATTCTGATGATCAAATATCTATTTTAGCTCACCTGAGCCAAAGGCTTAAAAGGTGATCTCATAGGATGGCCAATTTCTCTGTCGTCCGTCCGTCGTTAACAATTTCAAATAATTCTCCTCTGAAACTGCTCGGCCAATCAAAGCCAAACTTCATGTTGATAAAAATAAAACTGAGATACTTTAAGAGCAGTGAACATATTACTGAGAAAGGGGATGGGCCATACCGAAGTTTCGGCTACGAAATGATTTAAATGGCCCAGGTCACATGACCAAGATGGCCACCATGGCTATAAATAGCAAAAACCTTTAAAATCTTCTTCAGAACCAGAAGGCCTTTGACTTTGAAACTTGGCAGGAAGCATCAGGGAGAGGAGCTCTATAAATATATAAATCATGACTCTGGGATTACCTTGACACATTTTACAGCAAGGTCAACATAGGTTGCCCATGCATTTGAATGGAGAAAATTGTCAAAATGTCATTTAAAGGGGAAAACTTGAAGGAAATAGGCAAATGGACCAAAGATTTATGATTCTGAGAAAAAAAAAAAAAAAAAAAAAAAAACTTCTCTGAAACCGCATGGACAAATCAAAGCCAAACTTCATGTGGAGCATCCTCAGGAAGGTGGAACGAAGGTTTTAATGGTCTCGGTCAGAAGACCAAGATGGTCACCACGGCCATAAACAGCAAAAACCTTTAAAAATCTTCTTCTCCAGAATCAGAAGGCCTATGATTTGAAACTTGGTATGAAACATCAGGAAGAGGAGCTCTACAAAGTATATATAAATCATAACCCTGGGATGACCTTGACCTATTTTATGGTAATGTCTATATACATAGGTTGCCCATGCATTTGAATGGGGAAAATTGTCAAAATGTCATTTGAAGGGGAAAACTTGAAGGAAATAGGCAAATAGACTGACAATTTAAAATTCTGATAAAAATTTGGACACCAGGGGCTGATCTGCCCCACCCTGATCCCGGGGGCGATGTACATGTATGTTATCATAATATAAAATATCATCTTCTCTGAAACCGTTTGGTCAATCAAAGCCAAATTTGATATGAAGCATCTATAGGAAAGGGGAACTGATGTGTACATAAATAATCCAGGTCACATGACCAAGATGGCCACCATGCCCATATATGGTAAAAACCCTTTAAAAATCTCCTTTGGAACTGGTGGACCTTGGCATGTAGCATTGTGGACTAGAGTACTACAATTTGTACATAAATTATGACTCTGTGATGACCTTGACCTATTTAATGGCAGGCATATGCAGTAAACTGTTAAAATGTCATTGAAGGGAAAAGGCAAATGGACAGAATATTTATGATTCTGAAAATAAAATTGACCCCAGGGGATCTACAAATATGTGACCATAATAGTCAAACAAGTTTGTTGGAATATATCCCAGATCTCAGGTGAGTGTTTACAGGACCATTGGTTCTTTTTGTCGGACATGATTTTTTTTCTGGTGGGACATGAAATTTTGATAGGTATCTGTCTGTGTAATCGATCTTTCGTGGTAATGTTGTTATTAAATTCATTAGTATAACAGATACGTCTGGATTTCTTTTAGACTCCAGTGGCAGCCCTAGTCCAGTGTTAACAGACCAGCCTGGGCCTCTAAGTCGCAGTGTTAAGCTCCGTGTTTCTCGAACATGTAATTTTCTCACCTTGGTTTTGTGCTAGACATATTGACTGTGCTGGTTCACACAAACTGCATGCACTGTTGAAACAAGGCCAAGCAAATTGACCATGCAGCAACTCTTCACCAGTTCTTCCACACTGTTACAGTAGCAAGATGTGCTTTGTTGAATGCACAGAAAATAACAATATTTGTGGAAATGTGTCCCTATGTTGAATATATCCATCCCAGTATAAATTTTGTTTTTCTCACACTCACATAACATGCACCAATGAAAAGATTGAGTGATCCTGGAATTCAGTGACCATGAGCAATCTATCTTACAAGTACTTACATTTTGGCTGTGTTGCTGAAACTAGAAAAGCATGTAAGTATATTTGGTATTCTCAAGCCAGGATAACTGCTTTAAGCAATGGATTCATTGTTAGTAATTGAAAAATGGGTAAAAACCTTAAATCATGTTTCTATTTGAATTATGGTAAAATCAAAAGTTTCATGTTTGGTTTTAGATTTTTTTTATTTACATCCATAGTCACACCCAAAGTAAAAAAAAATCAGTTCTTTGCCAAAGGTATTTGTACCTGGCTAAATGAAGAAAAAATTAAAGGAGTTTGGTGTGTGAGAAAAAAGGGGGTCATTGGTTTTCAGTTGGAATGTAAAATCCCACCTTTTGGGTCAACTGTGCCAGTGGGAAACACAGCAAAGACTGGTTTCCTACTACACTTGATGACAGTTCCTGTCTGTCAGGAGAGGAGGACTGGAGGATTGGGATTTTCTTGTCCCCACTGAACTCCAATAATGGATTCCATTTATCCACAATGTAAAGCAACACAACCTTTTCTTTATTCTCTCCACTATAACTGTAAACCAGTTTATTTTTTCTAGCTACGTAGTTTTGCTTGCAATTCATTTTCGCAATTTTCACAAGTAAAACTGAATTTGGGAAATTAAATAGCTGCAAAAATGGTATTCTTGAACGGTCACCAGTCATCATTGAAAATAAATCATCACAAAAATATGTTTTTGGACACAATTGCAAAATTTGATATCTGTAAAAATAAGTTAGGTTACAGTATTATTTCAGCTGTAATGAAAATGTTTTCTGTAATATTGTGTTGTACATGTGTATGTAAGAGAGCCTGTTTTCAAATGCTGCTATACACACCATTTCACTCCTCCACTGTACATTGTGTTCTGCATTGGTTATCAGCTGACCTTGGTTCTTCAGTACCACAATCACTCTAGACTGACTGGCTTTGCTTGGTGTTGGTTACTCATACCCATGAAAAAGTCTTTGCTTCTAAATTAAACAGTAGCTTATGAGTAGAGTACCAGTTCTGTTAACCTGATAACAAATTATTCTAATTATTTGGCATGAAATGGCAAAAGAGAATACATGTACAAGCAAAGACTTTTTGATGGCTGGTTATTGTTCTGGTTTGTTTGTTGTATACTAACTTATTTTACAAGAATTTCTAACAAATATCATATGACATCACTGTTACCTTGCAGGAGCTGATGATGACCCCAATAACAATAGATTTTTGTTTATGAAAATATACCCACTTCGAAAGAAATAAATCCCATTTTAAAGGTCATATGATAATCACACTGACTTACACGTTGAAAGCTATTAAAGTTGCCTTAGCTATTTAGTAAAGTCCATATGACATGACCACTGATGTTAGAGATCCTTTATATGCTTTCATTAAGTGAACAAGACTACTCAATTTGTTTTCTTTAGGCCATCAAACCAGGCAAATGCAATTACCAGATAAGTTTAACCTTTATCATGCTGAGATTTATTTTTTTCCAACATCGTGTGCCACTGAGGTTTTTTTGAAAAAAAAAAAAAATCACTTTTTTACCACTTTTCAGGCTTCAAAAAACACTATGTTGCATTTTCCAAAAAGCTAATACTTGCTTTGGGAGAGCGATACATGTACGTATATCGCTACGTTTTGTGTCTAAACATCATTAAATCCATCAATGAGCCGCCATTTTAGCATTTAACAAGTCTGTAATTGTGATTTCTTACCAAAATCCCGGTGCAAATGCATTTTCTAGGCTTCAGATGCAAAAAAAAAAAACAACCTCATTGCTGACAATTTCCTGATTCAGTTTTTTGCACACGTCACCTTGAAGTATAGCGCGTACACGAAAGAAAGCACTCTCACCGTTTACAAAGGTAACGTGTGCAAAAATGGAGGAAAAAATCGAAGTCCGATCGGGCGAACAATTGCACCTTCAGTGGCACACCCTTCCCTCAGAATTACATGTAAAGACATGTCAAAGACATGTCCTTACGCGTAATGCCAGGAATGCGGAGTATTGGCACATGCTTTTACAGGTTGTGACGTAAACACGTAAAAAATGCCAGAATAGCAGTCTGCTAGTGAATCTGTTAAAAAATTACAGCTTATGACGTGTAAAAACGCGTCATTACATGTTACAACCTGTAACTTTTTACATGTCTTTCTAGTTTTACGTGTAAAAAATGCCACGTAGTCACTTCGGTTTCTCCTCTAAAAATGCCAGTAATGCGTAAAATTTTACATGTCACTTTTTACATGTAAAAATTTACGCATTCCTGGCAGTAACATGTAAAAATTGCCATGTAGAATTCTAGTTCAAAGGTTAACTAACGGTCATGTCAGTATACAATAATTACATAAGCATATGCTTTAAATAGGCTTTATATGACCTAGTACACAATGAGAGGCTATTTCTTTACTAATATGTGTATTGCCTGTGAAATTGCAATTTGCAGTTTCAGGGGCAGAAATTAGTTATAGTTCAGAGAAGATTTCCAGATATATGCTATTAGCACATAAGGAAGGTAATACAGCCTTCATATCATGAGCTATGCGGCCATGCCACTCAAAGCAATAGTAAAGAGAGAAAAAATAATAATAATACTAATAAATACAAAAAAACTTGTCCATTAAAACCATCCTACATTGTACCTCTTGGATCAGCGCAAATGACTTTACATACAATCAGATGCTTCACAGTTCGATATGCTGACACAAAGCAGAGAATTTATTCAAAATTAAGCATATTTTTGAAATTCTTAAACAAAATAAGACAGTTTGATGCTTGAAACACACTTCATCGATATAACCATGTTGCATATTTATAACTTTTCTTTATATTTGAAAAATTGATCTAAAATCATGACATGCAGGCAAAATTCATTGCAGTGTACATAAAATGGAACAACATAAAAATACAGGCCTCTACATACTATACTAAAATAATGTTTAAATACTTACTTTGCTGCTGCACTAACTCTTTTTCATAGCACTAACTCCTTTATATCATATGTATGCCAATCAAACTTAAAATAATACCATCACATCCACACATTCCCTCCAATATTCAAACACAGGAAATGAGTCATTAAATATGTCTGCCAAATCTTGACTTTTCATTGGATAGATATTTAAATACAATTTGGCTACATGGCAAAAAAACTCACTTTTACATATTTTTACGGGTTGAAAATTTTCTAAGTCCACAAATTGTTCATTTTACAGGCTTGATTTTGTCTATGTTGAAGTTTTGACGTGTTTTGCCAGATGAAATATTTGTAAGTCCCAAGTTTTACGTGTCAAGACATGTAAAATTATAGTTTTACACGTAAAGACGTGTAAAATTTTACGCATTTTGCCAGGTTGGAGGATGCTTTTTTTTGTTTTACATGGTATGACACGTTTTTACGTGTAAAATTCATGCTTTGACATGTATTGACGGGCTCTTTTACACGTCATGCCATGTAAATTGGAATTTTACATGTAATTCTGAGGTAAGGGCGAAGGATACTTTCTCACAGGCGCACGATAGCACCGACAGCAAGTTAAAGGTTAAGAATGTCACTAGAAAAGAAAACTGTAGCAGAAACTTATTCTCTGCTTGAGGGTCTTGTGATATATTCAAGGGGCACAGCAGGGAATTTCGCATAGGTAAGGGAGACAGTGGCCCAGATAAGACGAGATTTTCAAAAATCAATAAACAATAGGACTACTAAATATGACAAGATAAAATTTTATAATGCTGTGTGCAATTTGTCTTACAAGATGTCTTCTAGAAGTGATGGAGGGTGAAAGTCTATTAGATTTACATCTTCTATAAATATACGAACATTTCTTGTGCCTTCATTAAATCAAATAGTGATCCTCTCTTAGAAGGTCTTCCAGCACTTCCAAGGTTTTAGCTGAAGATGGCAGAAGAGGTCATTGTGACCTATAAACAATTAATGTTCAGCTGTTTCTGGATTCAAAGTTTGTTTGATTTGTGTTCTATCTTAATATATTTCTTGGGATTTAAATTTCTTCTGCCCCTGTGACTTATTTTTTCTGTGCTTTTTTGTCACAAGATCATCTGCTTCCAGAAGCAGTGAAACACCAACATGTACCAGATTGAAGATCATAACTTCACCGCGTCCAATCGGAACGCCCGACGAACGGTCGAAATGCCGGATCTGCGTTGTTTTAACTCCGGATTGCGGTAGTTTCCGCTGGATTTGCCGCCATTTTCGAAGGAAATTTTTTCGACCAGGTAACAAAAACGTTATTAAAAGAGTTTATGTCAACGTAAGCACTAGCCTGTTTGGATCTACATACATGTTTCTAACCGCCTATTGTTCTGCTGGTGCATAAGCTCCGCTAGGATATGCAAACATTCGAGGAGATTTTTGTTTTCCATGTTCGGCCATACGCTAAAATAGTGTTCGCCCCAAAAAGTTTCGTACTTTTGTCATTTTCTTCAAAGTATTGACAAACTGCTGGTCGATTTTGCATTTGTACATGAGACTATATTGTAAGATACAAATTGCTCATGATTTTATGCCCGAAGAAGCGTACGTTTCAATAAAATACCGCAAAATCAAAGTAACGCCGGATACTACGGCAATCTGAGTTTTCAAACTTGGCAAGTATTTGCATAGATTAATGTCTTGTAAAGTCTAGTATGCAAGTGACATGCTCATTTTTGTGCAGCATCGCTTTCTTGGAAGTGAGAATTTCGCTTTCTGACTGTGACCTCCAGAAATTAGTTGGATGTTTGGTTGTCATCATTGAGGATGGTGACTTGTTGCTCATCAGTGAAGATAAGCCATGTAAGATACAAGTGGTTGATAGGTTTTTGATTTAACCCTATTGCACTTATGCACTTATTACTGATAAGCCATTATCTACTTTTCCAATACCTACATTTATTTATTGGCTCATCCTCATGCAATATCTGATAAAATATGTTTTTAGTGATCAGATAATGATAGTACTGTGTTTGTAGTGCAGATATTTTTTGTTAATATGAACATATTTTTATGTTTTATATGTCATTTTCTTTGGGAGAGAATTAACTTTTTACTGGTGTAATTTTTGTTTTGATATTTTGTGTCTATTATTTCATTCCAGTTTGTTCTTATTTCCCCATGTATCCCACAGATTCAGACTTCCAGACACTTGTGTGATCTTTCTATTTAGTTTATTACTTTTGTAATTAATGTTTTATGCCAAATTATTAGAAAAAAAAAAAAAAAAAAAGAAAAAAAAAAAAATAAGGTCTTAGACAGGGAGAAATTTTCCCACCTTTACTGTACATGCATGTTCATGCAGAATTATGATTGCTAAAAAAACTCTGAATTCATGCAAATAAAACAAGGGGAATGGGTTATAAGTGTCAAACACTCACCGAATAATCATAACTGTGGTGTAAGGTTGGAGGATATAATCCAATATTCCATATTTGAAAAAAGAACAATATAACATTTATTCCTCCATATTTACACTATTTACACTTTTTACAGCACTTTTTTTTTTCTTAATTTTTTTTTTCACTTTTTATTCTCAAAGAAAAAAAGACCATCACAAAATAATACTAAAGATCACCTCCAACATTTTTATAATTCCACAGAAAATGAAACTGCAAATAACTCCACAAGACTGAAATCTTCACCGGTTTTATATCACAAGAAAACTATGCACACATACGTATCCAACACCTGAATATCGATTCAAGTCCCTAACTTCACTGAGAATGTTCCTCGTGGTATCGTATAAAGCAGCCATTGCTCCTACACAGGGGAATATCACATACGCCACACTTGAACGAGGTCTCGACTGGTCCACCACTTCGAGTTCTGACCTTGTGAGCAGAACAATGGACGCAGGTTCGTTTCCTCCCATCAATACGGACCAATGCATGGTGTCCCAGGTTGACAGCTCGAAGTACTGGTCTTGCAGCACGCACATTTGCTTTTGACCCTGACATCCTCTTTCTGGATGTGAACCCTGCTCGCAGTCCATCCGCTACCTGTAGTCTAAAGTTCAGTTGGCTGAAGCGGCGAGATGACTTTGGAAGAGGCTGATTGGTGGCTAAGAAGATCCTGTGAGCATTTATCAGCGCAATGTCTATGCAATAGTTCAACACATACTTCCACCATTTTTTGTGCTCTCTGCCAACAGAATAGTAGGCCCTGTGTTGATCAGCAAGGTCTACACCACCCATACATTGATTATAGTTCGTTATAGCGTCAGGCTTCAGAACTGGGGCACCTCGTCTTGGCCGATGTAAGGCGTCGGTTGGTTGCTGATTACTTGACAGCATAGCGACTTGACGCTTGTCCTTCCAAATAGTAATCAACAAATTTCCCTTCTGGCGTTTCTTAGTTTCTCCTTGTTGGCGCAGTTTAGTGTTTTTGACAGACGCAGGAAGGCCACGGCGGTTAAGACGAAGGGTCCCACAAGCATATGTGTTGTTCAACAGCAACTCCTCCATAAGTGGCAAAGATGTGAAGAAGTTGTCAAAGTAGAGGTGGTAATTCTTGTTGAAAAATGGCGATGCCAAGTCTACGACAACACGGTGGCCCAGACCTCTTCCATTTGCACCAAGATTGGCTTCTCTTCTACCTGTATACACCTGAAACTTTGATGTATACCCAGTTGCAGACTCGGACAGCTGCCAAACTTTTATTCCCCACTTTGTTGGTTTTCCAGGCATGTACTGCTTCAATAGACCTCTGCCTTTGAATCCAATCATGTCCTCGTCGATGCTCAACTCTCATCCTGGAACGTAGGCACGCATACTGTTGGCATTCACCATGGTGAGCAAGGGTCTGACTTTGAAGAGAGGGTTGTAGTTTGGGTCATCATGTGGCACAGCTTGGGTATTGTCCACTAGGTGTAGGTACTGCGATAGTTTCTCATACCGTGCCTTTGTCATAACTTCGGAAATCCCGGGCACATTCAGATTTTTATCATCCGCCCAGTATAGGCTATACTCTGGGAGCTGGTGTATACCCATTATTATCTGGATAGAAAAAAAATGCCTTGATCTCTTCTGGACTGGTTGGTGTCCATCTGGGGTCTGGTCTTGCGGCTTGCATCTGTGTGGCATATAGATTTTTCTGAGCAGAGGTCTGGCTGAAAAATGCCTCTTCAAAAATCAAGTGGAAAAAATCTAATGGGTGTGACCCAGGCTCAAGTTCATGGTTTAGACCTGCAGGTTCCTGGAACTGTCTAACAGTAATATTCCTCAAATTACTGGACCAAATGCGCCCTATTTCCCCACCATCATCATCAGAGTCACTTTCTGAGCCATCAGATCCACTGCTACTTGACGATTCGTTGACAGACGAAGCGTCAGAATCGTCCGACACACCCCAGTCTGAATCAATGTCACTGTTGTCAAAATTATTTCGAAAATTTTCAAAGTTTCTGACGCTACGATCGAGTTCATCTGCACTAAAACCACCAAACTCGCTTCCAGAACCACTGTCGTCCATGATTATCTCGATTTGCAGCCTAAATTTTCACTAAAATTTACCGATTTTTAACTCGCTATAACTTTAAAACTACTTCCTGGATTTCGATTTTCTTTTTTGTAAATGGCGGCGTAATATGTCATCGATTTGTGTGTACTGCCGTAAACCGTTTGTGACAATGACCGAAGTGCCAAATTGTCCCCTAAAGTGAAGTCATAAATCGGGCCGTTTCGGGCCGTTCTGAGTGAATTTAAGTGCTATCGATAGCGGGCGGTGTTGGCCGCTCTAGGTGAATACTGATAAGCCGTTATCGGCCGTTTTGAGTGCAATAGGGTTAAAGAGGCAAGATACTGGAGCGTGTTTTGGAAGTATGCAGTGGCCATAAAAACAGGTTTCTTCAATTCTTCGTTCAATTATGGAAGGTTATTAATGTTTAGGTTGGTCTCTTTTATACTACCCCTACAACAAATTAACCGTCAGAAATATGCCAAAAATACCTATATTTGCCAAGTTAAGTGAATTTAGTGTTAGTTACCATATGACCCTTTGGAAGCATTGAGAACTTTCACACAAAACCCAGGAATGTCAGATGGTGACATCTAATTAAGAATTTGTTTCTCTTTTAATACTGCTTGTAGCCCAAGGAGAACGATCGCTCACATGAGAGTAAGGAAGTACAGTCACCGGACAAAAGAACAATAGTTGTTGTTTGTTTGTTTTTTGTTTTTTTTTTACATTATATGGGCATGATGGTCATCTTGGTCAGGTGAAATGTATTTTTAATACTTGTTTTGTCCACCTTCCTAAAGATGCTTCAAATAAGATTTGGCATTGATTGGCCAAACTGTTTCCGGAGAGAAGAGGTTTAACTATTATGATAATAATGCACATGTGTATTGTCCCGGGGTAGGGGGCAGATGAGCCCCCCAGGGTTCCAATTATTTACAGACTCATTGATATTTCATGCAAGATTTTCCTTTAAAAGACATTTTAACAGTTTCCCCATTCATATGCATAGGCGGCCTATGTTGACCTTACCATAAAATAGGCCAAGGTCATCATAGTGTCAGGATTTATGTCGTCTATGCTTCATGCCAAGTGTCGTTGAAATCGGTCAACCAGTTCTGGAGAAGAAGATTTGCGACTGAGGATGGGTTTTTCAGATTGTGTGGATGACATTTAATCCGTATTCGTTCTATTAAGCGCAAGTGTACCAAGAAGAGTGCATCAATGTTTTTAGAACATTTTGTGCACGAGTTCTCAGTACATGTTCATGCGCATGTTACACTTGTTTCGGCGTAGGTGTGTTAAAACCTTTCGGCGTAGGTGTGTTAAAAACTATGAAGACAATTCTTTGAAGTTTGGAAAACTTAAATTGCATGATCATCAAATGTTGGAAAGGCTTACTGCCTATTTTTAGCTCACCTGAGCCGTTAGGCTCACAAGGTGAGCTTATAGGATGGCCATGATCCGGCGTCCGTCCGGCGTCTGTCCGTCGTCCGTCCGTCGTCGTCCACCATTTTCAAAGATCTTCTTCTCTGAAACCGCTTGGCCAATCAAAGCCAAATTTTATATGAAGCATCTATAGGAAGGGGGAACCAATGTGTTTATAAATAATCCAGGTCACATGACCAAGATGGCTGCCATGCCCATATATGGTAAAAACCCTTCAAAATTCTTCTTCTCCGGAACCACTGGACCGATTTCAACGAAACTTGGCATGAAGCATCAGGGACTAGAGTACTACAATGTGTTTATAAATTATGACCTTTGGATGACCTTGACCTATTTTACTTCAAGGTCAACATAGGTCGGCCATGCATTTGAATGGGGAAAATTGTTAAAATGTCATTGGAAAGGCAAATCTTGCAGGAAATGGGCAAATGGACTGAAGCTAGGTAATTCTGAAAAAAAAATAGGACCCCAGGGGTTGGTCTGCCCCCACCCCGGGGCAATATACATGTATATTACAAAAATATTCAAAGATCTTCTTCTCTGAAACCACTTGACCAATCAAAGCCCAATTTTATAGGAAGCATCTATGGGAAGGGGGAATCAATGTGATTATAAATAATCCAGGTCACATGACCAAGATGGCCGCCATGCCCATATATGGTAAAAACCCTTTAAAATTCTTCTTCTCCTGAACCAATGGACTGATTTCAACAAAACTTGGCATGAAGCATCGGGGACTGAAGTACTACAATGTGTTTATAAATTATGACCTTTTGATGACCTTGACCTATTTTACAGCAAGGTCAACATAGGTAGCCAATGTATTTGAATGGGGAAAACTTTTAAAATGTCATTAAAGTGAAAGTCTTGCAGGAAATGGGCAGTAGGACTGAATATTAATGATTCTGAAAAAAATTGGACCCCAGGGGTTCATTTGCTCTAGCCTCGGGGCATTATACATGTATATTACCATAATATTCAAACATCTTCTCCTCTGAAACCGCTTGGCCAATCAAAGCCAAATTTCATATGAAGCATCTATAGAATGGTGGAATCAATGTGTATATAAATAATCTAGGTCACATAACCAAGATGTCCGCCATGGTATAAACCCTTCAAAAATCTTCTTCTTTGGAACCGGTGGACCAATTTCGAAGAAACTTGGCATGAAGCATCGATGACTCAAGTACTACAATGTATGTGTAAATCATGACCCTGTGATGACCTTGACCTATTTTAAGGCAAGGTCAACGTGGGTAGCCTATGTATTTGAATTGGTAAACTGTTAAAATGTCATTTGAAGGGAAAAACTTGTATGGACAGTATATTGATTATTCTGAGAAAAAAAAAATGGCCCAAGGGCTTCATCTGCCCCTATACTGGGACTATTTTCTATAACATTCGTATACAGCAGATCTCAGGTGAGCGTTTACAGGACCATTGGTCCTCTGGTTGCTGTTTTTGTTCATCATGTGTGCTGATGAATTGGGCCTAAACTTTATCATTTACATGTAATATTAAGTAGAACGTTGACCAGTGCACCCTGCGCTAAATATAATAAACATGGGTTGTCTGAATACAGTGATTTGTGGTTCTTTTATTTCGCAAGGAATGCGATGACAATCATTGTTTAATCCAATATGTTTGCAAGTTGAAACACATGGTAGATCGATTAGGATACAACTTACCTATATGAATCAATTACCTTGATACAACTCGCGCATAAGACTTTTGGATAGAAAATGATGCTCCTTACGTCGTAGAATAGAGCAAAAAATGATACAATTTACGTCGAAGACTATTGTACATTGAAAAGCCCACGGACTCGATCAGCTGGCTAACCTGCACTCCGATACACTCCGTGACCTCGTTCCACTTCCGTGACAGCTTAGCATAGGTTGCATTCAAACTATGGTCGAACTAATTATGGATTTCGTAATAAGCTTTTAGCCTCATTATTTGGTAATGGTTATTTGAATTTGTGTTATGTATTTGTAGCAGTGTCATAATTCTTCTGATAAACACATGCGTATCCTGAAGAGTTTAAATAAATTTGGAAAAATCGAACAATTTCCTTCTTTGTGTCGCTTATTCTACAGTAGCACTGGCTGCCCAGTGCTCCTATTTTTCCTATTTTTTCCTATATTTTCAGGGCTTCCTATTTTTTCCTATATTTTGATTCCAAATCCTATATTTTTCCATCAAATTCCTATATTTTTCAAAATGCTGCAGATAATAATGAAATATCAAGGAAAAATCATGGAATTTTGGTTTGAAATGCCAGTTTTGATGTCTTTGGCATTCATTTTTTTCCTCGCTCGCTTCGCTCGCTTGTAACTTGATAAATAAAGTATTATTCCTTCATCAGAAAACAAGATAATCCCGTGAAGTAAGTTACTTCTACAACTTGAGTAGGTTTTAAAATAATGGATCACACACCTATACCAAAATTACACCAGTAAGATTGCCTTCTTGCTGCTATATGTTAATATTTATGGTTTTCAATGCTATAAAAAGCCATTTTAGGCCGAAAATTTCCTATTTTTCTCCTATTTTTTGGACATAAACTTCCTATTTTTTGAAGCCCAAAATATATATTTTGTACCAAACTGCACTGGGCAGCCTGTATATTCCATAGAAAACATGAAGTATTTTATGAATATGACTAGAATGAATATGATTTAAGTCACATGTGCCAAAAATGATCTGACATAACACAGTTTTTCGCTTCTTTGCATTTTTGCTAGGTTTTAATGTTCGACCAAAGGTTCAATATATCCCATTTCTGTCGGTGGGGAGTTATTGAACGGAACACCGATGGAAATATTCCGTCTACCCATGGACTTAAGCGAGCCCGAGTGTGTCAGGCAGGGCAAGTTTGCATGTGTTCATCAACATGTTCCAAGGGCTCAAGAAGTTTTACAAAGTGTGTTTTATTATTATTATTATTATTATTATTATTGTTATTATTATTATTATTATAAATATTATTAATATTATTAATAATAATAATAATAATAATAATATAATATTATTATTATTATTATTATTGAATCAATATTTACCGTCTTTTTAAAATTCTAATATCATATAACTCATCTGGATAACATGTTGGTAAAATGTATACCCCACTAAATTTATAGTAAAATTGGGTCTACAGGGTTTTTACCCATCTTTTCTATTTTATGATCCAAAACGTAGCTTGTGGGTACTCGTTAGAACCACCTCGCCGGGGCGAGGTGGTTCGAACGTGTACCCATAGTCTGTTGGTCAACCTTAGATGCGTTGTGACTAAAATAGATAGATAAGTAAATAAATAAATAAATGAAAAAGTAGCATTCCGTATTACCAACCGTTAAAATTGCACAAACAAGAGCCCTTGGAATTTGTTGATATAAGGAACACATGCAAACTTGCCCTGCCTGACACACTCGGGCTCGCTAGTCCGTGGGCTTTTCAATGTACAATAGTCATCGACGTAAGTAGTATCATTTTTTGCTCTATTCTCTGACGTAAGGAGCATCATTTTCTATCCAAAAGTCTTATACGTGAGTTGTATCGAGGTAATTGACTCATATAGGTAAGTTGTATCCTGATCGATCTACCCAGTGTGTGTTCAACACCATATTGTGAACAAACCAACCTGACTTCATTATTGTTTTCTGCTTGTATGTAACAAAGAATGTTTTTGGTCTATATTGAAACGTTAAAAATGTCAATAGGCAACGAAAGATTGGAGAAATTATTCGTGACGATGGTGGAATTTTCCGCCGAGAAAACTATTGTTTCTGTGGCAAGGAGATGTTGTTTAGAATACTGTTGATGGCAAACAAACAGAGGTATGTACACTTTATTTCTCTGCAAACTCTTGACCCAAACTCCCCCGCATAAATGCCTGTAAAATTAAAATAATCGTCAACTCACCTGACTCCATCTTAAACCACGCGCCGCGTCGAGTTGTATCAGTCTCCGACGTAAGGTAATTGATTGTATCACGGGTACAGAGGGTGCACATGCAATTAACAGAGATTTTTAAACTTGTAAAAAATGAAAATTTTCAGTAGATTTTTTTTATTCTTTTTTCTTTTTTCTTTTTTTTTTTTTTTTTTTCTTTTTTTTTTTTTTGGCCTTATTTTTGCTCAAAACATAGATTGTGGTAGCATGTTAGAACCGCCTCGGCGCATATATTGAGCCAAGTTTGATTTTTTATGCATTTCGCTGAAAAACGTAATACAATAATAGTTAGAATCGATTTCAATTTCATTTATAATATTTTATTATAATATTCCATTTCATATCAGAAAGAATGGGAGATGTTCTATCATGTTTGATCTACTTAAACCGTATCTGATTTATTATTGCAAGACCCAAAGTTCTAGCTTAGAACAATTAATGAACATCGATGTCTCTATCTCTTGTTATTAATCTGTTGTAAATATTAATAAGCCAAGCTTTCATACATGTGCAAATAAGTGATTCCGCTCAAAATTGAGCATTCCACTTTCATACTAGACCTTACAAGACATTTATCTATGCAAATACTTGCCAAGTTTGAAAACTCAGTTTGCCGTAGTATCCAGCGTTACTTTGATTTTGCGGTATTTTATTGAACTGTACGCTTGTTCGGGCAAAAAATCACGAGCAATTGGGTTCTTACGATATAGTCCCATGTACAAATGAAAATCAACCATTAGTTTGTCAATACTTTGAAGAAAATGACAATAGTACGAAACTTTTTGGGGCGAACACTATTTTAGCGTATGGCTGAACATGGAAAACAAAAATCTCCTCGAATGTTTGCATATCTGTAGATCCGAACAGGCTAGTGCTTACGTTGACATAAACTCTTTTAATATTTATAATAAACATTTTTGTTACCTGGTCGAAAAAAAATCCTTCGAAAATGGCGGCGAATCCAGCGGAAACTACCGCAATCTGGAGTTAAAACAACGCAGATCCGGCGTTTCGACCGTTCGTCCGGCATTCCGATTGGACGTGGTGAACTTTAGGAAGATGAAAAAATATCAAAGATAGCTCAAGAAAAGTGGCCTGCAATCAAAGGCAACCTTTGGCGTCAGATTCTGTCTGTAATCTGTATGTTACATCCATCAAAGCTTGGCTAGTCAAAGTTTTTCATTTGAACTTCCATTGAAAAGCGAATCTGTTTGTAGAAAAGTAGAAATGTCTATATACATAATTGTATAACTTTAGATAACGTATGAAATGTTAAAATATTCCACTTCATCATGATGGAGCAGCCATGTGATGAAAGTTTGATGGTTCCCAGCACCTTCAATACATAATTGGATTTGGGGTTTATTTAGAAGCAGAGTATAGTTTCCAAGAAATGAGGTTTTTGGTTATTTTTAGGTTCGCTTTGTTCGCCTTCTTTATGCTCTTTTTCCCCATGTGTAAACTAAGATTCCAAAACTGACCATTGCTGTAAAATAGGGCAAGGTCATCATAGGATCATCATTTAACAAGCTGGTGGGCTGATTTTCATGGAACTTAGTATGTAGCATGTTAGACACAGACAGCCCATCATAGTTGCATTGCAGATGATTTCATCTTGTAAATATACTCCCAGTGTTGTTTTTCAGTTGAGGTAGATGTGGACATAGTTGTGGTGTTTGTTTCATACTGCACTTTGATATTGCTGAATACATTCCATAGTAATACAATACTTATGATACCTATCCCGCTTGAGAGCTATGTTCTGACAAAGCTTACATTTTCATGTGTGCAAATCAAAGTTGCTGATCCTCTTTATGTAGCAGCTCCGTGAATAGTATAATTTCCCTAGATTCAAACTGCTACACTAGTTTCAGTAGATAAGAAGGCCATTTATTTCCATCAAGCCTGTATGTTGAAATGAGATTTTCTTGTGACAAGGCTCATTCTCAGTCCATATTTGACTGTCATTACATAAACATGATGTCCTATAGTGTAAATCTTCTCACACTGACTGATAGTGAGTATAATTATACTTTATTATTGCATTAATAAGGGTGTATTAATGAAGGCAAAGGCTGAATATAAATCCAGGCAGTTTATGTGAGCTTGGGCTTTCGTTTATGCTTGTTACCAACCACCATGCAAAGCACATGCTAATATTGATTAAATTGAACCATAATGATAAAGACTTTATTTTTATTTCCATCTGGAACGAGCGTAAAAATGAAAGCTACGCGTATGAAAATGTGACCAGGCTATAAAATAAAGTGAGCCAATATTTTTTTTCGCTATGCAGAATTTAAGCAATAATAGTTACTGTGATGAAACATGATTTGTCATTAGGTCTCTCAGGAAGTGTTGAAAACATGCAGCTGTGCCCCCTGGTTTTCAACACTCCCCTTGAGACCTTGCGAATATTCCTGAATTGAAAATCATATCTGATCTCTATTATTCCACTAACTGTTGGCTATCAAAACATTGTACTTCAGTGAAGTCCTTATCTGAAAGTGCCTTGACATGGGGTTAGTGTGTTCATGGGAGGAATTATTGAATTCCAGATAGATCTTCAGATTTGCCTAATATACAGATTTTTATGCCTTGAGTCTTTTTAATGAAGTCATTTTCACAAGTACATGTATCCATAACAGTGTGTAAACAGATATCAAGAACTGAAGGAATGTTATAACATTTTTGCTTACCAGCTAAAATCTCTCTTGCTTTTTACATGTCTTTCTCATTCAGTTTATTATATTGTCTTTCCTTTGTTCTAAGCTTCAAACACTAACTGCTAGAATCACAAGTGGCTCTGTATCTGTAGTGTTGGCAAAAAGATTCTGTTTTGCTATCATTTTGTCATATGACAGATATTTCACCAACCTTTAGAAAGCAGGCTTGGTTGAGTTCATATCTTTAAAATATTACATGTACCATCATTTTGCATTTTAATATAATTGTCTTATAGATGTGTTTTATTGAAAACTTTTGTCGAGGATTACATTTGTGCTCTTTATGATGACAATGAAAATGCAACTGAACCTGTTCTTTAATGTGTCACATATGGTCATCATCCAAATTCATTCTGAAAAACCATTTTCACTTGTGTGTACATACTAATGATATGTATTGCTATGATCAGAATGGGAATGATTTATATTAAATTTTTAAAGAGTAGATTTTACAGTTAAATTAAGGGACTTTTTTTTATCATATCAGATGATCTCATGCTTTCTTAGAACTTCAGTTTAGAATTTTATGTCATGTAATTTCCAAAATATAAACAAAAAGCTTGAAAAATGGGGTAAAGTAACTGCATATTTTATTTTTTCAAAATCACTTATCTATGCTAATGCTTAGACTGATCTATTTTTTAAGCAGGACCGGTTTTCTTATGCAACTCATTTGATGTACATTTGATGAAATAAACACAACTAAAAAGTTGTGTTTATTTAAGACAGTCAATAAACAGTAGATATAGTAAATAACTACCCCGTGACCAAATATAAACCGATTTATCATGTGAGGATTAGTAAGCAGATGAAAGGGCGAGCTTTCAGCGAGCCCTTTCATCTGCTTACGGTCCGAGCATGATAAATCGGTTTATTTTTGGTCACGGGGTAGTTATTCACTTTATAATGCAACGAAAACAGACAAATTTCGCGAAAAAACTCACCCGATGTGAGGAGATTTGCTTTCCGCCATTTTGTTTATTTAGTCAACAGCTCAGCAATCACTCCGCAGAACGAATCCTCAAAATTCGCCACCATAGCAGTGCATTTTGTTGATAAATTATTTTTTTCTTGTCAATTGTTTCATCTACGTAACGTTGCATAACAATGGCGGAGACTGACGTCACAAAACGTGGCTAATTTGACGTCACTGGCGCGCTCCTTTTTGTTGCGTTAAACAAAATTGCAACGCGGTCTTTATTTGGTCAGTAGAGATGGCCTTTGTTCGGTCAGTAGCTAAATAAAGCTTCTATTTATGAACCCACCTTTATTAGGCCGATATGTAGGGTTGTTGCGTTATAAATTATTTTTCACTGCCCTTTGAATTGTAAAGTAGATTTATGTCCGCAATGATACAAAGTCAAAACATTGTTTTGTTTCAGGGTTTTTAAAGAAAAATAAACGAAGAGAGAAAAAGAAAAAGAAGAAAGATAAAGAAGACAACAAAGATTCTGAATCAATGTAGGTTGATCATGCTAAAGATTCTAAATCAATGTAGGTTGATCATGTAAAAGATTCTGAATCAATGTAGGTTGATCATGTAAAAGATTCTGAATCAATGTAGGTTGATCATGTTAAAGATTTTGTATCAATATAAGTTGATCATTTACAAGATTCCAAATCAATGTAGGTTGATCATGTTAAAGATTTCTGAATCAATATAGGTTGATCATGTTAAAGATTCTGAATCAATGTAGGTTGATCATGTTAAAGATTCTGAATCAGTGTAGGTTAATCATTTACAAGATTCTAAATCAATGTAGGTTGATCATGTTAAACATTCCCGAATCAATGTACATGTAGGTTGATCATGTTAAAGATTCCGTATCAATATAGGTTGATCATTTACAAGATTCTAAATCAATGTAGGTTGATCATGTTAAAGATTTCTGAATCAATATAGGTTGATCATGTTAAAGATTCCGAATCAATGTAGGTTGATCATGTTAAAGATTCCGAATCAATGTAGGTTGATCATGTTAAAGATTCTGAATCAATGTAGGTTGATCATGTAAAAGATTCTGAATCAATGTAGGTTGATCATTTACAAGATTCTAAATCAATGTATGTTGATCATGTTAAACATTCCGAATCAATGTAGGTTGATCATGTTAAAAGATTCTGAATCAATGTAGGTTGATCATGTAAAAGATTCTGAATCAATGTAGGTTGATCATGTTATTCCGAATCAATGTAGGTTGATCATGTAAAAGATTCCGAATCAATGTAGGTTGATCATGTTAAAGATTCCGAATCAATGTAGGTTGATCATGTTAAAGATTCCAAATCAATGTAGGTTGATCATGTTAAAGATTCGGAATCAACGTAGGTTGATCATGTAAAAGATTCCGAATCAATGTAGGTTGATCATTTACAAGATTCTAAATCATTGTAGGTTGATCATGTTAAAGATTCCGAATCAATGTAGGTTGATCATGTAAAAGATTCTGAATCAATGTAGGTTGATCATGTAAAAGATTCTGAATCAATGTAGGTTGATCCTTTACAAGATTCTGAATCAATGTAGGTTGATCATGTTAAATATTTCTGAATCAATGTAGGTTGATCATGTAAAGTGTTTATAAAGAAAGCAACAAAAATTCTAAATCCATTAATTCTAGTGAATAGAAGATACTGATTCTATTCACTATATTTATTATATTTCTATTCCTATTTTAGGGAGTTCTTAAAGGTTTTGTTACTTGGTATACAAAACCACTGAAGGACGTTGAGGTATAATTAAATGCTACTTGATGATAGTTATTGTTTTGTTTCTAGAGACACACAGGAAGACATACACACAAATGCTGAGGTCGATGAAGAAGGTTTTACCATACGACCACAAGAAAATGAACGTATCCTTCTCTTGTTGTTGATGCTAAATTTCAGCTGATCATGTCATTTAATAAATACCCACCTCAGCCTACTACCGTTTGCTCGGGCCTGTAGGATTACATATCACCCTACAATAGGCCAACAAAATTGTTAATCAACTATTCTCAGCCCATCAGGCAACAAAGAATCTTGTAGGGCTCCCCTTAATACACACAACCTATTTAGTAATGTCTTTTTGATGTAAATGGCCTCCACTGTTGTTTGTATTGTAAACCTTAACAAGTGTGTAGACAATGGTGACAACAAAAGCTGGGGTTATTCCTCAGATTCAGACTCAGATTCTGGTAAGTTGTGCTGCTTTGTACATATATAATGTTGTGTGATATACATCTTTTTTTTTTAATTCAGTTTTACGTCCCTTTCAACATTATTTCAGCTCATATGAGACGGGCCAATCAGTAGGTGGGGTGAAAACAGGAGAACCTCGAGAAAAAACACCTGACACACCCGCAAGCAGAACTTGGCTTGTCTCACATGTGGCCAGAGCGGGGCTGTTGATGATTGAGTGATTAAGAAACAGCGTTCTTAACCGCTCGAAAGACCCATGATATAGATCTGTCAGTGTATATAGAATATCTAGTATTGTTTACCACTCATACTGACATAACAATGTTCGTTATTGTTGATCCTTCCCAAACTTGAATGAAATAAAGACAGATATGATGTCTTGGAAGGGTTCAAATATCAACCATGTCTGACAACAGACTGCCGAGTTAGCTTTCCTTGAGTCTCTGAAAAAAATCTCATAGACAAATAATCATGACAAATAATCATGACTGTTTAAAATTGAATCAGGTAGCAAGGACTTGGCTGAAAGCTTGTACAAGTTTGAATTTCAGCTAGATCCTGCCACCCACTACAGAGTTAGCTGCCCTTGGACCTAAGTAATCATGACTGTAAGATGAGAAAGAGTCTGAATGACCTCCATGGCATGATGAACCTGATTCTCATGAGTTTGAATACAATGTCACTTGATTTGATACTAATTCTTGAAGGAAATTGCCAACTGGACAGAATATTTATATATATTGATTGCACCTGACCTGAATGAAGATATTCAAATATATACCATCTGAGATTACAGGACCAATTGGTTTGTTACAGATAATGAGACTGCCAGGAAGATACGTGTTGAGATTAAGCCTATCACTTCTGATGGTAAGCGCACACCCTCGGACAATGTTGATGATATCCGGACATCAGTTGGTATGCTGCGGCTGTCCCCTACGGCAGCGGTAGGTACTCTTCTCACCTTTATGATGGGTAACTGCTTACATATGGAAGTTTAAATTATACAATGGTAGCAATTAGCCAAAAGTGAGATAGGCATCATTAACTTGTAAAAATGGCAAATGAAAAGTAAGTTACTATCAATAAAGAGAAATATGCTCTGAAAACTTTAAGACAAGTGTTTACTTCGGTGGAAAGACTAGTGAAAATAACATCTTTACGTCTTACAATCTTATTAGGGGATGAAAGCATTTGTAATTGAAGAATGAATATTTTATTCTGACAGTTTTACAATGTCATGAAGGATTATTTCTGATGTTACATTCAGCATGTTATCTATAAATCAGGATGCTGAACCAATAACTAAACCTAAGAAGCCTAAGAAACTACAGCTGTAAGTTATTGAACTTATTTCTCCCAGCACAACTCCCTTGTCATACCAGACCTTCAGTCCTTAGATCCAGAGTTTGATTCTTGTATTTACAGAGAAAAGGTCGGCAGACTCCAGTTGATAGAAAAATGATGAAGCGATCACAATCAGAATCTGATACCCTAGAGTAAGTGAAGAGAGTGTAGAAACATCTTAGAAATGAATCTGATACCCTAGAGTAAGTGAAGAGAGTGTAGAAACATCTTAGAAATGAATCTGATACCCTAGAGTAAGTGAAGAGAGTGTAGAAACATCTTAGAAATGAATCTGATACCCTAGAGTAAGTGAAGAGAGTGTAGAAACATCTTAGAATCTGATACCCTAGAGTAAGTGAAGAGAGTGTAGAAACATCTTAGAAATGAATCTGATACCCTAGAGTAAGTGAAGAGAGTGTAGAAACATCTTAGAATCTGATACCCTAGAGTAAGTGAAGAGAGTGTAGAAACATCTTAGAAATGAATCTGATACCCTAGAGTAAGTGAAGAGAGTGTAGAAACATCTTAGAATCTGATACCCTAGAGTAAGTGAAGAGAGTGTAGAAACATCTTAGAAATGAATCTGATACCCTAGAGTAAGTGAAGAGAGTGTAGAAACATCTTAGAAATGAATCTGATACCCTAGAGTAAGTGAAGAGAGTGTAGAAACATCTTAGAAATGAATCTGATACCCTAGAGTAAGTGAAGAGAGTGTAGAAACATCTTAGAAATGAAGAGTGTATAGGTTGGGTATATAGATTAATGGATTATATTTAAATCAATATAAATAGATTAAGTTCTAAAGGTGAATTATTGAACAATAATTAACTGTTTGAATGCCTGCAGCACAATATGATTTATCTGTGAAGATTTTTTTTTTTTTTTTACATAAAAGATTGTTGTAGTTTGAACACTCTATAATGATATGTCCAGATTGTTTCTCATGAAATATGGTATAGCCTTGACAGAGCAAAGCTTATAAAAGGATCTTGTGAATTGTGCTGGAGCCACTTTAAAAAATTGGCAGATTATACATGAGATGGCCCATTATCTTCTTAGGGTTTAAACAAAGCAGATTTGACAAAAAGCAAAGTTAACTTTTCAATGATACAATATTTATACATGTACCGTACCATATGCCACTGTTTGTTATACCCTGTCATATTACCATGTTTCCTTTCACTGCTAGTTCCTCTGCACTTACCATGTATACAGGAAGATTTTATTAAGGTTGTAAGAAACGCTTAAATATTGTTTGTTGACATACATACATTATTACATGCTAGAATGCTAATAGATGTACATTTCATCAATTTTATGTGTCAGTCACAAAGGGACTGATCTGGGTACCAATCGGTTGAAAACGTATTATCATAATTTGGTTTAATTTCAAAATATTTTCAGCATGTCCATATGGCTTCTGCTTAATTTAAGGAAGATTTTATAGAATTCTGATAAATATAAATGAAAATATTTTTTGTTCATAGCTCAAGTTTTGACAAACTTTTAAAACTTGGGCTCTAAAAGTAAATAGATCTATAGAAAAATGTCCAATGCAGAATGCAGAATCAAATGCATTCATTTGTCAAAAAAGTTATATAAATGTAAAATATTCCCACCATGTAGTCTAATGTTTTTATGGCAAAATGTGTCAGATTAGGCCTAAATGAAATATATGTGTGGTTCCTGTTTCATGTCCAACAAAAATGGTGTAGGCAGGTAGGTAGGCCATAACATTTAATTCAGTCATAACAGCCTTCGATATGCAACAGAATTTACATACATGTGATATCTTCTTTGGCCCAAATAGGGAGATTTGTGTTTTGAAATAGGGAGATTGGGTCTCAAATAGGGAGATTTTAGCGCGGTTAAAAAGCGAAGATTTTTTGCCATTTTTTGGCTAAAGATGCATTATATTTGCCTTATGATCCCGTATATCTTCACGAATTTGCTAATGGGTGGTAATTTTACAACAAACCAATAATTCCATAATTAAATATAATCACAGCTGAGGAAATTTTAATTCCCAAATCGGTCTAGCTAAGTGATGACGTCATCATGGACATACAACATGCATGTAAAAAGCGTATCTAAGAAGTCGCGAAAACTAATGACATTTATCATTTCATACTTTATGTCCATTGTATCAGCGTCAATTCGAGAAAATTTAAAGATTTCAATGTATTGAAATAAAACAGACAACGAAAAATCCATTTTCCACAGAAATTTGTGTTTCAAGTTTTTGTAATTTCCAATGTTTACTTTATTAGCTGGTACCCCGCATTTTTCAGGTTCGATAACGCAGTTGCTCCCCCTTATTATAACCGTTTCGTTCCCATAGTTTGTAGGTCGGAAACTTGACCCGACTTTTGCCTTACGTTCGACGCAAGCGGCATTTTCATTTACGAAATACCCGTTCAATCTGATCTTTCGGAACTATATGGCATTTGTTTTAAACTTAATCATTTGAATCCACCCAATTATCGCTGGTCACTATCTGTCTGAAGTTTAATATTAAATTTTTGCTCCGAGCTCAAAATCAGAAAATTGTTACGCAGTGTTGAAACGACAGACAGACATCATTACAGCAAATTGCACAAAGTCAAAGCGGCTTCGGTAGATTATTGAGAAGCTCCGCCCACGCGTTAGTTAGAATGGGCCAATCAGCACGTGTTGCATGAATTACTGCTTTGTTTACGCAACACATTAAAACGCAACGTAACCAGTCCTCACGTTTCAGTAACTTTCACACTTTTCCGCGAAAATTGTTTTGATAACTAGGCAATTAACAGGGGCAATTATCATGTTGACACGTGTGTAGTAGTGGTATATTGCGTCTGAAACTTGTGAATATAAGGACCGATCGAACAAAAATAATAATAATAAAAAAAAGGCTTTTTTCAGGGAAAAATCGGAAAAAATGTTATAACTCAGACCGATAAAAATGCACAAAAATGAAAGATAAATCGGTCCCACGTGTTCAAAATGCCCGATAATCTTTAAAGGACAATCATATAATTAATGTTTAATCCAAGCCCTCCAAATTAAAGACACCTTTCTAAAGGTGAACTCTGATCAAATTAGCGGTTTGCATTATACACTGTACCTGTAAGACTGACAATTTGTCGCATCATTAATCCCTTCTCACTCCGCCAATTACCCAATAAAGTGACATGCCATCTATTCTGCATTGTCTCCTAAATTACTCCAAGGTATTTATCGGGTCATTGATCAATAACACGTACCATATATTACCGCAATATTAAAAATGGAACATTGCCGAAAAATTGGGATAGGCAAATACTGAAATCGGGAGATTTGGGCCCTACTGGGCTCGGCGGGGGACAATCGGGTTAGGAAGCCCAAAATCGGGCAAACCCGACGAGATCGGGAGATATCACATGTATGGAATTTAGAGTCAAAGAACCAGTAATTAACTGTTTGAACAAAAATAAATTCAATTCAATGTGTATTTGATTAAAATGTATAGCTTGTTTTATCTTTGCAATACTGAATCAAGCCATTGAGATTTAAATAGCTGTAAAACTGACAAATTTTCAGTAGAAATGGTACTCATTAGAAAAACACTAGGGGGCGGCAGTAATTCAGTACCTACAACCTATGTTAAAAGCACAATTTCCCTTTAAATTCGAGTAAAAGTTGGGGTTCCCATGGTTCCCATTTGCAGAAACATGTCTAGAGGCTAGCCTGACATGTATTTCCAGACCTAAGGTGGTCTCATATTTTGAAGGTTGTCTGACTGTTTTACTGCCATTCAAGGTAATTCCATTCATTTTCAACTGTTAGTTGGTAGATGCCTTGTTTTATGTCCCACTCCACAGCTAAGGTCATATGCAGGGATCAGGAAATTTGGAATTCCCAGTGAGTCCAGCCAAGTGATGACGTCATCAGAGATATTCAAAGATGCATGTCAAAACCGTCCACGAAGTAGCGAAAACTAACAACATTTATTATTTCATACTTTATGTCCGTTGTATAAACGTCAATTCAAGAGGTTTTAAATATTTTATTTTATTGAAATAAAACTGACAAGAAAAAGCAGAAAATAGTACTTATTTTATTCCATTTTACACAGATTGTGTTTTAAGTTTTTGTAATTCCAGTATTTATTTTAATTTGCTGGTATCCTGCATTTTTCTGGTTCCTGAATGCAGTTGCTCCCCCTGATTAATACCGTTTTGTTCCCATAGTTTCTCTGGAAATATTTTTGCCCCTCAGAAAAGAACTTACGCTATGTTTGATGCATATTTCATGCATATGAAATACCCTTTCAGTCTGATCTTTGGGATTTTTATGGTGTTCATTTTAAACTTTTTATCTTTTGAATTGTAATCTTTTGACATCGCGCTGCCACCCAATTATCATTGGTCACTACTGCAGTCTTTTGTGTGAAGTTTTGTAATTAATTTTGGGTCTGAGCTGCTCAAAATAGGTAAACTGTTACTGCTGAAATGCCTAACACCAATTTTTTAAGAAAAAAACAAACAAACATATTAAACTCTTTTTTTTCCTCTTTAGAGCAGCATTTTAAAGATAAAGGACCATTTTCATAACGGACATTTGAGAAGACAAAATACAATGTCAAAGGAGCTTCGGTCGATGATTTAGAAGCTCCACCCTTGCGACTGTTTGAATGGGGCAATCAGCATGTGTTGCATAAATTACTGCATTGTGTACGAAAGGTTACTACCGGTCATCACATTTCAGTTACTTTCACGCTTTTCTGCAGGGGTTGATAACTTTTACAATTATCAACTTGGCACTTGTGAACGAGGGATTATCAAAAATTATGGTACTTTTTCTCATAACTTGATAATGCTTCAGGCAAACATATTCAAATTTCAGCTGATGATAAACTTGCTTAAATCCAATAGATTCTGAAAGTTTGGTTAATACAAAGTGTTTTATTAGCTCACCTGAGCCGGGGGCTCACAGGTGAGCTTATAGTATAGTGGTCGAGCCGGCGTCCGTCTATCATCGTCCGTCGTCGTCGTCAACATTTTCAAACAACTTCTCCTCTGAAGCTGCCAGGCCGAATCTTTTCATATTTCACATAACGCATCTACAGGTGGGGGAAACGAATATTTGTGTTTTTTATTTCGATCAGATAAGAACTCTGGTTGCTATGGCAACTTGAAGTTTCCATTGACTTGTATGGAGAAAAAGTGGAAATTAGCATTTTCCGTTGTCAGGCTGGGGATATTTGAATTTTGATTTTACATAAATGTTTATTGAGCAGTTCTTCACGTTTAAGGCAACTTTTGTAAAAATCACTTTATTCGTTTTGTTGCTATAGCAATATAAAGGGTAAATTTTCTAAAAAAATATTCAAAAATCTTCTTCTCAGAAGCCATATGGTGGAGGAAGCTGAAATTTAGCATACATGCTAATGACATTAGCCTGTACAAAGTTTGTGTTTTTTATTGTCTTTGTCCAACTACTTTGGTGGCTAATGGACATTTAAAGGATTAATCTAAGCGGAGAGCGGAACCTGAAATGGACAATTTATAGAGGGGTCATCTCATGCTTGTCGGATGCCAAGATTTTAAGTTATAATATGTATATATGTTATAATATTAATTAATGTTATATATATATAATATAGTGACGTTTTGCCATTAGAAATTGACACTGAACGATCATTGCGAGAACTTCACTGTACATATCAAAATGTTGAATCTTGCCTGAACATTTTTTGAAATAGCCCGTAATTTTGCCCCGTTTTCACTATCTCGACTTTAGGCCGCGGTTCATGCCGTTTTATCAATCAGGAGTAAATCCTGACGACCTGGAATATAACTGTTGAACCGGGATAGACTACGTACCATCCGGGGCGAACCGTGTTTGTCTAACGCCTCTTCACTATGTTTTGCCGGCGAACCCCTGTATAGCCACGGTATCTACCGATGGTGTTAGATATACATCAACTCGAGTAACAGAAGAAGAACACTGGATCCATGCCCCAACCACGTTTTGAAATCAAAATTGGATTTAGATATTATGTGATCGAGTCAGATTATATGATCGCTTGCATATTTTTTATTCATGTAAGTTTGGTCCATTCCCCGTCGTCTACATGTATGGAAAATGTATCTAATTTGACATATTCCTGTGATAGCTCTGAGATCAAGTGCACAGCTGGCTCAAGTTTTGTTTTCAAAACACTGACCAGTGCAGACTGGTTGGCTAGGAAACCCATATAGCTCTAGGATAAACTGCAAATCCATGCGATATATTTTGAAGCCGTCGTCAAATAAAGATGCGAGTTCAATATTAAACAATCGGACATCAGTCTTTGTGTGCGAAAACCAACAGCCTAGGCTCCAGACCAGGTCTGTAAAGACAGGATATGGTCAGAAGCGTGAAAGATAGACAGATGAGGTGTCATTCTATCCTTGTAGCAAAATGATAGCCTTGAACATGTGCTGATAAGCTTCTTTTTACGCATCTGTGGATTCGATGGCTCACATACACATAACGCGTACACAAACGCGTACACATTTGTTTAGACATTTGCTTGAAAACTAGAGAAGCAATTAAAATTTCTAATTCAGAATACATTAGAAGACTGTATTTCCTTGGAGCGTGGTTAATTTAAAAAAAAACTGATACGATTATCAAATATTTCAGCTTGAAAACTTAAAACAACGAAAGGGGCAAGTGAGCAGTTCTTTTGTTTAAAATTCGCCATATATCAACCTTCCAAACATGATAAAGTAGACAATTGCCAATGCACTGCATTTTATTGCATCTCAGAAGCATTAACAAAATTAAAAAAACATTAGTCGAAAATAAAACTGATGTTCATCGGAAATAGAATGGAAATTGGAAAATCTCTTACGAACACCCCTACCCTCTCACAAAATAATTTAATTGCATTATACGAATATGACGTAAAAACATCCTCATGGCATAAATCCAGTGCGTCATTCGCGTTCTAGCAGTGATACTTAAACAAGGAGAAACTTTAAAAAAATGTTTTCTTAGAATTTACCAAACGCCAAACGTCACCCAAAATATTCACTGACCAGTAAACTTATGACGAAAACCTAGGACAAACAAATGTACATGGCTAATTGTGAATAAATAGCACTACAGCAAATCGCGGGTGAGGTGAATGGTACTTTAATAATCTTTGTATGATAGTATGACTCACGTTTGGTAAACTGGCCAAGTGCATGTTTTTTTTTTTTTTTTTTTTTTTTTCTGGAATACAAAGCATGTGCAATACGCAATTTTCTGTGTGGACGTGAATTTAAAAGCTTGCCTTTCTAACAGGATGTATATCTCGATTTCAGAACGTTTAATTGAATGGATATGACGATTTCAGTGGGACAAAAATGTCTCACATTTTCTTAAAATGTATTCAAAATGATAAATGAAATCACCATTTCCGCACTGAAACATGACGCAAACTTCGGTTTTCGTTCAAGTTAAGGAAACTGTGTTTTGCATTAAACGCAATATTTTGATCCAAAATTTTCACAGATTATGTCAATAATTCTAAATTCATGGGGGACCCCGCAAATTGAGGACCGGAGAAATACATGAAGATGAACTGATTGTGTCTCAAGGCAAAATTTTTAAACAAATGCCTATCTGATTACAGATAAATTGCTCAGAAGGCATGAGGGTGACCAGAAAAAGTGGTTCAAGTCAAACCTACCACACATATAAGCTGTTTTTGTTTACTTAGGTGGTTATATTTTAAAGCACATTTTGGTGTTATGAAATCCTGGTGTTGGGTAGAAGTCCCACAAAATTTGAGGCAATCTCTCGACATGACCATTGACTGGGACGTAATGCATCAACGCAACCAAACACACTAAAATGCAAAAAGTTGGAAATTTAATGTTTTAGGGAAATGTGTTGGAGGTTTCCATAAGCATAGGTATCACTGACCGACATATAAACTTACATGTATTGGCGGACCCTGCCCAGATCGGACAGTTAGATTTTGCAGGACAGTGCGATGGTCATTAACTGCCCATAGTATTGGTTTATACCCAGGAGGTGGTGGTTCTGCCCTATATGACAAGTTGTTGACTGGGACGCTAAACCGCAATACAAACAAACAAAAAAGTTCGATATTGCACTGATAGCAGACGCAAAACGCTCGTATGTGATATAAAATGCACTCTTGGTACAAAAAAAAAAAAAAAAAAAAAAAAGTATCAGGTATGCATCGGCCGAGAATCGATCTCCCATTCTTCTGATTGCAAAGCGAATACGCTAACCATTAGACCACCGAGGCACATAATGGTCGATATTTATCATATATATGTTTTATACGTAGCAGCTACATGTAAAGCCGCTAACACAAGTCTAATTAATTTCACTTGAGATGATCCCTCAGGTAAACCTCAATTTCCAATTCCGATTCAGTCTAGACTAATCTTTAAATGTCCATTAAAGGTAACTTGAAGTTTCCATTGACTTATAAGGCAAAAAGTGGAAATTTGCAATTTCTGCCGTTTCATTGAGGATATTGAAATTTTGTTTTCACATAAATGTTTATTGAGTAGTCCGTCCCATTTTAGGCAACTTTTGTCAAAATCGCTTTATTTGTTTGGTTGCTATAGCAACGTAAAGGGTAAATTTTCGAAAAAATATTCAAATATTTTCTTCTCAGAAGCTGTAAGGCGGATGAAGCTGAAACTCTGCATACATGCTTATGATATTAGCCTCTACAAAGTTTGTGTTTTTACAAGGTGAGCTTATAGTACAGTAGTCGAGCCGGCGTCCGTCCGTGCGTGCGTGCGTCCGTTCGTTCACATTTTCAAACTCAAATATCTCTAAGACAACATGGCTGATCGTAATCAAATTTTATCTAAAGCATCATTGAGGAGGGGAAAAGGTTGTGCAAGGTTTTGGGGCAGGTCAGATTAGAACTCTGGTTTCCATGGCAACAGATGGCTCCCATAGACTTACAATGGGAAAAACATAAAAAAATCTTCTTCTCCGAAACCACAAGGCCCAGAGCTTTCATATTTTGTGTGTAGCAATGTGTAATGGTCCTCTTTATAAATCCTGCCTACCGTGCCCCTGGGGTCCATACGGGCCCCGCCCCGGGGGTGTCATGGGAAAAACATAAAAAAATCTTCTCCAAACCACAAGGCCCAAAGCTTTCATATTTTGTATGTAGCAATGTTTAGTGGTCCTCTATATAAATCCTGCCAATCATGCCCCTGGGGTCAAAAATGGCCCCGCCCTGGGGGTCATTAGCTCCCATAGACTTACAATGGGAAAAACATAAAAAAAATCTTCTCCTCCGAAACCACAAGACCCAGAGCTTTCATATTTTGTGTGTAGCAATGTATAGTGGTCCTCTTTATAAATCCTGCCAACCGTGCCCATGGGGTCCATACGGGCCCCGCCCCAGGGGGGTCATGGGCAAAACATAAAAAAAATCTTCTTTTCCGAAACCACAAGGCCCAGAGCTTTCATATTTTGTTTATAGCAATATATAGTGTTCCTCTTTATAAATCCTGCCAACCGTGCCCCTGGGGTCCATACGGGCCCCACCATGGGGGCGTCATGGGAAAAACTTTAAAAAATCTTCTTCTCTGAAACCACAAGGCCCAGAGCTTTCATATTTTGTGTGTAGCAATGTATAATGGTCCTCTTTATAAATCCTGCCTACCGGGCCACTGGGGTCCATACGGGCCCCGCCCCTGGGGTGTCATAGGAAAAACATAAAAAAAGTCTTCTTCTCCGAAACCACAAGGCCCAAAGCTTTCATATTTTGTATGTAGCAATGTGTAGTGGTCCTCTATATACATCCTGCCAATCATGCCCCTGGGGTCAAAAATGGCCCCGCCCCGGGGGTCATTAGCTGCCATAGACTTACAATGGGAAAAACATAAAAAAATCTTCTTCTCCGAAACCACAAGGCCCAGAGCTTTCATATTTTGTGTGTAGCAATGTATAGTGGTCCTCTTTATAAATCCTGCCAAACGTGCCCCTGGGGACCATACGGGCCCCGCCCCGGGGGCGTCATGGGAAAAACATAAAAAAATCTTCTTCTCCGGAACCACAAGGCCCAGAGCTTTCATATTTTGTTTGTAGCAATGTATAGTGTTCCTCTTTATAAATCCTGCCAACCGTGCCCCTGGGGTCCATACGGGCCCCGCCCCGGGGGCGTCATGGGAAAAACTTGAAAAAATCTTCTTCTCAGAATCCACAAGGCCCAAAGCTTTCATATTTTGTTTTTAGCAATGTATAGTGGTCCTCTTTATAAATCCTGCCAACTGCGCCCCTGGGGACCATACGGGTCCCGCCTCGGGGGCGTCATGGGAAAAACATAAAAAACCTTCTTCTCCGAAACCATTTGGCCCAGAGCTTTCATATGTTGTTATAGAGCCTGCACAAAACCCCCGCAGAAATCCCAGGGCATGCATTTGTTTCAGTGAAACATTGAAACATTCATAAAGAATATATAGGGCAATAAATTTGTTAAAATATTTCTAAGTTCTCACTTGGACATGTTTCAAAACAGAATGAAACAGACCCAAAAATGACTAAGTCCGAATTTGAAACGTTTCGAAACATTTCCAAACAAATTTGCAATATATGTGTTGTTAGGACCAATGTATAATCCTCTCCTTTATAAATGCTGCCAACGGTGCCCCTGGGGTCCATACAGGCCAAGCCCCAGGCATGTCATTATCTACCATAGACTTATAATGGAAATGTATGCAAAAATCTTCTCTGCAACAGCATGACACAAAGCTTATATATTTGATATACAACATTGTCATGTGGAGCTCTACATAAATCCTGCCAATCTTGCCCCTGGGGTCAAATATGGCCCCACCCGGGGGTCATTATAGGACCCTGACCTTGTTAGATGATTTTTTCACGTGAACCAAAATGGCAGAAAAGAGGATACACAATCCAGACAAGAGCTCTTCTGCTGATGTAAGTAGGGCCTCAAGGTCACATGACCAAGATGGCCACCATACCTATATATGGTAAAAACCCCAATTACTTTGTCCAGTGACTGTACTTTTTGACTCTCAGGTGAGCGATCATTGCCCCTTGGCTACTTGTTTATTGTCCTTGTCCCACTACTTTGGTTGCTATGGCAACTTAAAGTTTCCATTGACTTATAAAACGAAAAGTGGAAAATTGCAATTTCTGCCATTTCGCTTGAAATATTTGAGTTTTGTTTTTACGTAAATGTTTCTTGACTAGTCCTAGCATCTGTAGGAAGTGGAAATCAATGTATATATAAATAATCCAGGATACACGACCAAGATGGCTGCCATGCGCATATATGGTAAAAACCCTTCAAAAATCATCTTCTCTGGAACCAGTGGACCGATTTCAACGAAACTTGGCATGAAGCATCTATGACTCAAGTACTACAATGTATATATAAATCATGACCCTGCAATGACCTTGACCTATTTTATTGCAAGGTCAATTTTGGAAAAATTGGCTTTTACATGGGAAAAATTGAAAACTATGGATTTTATGAAAACTATTGCAGCCTGAGACCTGAAAAGTGGTAGATGCACACAACTAATGGATTAGATGAAGGTATATGATTAATTTAGGTCAAGGTCATCTCTTGACCTTGGCCAGTCTGACGTCCATACACACTTTTCAACGATCTTCTTCTCTGAAATGGCTTGGCTAATCAAAGCCAAATTATATATGAAGCATCTGTAGGAAGTTGGAACCAATGTATATATAAATAATCCAGGATACAGGACCTAGATGGCCGCCATGCCCATATATGGTAAAAACCCTTCAAAAATCCTCTTCTCTGGAACCAGTGGACCGATTTCAATGAAACTTGGCATGAAGCATCTATGACTCAAGTACTACAATGTATATATAAATCATGGCCCTGCGATGGCATGGCCTATTTAACGGCAAGGTCAAGTTTGGAAACATTGGCTTTTACATGGGAAAAAGTGAAAACCATGGATTATTGCAGCCTAAAACCTGAAAAGTGGTAGATGAAAACAACTAATGGATAAGATGAAGGTATATGATTAATTTGGGTCAAGGTCATCTCTTGACCTTGGCCGGTCCATCGTCCATACACACTTTTCAAAGATCTTCTCTGAAATGGCTTGGCCAATCAAAGCCAAATTTTAACTCATTTTCTTTAGTCCAGTGACTGTATTTCTTGAACTCTCAGGTGAGCGATCGTTGCCCTTGGGCTACTTGTTTGTATTAGATAATGGTTTTACTTAACCCATCCTGGAGCATGTCAGAAATGATGTTTTGCTTTGTTGCTTGGCATTGCAGTATCGCATTTCTTTTTCATTTTCTATAAAACTATTATGCATATCACAGCCAAATGTGCCATGTGTCTTAATGAATCCATAACAAAACATTTTATGCTTGCTCAAAACTTACGGTGCTTCGTTTGTGCACCTATACTGTTTTGCTTAGGCCTACATGTTTGCTTTTTAGAATGTTTAAGCGACATCTGAACTTCATGTAATATATAGATCAATCGGCAATTTTATACAATTCCCTTTTGAAACGAATCTTAATTTTCTCATTTGTCAGTAAAACTTCATGGTCCTCTGCTAATACATTACAAATGAAAACATTGCATGTACTTTTGAACAGATAAGACCAAAATAAATATCAGAAGTTCATATCCATCATTTAAAATGTTCTAACTTCTAAACCGTCATGTTCAAAATCAACATCAATATGCCCAGTCCAAATTTACTCTCAAATCAAGATTATACATTATTTTTTTATACAGATTGGTAATTTAAACCATGCTCCTAGTGGACAAATTTTTAACATTCTTTGATCTGTAAAAATGTAAAATCAATTGCCAAAAAAAAGCACATTTTGTGGCTCAAGTTTAATGTTTTTGCGCTGACGTCACTGATGTCCCCGGACTGCTCCATGACGGAGAAAGTGGTTGTTTTCATTTCACTATAATTTTGAAACTGGTGAAGGGATTGCGATGAAATTTTGCAAATTGCTGCATATTACATGGGAACATCTGCATTGTAATTTTCAGTGGAATCAAGTAACATAATCAAAAGTGACAAGAACAGTCCAATTTTTGATAATCCCTCGTAGTCAAGATATATTGGGTCTGAAATTGGTGTACATAAGGACAGATCGAACAAAAAACAGTCTGGTAAACTTTTTTCAGGTAAAAACTCGGATAATGTGTTTATTACTTGGATGGATAAAAATGCACAAAATGAAAAATAAATCAGTCCCATGAGTTCAAAATCGGTCTAAACGGACAAACTATCATTTTCTTCAGTTTAAGAAATTATTGCTTGCTTTACTTACCAGTAATTATACCCCCGGCATTTATGCCGATGGGGTATATAGTTATCGTCTTTCCATTTGTCTGTTCGTATGTTCATTTGTTTGTTTGTTCATTCGTTCATTAGTTCGTTTGTTCTTTAGTTCATTCGTTAGTTACGTAAAATTTGCGTCAAAGTTTTGGTTAAAGTTTCTCTAGTGGTGTATATCTCATACACCAATGGTCAGAAACCATTGTTTGGACTGTGTGGAGAAAACCCTGCTTATCTTTGAAATGTTCATGTGTGTGCACTGTATTCTACATTTCAGTGTTCCTTCCAAGTCTACTGATGATCTTCTTGGCCTTAATTTCTTTGGTTCAAGTGCTTCAACTCCTACAGGAGGTGGCTATAACCTCCCCTCCCCGCTGTCCCCCATGTCGGATGGTGCTATACACAACACTGATACAACACACTCTAGTTCAAGTAAGTTAGGCTTATGAGAAGAAACTACTTCAACTTGTATGATGTAGCCAGGAAATTTATTACTATTGTACAGAGCTCTCTGCAACCTCTTTATGGGTGAATTTTAAGTCATTTTATGAGAGTAAATTACATAATAATTTTATCAATATTAAGAAAAATTGAGTGTTAAATGATAACTTTGAGCTCACCACTTACCAGAGGTGTTTGTAGGAATTAAGTATTCCATACATGTGACTCTGGAATGTGTTTCAGCCAAGACAAGATCAGTTGCACCTGAGGCAAAAAATCTTCATGTTTTCATTTTTAGCTCACCTGAGCCGAAGGCTCACAAGATGAGCTTATAGGATGGCCATGCTCTGGCGTCTGTCCGTCCATCTGTCTGTCCATCGTCCACAATTTCAAACATCTTCTCCTCTGAAACTGCTAAGCCAATCAAAGCCAAACTTCATGTGGAGCATCCTTAGGAAGGGGGAACGAAAGCTTATATAAATGGTCCAGGTCACATGACCAAGATGGCTGACATGCCCATATATGGTAAAAAATATAAAAAAAAATCTTCTTCTCTGGAACCGGTTGACCAATTTCAACGGAACTTGGTATGTAGCATTGGGGACTCTGGCCCATCGTAGTTTATGTAAATCATGACCTTTGGTTGACCTTGACCTTGGCAAGCTCAATTTTGGTTACATAGGCTTTTCAATGGAAAAAAAAGTGAAAACATTGAATTTTTCAGGAAGTTTTGTAGCCTGTGACCTGAAAGTTGGTAAATACAGACAACATGTTGAGCTAATGAAGTGTTGTGAGTATAAAAGGTCAAGGTCATTTCTTGACCTTGGCCAAAGGTCATATACAAATTAAATGTAACACTTAATTTTCTCAGTAACCACTTGACCAATCAAAGCCAAATTTTATATATAGTATCCTAGGGATGGAGGAACAAAAGTTTATATAAATGGTCCAGGTCACATGACCAGGATGGCCGCCATGGCTATAAATAGCAAAAAACTCTAAAATCTTCTTCTTCAGAACCAGGAGGCCTATCATTTTGAAACTTGGAACGTAGTATAAATCATGACCCAGTGATGACCTTGACTTTTTTTACAGCAAGGTGAACTTAGGTTGCCCATGCATTTGAATGGGAAAAAATAGGAAAACTTCATTTAATGGCAGAAAACTTGCTAGGAATGAGCAAATGGACAAAAGATTTATGTTTATGATAACATTTTAGGGCCAGGGGGTTGTCTGCCCCTGCCTCTGGGCTATATACATGTATATGACCAAAATATTCGAACATCATCTTCTCTAAAACTGCTTGGCCAATCAAAGCCAAACTTTATGTGGAGCATCCTCAGGAAGAGTGAATGAAAGTTTGCATAAATAGTCATGTTCACATGACCAAGATGGCCACCATGGCTATAAATAACAAAAATCTTTAAAAATCTTCTTCTTCAGAACCAGGAGGCCTATGATTTTGAAACTTGGCATGAAGCATCAAGGAATGGAGGTCTACGAAATTTATATAAATCATGATACCTGGGATTTAGGGCAAGGTCAACTTAGGTTGCCCATGCATTTGAATGGGGAAAATTGTTAAAATGTCATTTCAAGGGCAAAACTTGCAGTAAATTAGCAAATGGACTGAATTTTCATGATTTGAAAAGACATTGACTCCAGGGTTTATTCTGACCCTGCCCTGGGGTTATATACATGCATATTACCATTGTAGTCAAATAACTTATAAGTATATATGTCAGGTCTCAGGTGAGCGTTTATAGGACCATTGGTCCTCTTGTATTGTTAAGGTATTGTTTTGAATAAATGCTCAGGAATTTAATAGAATTTTTATGGTAACTTAAGACCACTCAGGTTTATTAGATCACCTGAGCCAAAGGCTCACAGGTGAGCTTGTAGTATAACAATGTTCTGGCGTCAGTAGTCCGTCTGTCCACAATTTCAAAGATCTCTGAAACCGCTAGGCCAATCAAAGCCAAACTTCATATGGAGCATCCTTAGGAAGGGGGAACAAAAGTTTATATAAATGGTCCAGGTCACATGACCAAGATGGCCGCCATGGCTATAAATAGCAAAAACCTTTAAAAATCTTCTCCAGAACCAGAAGGCCTATGATTTTGAAACTTGGCATGAAGGATCAGGCAATGGATCTCTACAAAGTTTATATAAATCATGACCTTGGGATGACCTTGACCTTTTTTACGGCAAGGTCAACTTAGGCCGCCCATGCATTTGAATGGGAAAAAATAGGAAAATGTCAATTAATGGCAGAAAACTTGCTAGGAATGAGCAAGTGGACACAAGATTTATGCTTATGATAACATTTTTGGGCCAGGGGGTTGTCTGCTCCTGCCCCCGGGCTATATACATGTATATGACCAAAATATTCGAACATCATCTTCTCTAAAACTGCTAGGCCAATCAAAGCCAAACTTTATGTGGAGCATCCTCAGGAAGAGTGAATGAAAGTTTGCATAAATGGTCTTGTTCACATGACCAAGATGGCCACCATGGCTATAAATAACAAAAATCTTGAAAAATCTTCTTCTCCAGAACCAGAAGGCCTATGATTTAGAAACTTGGCATGAAGCATCAGGCAATGGAGCTCTACAAAGTTTATATAAATCATGGCCCTGAAATGACTTTGACCTTTTTACAGCAAGGTCAACTTAGGCCACCCATGAATGGGAAAAAATAGGAAAATGTCATTTAATGGCAAAAAAACTTGCTAGGAATGAGCAAATGGACAAAAGATTTATGTTTATGAAAATATTTTGGGCCCAGAGGGTTGTCTGCCCCTGCCCAGGGGCTATATACATGTGTATGACCATAATATTCATAAAATATCTTCTTCTCTGAAACCACTTGGCCAATCAAAGCCAAACTTTATGTGGAGCATTCTTAGGAAGAGTGAATGAAAGTTTGTATAAATGGTCAAGGTCACATGACCAAGATGGCCACCATGGCTATAAATAGTAAAAACCTTTAAAAATCTTTTTCTTCAGAACCAGAAGGACTTGGCATGAAGCATCAGTGACTGGAGCTCTACAAAGGTTATATAAATCATGACCCTGGGATAACCTTGACCTTTTTTACAGCAAGGTCAACTTAGGTTGCCCACGCATTTGAATGGGGAAAATTGTTAGGGCAAAACTTGCAGTAAATTGGCAAATGGACTGAATCTTTATGATTTAAAAAAGAAATTGCCTCCAGAGGTTGCTCTGGGGTTATATACATGTATATTACCATTCTAGTCAAACAAGTTTATTGGTATATATCTCAGGTCTCAGGTGAGCGTTTACAGGACCATTGGTCCTCTTGTATTCGAGTGATAATTCTTTTGGTTCTCGTGTGTTTTCAAATGTCAACATTGTAGGTAATGGGGTTAGTTCAGTACAGTAGCTTCAAAACAGTGTTTTGGACTGCTTAAATGAGATCATATGCAGTGTAGATAAGTCATTGTTGCAGTTAATTTAATACTATGTAACGTGTGCTTGACTTCAACTAACATTTTATTTCTTAGGTGCCTTTCACCATGGGGCTACAAACTCTACAGGCCGCGCAAAAGATATATTTGACCATATCAGCGGTCTTGTATAATTTCTTGACAAAACCTTCAGATATTTTTTTGCTAGTCATCATGCTGAAAAACAATAAGACCACTTTATCATTGTTAATAGGCACCTGGCTTTGAACTTTCATTTTTAGCTCGCCTGCACGAAGTGCACAGAGCTATTGTTGTCACCTCGGTCGTCCGCTTTTACGTCTGCGTCCGTGTCACACTTTCGGTTAAAGTTTTTAAAATTGTTATATCTTGATAGTCACTGACCAGAAATCATTAAGATTTGGAACATTGCTGCATATGAGGGTCCTCTGTGATTTAGTGTGAAGGGACCTGTGGGGTCGTACCTGGGGGCGGGGCTAGAGGTCAATATCTAGAACACATTTGTACAATGCTCAGATGCTGTGTTAGTTTCTCATCAACTGTAAAGCCTAGAACTGTCAAACCTTACATAAGGCTTCTCCTCGATGTCCCGACTCGGCACCCACATTGACCTACTGACCTTGACCTATATTTCATGCTCTAATGACTGTCATTTTTGAAGCCAACCCTTAATATCTCATCAACTATGAAGCCTACAACCATCAAACCTTGCATATGGCTTATCCTCGATGTCCCGACTCGGCACCCACATTGACCTACTGACCTTGACCTATATTTCATGCTCCAGTGACTTTGTCATTTTTTAAGCCAACCCTTAATATCTCATCAACTATAAAGCCTACAACCATCAAACCTTGCATATTGTTTATCCTCGATGTCCCGACTTTGCACCCACATTCACCTAGTGACCTTGACCTATATTTCGTGCTCTAGTGACTTTGTCATTTTTGAAGCTAATTCTTAATATCTCATCGACTATAAAGCCTACAACCATCAAACCTTGCATATGACTTCTCCTCGATGTCCCAACTTGGCACCCACATTCACCTAGTGACCTTGACCTATATTTCGTGCTCTAGTGACTTTGTCATTTTTGAAGCCAACCCTTAATATCTCATCAACTATAAAGCCTACAACCATCAAACCTTGCATATGACTTCTCCTCGATGTCCCGACTCGGCACCCACATTCGCCTAGTGACCTTGACCTATATTTCGTGCTCTAGTGACTTTGTCATTTTTGAAGCCAACCCTTAATATCTCATCAACTATAAAGCCTACAACCATCAAACCTTGCATATGGCTTCTCCTTGATGTCCCGACTCTGCACCCACATTGACCTACTGACCTTGACCTATATTTCATGCTCCATTGACTTTGTCATTTTTGAAGCCAACCCTTAATATCTCATCAACTATAAAGCCTACAACCATCAAACCTTGCATATGGCTTCTCCTCAATGTCCCGACTTTGCACCCACTTTGATCTAATGACCTTGACCTATATTTCGTGCTCTAGTGACTTTTTCATCAAAGTTTTTAGAAGTCTATATCTCTTGAACATGTTGATGGATCAAGTTGATACTTTGCTGTTGGTAGATATTGGTCTGAAGTTTTATGCAGTACCATCATGACCCACCCTGGGTGACCTTGAGGTCAAGGTCACAGACTTAGAATTTTTTTGTTAAAGTTTTCAGTTAAAGTCTATATCTCTTGAACATGTAGATGGATCAAGTTGATACTTTGCTTGTTGGTAGATATTGGTCTGAAGTTTTATGCTGTATCATTATGACCCACCCTGTGTGAACTTGAGGTCAAGGTCATGGCCTTAGAAATTTTTGTTTAAAGTTTTGGGTTAAAGATTTTTGAAGTCTATATATCTCTATGTTGATTATCAAGTTGAAACTTTGCATGTTTGTGGATATTGGTCTGAAATTTTATGCTGTACCATCACAACCCACCTGAGCAACCTTGAGGTCAAGGTCATGGGTCATAGATTTTGATAAGTTTAGTGGCAAAGCACAAGTCAGGCGAGCTACGCTGTCCTGCGACAGCTCTTATGAAAATATTTGCTATGGACACTATATAAAAATGATGATTTTTAAAGAAGCAAGTACTCTTCACTGTGAGGATAGTTCAACTTCATTGATTCTAAATTTTCTTTAGTTTCACAACGAAAGACTCAAGATACCAAAAAACCATGTTCTATTCATATGTTAATTTGTTTGGCCTACCAACTGTAGACACCAAGAAAAAATGAAAAACATAACAAAAGTACAGTTTCATTTCTTACGCTACATCTTTGTTATTTTTCGTCCAATGGAATTCCGTAAAAAGTATATTACATGGGACATATGTGCCTTTAATATTGCATGAATATGGGATATTACTTATTTTTTTTTATCAGAACAGCAAACCAGCTTACAAAACACCCAAAATAAAAGAGCAACATGATAATGTGTAACAAATGGTGATTTTTGGACATATATTGCCTTGCTATAACAAAATGTTTCATAAAATATCCTATTTTTATATATCACTAGAAAGCTTATTTCCTAAGTGTTACAGTAAAAAAACAACATTTATTCTTGTTCTTTTTGATTACTACACCAAAGAATCAGTGACTATTTCCATTTACAAATAGCAGGGCGGATATGTAACAATTTTTTGGTGGATTGTGCACTTTTTGATAAAAGCATGAAACTTGGCACAGGTGTAGACTTATAATTATAAGAATTTTTGAGGGTCAGTGCCACGTGAAATTTGGCCTGTGACGGCCGCCATTTTGAAATTCAAGATGGCGGCATTTTCATTAAAAGCATTATACAGATTGATATCAGTTTCCACTGCTGCTTTCGTAAAAAGTATCAAAAGCCAAAGTTCTAATGCTTATCCATTTCAGGATATATTTTAATGCATTTTAACCTTAAAAGTTTTCAAGATGGCGACTATTTTCAAAGATGGCTGCCATTAATTTACTAAAAATCAAGTTAGCGAGACAAAAATATGACGCAGTTAATAAAAAGTAGAATTATTCATTATAAAATGTTTCAAGCACACTACATGCCACAAATACAAGTTACAAGTACATAATATCAAAACAAAAATAGATTTAGTGCCACAAATGTCCTGTAATGGCCGAAATTTATTATTTTTTGCAAAGTGGCCACCTATTTGCAGCTTCTTTATCAATATGACATTTAATATATAATTGCCGAAATCATACTTTCTTCGAATAATGTTACATAAATTGCTGTCATAAACATTCTCATACACCTTAAACACATACTGCTGATTATAACTATCAAGAATGATGCCAATTCTCAAGATGGTTGCCATATTTAGCTTCTTGAACAGTGTATATTGGTATGTTACATATGGATACTATAAGTTATGATTTTGGATGGGAATCTCTTAATCTGTTCTAATGAATAGAAACATTCTACTTTCACAAAAATCTTACTTATCTGTATTGTTTCAGTTGCATATCTAAATCAGAATGGTATTCAAGATGGCTGCCAAAGGACAAAAAGAAAAAAAAATCATATTTTAGGAAAATGTTGATTGAATAGTTTGAACTGCTGAAGATCTTATTAATTTTCTAGTATGTTGATGTTAACTATCCTTGGATAGAAGTAATGACATTATATTTGACATTCAAAATGGCTGTCAAAATCATATATGGTCATCAGTTGTGATTTTTGTAATAGACATTACTGCCAGTCTTGCAGCACATTCAAATCCTTGATGCAAACTATTCCACGTTTAAGATTTTACTAAAAACTGTAATGATATGTGCATACATCCAGCAAACAAGCTATCATTGAAACAAATTTAGCAAATATATATATATGCCTCTAAAGGTCAGTGATTCTACATATCCGAATCAATATCTGAATCCGCCTACATTTATTACTAGAGTAACAGGTCATCTCATGCCTGCTTTCTGGCAAGTGCCATACTAATTGCAACCTTTCAATGAGTTTTTGGCATCAATGACATCTACGTTAGGACTTCCCATTGCATAGGGTGATGGCTGGAGACTTCAAAATTTCTATCCCTACTAGCTCAAGTGCGAGTTTGTGCCACACATCAAACTGCAGGAGCTGAAGGGTCAAGAGAAACAAGCAGAGTTCCACTTTCTGAAGTAATTTACTTCCTATGTCATAAGACATTGAGCTGCAACAGAAAAGCACAGTAAATGAGCATATGTCTTCTCCAAGTACAACCTTCTGCATGCTGCAAAAGAAGTATGCAAATTATCCATGGAGAAAGCAGAAATGGTAGTTTAACACGCTGGTAGAGGAAGCAGTCAGGTCCTTCAAACTGTGAAAGGCAGGTGACAGGCAAACTGCATACAACTGGTAAGAATTCATCCAGTAGAATAGAATGGGGGGAGGGGACTTTATATCCTGATTCAGGAAATGTATTTTGTTTTACCAAGTAAATATGATGTGGCAATCAGGATATCTTGGTAGATAAACCTGTCAGGAATAATGAAGACCAACTGTTGGTAAACCAGAAAGCAGAAAAAGAGCATTATGAAAATCTCCTGTTGAATTTCCTTGGAATCTGGAGGACCAGTCTGAGAAAACCCATGTCGAAAACCGAAATGAGTCGAACACAAAGGCCATCTGCAATATAGCATCTGGCAAAGCAGCCGGGCCTTCAGGTACCATCTTTAAAATTCTGAAGTCACTCGGGAAAACTGAAACACCCAAAGTGCCTGATCTTGTTGACATCACCACAGACAGTTGCATTCCAAGTGACTGGCACTAGAGCTTCATTGTCCACCAGTTTAAGGGAAAAGGGCACATTCTGAACAGAGGCAACAAGGGCTTGATGCTGATTGAACAAGTGGTGAAGGTGTTGGAGCATAAAGGGAAAAGATCTGAGCTTGATGAGATGCATTGTGATTTGATGTCAGGATGAGGCTCTACAGATTCAGTTTTTATTTTTAGAGAATCACACGGCTGATAATAAGCTTCTCTACATGGCATCATTTGACCTGCAGAAAACATTTAATTGCGTCAAATTGGATTTCATCTGATAGACACTGTGAAAACTAGGAAATGATGAGAGGCTAGTGCCTCTTGTCCAATCCATGTACATGTATTGGGAAGTGAGAAGCAAGGTTAGAGTTGGTATTGGGTACACTGAGGACTTTGGTGTCTTAGTGGATGTTCACAAGGGCTCTGCCAATAGCACGCTGCATCATTTTGCTAGAGGTTATATCTAGGGGCCTGATGTCTAGGAAAGAAACGTCCTATTGATGGACGAATGGTGAAGAAGCTTGAAGTTGATAATGAAACTATTGAAGCAGTTCCAAAAGTCTGTTATCTAGTAGACATCTTTTCTGTTTGTCGTGAATATGACCCATTTGTCATCACTGGCTGTTACAATAAGCCTTTGGCAAATTTCGCCAATTGCTTACCCTCTTCACCAACATTTTCTGCTGCTTCTGACAAACGGTAAAATGAATTTGATTACCCGTATAATGCTAAATGCAGCATGTAGAGCACGACAATGGCCAGATTGCTAAATATGCTAAACGTAGTTGCACAAAAGAGACTGGTAACGAAACCATGGGATAAAATGTTGTTTGATATGAGAATGGAGCTTGGAAAGGGCACATTACGAAAACTTGTCCATACAATATACAGAGAATTTTGAAAAATACATTGGAAGAGTTCTGATAATTCTAAAATGTTTGTTCAAAACATTTATTGTGGGTACACATTAAAAACGCCTCGCCGAGGTGGTTCTAATGAGTACCCACAATCTTTGTTTTGGAACAAAAAAAAGAAAAGAAAAATAGGTATACCCCTGTAAACCCCAGTTTTGCTTTATAAAAGTGGGGTATGAGGGTGTATACTTTTCATGGCCATGTTTTCTTCATACAATGCTGATCCTCAGAATCATTCGTAGTGTAGAAGTCGTCTAGGAAGATAACTTGTCAGACAAGTTCAATTCTCGGTAGAGGACAAAAGACGACAAAAATGGACATGATGATGATGATGATGATGATGATGATGATGATGATGATGATGATGATGATTGACTAAAACTTAGATACACTAAACAAATACATGTTAAATAATTTTAATCATATGAACGTTGAAAACAACATCTAAAAATGAAAGAGAAAAAAAGAATATGTTAATACTTTCCTACTTTGGTAGCCATTTTGGATGCCATCATTAATCAGTAAAAAGATAATTTGCCTAATACAAACTAAAATGTAACTTGCATTTGTGGTGTTATGTGCTTGAGAACATTTCATCAATGCAAATCCTTCATTCTGATCAAAACAGCATGTTTTATCACACTTTCAGTATTGTGTGTACTAAATTCCAGGTAATTAAATGGCGGCCATTTTGAAAATAGCCGCCATCTTTGAAAATTACGAGTTTATTTTCATAATTTGATATCTTGAAATTTTCATTTATTGAATTTTGGGGTTTTAAAACTTTTAAAGAAAGCAACACTGTAAACTGATAACTAACTGTAAAGGCTGTATATGGGAAAAAGCCGCCATTTTGAAATTCAAGATGGCGGCCGTCACAGGGCGAATTTCACGTGGCACTGACCCTCAAAAATTCTTATAATTATAGATATAGTCATGTACCAAGTTTCATGCTTTTATCAAAAAGTGCACAATCATTTCACATATCCGCCCTGCTAAAATGCCTATAGTTTGAAGGAAAAATAAAAGTTGGTAATTGTTCTCTTGATTCGTGTTAGCTTCTCTGAATAAGGGGCTTTGTAATAGAAGAATTTATTATTTCATTTTCGATGGCCCAGGATGTATATTTTGAGCTGAAACAACCATTTTTGTTATGAAATATATAGAAATCAGGAAAAAGAGAGCCAACAAAAGCTTTTGCCTGCAAATGTGTTGCAGCAATAGTTTTCAATTATTCGCACAATATATGAAAGCGGCGTGCTGGCTCTAGGGGGGAACGATACTCTAGAGCCCAAACACGAGAGCCCAAATATGATAATCAGTCCTAGTTTCTCATTCAGGAAAAACTAGCAGATATACAGTTATCAAAACTGAAACCATATAAAAGGGCTATCATATACAATAGTTTAACTGCAGTGAAGTTGAACTGGGATGCTGCAAAACCAAATTTTATAATTTGGGCGCAGGCAAAAACGGATTTGGTAAATATGTGTTACAATATTTTGGCAACATACTGTACAAATACACCCTTGATTTATTCACGCCCTGTTACCTACATAGTTGCTAATTTTGTTTGTTATTCATCAGTCATGAGGACATGGTTTTCAGTTCAACACTGTAACAAACACAAGATATATTTCCAAGGGTGGTCGTGTGGGAATATGGGCACCTGCTTATTAGGACCTAAAAAAATAGATGGGCTGCTGGTGCCTTCAGGCTAAGCTTCTACGCTGCTGTCTGACCATCTGATTACTGGTTAACCACTCAGGTCTGAGCCTGCCCAGGAAAAGTGGTTCATGTCAAACCAACCTTACGTATACATTGTAAGCCCTGTCGGTTTAGTTGGGGGGGGGGGGGTTATATTTGAAGCATTTTGTAGATGCCATGATGTCCTTATTTTGGATAAATGTCCCATAAAATGGAGGCAAAGTCCCCACATGACCATAGCTATTGACTGGGATGTTAAGCATTTATTCAGTTAATCAATCAACATATTTCACACCCTCATTTTGCAAGGCATAATTGAGAGGTCCTGGGTTCGAACACAATTATCATTGGATTTTGTCATTAAGCAAACTACACGACTTGCTTCACATAATACCAGGAAGTGGTGTATCTTTCTAGCCATGTTCGATAATGTTGACTGGGACGATACAGTACCAAAATGACAAGCAATGATTGTATTATACTGAATTGTGGAGATAGGTAGCCGTGTTAGATAAAACAGGACGTGTATATATCTGTTATGCAACATTGGCCATGACAATCTTGTAAGAATGTACCATAAAGTTTTGGTCGGAGTAATTATATTTTGCATGTAAAATAATGCCAAAAAAACCTTCGTAATTACCCATTTTTCAAGCCACATGCAGGTTTAAAAAATCTAGTAGGAGTTTGAGTTGATTCCAGACAGGAAACATCAGTTTGTACCACTTTCATTTACAACTTTATAACGAATATGGTAATCTAATATTTCAAAAGTACAACTGCTGTACATGTACCTTCCAAATAATTTCCATATAACATTTCAAATTGTAGAGGCACTAATCAGTTTTGATGATTTTTTCTGGATTCCTGCATGTCTCTGTCAGTTAAACACTCTAAATTACAAACATTAGTGATAGAAAATGTGAGCATGCAGAAAAAACCTCAAAATTTCGATCTTTAGTTTTTACGAAATTTAGACCCCCGTCCCCTCTTGAAATGATATTTCTACCAAATAATGAGAAAATATGCAAATATCTATGCATGAGTATCTTCATAAGACATGGAAGTATTGTCCTCAGCATAAAGGATCAGCATCAGGAGCTTTATAACAGTGTTCTGGGCTGCTAAAGTATAGGCGTTTACAGGCCAAATAGTCACTGATTCTTTAATAATAATAATAAATACGTGGAAGCAGAGCTCATGTTGCCTGCTCCCCCGCTTTAAAGTACATCTAATAATTTCAAGCTGTGATAAAGGTACGCAAGCAGTAAAACCTACTTTGTTTGATCACCTCTACCTATCATCTTTATGCCCCCAACTTCAAAGAAGTTAAGGGGGCATATTGGTTTGGGTCTGTCCGTGCAGTCAGTCAGTCAGTCAGTCAGTCTGTCTGTGATGCGTGAGCACTCGGTCAGGAACTGTTAGAGCTAGGATCTTGAAATTTGGTATGTAGTTTGTATATGAAAATTAAGAGGACCCATATTTTTAGCTCACTTGAGCCGTAGGCTCAAAGGTGAGCTTATAGTATAGCCAGGCATCCTTCGTCCGTCCGTCGTCGTCCGTTGTCGTCAACATTTTCAAACGACTTCTCCTCTGAAGCTGCCAGGCCGAATCTTTTCATATTTCACATATAGCATCTACAGGTCGGGGGAACGAATATTTGCATTTTTAGCTCACCTGAGCCGAAGGCTCACAAGGTGAGCTTATAGGATGGCCATGATCAGGCGTCCGTCAGTCCGTCGTCCGTCCGTCGTCCACAATTTCAAAGATCTTCTTCTCTGAAACCGCTTGGCCGATCTAGTTGAAATTTTATATGGAGCCTCCTTGGATAGTGGCATTTCAAGTTTGATCGCGAAATCCAGGTCACCTGACCAAGATGGCCACCACGCCCATATATGGTAAAAACCCTTCAAAAATCTTCTTCTCCAGAACCGGTGGGCCGATTTCCACGAAACTTGGTATGTAGCATTGGGGACTTCAGCCCATCATAGTTTGATAAAATGATGACCCTTGGATGACCTTGACCTATTTTACGGCAAGGTCAAATTTGCAAAGATAGGCTTTTACATGGGAAAAAGTGAAAACTATGGATTTTTTGAAAACTGTTGCAGCCTGAAGCCTGAAAAGTGGTAGATGCAAACAACTAATGGAGTAGATGAAGGTATGTGGATGGAGTAGATGAAGGTATGTGGTTAATTTAGGTCATCTCTTGACCTTTTGGAAACTGTTGCAGCCTGAGACCTGAAAGTTGCTAGACGCAGACAACTAATGGAGTCAATGAAGGTAAGTAATTAATGAAGGCCAAGGTCATTTGTTGACCTTGACCCAAGGTCATTTTAAATATCAAAATTAAAATTATGGTTTTCTCAGAAATCACTGGGTTTGGAAACTATTGCAGCCTGAGACCTGAAACTTTGCAGATGCAGACAACTTGTGAAGTCAATAAAGGTGTGTGAGTATTCAAGGTCAAGGTCATTTCATGATGACTTAATACTCTAAGATCAGGCTTCAGGTGAGCGTTCTCAGGACCAATGGTTCTCTGGTTTTATTTCGATCGGATAAGAACTCTGGTTGCTATGGCAACTTGAAGTTTCCATTGACTTGTATGGAGAAAAGTGGAAATTGGCATTTTCCGTTGTCAGGCTGGGGATATTTGAATTTTGTTTTTACATAAATGTTTATTGAGTAGTCCTTCACATTAAAGGCAACTTTTGTAAAAATCACTTTATTCGTTTGGTTGCTATAGCAACAAAAATGCTATAGCAACAAAAAGGGTAAATTTTCAAAAAAAAATATTCAAAAATCTTCTTCTCAGAAGCTGTATGGGGGATGAAGCTGAAATTTAGCATACATGCTTAGGACATTAGCCTGTACAAAGCTTGTGTTTTTTATTGTCTTTGTCCAACTACTTTGGTTGTTATGGTAACTTGAAGTTTCCATTGACTTTTAAGGGGAAATTTGCAATTTCTGCCGTTTCACTGATGATATTGAAATTTTGTTTTTACATAAATGTTAATTGAGTAGTCCTTCCCGTTTTAGGCAACTTTTGTCAAAATCACTTTATTCGTTTGTTTGCTATAGCAACGTAAAGGGAAAATTTTCAAAAAAAATATTCAAAAATTTTCTTCTCAGAAGCTGTAAGGCGGATGAAGCTGAAACTTTGCATACATGCTTATGATATTAGCCTCTAAAAAGTTTGTGTTTTTTATTGTCCTTGTCCCACTACTTTGGTTGCTATGGCAACTTAAAGTTTCCATTGACTTATAAGACGAAAAGTTTTTGGTTAAAGTTTCTAAAGTGTGTATATCTCGGCAACCACTTATCAGAAATCATTCATATTTGGACAAAAGTTACCCATGAGGGTTGGGATTCAGCGCATGACTTTGGACCCCTGGGGCCATGCCCCGGGGCGGGGCTAGAGGTCAAGATCTAGGCACCTTTGACATTTTTTACGTTGAATTTTGCAAATATCTACAAATGCAGCGTTTCTGCATTACTCAGGTGAGCTACGTGGCTGATAGGCCTCTGGTTTCTTTCAGGTAAATTCAAGGGGCTAGGGGCCCATTCTGTGAGAGTTATTTCCCTTTTTAATTCTTGATAAAGTGAATAGATAGTGGGTACCTTGTGTGCGCAACTCCTCCTACAGTTTTATTCCGATTCTCTTGAAACTTTACAGATGTTTTGACCATGCTTTGAAGATATGCATGTGGTTTGGATATAATCCTCAGATTAATTTTTATCACAATTTTCGCAATTTGAACTTAGCCATTTTTCGGGCATTTTCACAATGAAAGTGAATGGGCACTGGGTACCTTGTGTGCGCAACTCCTCCTACAGTTTCATGCCAATTCATTTAAAACTTTACATGTGTTATGGGCATGGTCTGATGATATGCATGTGGTTTGGATATAATCCTTGGATTATTTTTTGTCATTTTTATCTCACCTGAGCCGAAGTCTCACAGGTGAGCTTATAGTATAGTGGTCGAGCTGGCATCCGTGCGTCGTCCGTCGTCGTCCGTCGTCGTCAACATTTTCAAACGACTTCTCCTCTGAAGCTGACAGGCAGAATCTTTTCATATTTCACATATAGCATCTACAGGTGGGGGGAACGAATATTTGTGTTTTTTATTTCGATTGGATAAGAACTCTGGTTGCTATGACAACTTATGCTTCCCATAGACTAGGTTAGGTACCTGTAAAACCGGTTTAAGCCCGCCAGTAACTTTGTGTTACTGATCGTTCCAAGTCGATACTTCTGTAGTGGTTCTTTTTGTTTTATGTCTTGGTGTTTAATTTTTTTGTGCTGTTGGCGCCTTAGTTAAGTTAAGGTAACTGAGTGGCCACCTATTGGGAAAATAGCTGCTCATTCGGCTTACGATATGTTTTATGGTATAAAGTGCCTGATTGTTACTTTGGTTTTTTCCCACCTCGGTTTTTGGAGTGGGAATCTTTTTCTGATTGCGTCTTTTCCTGAAGGTATATGATTAATTTAGGTCAAGGTCATCTCTTTACCTTGGCCGGTCTGTCCTCCATACACACTTTTCAAAGATTTTTTTCTCTGAAACCACTTGGCCAATCAAAGCCAAATTTTATATGAAGCATCTATAGGAAGTGGGAACCAATGTGTATATGTTACAGCCAATCTGTGAAATCAGCCTTTTCATGAAATGCCTAAAAATTTTAGCCTTTTCGTGAAATGACTAATTCACTCAGCCATTTCATGAAACGGCTAAATATTTCAGCCTTTTCATGAAATGACTAAAAATTTGCTCTAGTCATTTCACGAAATGGCTAAACTAAGAAGGGAACCTTTAAACCAAGACAAAGACTGAAGTTTATTCTTATTAAAAGCTCTGATCATTGGTTAAACATGATAAAGCACATAATGTAAGCACATAAAATGATCAATTGTATGTCATGAGTAATCCAGTTAATATATTGAGATTTTCAATTTCTTACTGGCACAGTTTTGTTTCATTTTTCCAATTGTCTTGGGAAAATTCCAAGTTATTGAATCACACAATATAAGATACTAAGCATTTACTTGTAAAATAGTAAAACATCAGCAACATGCCATTAGTTACACGTATCAATAGTATACATTTTCAATACCATACATAATGTTCAGTTTAATTCACATACATTGTCTACTAGACTGTTATGGCATCTGCTATTATACATTTTATCATCACACATTTTAATTAGCATGCAAACTGCTTTAATTAGCCTTTTTTTTTTTGACTATGATCAAAGGAATGGTTTAAACTTCTTTGTTTTCTTATTGTGTTTAACTTATAATCATAATTATAACAATTACATGTATACTTATCTTTTACTTTATTATTATCATTATTATTATTATTATTATTATTATTATTATTATTATTTAGGCCTACAATAATATTCTTTTAAAAGTGAAAATGGAAGATATATGTACTATCATATTCATTTTTGTGGTTTAATCAAATGAATTATTCCAGTTATGATATCAAAGGCATAAATAAAACTCAAGGCATTATTACATAGATTGGCTGAAACTGAATCAGTCAATCTGTGTAACAATGACATGGATATTTTAGTCATTTCATGAAAAGGCTGAAATATTTAGCCTTTTCATGGAATGGCTGAGTGAATTAGTCATTTCACGAAAAGGCTAAAATTTTTAGCCATTTCATGAAAAGGCTGATTTCACAGATTGGCTGTAACATATATAAATAATCCAGGTCACATGACCAAGATGGCCGCCATGCCCATATATGGTAAAAACCCTTAAAATATTTTCTTCTCCAGAACCGGTGAACCGATTTCAACGAAACTTTGCATGAAGTATGGATGACTCAAGAACTACAATGCATATATAAAACATGACCCTGTGGTGACCTTGACCTATTTTATGACAAGGTCACCATAGGTCGTCAATGCATTTAAATGGGGAAAACTTTTAAAATGTCATTTTAAGTGAAAGTCTTGCAGGAAATGGGCAGTAGGACTGAAATTTAATGATTCTGAAAAAAAAATGGACCCCAGGGGCTCATCTGCTTTTAAAATGGTATTGGTATATGAAGCAGATCTCAGGTGATCGTTTACAGGACCATTGGTCCTCTTGTTTTTTTTCACAATTTGAACTTAGTCATTTTTTCGGGCATTTTAGTGAATGGATAGAGGGTACCTTGTGTGGGCAACTCCTCCTACAATTTTATACCGATACTTTTGAAACTTTGCAGACATTGTGACCATGCTTTGAAGATATGCATGTGGTTGGGATATACTCCTCAGATTAATTTTTGTCACTTTTTTTTACAATTTGAACTTAGTCATTTTTTGGACATTTTTACATCTTGAAAGTGACTTACCAGTTGGGGGCATAGTGTTTCATAAACACATTTTCTAGTTCTTCAAAGACTTCTTTCACACTAAACTCAAACTAGTTTCCACATTGAAATGTCGCATGTATTGTATTTCTGCATGTTCCTCATGTTACATTTGACATGACAGGAGAGAAATAAAGATCATGTAGAGAATATCCTATTGAATTATACATGCATAATATGACCTAGATAGTTAAAGCAACCCTCAGCTTGACTCAGACGCTTTGACCATATCAGCAGTCTTGTATAAACTTATAATGGTGAAAGTGGTGTCAACACATTTTCTCTGCTATTTTGTATTGAATCTTGTTCATACTTGCAGATAACAAGGACAACCATAAAGTCTGGGTCAAATTTGAAATTCATCCAAATGCCACTGGTGATTGCGGAGTTAGCTGCCGTTCAGCGTCTGAAAAATTAATATTAAAAGCTGCCCTTCAGCATCTGAAAAAATGATATTAAATGTTGTAAATACTCTTGCACCTTTCTTTTTTATCAGATCTTCTTCATTTTTGGCAGAAACATGGACAACCATAATATCTCAGATTAGTTTGCATTTTACCCAGATGGGCTGAAGGACTGTGGTTATCTGCCCTTGAATGTCATTAAATTGATATTTAATGTTGTTGACACTCAGTCTTTCAGATGAGACTTAAATTAAAGATAAGATCCTGTCACCATATGACACTTGCTAGTGGGTTGTAAAATATGAAACCAATCAACCAACATGCCTTAATGGTATAAACCTGATTGCTACTCATTATTTCAGACCTTAGTGATGTATTTAATGCTTCTTCTGATTCTCGTGATGATTCATCAGGACCTAGTCAGTCAATACCCCCGCCACTGCCTCAGAGACCTAGTTCTAGAACTACCCTACCTCAGGTAATACAGACCATATCTACAGTCAGTCAATACCCCATCACTGCTTCAGAGACCTAGCTCTAGAACTACCCTACCTCAGGTAATACACACAATATCTACAGTCAGTCAATACCCCCGCCACTGCCTCAGAGGCCTAGTTCTACAACTACCCTACCTCAGGTAATACAAACAATATCTACAGTCAGTCAATACCCCTGCCACTGCCACAACAGAGACCTAGTTCTAGAACTACTCTACCTCAGGTAATACAGACAATATCTACAGTCAGTCAATACCTCCGCCACTGCCTCAGAGGCCTAGTTCTACAACTACCCTACCTCAGGTAATACAGACAATATCTACAGTCAGTCAATACCCCTGCCACTGCCTCAGAGACCTAGAACTACCCTACCTCAGGTAATACACACAATATCTACAGTCAGTCAATACCCCCACCACTGCCTCAGAGACCTAGCTCTAGAACTACCCTACCTCAGGTAATACACACAGTATCTACAGTCAGTCAATACCCCCGCCACTGCCTCAGAGACCTAGTTCTACAACTACCCTACCTCAGGTAATACAGACAATATCTACAGTCAGTCAATACCCCCGCCACTGCCTCAGAGACCTAGTTCTAGAACTACCCTACCTCAGGTAATACACACAATTTCTACTCTACAGTTAATCAGTACCCTGGCCACTGCCTCAGAGACCTAGTTCTAGAACTACCCTACCTCAGGTAATACAGACAATATCTACAGTCAGTCAGTAACCCTGCCACTGCCTCAGAGACCTAGTTCTAGAACTACCCTACCTCAGGTAATACAGACAATATCTACAGTCAGTCAATACCCCCACCACTGCCTCAGAGACCTAGTTCTAGAACACTCTACCTCAGGTAATACACACAATATCTACAGTCAGTCAATACCCCCACCACTGCCTCAGAGACCTAGTTCTAGAACTACCCTAGCTCAGGTAATACACACAGTATCTACAGTCAGTCAATACCCCCTCTACTGCCTCAGAGACCTAGTTCTAGAACTACCCTACCCTAGGTAATACACACAATATCTACAGTCAGTCAATACCCCCTCCACTGCCTCAGAAACCTAGTTCTAGAACTACCCTACCTCAGGTAATACACACAATATCTACAGTCAGTCAATACCCCTCTACTGCCTCAGAGACCTAGTTCTAGAACTACTCTACCTCAGGTAATACAGACAATATCTACAGTCAGTCAATACCCCCGCCACTGCCTCAGAGACCTAGTTCTAGAACTACTCTACCTCAGGTAATACAGACAATATCTACAGTCGGTCAGTAACCCTGCCACTGCCTCAGAGACCTAGTTCTAGAACTACTCTACCTCAGGTAATACAGACAATTTCTACAGTCAGTCAATACCCCCACCACTGCCTCAGAGACCTAGTTCTAGAACTACCCTACCTCAGGTAATACACACAATTTCTTTAGTCAGTCAATACCCCTGCCACTGCCTCAGAGACCTAGTTTTAGAACTACCCTACCTTAGGTAATACACACTATGTCTACAGTCAGTCAACACCCCCGCTAACTGCCACAGAGACCTAGTTCTAGAACTACCCTACCTCAGGTAATACAGACAATATCTACAGGCAGTCAATACCCCATCTACTGCCTCAGCGACCTAGTTCTAGAACTACCCTACCCTAGGTAATACACACAATATCTACAGTCAGTCAATACCCCCGCCACTGCATCAGAGACCTAGTTCTAGAACTACCCTACCTCAGGTAATACAGACAATATCTACAGGCAGTCAATACCCCGCCACTACCTCAGAGACCTAGTTCTAGAACTACTCTACCTCAGGTAATACAGACAATATCTACAGTCGGTCAGTAACCCTGCCACTGCCTCAGAGACCTAGTTCTAGAACTACTCTACCTCAGGTAATACAGACAATTTCTACAGTCAGTCAATACCCCCGCCACTGCCTCAGAGACCTAGTTCTAGAACTACCCTACCTCAGGTAATACACACAATTTCTACAGTCAGTCAATACCCCCGCCAATGCCTCAGAGACCTAGTTCTAGAACTACCCTACCTTAGGTAATACACACAATATCTACAGTCAGTCAACACCCCCGCCACTGCCACAACAGAGACCTAGTTCTAGAACTACTCTACCTCAGGTAATACAGACAATATCTACAGGCAGTCAATACCCCATCTACTGCCTCAGAGACTAGTTCTAGAACTACCCTGCCCTAGGTAATACACACAATATCTACAGTCAGTCAATACCCCCGCCACTGCATCAGAGACCTAGTTCTAGAACTACCCTACCTCAGGTAATACAGACAATATCTACAGGCAGTCAATACCCCGCCACTACCTCAGAGACCTAGTTCTAGAACTACCCTACCTCAGGTAATACAGACAATTTCTACAGTCAGTCAATACCCCGGCACTGCCTCAGAGACCTAGTTCTAGAACTACCCTACCTCAGGTAATACACACAATTTCTACTCTACAGTTAATCAGTACCCCGGCCACTGCCTCAGAGACCTAGTTCTAGAACTAGCCTACCTCAGGTAATACACACTATATCTACAGTCAGTCAGTACCCCCGCCACTGCCTCAGAGACCTAGTTCTAGGACTAACCTACCTCAGGTAATACACACAATATCTATAATCAGTCAATACCCCGCCACTACCTCAGAGACCTAGTTCTAGAACTACCATACCTCAGGTAATACACACAATTTCTACAGTCAGTCAGTACCCCTGCCACTGCCTCAGAGACCTAGTTCTAGAACTACTCTACCTCAGGTAATACACAATATCTACAGTCAGTCAATACCCCGCCACTGCCTCAGAGACCTAGTTCTAGAACTACCCTACCCTAGGTAATACAAACAATATCTACAGTCAGTCAATACCCCCTCTACTGCTTCAGAGACCTAGTTCTAGAACTACCCTACCTCAGGTAATACACACAATTTCTACAGTCAGTCAATACCCCCGCCACTGCCTCAGAGACCTAGTTCTAGAACTATCCTACCACAGGTAATACAGACAATTTCTACAGTTAATCAATACCCCGTCCACTGCCTCAGAGACCTAGTTCTAGAACTACCCGTCATAAACTATGTCTAAAATAAAACAAACTATGTGGTCTGTCCAAAAAGTGACCATCTCTATTGACAGGATATAACTTGTAGGAATATTTGTCTAAAGTTTTGTTTTGTGTGTTTAGTTTTTGCTTTTTGTTGTTGTTGTTTTGCCTCATGAAAAAAAAGTTGTTTTCTGATGTATTCTTATGTTTTTGTAAGTGATGCAACTTTTCATACCTTGAAATATCCCCTAGTTTATTTGGACAGTACATGTATGTAAACAGTATTTTTTCACACATATCAGACATTATTATGTCTTTTCTGAATTTTGGGAACTTGTTGATAGCTGTAGCTTTCTCTTTTCTCCTTAAACCTCAAATATCAGCTGGAAGAATCCATAGAGAATTTATTGGTATTGTAAGTCTCTAGTATTCACTGGTTTTAAGAAGCAAATGTCTAAAAAAATAACTACCAAAACTATCAGTTCTCACAGTTCTCAATTAGGAATTTTGTTGAAATAAAAAAAAAAAAAAAGATTAAGAAAATGGACCAACATTGTGTCTTTGATGATTGCTCCTATTACTGTTATACTGTTGTAGTTACCAGCCAGGCCATCAGGTAGGAACAGTCCATTCATGAACAGTGCTCCAGTAACATTCAACACTACATCAATGCCTATAGGTTCTTCCCGGGGTCCTAGTCCTCTAACGACAGGCATGTCCGACACTGTACCACTGGCTGTAGCCTTCACAGAGACCATCAATGCAAACTTCAAGGGAACAGATGCTACCAAGTAGGTCTAGTTCTAGGCTACACACTCTACAGTGTTGTTCTCTCACATTGGATTATTCTAATGCACTTGAGAATGTAACGAGACATCTGATTGGATAATGTCAAAAATTTGTGACAGTATAATTATTCTGAGACATACTGTCGGAAACCCAACATCATGAGCAACGTCACTTGTGAATGGTTAACATGGTGGTTATACGTCACTCGTGACAATGTTTTGTGAAAAAACAATGCATTTTTGATAGTTACAAAGTACATTAGAATGGGGATATCAATATTCAAATTTTTCATTTGGGGTGGTATATATCATCATATTTCTGGTCAGAAATCATGTTTTACAGCTGACGCGTCACAGTATAACAAAATTTCTGTGGGTATATCCTACGATATAGCGCACTAAATGAAAGCTTTGAATAAAGGTATCCCCTAATTAAAGAGTGAACTTCTTAGGAATCAATCAACAACTTAAAACGCTATACCAGAATGTAGGGACTTACAAAAGGGTATATATTTGATCTGTTGGGTATATATTTGATCTGTTATCAGACAGACTCACCCTCCACTTCAAGGTAGAAACAAACAATAATTGTTCTCTTGGTTTTATGGTACTTGGCATAAGTACACATGCTTGTTTACGTCTCTGAGGATGTTTTATTGTAATAAATAGTCCTATTTCATTATAATGCATGCTTTGTTGCTTCATTGTTTCCTTTCAGATGTAGTGTGAAAATGAGCGGCATTTTGATGATGTCATTTCCTGCTGGGGTCGTACGGGTCTTTATGGAAAACCCGAACCCAACTGTGCTTAGTTTTAGAATAAAAAATGCCTCTAGATTGGAACAAGTGTTAATTAATAAACAATTAATCACGGAGTAAGTATGGGGTCAAAGGTCATCCTGAAGCGTTGTTGCATGCTTCCAACCTGCATGTGGTCTTGGTATTGTGGCCATTTCTATTTTTGTTTCCGTTTTATTTGTTATTTGACACTTTATTATATTGTTTTTAAAATGTGTATATTTTTACTGATTTAAAGGCTATCTTTCATCCATTTGCCAGAGAGAGGTTGGTTTAAAGATGATGTTTTTAAGGCAATGGGAGACTTTATTTCTTGTATTATCAATATTGGATCACCTGTACAAACACAAATATAAGTAATAATTGTTTTCCAGGGTTGCCACACGTCCGGCAAATTTAAATTTTTTCAAGGTTGGTGAATTGTCAGGGAATTTCGCAAAATGTCAGGTAAATTTGAAATGTTTGAAAAATGTGAGGGAATTATCAGGGAGTTTTGAAAATACAAGGTTTATGTCAAATTACTGAGTCAATTAAGCATCATCAATCAGTCTATTTTCTAGGACTGAGCCTACAAGTTCTGATTTGATTGTTGGAGATTTCTGAAGTTCTCTGAAATGTCGCTTAAACCGACAAGGACACCAAGTGCTTAGGTGTTGAGCGTCAGGGAATTTTAACATTCTGTCAGGGAAATGTGTAGGAACTTTGTGTCCACTGGAGTGTGGCAACCCTGTAATTTCACCCTTGTCCTAAATTCACAGTCTGTTGGTAGGCTTATTTCATCTGCAAATTTTTCATTAGTCGAATTTTATACCCTCACCAAGGGATTGGGGGCACCACACTTATACCAGGAGAATTATGTTTGTCAAAATTGTCTAATTCCCTCTTTCTATCCCAAAATTATCTCATTAAAGAAAACATTAATAAATGCATAAGTCATGTTGCAATTTCATTATTTAGTATTGAGGGAAAAACAGTGATAGTTTGCTTTCTTGAGCACCATTGTTTGAACCTGGGTAAGGAATTCTTATCTTACTCATGTTATCTCATTTCGTCATGCTAAAAAACAACAACAAACAACAACAAAAAAAAACACTGGTCGCATTGGACTTCATGTAACTTAGTCATTAAGTACTGACGTCACAATGATTTAAAATGTTTGACTTCAAAATGGCAAATGATGTGCAAAAAAAAAGAATCAAACATTGGTTTGAGGATAAGATGGCATCACTCAGCAAGCCTCTTGATGTTTATAGACCCTTGGGACAGAATTATCCACAAACTCATGATAGATATTTATAATATCTACGCTACTAAGTGCATGAGTTTTACTTTCTCTAATGTACTAAAAAGCCTAATGCAGTCAGGGTTAGATATAGAATTAAATGCATGCCTCTGTCAGTAACATAATTGTAAAATATTTACTAATATAGAAGGCAGTTCACAATTCCACGTTAGGCCAGAGTTTTTTTATTTTCTGGTTTACAGAGTTTTGGAGGAGGAAATAAAAATAAAATAAAAGACCCAAAACTTTTGAATCGGTCTTAATAAAATACTTATGGATTTTTTTTATTATTATTATTTCTCACAATACCTTAAAATGACCAATGTGAAGATAATTAAAGTATGTCAAGAAACTATATCAAAAGTCAGTCATTCTTCAAAGATATACTTAAGGAATAAAGAAACGCAACAAACACTTTTGGCTGTTGTAAGCTGGCTTTGCAAACGTCAGTCATTCTTCCAAGATATACTTAAGGAAGCAACAAACACTTTGGGCTATTGTAAGCTGGCTTTGTATGCAAGTCTGTGATGTATCTGTTCTTATTACATGAAAGCAGTATCGTATCGTCAGATACTGGCATGTAAAGTCACTGTGTCGGTTACGTACACATAATCTCACAGTAGCATACCATGGAAACATGATAAATCAATTTTATTGTTCCAAAACTGCTAAAAGTGATTGCAGATGTAACATTGACCAGTTGGGTAGCATTACATTATGACTTTGTGTCGTTTACAAACGTCAATGCAAAAACAAACACTAGGTGCCCCATTTCTACGGTACATGTGACCACTTTGTTGCTTGAAAAGCATGTCGTGTAGTCTCTTGGTTTGTTAATACCGTATCAATACAAAAGGCCTTGATCGTTAAATGCTCATTATTCATTGATGAACACTTTTGCATCCCGTTAACAAGTTTTAGTGCAACACCGTGATGACACACAAGTATGCAATGACGCCAACCTTTATTGCACGTTATCAAGTTGACGTCAGATAACCATGCATGCACAATATTTGACATTTTCACCTTTGCCCAGATGTTTACGTCACAATTTGCTTTTTTCATGGTTTTGGACGTTTTGACGTTACGTTAATTTTGTCAATAAAAAGATGTTTTCTCATTTCATCACGCGTCACAAGCAGTCTGCAGGACATTTCTAAAAAGATTTCATTAAAACGTCAAATATAAATGCTACAGTTGATTTTTCATATGTTGCGTATTTCCTTGAGTATAATAGCACAATTTGGGTCTAAAAAGTGATTTTGTTTACATAGTTTATTACATACACTGTATGTTTAAATGCGAGATGAAGTGAATTTTTGATCAATTTGGGATAGTGGGAAGGAGAAAATAAAATAAAGATAACAATTTTTCATTTAATTTTTGTTTCAATTTTGAAAATTTGGGAAGGGGAATCTGTAAACCAGAAAATAAAAAACAATTTGGCCTTAATTGTAATTGTAAGCAAAATACATGTTGTTTGCGTTTTGTTGTTGTTTTTTGACAGGAACTTATTACTTGAGTTTCAGCAATTGCTTAGTTTGCTATCAGACTTCTTGTTGTTTATACAAACTTCATTTACTTTTTGACTGAGGTAAAGGGAGTAATATTTTTTTCTCATTTGGGTCAAATGGTGTGGATACTTGTTTGATTTTGTACATTATTGTAGTCAGTTCTCTAGTGGAGTGGGTATCAGATGGTGATGTAGAGTTTGAGGCTGAGATTACTGGTTAGCCTTGCCCAAGGCTTAGAAATGAAGAATAAACGCCTTTCGTAATTTTCATTTTTTTTAATCTCTGCGGCTAGTCTAGTCTATAGATGGGGCTCGATTTCTAAGCCTTGTAAAATCCGAAATCAGCAGCCTCAGAAATCGTAGGGCACATTTATCAATGTCAGAATCTTAACAGCAAAGTGCTTAGTGGTATTCAAAGGTTTATGACCCTGTATTTAGACAGATATTCAACACCATCTTGCACCTGATAAGAATTACATCCTGAATATTCCACATGAAGAATTGTAAAGTGAGTTTGACCTTTGTCATTATGCAAGTTACAAAGGTGCCAGCAATTTGTACAACATTGGAGAAGCAGTGCATTCAGGAATTTTTATGGTTTATTGATTTAGGCAAACAAATAAGAAGAATATACATAATACAGAGTTATGCTTTATTATGCTGCTGATCAGTGAGGGTGTACACTGTCTGTCTGTCTGTCTGCCTGCCTGCCTGCCTGCATGTCAGTCAGTCAGTTAGTCTGTCTGTCTGTCTGGTTTGATTTGATGCTTCATACCCACTGTCATCAGCTGGTCAGTCAATACAAATAACTCAGTTTCTAGGCAATTGTACCAATATTTAGTGCATATTTCTTTTAAAAATTGATCATCAAAAAGCTATTTTCAGGGCCAAACCAATGCAGCATTTTGCATTTGCTTACTGTGATATAGCTGTTATATGCATCACAAGTTACAATGTCTAAAAAGTTTTGGGCCCTAATGAAATGGATGGGCTGCTTGTGCCTCCAGGTGAAGCTTCCACACTACAAAATGTCCATCTGATTATTGGTTAACCGCTCAGGTCTGAGCCTGCCCAGGTCTGAGCCTACCCAAGAAAACATATGAGCCGCCGCGTGAGAAAACCAACAATTTGCATAGGCGAAAACAAAGACGCAGATCAGCTTCGCATTAGCCGCAAAGTTGATCAGCGCCTTTGTTTTTGTGTAGTACAATGTCTCTTCTTCTTAAATCCGAAATTTCAAGCTTCTAGCCTGCTTCTGTGACTATACAGGTCGGTTTGGGTCGGACCTGTTCGGAAACCACATTGTTGGTTTTCCCACGAGGTGGCTCATATAAGCCTTATTGGCTTAGTTATGTGGTTATATTTGAAGCACTTTTTGGATGTCATGACGTCCAATTTTAGGTACAAGCCCCACAAAATAGAGGCAATGTCCCGACATGACCATTGCTGTTGACTGGTACGCTAAACCACAACTCAAACAAACAAACAAATAAAAGGTCTGGTATAACAATGCAAATGTCTGTATTAACACGAGGACCGTATGTAAGACTGACATTAATGCTAAACAGGAGCATATAATCTTCTCAGATATTATAGGCTCCTGTGCTAAAGTAAAGATATTATCATTAATAATAGAATGATATTATAATTATTGGTGTTGTTGCTGTTCTCTGACAATAACTAAGTTCAAAATTGCATCAATATCAGTGTATGTAAAAAGTGCAAAGTATTTTGGGAAAACCATAAGTAAAAATTAAAAAAAAAATCCCATTCATTGTTTCATGAGGCCAGATTGGTTTCTGAATGCTCAATTCATTTCATCATAGAAACTTTCAAGGCTGTAAAACTATCAACCTACTGAAATATAAATAAACACTGGTGCTAATCTCCATCAAGGAATTAGAGATGGTCAATTTGATAGCCATTTACTGTCAATCATTTCTCAGAGGGATTTTGCTTTTTACTAGTCTGTAAAACTCAGCCAAGACGATTGAAGAAAAATTCATTGATAGACTAGCTTAGAGACTCGAGAAATTTCAATATAGAGAAAATAATAAAAATGAAAACAATAATCATATGACATAAATATGTTTTACAGACTAGTAGCTAGTCTAATTACTGGTGTAAATGTCATTCTTCACCTGTTTGATACTGAATCAATAATCCCAGCTCAACTGCTACGATGATCCTTTTGCATCTGCTTGTAGGAGAGAAGTAGTAGGAAACTTTTCATTCATTTGTATGTTTGTTTAAGTCAAATAGTTGTACTGAACAGCCTGAATTTCATACTGACTGTGAACTACTCTGGGTTCGACTACAGGTGACGGGGTCCCATCCACTCTACATTGGGGCTTATTACAAACCTAAGGAGGATGACCTTGAAAGCTTGGTGCAACTGAGAAAATCACTTGATTTAGTTGGAAAGAGAAGGGGTAATATCTGGCTCCTGGGTGATTTTAACCTCCCAGGGCTCTTGTGGCCTGACAACATTCCAGTTCTTAGACCTGGCTGCTCAGCCAGTGCAGTTTATGACTACTTCCTAGACCTTGTCAATGACTTTGGACTCTGCCAACTAGTAACCCAACCTACACGCGGAGGCAACATACTTGACCTCTTTTTAACCTCAAACCAGACACTAGTGGATGAGGTGAGATGTTCACCTGGTCTAAGTGACCATGACATGGTCACTGCCACAGGCTTCCTAAAACCTTCTCTCCAAAAGCAATTGCCTAGAAAGGTACATTTGTTTCGCAAAGCAGACTGGCCTAGGTTGAAATCATTAATGGAGTCTTACCAACAAAGTTTCCTCTCCAGTCATGAAGGTAAGTCTGTTGAAGACTTATGGAGCTCTTTCACTTCCACGCTTACCAGGTACATGGATGAGTGCATCCCTTCTAAAACTATAGGGTGCAAGTCTTCGCTTCCTTGGATAACGCAAGAAATCAAGCGCCTTATAAGGAAGCGGGACAAACTCTATGCATCCTTCAAAAGAACCCAGGACCAAGCCATAAGGAAGAGCTTCATAACCATAAGGCAGCAAATCAAGAGTAGGATTAAAGCTTCTTATCTTGAGTACCTTGAGGGCCTTCTTGGATTGCGGGATGAGGAGTCAAGATGTGACAGCAAGAAACTCTTCTCCTTTTTAGGAAAATCCAAGGAGGACCAGCGCGGAATTTCTTCCCTCACCCATGACAATGAACTAATTACTGACAACACCAAAAAGGCTAACGTCCTAAACAGTCAATTTCAGTCTGTGTTTACCAACCGATCACCCCTTAGCTTAGCACGACTAGCAAACATGAAGGTCCAGTCCATGGTTGACTGTGGTAAGCTAAGCCCAGGTCATCATTGCCAGGGCAGTCAAGACACAGTACCCATTATGCAAGAGTTTCAGGTAGCATTATAAAACTCCTAAGCAATCTAAAACCAGGTAAAGCTGCTGGTCCTGACAAGATCAGACCTTTGATACTAAAGGAACTTAGAAATGAGATTGCCCCAATTATAAAGGTTATCTTTGAGAGATCAATTGAAACTGGGAAACTTCCTATGGATTGGTGCCGAGCTTATGTAACGCCAGTATTCAAAAAAGGTGACAAATCACAGGCTGTAAATTACCGACCGATATCCCTTACTTGTATCCTTTGCAAGGTCCTTGAACATATCATGGCCTCCCAAATAGTTAAGCATATGAATGAACATAGTCTCTTGTATGACCTCCAACACGGCTTTCGTGAAAAGAGGTCATGCGAGACCCAACTGACAATGCTTGTCGAGGACCTTGCCAGGGGTGCTAGTAGGGGAAAGCAAACAGACCTAATTCTTCTTGATTTCTCAAAGGCCTTTGACAAGGTAAATCATTCTAAATTGATATGGAAACTACACCAATATGGTATAAGATCTAATGTCCTGCACTGGGTTCAAGCCTTCCTTAGTAACAGATCTCAGTCTGTAGTTGTTGGAGGTGAGGAATCGGATGCGGTGCCAGTTTGCTCTGGTGTACCCCAGGGCTCTGTTCTTGGGCCGATCCTGTTCCTCATCTACATCAACGACCTACCCGACTCAATAACCTCTAAAGTACGGCTGTTCGCCGATGATACAGCCCTTTACCTGACTATTGAAGGTGAGAATGACAGTGCAGCCCTACAACACGACCTTGACAAACTGTCTGTGTGGGAACGGGACTGGGACATGGAGTTCAACCCCTCGAAGTGCCAGGTTATACAGGTGACAGGGTCCAGGAAACCTATAAATGCAAATTACAGTCTTCATGGCCAGGTCCTGGAAACTGTTACCTGTGCAAGATATCTGGGGGTTGATATCTCCAGTGACCTGTCCTGGAACTCCCACATAGACAGGATTACCGGCAAAGCAACTAAAACCCTGAATTTTGTCCGAAGAAACATCAGAACAAAACATCCCGGCGTGAGAGAGATGGCATATAATACACTTGTCAGGCCGCAGCTGGAATACGCTGCTGCCGTATGGGATCCTCATACAAAAGACAAGTCTAAACAGGTTGAAAAGGTGCAGCGCAGAGCTGCAAGATGGGTTTCCTGCAACTATGTAAGATTGGCCAGTGTATCGGATATGCTTGAAACTTTGGGTTGGCGCAGTTTACAGCAGCGACGGGCTGATGCGCGTCTTTGCCTTTTTTACAAGATTATTCACGGCCTTGTAGCAATACCTCTCCCTGATTATGTCCAACCAAATACCCGTATCTCTAGATACTGCCATTCCATGACATTCCGACAACTGCAAACATCTAGGGATTATTATAAGTATTCTTTCTTCCCCCTTGCAGTTGTCCAGTGGAATGCCCTGCCTGAATCTGTTGCATTCCTGCCTAGCCTTGAAGCCTTCAAGGCGGCAGTTTGCACGCTACAGCATTCTAGACCCTAGACCCTGAGTAGTTTGTTTTTAACCTGCTTTTAAATTTCATGTAAACTATCATAACCTATCATCTTTCATCCCCTTCACTGTCATCTTTTATTCTAACACTATCAACTTTGCTTTTATCTTTTTATACTAATTTTCTGTAACTCAGGCTAGCGCACCTGCCTAGAATGTCCGTGAGGGCGTATGGCAGTATATAGAGATAGATAGATAGATAAATAAGCTTTTGAATAGAAGACTTTCCTGCCTTTGTCTGACCTCTTTGCATTTGCCCTGCTTTTTAAGAATAATTTGAGCTAATAGCCAGTAGTGAGTAGTCAACAATGTTAATTATTTTGTCTGTTATCCAAACTCTCATAAAGTCATAAGATATTCATAACCTTCTAGCAGTTAATAAGCTAAAAATAGCAAGTGCAGTCATTTAAAGAATGAGAGAAACTGAGGTGTAGGAGAAAAACTGATAGACAAAACACCCATGCATATTAAATAGTTGTATGATTAGCTAGTTTGCTATGTTTTCAACATTTTCAGGTTTATTTCTCATTTTGTATTTGCAGATCTAGCCATTTAAAGCTTGTATTTCTAAATTTCAAAACTAGAGAAAAAAATCACAAAAAAAACTGTTAGTCTTTTAAATCTTTCTTTTTCATAGTATTACAATAACAGGTTTTTGATGTTGAATAATATTATCACAGAAAAATGAGCACACAGTTTTTCTGTAATACAAATTCATTTGTGATTAAATTTTATAAAATTCAAGTTTAACCAGTGCCTTCATTATTCCAATAGTTTGTGAGGTTGTGTTTATATAATTGCAGGGACACGAGCCAGTCTATAGACAACAGTCCAGTTTATCAGTTTAACATGTCATCATTGAATGAACATCTACGTAATCAAGGAGAACTTAACAAAACGGCATCCTACTTCAATGTTGATATACTTAAATATCAGGTAATTTTAGGCTATGACATTTTGCTTGAAAAGATTAAACTAGTGTATCTCTGACGTTAACCCAGTGACTGTCAAACAAACTTGAATTATGTTGACATAAATTTTTGGTAATGCGATTATAATGTGGCATTTTCGTGTACAGTGGAATATTTTACTGATTTTTGCTGAACAATGGTACATGTATTTTATTTTTGTACAGTAATATAAAAAGTAAATAACTACCCCGTGACCAAAAATAAACCGATTTATCAAGTGAGGATTAGAAAGCAGATGAAAGGGTGAGCTTTCAGCGAGCCCTTTCATGTGCTTACGGTCCGAGCGTGATAAATCGGTTTTATTTTTGGTCAGGGGGTAGTTATTCAGTTTATAATGCAACAAAAGCCGACAAATTTCGCGAAAACAAATCACCCGATGGGACGAGATTTGCTTTCTGCCATTTTGTTTATTTAGTCAACAGCTCAGCAATCACTCCGCAGAATGACTCCTCAAAATTCGCCACCATAGCAGTAGGTTTTGTTGATAATTTAATTTTTTCTTGTCCACTGTTTCATCTACGGTACATTGCATAACAATGGCGGAGATTGACGTAAAAAAACGTGACTAAATTTGACGTCACTTTTGCGCTTCTTTTTGTTGTGTTGTTGAACAAAATTGTAACGTGGTCTTTATTTAGTCAGTAGAGATGGCCTTTATTCGGTCAGTAGCTAAATAAAGCTTCTATTTATGAACCCCCCTTTATTAGGCCGACATGTAGGGTTGTTGCATTATAAATGTCATTAGAAGGCTCCTAGGTGAGCTTGTAGGATAGGCATGCTCTGACGTCCTTTGTCTTCATTTTTATTCACAATCTTCAAACATCTGATGATCTCTGAAACCGCTGCAAACTTCATGTGGAGCATCTTAAGGAAGGGGGAACAGTTCAGGTCACATGACCAAGATGGCCACCAGGGCTATAAATAGTCAAAACCTTTAAAAATCTTCTCCAGAGCCCAAAAGGCCTAGGATCTTGACACTTGGCATGTAGCATCAGGGTCTCAAGCTCTACAAAAGTTATGTAAATTATGACTCAGACCTATTTTACAGCAAGAATGAATGTCTATATAACATGACCAAGATGTCTGCCAGGGCTATAAATAGCAAAATACTCTCCAAAGCCAGATGGCCTATGAATTGAAAACTTAGCATGAAACACCAATGAATGTAGCTGTATAAATTATGACCTTAGGATGGATGACCTTTACCTATTTTAAGACAAGGTAAACTTAAGCTGCCTATGCATTTGAATGGGGGAAATGACAAATGCAATTTCATGAGGAAACATTGAAGAAATGGTCAAATCGATAGAAGATCATTTGTTTGTTCTCTGCCCAAAGTTGACTCGGGGCTATGCACGAGGACAGGGATTCGAGTATGTAGAAGATCTCAGGTGAGTGTTTATGGGACCATTGGCCCTATAGTATATAGACAACATGTAATGCTTTAGTTTACTATCTTATGATACAAACTGTGTTTAGATCAAGGCATCTCCTGGAGTAGAGAGCACCCCTCTACCAGTAGTGGTGTACTGGAAATGTGAAGACAAGTACACTGACTATAGACTAGACTACAGATTCAATGCCTCCGCTATGACCCAGGCTGCTACACTGAAGAACATCACAGTGACTGTTGGGGTGGATGGTGGGGTAACTAACATGCAGAGTTTACCAGATGGTTTGTGGTGAGTAAGGTATTGTTTTTGTTTTGCGTGATGCTGAAGATTTTGTCTGTTTAAGTCCATGGTCAGACATGCCATGCCCTGTCAGATATAGATAACAATATGATGCTGGGGACCCTAATATGCACATTTTCAGGGTAGTCCAAGAGAGCCATGTGAATTTCTATAGAGTTAACAAGGTGAATAATTCTTGGGACCAGCTGGTCAGATGCAGTGTTATGGTAAAGCTTGGAATGACACAGCTATTAAGAAAAAGTTAAAGGTATGCATGTTAGCAATGATCAAGAAATGGTGCAATCAATATCAAAGTCCCATCCTAAAGGAAAAATGGGAAGCAACCAAAATTAGAAATAGTTACTGACCATACGAAGAGAACATATGGTAAGCCAAGCAAGCTGTCTTATCAGTGTATTTACTTTTGGCTGCAGTTTCTACATATACTAGGTTGGTGACAATATAACAGTGAATATTAGGGCTGTTACCATAAGCCAGCATAGCTGTGTATTGCGGTCCCAATGTCTTGGGGTATCACCGTTTTTTAGCTCGCCTGCACGAAGTGCATAGAGCTATTGTAGTCACCTCGGTCGTGCGCGTTTACGTTTACGTGTACATCCGCGTCCGCGTCACACTTTCGGTTAAAGTTTTTTATAAGTCTATATCTCTTGACCATGTTGATGGATCAAGTTGATACTTTGCATGTTGCTAGATATTGGTCTGAAGTTTTACGCAGTACCATCATGACCCACCCTGGGTGACCTTGAGGTCAAGGTCACGGACTTAGAAATTTTGTGTTTAAGTTTTTGGTTAAAGTTTTTGTAAGTCTATATCTCTTGACCATATTGATGGATTGAGTTGATACTTTGCATGTTGCTAGATATTGGTCTGAAGTTTTATGCAGTACCATCATGACCCACCCTGGGTGCCTTGAGATCAAGGTCACAGACTTAGAAATTTTGTGCTTAAGTTTTTGGTTAAAGTTTTTGTAAGTCTATATCTCTTGACCATGATGATGGATTGAGCTGATACTTTGCATGTTGCTAGATATTGGTCTGAAGTTTTATGCAGTACCATCATGACCCACTCTTGGTGACCTTGAGGTCAAGGTCACAGACTTTTTGATTTAAGTTTTTGTAAGTCTATATCTCTTGACCATGTTGATTGATCGAGTTGATACTTTGCATGTTGGTAGATATTGGTCTGAAGTTTTATGCAGTACCATCATGACCTACCCTGGGTGACCTTGAGGTCAAGGTCACAGACTTAGAAATTTTGTGTTAAATTTTTTGGTTAAAGTCTAAACCTCTTGAACATCATGTTGATGGATAAAGTTGATACTTGCATGTTGATAGATATTGGTCTCGGGTTTTATGCTGTACATCACAACTCACCTGGATGACCTTGAGGACAGGGTCACGGACTTGGAAGTTTTGTGTTTAAGTTTTGGTTAATGTTTTTATAAGTCTATATCTCTTGAACATGTAGATTGATCAAGTTGATACTTTGCATTGGTCTGAAGTTTTATGTTGTACCATCATGACCCACCTGAGTGACCTTGAGGTCAAGGTCATGGGTCATAGATTTTAGCAGATGTAGTGACAAAGCAACAAGTTAGGCGAGCTACGCTGTCCTGCGACAGCTCTTATTAGTCAAAGATCAGCTGTACGAGCTGAACAGCATAGCCAATGTGTATTTGTAATGAACATTTTTGGCCAAAAAGTCTTACCAAAATTGCATGAATGATAGAAAAGGTTGCCCTGACCATTTCTCAGATATATTCTGTGTCAATCATTGCTAGAGAACAGCAGAAACAGTTGACGGAATTCCTATTTTTAGCACAAAAACTAATAACATTTGCTATATTGCTGAAGCTGTCAAAGCGGTCTCATGTCCTTAGCTTTTGTCTTCCTTACTTCTGAAATGTGGTAAACAATTATTAGCTCGCCTGCACGAAGTGCACAGAGCTATTGTTGTCACCTCGGTCGTCCGCGTTTACGTGTACGTCCGCGTCCGCGTCACACTTTAGGTCAAAGTTTTTAAAATTGTTATATCTTGATAGTCACTGACCAGAAATCATTCATATTTGGAACATTGCTGCATATGAGGGTCCTCTGTGATTTAGTGTGAAGGGACCCGTGGGGTCATGCCTGGGGGCGGGGCTAGAGGTCAATATCTAGAACACCTTTGTACAATGCTCAGATGCTGTGTTAGTTTCTCATCAACTGTAAAGCCTAGAACTGTCAAACCTTACATAAGGCTTCTCTTCGATGTCCCGACTCGGCACCCACATTGACCTACTGACCTTGACCTATATTTCATGCTCCAGTGACTTTGTCATTTTTGAAGCCAACCCTTAATATCTCATCAACTATAAAGCCTACAACCATCAAACCTTGCGTATGGCTTCTCCTCGATATCCCGACTCGGCACCCACATTGACCTACTAACCTTGACCTATATTTCATGCTCCAGTGACTTTGTCATTTTTGAAGCCAACTCTTAATATCTCATCAACTACAAAGCCTACAACCATCAAACCTTGCATATGGCTTATCCTCGATGTCCCCACTTTGCACCCACATTCACCTAGTGACCTTGACCTATATTTCGTGCTCTAGTGACTTTGTCATTTTTGAAGCCAACTCTTAATATCTCATCAACTTTAAAGCCTACAACCATCAAACCTTGCATATGACTTCTCCTCGATGTCTCGACTCGGCACCCACATTGACCTAGTGACCTTGACCTATATTTCATGCTCCAGTGACTTTGTCATTTTTTAAGCCAACCCTTAATATCTCATCAACTATAAAGCCTACAACCATCAAACCTTGCATATGGCTTCTCCTCTATGTCCCGACTTTGCACCCACTTTGATCCAGTGACCTTGACCTATATTTCGTGCTCTAGTGACTTTTTCATTTAAGTTTTTAGAAGTCTATATCTCTTGAACATATTGATGGATCAAGTTGATACTTTGCATGTTGGTAGATATTGGTCTGAAGTTTTATGCAGTACCGTCATGACCCACCCTGGGTGACCTTGAGGTCAAGGTCACAGACTTAGAATTCTTTTGTTAAAGTTTTCGGTTAAAGTTTTTAGAAGTCTATATCTCTTGAACATGTAGATGGATGAAGTTGATACTTTGCATGTTGGTAGATATTGGTCTGAAATTTTATGTTGTACCATTATGACCCACCCTGTGTGAACTTGAGGTCAAGGTCATGGCCTTAGAAATTTTTGTTTAAAGTTTTGGGTTAAAGATTTTTGAAGTCTATATATATCTGTGTTGATGGATCAAGTTGAAACTTTGCATGTTTGTGGATATTGGTCTGAAATTTTATGCTGTACCATCACAACCCACCTGAGCAACCTTGAGGTCAAGGTCATGGGTCATAGATTTTGATAAGTTTAGTGGCAAAGCACAAGTCAGGCGAGCTACGCTGTCCTGCGACAGCTCTTATTTATTAAATTTGGTTACTGCTACGTCATTAAATTACTGACAAAATATGTGCCATGAAATGAAATTTTCTCTCTAAACAAGTATTGACTTAGTAAAAAACAAAAAAATACACATTTAGTTTGTATGTGATAAATTAGATTTATAAAAAGAACTGCTTGGAGCTAAAAATTGGAAAATAGTAATTGTAGAAACAAAAGAGGTATTTACAGTGGTGTTATGGCTAAAAACCCATTTTTGCACAGTTCACGCTGATCACTTGTGATTTTTCGTGGCGAAACCACTGCGAAATTTCACTGGCCAAGGGAAAATTTAAACGTTTAATTAATCGGTTAAATTTTTCGCCGCAAAAATCCGATTTTTGCGGTGAAATTTCGCTGTGTTTTTAAAGTCTACAACAGGTAAGTTTAAATTTCCTATTTCGCCGCGAAACACGGCGAAATACCTGTAAATGTTAACATAAAATTATTTATTTTTAATTTAATGACCACACTATGATTCACCTGTTCCTAGTATAGATCGTGATTAACGTGCACATTAATAGTATGTACAATTATGCATGTATAGAAATGAAAAAGTGCATAATGCGACTTACATGGTACGATAGCGCAATCACGGATAGATGAAAATATTTATAACTTAATGAGCCAGCTCGTTGAATCTAACTTTGGTTGTTTGTTTGTTTAAATAGATGCTTTACATCTCAATCAACAGCAATGGTCATGTTGGGACGCTGCCTCCTAGTGGAGCGGCTTAATGAGAAAATACTTCAGTTGATGATACAAGCATGAAATTTTCACCATATGTTCTTTACATGACACACATTAAATTCTGATCCCTAGCCACTTGAAATTCCGCCATTTTCAAGATGGCCGCCAAAAAACAAAATGGCCGACAAATTTGAAAGGAGTACATGTAGTAAATTGCTCATATCTTAGGTTCTTTTCATCATAGAACAACAATATTGATAGCAAAATGAAGCTAAATGGTTGTTCTTTGAAATAAAGTTCCAATATGCAAATTACCTCATTTGCATATTTATGAATATTAATAAGATCTTACTTTTTTGTCTAAAAACTGAGAAAAAAAAAACACATCTAATTTTCTGAAAGATGTAAAATGTCAAATGAAATGGATATCTATGGATTTGATATTGCTAGATCATAAATTATCATAAATTAACAAAAGCTTATTAGCATGTTCATGAATATTTATTTTAAAACATTTTAAGACTTTGTATGCCCTTATCTGTCAGTTTAATTTAAAAAGTTCATACAGTTAATTGCTTATAGCTTAGGTCCTGTTCATCATAGAACATCAGTATTGATACCAAAATGAAGCGTAATGATTGTTCTTTCCAGTGGAGTTCAAATATGCAAATTACTTCATTTGCATATTTATGAATATTAAAAGGTCTTATTTTGTTGCCAAAAACTTGAAAAAACAATAAATCACATCTCATTCTCTGAATGATGTTAAATGTTAAATGAGATTGATAACTGTGGCATTGATATTTCTACACCATAAAGAATCATAAATTAACGACAGCCATTTAGCATATTCATGAATATTCATTTTCAAATACTTCAAGACTGTATCTGTTTAGTTAAGAAAGTTCATTCTGTAAATTGTCTATAAATATCACTTTCATTGTTAAATAAATGTCATTAATACAAGATATATGTCATTGTACTTTCTTTCTAAGCTCGCACGTGTTCACTGGCTAACTTAATATCAAAACGTATTAATCATATAAAAACGCATGTTTGATCCCTATAGTGCATACCTATGCATATATTTAAACTAAAAAATGACAATTTATGTTTGTGGTGAGCTTCCCACGATTAAATTATTTCCCATCAATTATTTGCTTGCATCTACTAAGTCTGTCGACTGATCGTATCATCATCATATCCTTTCTTTTGTCCTTTGTCCTCATCTGAGGGTTGGACTTGTTTGACAAGTCTCCTTCTGTTAAAAGTTGCTAAATTACAGCAATTCTCTTTGGCTCCATGTTGCCAAAGAGAGGGTATTTTGAGAAATCAGAAAATTATTATCGGTTAAGATTCATTTTCTAACCAACGTTTACTGTATTTGGCCCCATTTCGATCAAACAAGTCTTTATTATTGACTACCCTGTTAAAAGTTGCAAAATTACAGCAATTCTCTTTGGCTCTATGTTGCCAATTCTAAAGGGTCACTGAAGAGGCTTGAAACCGCGTTATGGCCCATCCCCTTTCTCATTAATATGTTCACTGCTCTTAAAGGATCTCAGTTTTATTTTTATTGAATAGGCGAAACTGCGGTATGGCCCATCACCTTTCTCACAAATATACTCACTGCTCTTAAAAGATCTCAGTTTTATTTTTATTCTTAGACGACTTCTCCACTCTGGGCGATTCTAAGGATCGGCAGTATCCATTCTTTCTTTTAGTCGTCCAACAACACTTCATCCCATGATTTCCTTAGCTTGCCGGATCTATTCTGTGCTACTATATTTAAACTGCGTACTTGATAAATAAAGCCTTTAATGCGCTGTACATGTCCATACCATCTCATCTTGCTGGAGCGAAGCACTACATATATATCCTGAAGTCCAAGCTTTAAGAGTAGGGAGTCTGAGCTTTCTTCATCATTTGCCTTGAAATTACAGATCCAGCACATTGAACAGTCATTGCGCTGCAGGCGACAAAGTGTAGCCAGTCATTGCCCATGTTTCTGATGCATGTGTCAGTACATAAGTTGAATACACTTGACCTCTGGTCAAACGTGGCAGATTGCGATTGGTGTGGTGAGGGAGTAGTTGGCAAAACTTGCCGTGACTGCAGCCAGTTCACAACCTCCGCCAGCAGAAAGCATGTCTCTCAGATAACAGAACTCTGGTACAGCTTCAACTTTTTCTTTATCAACTAGAACTTCCTTCACTAGCCTTCCGTCTATGGGGCGCACCTTTCCTAGGCAGCCAGCACAGCTGAAATCAGGATCAGAGCGCAAGGGGCCTTTCATTCCACTGCATTTCTTGTGGGTCCAGGACAGGCATCCACCACAGAAGACTGCATTTCTTCCTACACCTGTTTGACAGACGCCACAGGGATTCTTTCCAGATTGGTTCAGACTGAGGATAGAGACCATTATCTTTGTCTTCCCCATGTTCACGTAAAGAACTTTCCTCTCAATCTCTGCTTTCCAAGTCTTACAGGTTGTTCTTCCATGGACTCGACAGTGTCATATCACAAGTCATCGGCATACAGCAGAACCCAAGGGCAGCCTGTGCAGAAGTCCCTGGATAAAGCCTATAGCACAATAATGAAGAGTAGCGGGCTAAGGACAAAGCCCTGATGAACAACTACTTTGACCCAAACTCCTCACTGTATCCACTGCCCTCTCTAACCCTGCTTCTCATGATCTTATACATGGACTGGACCAGACACACTAGTCATTCGTCTATTCTTAGTTTCGCATTGGCCACCAGGAATCGATCAATTGCTTTCAGATCAATGACGGCCATGTAAAGCAGCTTGTTAGTGCCCAAGTGCTTCTCTTGTATTTGATAAACACATCAATCAGTTAAATAAAAATTCATAATTTATAATTGCCAGCACGGCTCATTTCAAGCATACCAGAATGGGCGACAACATACTTGCAAGTTCTTAGCTAATTGCTTTCTCCAAATACACATGGTCACAGTAGTCTAACCCGGAGCATCAAAAACTTTTGAAGATTAGGCCTAGGAGGCGATCGTACCTCATATTAAGTCATATGCCAGAAAACATTCCAGGGTGTATGTTTTTTTTATTTATCGCCAAGATAGTCTCAACGATGAGACCAGGCAGAAAATAGTAACTGGTGTATAACGAAAAGTAATTGGTAACTGCAGACCTCCAAAATCATGGAACAACTTCATCAGATGTGATGAAAACAAAATGGAAATATTTGGCTTTCTTGTAGATAAATTTATTCTTGCGCAGAATTATGTACAGATCATAGTGACAAAAAGAAATGATGTTGTTTGCAATGTAGAAATTAAATTCTTCAAGACTTAGCTCCCACTTTTTCAAGGAAAGCACAATGGCATAGATCTTATATTAATGACATTTATTTTACAATGAAAGTGATATTTATAGACAATCTACACCATGAACATTTTACATTGTTCAGTGAATAAGATGTGATTTTTTTTTAAGTTTTAAGCAAAACAAAAACTTCATTTATATTCATATATATGCAAATGAGGTAATTTGCATATTTGAACTCTATTTGAAATAACAATAATTTAGCTTCATTTTGGTATCAATATTGTTGTTCTATTATGAACAGGACCAAAGATATGAGCAATTTACTGTATGAACTTTCTAAATCAAACTGATAGGTAAGAACTCACAAAGTCTTGAGATATTCTAAAATGAATATTCATGAACATATCAATTAGCTTTTGTCAGTTTATGATAATTTATGGTCTAGTAATATCAAAGACACAGTGATCCATTTCATTTAACATTTTACATCGTTCAGAAAATAAGATATATATTTTTTTCCTCAATTTTTAGCCAAAAAAGTAAGATCTCATTAATATTCATAAATATGCAAATAAGGTAATTTGCATATTGGAACTTTATTTGAAAGAACAATTATTTAGCTTCATTTTGGTATCAATATTGTTGTTCTATGATGAAAAGAACCTAAGATATGAGCAATTTACTAATGTACTCCTTTCACAACTGTCGGCCATTTTGTTTTTTGGCGGCCATCTTGAAAATGGCGGAATTTCAAGTGGCTAGGGATCAGAATTTAATGTGTGTCATGTAAAGAACATATGGTGAAAATTTCATGCTTGTATCATCAACTGAAGTATTTCCTCAAAATCTCTCACTAAGCCGCTCCACTATCCGTTTTGTGGGGCGTCATGATATCCAACAAGTGTTTGAAATATAACCATCCCTCTAAGCCAATAGTGCTTACATGTATGGATCCATTTTTCCTAGGCAGGCACTGACCTGAGTGATAAACCAGTAATCAGTCAATAGCATACAAGCTTTGCCTGGAGGCACAAACAGCCCATGTGTTTCTTTAGGTCCCAATGGGCAGGGGCCATCTAACTTTGTGTCTTGTTTTGTAGCACAAACATTGTCTTAAGGGTATTGCTCAATTAACAGTTAGATTCCTTGCTTTCTTTTTTAACATTTTCCTCAATTTCTTCACTTTATAGCGTTTAAGGTGTGAACTTCGATCACTTAATTTGAGATCAACCATGTAAAAACGACAAAACAAAAAGAGACATATTGACATTTGGGCTTGCTGTTTACCACTCTGATCGCCCTCTATGAATGCCAGCACAAGACTAATCACAATCATATCGATTTATACATTGAACTTGGCTTGTAGAAGTACAACTAGCGAAGATCATCCTGAGTTCAGTTTAACAGTCAACAATGTTTGAGTTCCATGGCGACAACACTTTCAGGGTAATACATGTTAACTGGTTTTGCTCAAGTACGAAACCCAACGAATATAGGAATCAAACACAGGACATTTTGTTTCCGGTCAGTTCATACAATCCACCACTAGGCTTCTGCGCTCTGTTCTAATTAATCTATTCACCATCGATTTATGCGGCATGCGCTCATATTGCCACGGTGGGTACTCGTGGCCCTTTCTGTATATATGCGTTTCGAAATAAACTGAAACCTTCATGACCAATTTCTTACACAAAATTAGTGTACAAGTATGAACTACAATATTTTGTTTTAAACACAGTATCCTCCTTTTTTCTAGTGTATTGTGCCTTATTAGCTCACATGAGCCGAAGGCTCACAGGTGAGGTTATAGGATAGGTAGGCATCCGGCGTCCGTCCGTCAGCGTCGTCGGCGTCCACAGTTTTCAAAGATCTTCTCCTCTGAAACCGCTTGGCCAATCAAAGCCAAATTTTATATGAAGTATCAATAGGAAGGGGGAATATAAGAAATCCAGGTCACATGACCAAGATGGCTGCCATGCCCATATATGGTGAAAACCCTTCAAAAATCTTCTTCTCCAGAACCGGTGGACCGATTTCAACGAAACTTGGCATGAAACATTAATGGCTCAAGCACTAAAATGTATATATAAATCATGACCCTGTGATGACCTTGACCTATTTTACGGCAAGGTCAACATAGGTTGCCAATGCATTTGAATGGGGAAAACTTTTAAAATGTCATTTAAAGTGAAAGTCTTGCAGGAAATGGGCAGTAGGACTGAATATTAATGATTCTGGAAAAAAATGGACCCCAGGGGCTCATATGCCCCCACCCCGGGGCAATATACATGTATATTTCCATAATATTCAAACGTCTTCTCCTCTGAAACCGCTTGGCCAATCCAAGCCAAATTTTATGTGAAGCATCAATAGGAAGGGGGAACCAATGTGTATATAAGAAATCCAGGTCACATAACCAAGATGGCCGCCATGCCCATATATGGTAAAAACCCTTAAAAAATCTTCTTCTCCAGAACCGGTGGACCGATTTCAACGAAACTTTGCATGAAGCATCAATGGCTCAAGCACTAAAATGTATATATAAATCATGACCCTGTGATGACCTTGACCTATTTTACGGCAAGGTCAACATGGGTTGCCTATGTATTTGAATGGGTAAACTGTTAAAATGTCATTTGAAGGGAAAAAACTTGTATGGACAGTATATTGATTATTCTGAAAAAAAAAATGGCCCAAGGGCTTCATCTGCCCCTATACTGGGACTATTTTCTATAACATTCGTATATACAGCAGATCTCAGGTGAGCGTTTACAGGACCATTGGTCCTCTGGTTGTATCCATGGTCATCCGGGTAGTGCTAATCGCCAATGCATTTGAATGGGGAAAACTTTTAAAATGTAATGTAAAGTGAAAATCTTGCAGGAAATGGGAAGTAGGACTGAATATTAATGCTTCTGAAAAAAATTGGACCCCAGGGGCTCATGTGCCCCCACCCAGGAGCAGTATACATGTATATTTCCATAATATTCAAACGTCTTCTCCTCTGAAACCACTTGGCCAATTAAAGCCAAATTTTATGTGAAGCATCTATAGAATGGGGTTATCAATGTGTATATAAATAATTTAAGTCACATGACAAAGATGGCGGCCATGCCCATATATGGTAAAAACCCATCAAAAATCTTCTTCTCTGAAACCAATAGACTGATTTCAAGCAAACTTGGCGTGAAGCATCCATGGCTAAAGTACTCTAATGTATATATAAATCATGACCCTGTGATGACCTTGACCAAGTTTATGGCAAGGTCAACATGGGTTGCCTATGCATTTGAATTTGGAAAACTGTTAAAATGTAATTTGAAGGGAAAAGCCAGCAGGAAATTGGCAAATGGACAGAATATTGATGATTCTGAAAAAAGAAAATGGCCCAAGGGCTTCATCTGCCCCTGTACTGGAGTTAGATACCATGATATTCAAACATGTTTATTGGTATATGCGGCAGATCTCAGGTGAGCGTTGACAGGACCATTGGTCCTCTGGTATATAATGAGGTTTTGACATTCGACATGCATGTACATGTTCCAAGCCATCCCATACTGTATGCATTCCGAAACCAGAGGACCATTGGTCCTGTAAACGCTCACCTGAGTTCTTACATATAAGACCCTAATAGCTGGCTATCAACTGTTCTGGGAGGACATTTGGTCAACCAAAGCCTCTGTGTAATGTTGGTTAAGCTGTTTCTCAGGATCCTGGGTTTGAACCCAGGCTTCTAGACTTTAAAAGAGGTTCTACCTCCATATGCCCTTAGATGTTGAGTGGGATATAAAACATGAATAAAATCAATTGACCAACTTTGATGAAACCACCTTAATTAACTCTTGGTGCCTCCCTTTATTTTAAGTGCAAAGTTAGACAACTCTTAAACTAATTAAAGCCTAGTCACAGTAAAAATTATATTGCTGAGCATTCAAAGATGGAAGTTCTGCTGTGGTTCTCTCTAGTTTATGGTTTGGTGTGGATTTTGGTTACCTTTAAGAAAAAGCCACTACATTTGACTCTGCTTATCACATGGGATTCTTTTAGACTTTGTTCCCATTGTGCCAGTTCTTGATCATTGCTTTAATACCTTCTACTTCTCTGTCCTGCCATACCCAACTTTGAAATCAACAGGTCAGAATCAACAAATGGTGATCATTTTAACAGTGTTATTCAAATAAGCCATATTAACTGCTGCAAAAGGAGTTTCAGTGAAAACAACTAGTTTTTTTTATCTAATATTTTTTATTCATTTAATTGCACTACACTGATTCCTAAAGTTCATCCATTAAAATCTATTTAACTTAGACCCTTATTACTAAAACACAAAAGTATTACATCAATAAGAGCTACTTAATTTAATGACAACATTATGAAAAGTGAATCAAAAAGATGAAGAAACTTAATCAATTATGAATCTTGGTTAATCTAGTATCTTAAAGTAGATGTAGAAGTAATGAGACTGTGTTTACAACATTAAGAGTCAGAAAACATGCCAAAACTGGACATATGCAAGAACATTTCTGTGGCTAAAATAGATACCTTGTAAAAATCATTGTAAAGGTACAGTTTAACACAATCTAAGAATTATACTAGGCCTAGACCACAACATCAAAAATAACTCAAGTAATGTCACATTATTACTGTTCATAAACTTGTTGCTAGGCATTAGCTTGTATGCAAAATCTAGCTTTTTCCAGTTCTACATTTTCATTTAAATCTATATACATATTTTCAAATAATAAAAACTTTTGACCATTACTTATGTACATTATAATCATTATCGAATCAAGCTCTGAGTTACAATACTTTTGTGGAGCAACATGAGAATATGTCCTAAACTAACAACCATCCGTCAATACATGTATACAGATTTTTCAAAATCAGAAATATCACTCCCACTCACTTTTCATCACAATGCAATATTACAATAATGTCTTGTAACAAGATATACTGAAAAGCATGTCTTCTTGCCAAACATTTATTACACATTTATATAAAACTATAAAGCACTTGTTACATCATTCATCACCGTATCAATACAATGAATCCTTAACAATGCAATGTAATTGCTTGTTTTAATTTACCTGAAATAAGCATTTTACTTTTTATTTCAAATTCTATTTAAAAAATCATATGTTATAGTCACAGTCTCTTTCATTCTTCATCTTATTTAAGAATACATGTTTTTCTTTTCAGTTTCATTACAAACAAATTATACATAATCACCATTACAACTGTATTTCACCATAGTCTAACAAATATTTTAAATGTGTTATTCATAATACATAACTTTTGAATCTCATTGCTCCCTAACTATAATGATAAAACAATTATTTTGTCCTTTTTGTTGGAGTTGAGTTTTAACAGCCCTGACAAAATCTTTCCAGTTATGCCAAAAATAAGACCAACTGCTTGAAGAGTACTAGACTAATACTTTTGTGATTAAAGCTTCTTTTGCAAAGATATAACACCACAGCATGAGGGCTCTCACTCAAGATTAATGGTCTAACACTAGGCCGCCATACTCACTATTTAAGGAGCTAATTCAAAATAAATTATTGCTGATACAGTACATCAAACATTCCACTGAGAAATAATTGTAAGAACCCATAGTGAAACAATACCTGACATGAATATAAATGGATGTACATGTATTGTTACAACTACAAAAAAATACAATTAGGCCCACACACACATATATATAAAAAAAGAAAAATAAAAAATTGAAAAAAAAAAAAATATGGTGGCAACCCCAAGTTTTGCTAAACCACCGAATTTAATACTTAGTGGGGTTACGCCTTTGCCGTTTTTCTCTTGATTTTCTTTTTCATATACCAAGGACAAGGTTTCTCTACTCTGTAATGATACAACAGTTGGAAAGTTTTAAAGACACCTTTAGTAGCTAATCTTAGTCAATAACAATATTTAGTCATCACATATTCAGCTTTTCATCTTTTGGGGGTTGTGAAGTTGCCATTATATGTAAGAAACATTATTATTTGTCTCAAAAGGGGTTACACTGGTTGTTCTGTACTTTATTCATGTTCTGCACCACCTTTCCATTATTTATTTGTCTATGGCACAATATATTATTTTATGATCAGACCAATAAGCCTCGATCACATCGCAAAACCCTTCAGAATTTGAAAATATCAAATCTAGCACTGATCCAGAGTCTGTTGTACATTGTTTAATATGCTGCATACACCCAAATAATTTCTCCATAAAATCCACAAACCCTGTACTGGCACCATCTATCTGTGTGTTGAAGTCACCTAATATGACTAACTTAGCATTCAGATCAATAACCGGCCTAAGATGACAGTGGATATCCTTTCTAAAATCAGTCTGTGAACTTTTTGGGTATTTGTACAACACAACAACTTGAACATAACCTTGTTGATTGCTGAATGTGCCAGTGAATATGAACTCAAATGACTTGCATTGCATTTTCACGACATTCTGAATCTGCAAGTACTCCTTTACATACAATGCAAGTCCATGATATGGCCTGTTGCGAGTCTCTTTTACTGTGTCATCAAGCCTAATAAGTCTGAACCGTTTGAGGGCAAAATGTATGTTTTCATCCCTACTACATAATCTTGTTTCAGCAAATCCAATGACATCTGCTGCCAACACATTTGGTTCAAATTCAACATCCTTAAAATGTTTATGCAAGGATCTAGCATTGTTGAATGCAATTTTGGTTTTGCCAGCACCAATTTTATACAGAGGAACATAACAGAGCTCTAATGCAGCTTCTCTGCGTAGCCTTTCCATCTCTATATTCACATCATTATCAACATCCAGAGTATTTTCATTCATATTCAATATATATAAGTCCTCAAGCTTTTTCACTCTACTGAATGCAACATAGTGCATATGTGGCATTTTATACTTTCTATCTTTCTGGGATAAATCAACAACTACCTTGTCTACTGTAGCTCCTTCTGCTTTGTAGACTGTTTTACCTGAAGCTGGTGTCAGCGGAAATTGGCTTCTCTGAAATGTTTTGTAGTTCACTATAAATGTTCGTTGTGTTTCAAATACAGGTGTCCAGTCTGAATGAATGCTAGAGTTGTAAAATTTCCTGTTTTTTTCACGTGTTGCCCTACCAACTCGAGGGTCATCAAACAAAACCCAAACAATGCTAGGTCTATTTGTTCCTTCCATCCACCTGAAGTCAACATGTTTCACAACACCCGTAGCACCATTAGTTAAACCGTCTTCTACATCTACATTAGCTGTATGAACAACAATCATTCCAACAACTACTGTCAATGACTTCTTCAATTGTCCTGTTTTCCCATAGTCGTTTGGAAGCCCATCAATCAGGGACTGTTGCCTTTTAGCAGGAATGTTTGATGAGACAACAATGTCATGGCATGGTATTGTAAATTTTTCTCCAGGCAACTGACTCAAAATAGTGTCATTGTGTTGGTCTACATAAGAATTCTCCGCAAATAAATGAAGGGCGTCCTTTGGATAGTCACCGGTTTCATGGTCAACAACACGTGCCTGCAGCTTTTGTTTGTCGTCCTCTGTCATTTCATTCAACCGAAGTCGGTTTAATAGTTGTGCAAATGCAAGGTCATCTTTCTGCCTCATGATATCAACCAATTCATACATTTTGAAGAGTTCTTTCCACAAGTTTTGTCCCAGTGAAGATGCTCCCACTTTCAAATCAAGACTTATCAAATAATCACCTACTGGCTTTAGCTGGTACAGATCACCCACAGCAATAACACTTAAACCACCAAAAACTTCTTTTGTTCCCATGAGCTGCTGTAAGCGAATGTTGATAAAATTTAATGTCATGTTCCCTACCATTGATATTTCATCAATAATGACAAGTTTCAGATGTCTATACTTAATTCTGAACGTGTTTAATTCATCAGCTGAAAGATGATTTGTGCCCTTTTGATACATTTTCCTGTGGAAAGCAGAGGAAATGGTTTGACCACTTATATTGAATGCAGCAAAGCCCATGTAAGCACACAGTAAAATTCTTTTATCATCTGGATTTTCTCCATCTTTCAAATTCCACAGTCTGTACAGACTTTGATAAAGTGCTCGAATGACAACTGATTTACCAACACCTGCACCTCCTGTTAAAAAAGCATAGACTGGTTCATCTTTGGATTTTATCCAGTGAACAATATGGTTAAAGAATTCTCTTTGTCTCAAATTAAGACTTCTGAGTAGTTGTAAATATTCATCATCTGGTAATAAGATACCACTTGTTTCTACTGGTGGCACTGAGCAAGTTGATTGTAATTCTATTCCTATGTCATAGTGCCTCTGCTCTACAACTCTGCTTGGGTTAAAGCAAACAAACGTTTCTGATTCTGCTGGCCCTTCTTCTTCTGTTTCTCTATTTTCTTGCTCTGCATTTGGTGCAATTTGATCATAGTCCCTTTCCTCATTTTCCATCATTTGTGTTGCAATCTCAAGCTCTTCAGCATGATGCTCATACTCATTTTTTTTGGACACGAGTGATGTCTGCACGGAGTTATACCGAGCTTCATATGTTCCAAAAGAACCTATTAAATCCTTCTGTTCATTTCGCCAAGGTACAAAAAGCATGAGCTGCTCTCTAAAGTAATTTTCTGGGTCTCTTTTTCTGTTGTATTTTACATACCTTATTATTCTTGGTACTTTTCTTTTCTTGTACTTTGTTCCATTTTTTGCTTCAAACAACAGGTCTGAACTTTGAATGTTATCATCAAAGATGTCATCACTTTCATCACCAGACGTATTGACAAAACTGTCATCATCATTAGTGTCATCAACTTTCTCTGAAAACTTATTTCCTTTTGGATAAGTAATGTCAACCTTAGAGACATAATCAGCTAAACATAATTTCCCAAGCTGCCTGGGTCTTTTAGAATACCTCTGTATTACATTTTCAGATTCTACATCTGTGGATTCAGCTGGAAGTTCATCAAGAGCAGCTTTTGGCTTCAACAGAAAGATTCTTTCCTCTGGTATAGATGTGTTGATGAAAACAATATCCCTGGTACATTTTGTCAAAGGAATTTGCAGATCAAGATAAACAGCTTCTTGAGCACTGACTTCAACACAGTTAGAAAATACATTCCCAATATGCCTGACTTGCTTCTTTAGGTCAAGATTTCCTCTTCTAGCCTCTTTTGCTGCTGCGTCAAGTTGTGCACTCATACCTCTCTGTGATTTACTTATATAACCAACTATATATGAAGCACATCCATATGGCTCAAGAACAATCTGAATGTCAAGATTGGCCTTCCAGGCAAGAAGTATGTTTTCATTAAATGGATTTATTCTCATTTCCTTCACTTTTCGCTTTAAGAAAACCTTTGGTGCTTTCAATGAGCTTCTTATGCAGCAAATATAATCTTCGAAGTCCATTCTAGCAATTTTTTCTAGAAACTCATCAAATGGTATATCTTCATTTTCTTTACACTCATTCATTGATTTTTGGAGCTCTACATTCTTTTTCTTGTACTTGTCAATGTTTTCCTCAAGAGGATACAGCAACATAGTTTTCGGCAATGGTGGCAATGGAAATCCAAACCTACATATTGGTTTCCCTTTTTTTCTGCAGGTTCTAGAATGTTTGTGACTTTGAAGGTTAACAAGATTTGCTGTTTTCTCATTATCACTACTGCAGGTAAGATATTGATCAACAAATTCAATTATTTCCTCTTCTGACTTTGTTTCTAGAGTTGGAGCATTTTCTACCCAAACAAGCATGTGAATATGAGGGGAGCCACGTTGCTGAAACTCAACTCTATAAAAATAGTCAAGTACCTTTCCAATTGGTTCAGAACTGCTTTTTAGAATTGTATTGAGGAACTCTTGAACCCTATGATCAAAGTACCTTGAACATGTAACTTGGTCTTTCTGAACTAGCTTTGTTTTCTCTTGCCAAGTAAGCCTTTCTAATTCTGTTTCAGAATATTCAATACCATCATTCAATTTTGCTAACATTTTCAATAGATCTGTCCATCTAGTATCGGCAGCTGACAATGACATAAACCAAGTAGGCAAAGAAAGTTGCCTAATCATTGCAAAAATGTCTTTCTTGCGCATTTCTAAATAGGCAGGAGAATTTCTCAGTTGGCGAAAGATATAATAGCCTTCATCAAGGTTTACAAGTTTGTCCAAATAATTTGAATCTCTAGCTTCAGCTGCAGTTATTTTTTGACCTCGCTTTTTACATCTTCTAACAGCCAAGTTGACTTTATCACTGATTTGTTTCATCTGTAGCTTTTTGTGTTTAAAAAATATATTTGGAACTGACTGTGCAGCTCTTCTGTCAACACTTCTCAATTCCCATTTAACAATGTCACTATAATGAACTGGAACAACTCGCTCTTCCTTGCTAGGTGGTGTTTGTCCACAGAAAATGGATGGGAAGCACAAATACTCTGCATCTTTATCATTATATAGACTCAAAGGATGTTGTCCTTCACCTGGTGCAAAAGTGTAAACTTTGTCACACTTATTGTCAATATCTGCATCATCCACTAATGTATCTATATTGCCAACATGGTCATTAGCATCTATTTCACTGTAATGATCAGAATCATAATCAGCTTGTGCATTAGTGTCCTTTTTACTTGTGATTTGTTCCTGCTTTTCATTATCCATGCTATGTTTGTCATTAGTTTGTTCTCTTGAAACTCCTAAAAACTCTCTGACTGTTTCCTCTGCACTTTCAGTAACTTTATCCAGTCATCATCAATTACTATGCCAGAGTTCTTGTACAGTTTGCTGTTGTTCATAAGCCAATGTAGAGCACTTAAAACTCTTAATGGTCTAACATTTTCTTTAAAGTCAACCGTTTTATAGGAAAGTTTCTTTTTCAACTGAATAGCAACTGTAAAATTTTCATCCATTGGCCTTGGAAGACAGTTGATAGTAGGCTGAATATCAACAGGCACATTGATAACATTTCCTTTTAAGGAGTACTGGCCACCACGTGGAAGTTCCCTAATCTGCATAAATGGAATGCGAAGTGCTATTAATCTTTCTTCCAGCTGATGCAAATTTAGTTCTACAGGTTTGTTTGGCCATTTGAAGCCATTACCTACTGATAATTTTGGACATTTCCTTTCTCGTAATGCACTCAAGCAAGTATGACAAACCCATTCTTCATTATTTACAGACATGTAATCTGTGCAATACAGCCTTTTACTTTCTTCTGGAATATGAGTGTTCTTTAACATTGAAACACTTTTTCTAAACCATGTTTGATGACAACATGTACAAATGTATATGGGGCCAATAGATATATCTAAATGAAACTGTTTGATAGTTTCTTCAGTAGTTTTAAATGCCTTCTGGTGAGTTTTATGAGGCAAGGTTTCTGTATCATGTTTGAATCTTTTGCACGAAACATTCATTGTAGAAATTTCATTACATTTTCTCTTCTCTTGTCTTATCTGTTGTTTCTTGATTCTTTCACATTCCAGAACAATCAGATTTTTCCTTGCATTTTGTTTAGATACATTCTGGTACACTTTCTCTCGTTCCAGAAAAGCAGGATTTTGTCTTGCTGACTGTTTTGATTTCTTCTGATATGCAACTTCTTTCATTCTAAAAGCAGAATCTTTTCTTGCTTGCTGCTTTGATTCCATTTCTTTCCTTTTAAAGGCAGGGTTTTTCCTTGCATGCTGCTTTGATTCCTTTTGATATCTAACCTCTGTATCCTTAAAAACAGGATCTTTTCTTGCATGCTGCTTTGATTCCTTTTGATACCTTATTTCTGTATCCTTAAAAACAGGATCTTTTCTTGCTTGCTGCTTTGATTCCATTTCTTTCCTTTTAAAGGCAGGGTTTTTCCTTGCATGCTGCTTTGATTTCTTTTGATACCTTATCTCTGTATCCTTAAAAACAGGATCTTTTCTAGCTTGCTGCTTTGATTCCATTTCTTTCCTTTTAAAGGCAGGGTTTTTCCTTGCATGCTGCTTTGATTTCTTTTGATACCTAATCTCTGTATCCTTAAAAACAGGATCTTTTCTTGCTTGCTGCTTTGATTCCATTTCTTTCCTTTTAAAGGCAGGGTTTTTCCTTGCATGCTGCTTTGATTTCTTTTGACACCTAATCTCTGTATCCTTAAAAACAGGGTCTTTTCTTGCACGCTGTTTTGATTCCATTTGATACCTCATTTCTGTATCCTTAAAAACAGGATCTTTTCTTGCACGCTGTTTTGATTCCATTTCTTTCCTTTTATAGGCTGAATTTTTTCTAGCCAATTGTTTAAAAGTTCTATAATATTCAGTGCGATTACGCTGCTTTCTTTTTTTCAGTAAAGATTCTTTCTTTGATTCAGAGTTGAGTCTACAACTGCCATTTCTTTGTGTTTTCAGAGCCTGTCGAAATCTCTGATCTTTGAAATAGCCTTCCATACGACTTGTCATTTGATCTTCGTACGTCTGTCCTTCTTGACATTTCTTAATATGGACTGGCAGGAAGTCAAACTGCAAATTAGTATCAGTTTCTAGTTTCATGCTGTCATAAAAGGCATATATATATGTAACTAGGTCGTCCAGGTTTGAGAAAGTTATTAAACAGGAAGCACCATCACTTGATGAAAGTCCATTTTGCCCATGGGAATGAGAATCAAAAAAGACATACAACCCATTCTGTTTAAAAACTGCAGAACATATTGCACCAACAGTTAATAGGCCACATGATACAGAGGAAAATGCCGACTGCAAAGTAGAGTGAAGTGTTGGTAAGCCATGATCTTCAGTATCAAGAAGAACACCACTTTCAACTTGAAACTTTTCTTAAGCAAATTTTCCTATATCTACTTCAAAATCATCTGGGATTTCTTCTAAGCTCAAAAGCTGGTTAATGAACTTTCCATCTGTTTTCAACTTGCTTATTACAGTTTGATACAGAGAATCCCCTTCACAAAGTACTTTATCTATCATTGAGCTATTATCTACACTATGACCAAGTGCGTATGACAACATACATAACGCATTACATGTACACTGATATCCTCTTGAATGCTCTGAAAATCTCACATCATTTTGATGAAAACTTCCAAATACCAAATCAGTGGCATTCCACAATGGTTCAGGTAATCTTGCTGCTTGATAACTAACTATATCATTGTCTAAACAGGGCTCACTGCATGAATCATTGTTAAAATGATACTGTGTGCTAACATTTTCATCATGCTGAGCAAGTTGTTGAAGCATTGTATTTTGAGGACAAGAAATCATACTATCTTTTTCACATGATTCTTCAATGACTATTGACTGATGGTCAGCATAAACTTGAGGAAAAGTATCTAGAAACACTGTATCAAAATCTGTCTGTACATTTGAGCTAATATTTGCTATAAGTGAGTTGAGCTCAATAATTGCCTGTTTGAATTGACAGATATTTGCTTGTTTGCAGGTCCTTGCATGTATTTGCTTGTCTTTGCCATTTATTTGTTTGCCTTTGTCATGTGCCACCAAGTTGAATGGACTTCCTGCCACCACGTTGGATGGACTTCCTGCCACCACGTTGGGTGGGCTTCCTGCCACCACGTTGGGTGGGCTTAATGTCACATCATCGTCACAATCTGTTCCTTGTCTCTCCCTATCCATAACTGTTCCATCTCCATCATCTACCTTCGTCCACTGCTTCCCCCTTTCTGTCTCTGCTTTTCGTCTGCCATCTGCTCTCAATCTCTCTCTCCATTCCTTCCTTTTTGTCTCTGACCACTTCCAACCCTTTCGTCTAGGCATGATTAATCAACTGAAAATATAAAGAAAAGGTAATGTGTAGAATCGTTAAATATTTAGCCTATATAAATCTTCAAAATAGAACCTAGAAATATTATACCATCATAGCAAAGTTTAAAAAAAAATGTAGCCAGTTAGTGGAGCTGCTCAGACTCATCTGTCACTTTGCTGTTTTCATAGCATAGTAGTTTTTCTAGTGCTGAAGGAGATCTACACTAAATTTACTTTAAACACAAACAAAGAAGCAGATCAGCTGCTCTAGTCTACTCGACAGACTGATAAGCCTCTTCATTTTCAACAGCTAAAATAGTATGATCTTTCTAGTTTCTAAATTTCAGATTGCCCCTTTTTACAAAAAAATTATTAAAACTTATCTGTCACTTCATCTGTTCTTGACCTCCCTTTTATTTTCTATTTTCAGCCAGTTCTTGCTCCTAGGCATGAAAGCACCTGAAAATAGAATGGAAATACAATGTAATGTCTAAAATACAATAATGGGCCAGGCAGCATACAGGGTAACATTTCTCTGATAAATATAAATCTTATATCCATTTGAACATTTGTTGCGAGCTACCACCTTTCCCACCTCGGTTTTTGGGGTGGGTTTTTAAATCTGATTGCGCCTTTTCCTGATCATAGCCTATTTGTACCTTTTTAGATATATGACTTTGTAACAATTTTCCCTATTTTATGAATACTTCATGTCAAGTTTCAAGATAATAGGACTTCGGATACTGGAGATTTTTAAGGCATATGACAGCCATCTGGGTCAGGTGGTTTTAAAAATGTTGTTGATAAAGATCAAAGGAAGCTACATGTATACGATTTTGGCTTTGATAGGCCAAGCGGTTTCAGACAAAAATATGTTGATATAATATGGTCGTTTATAGCCCCAGGATAAGGGCAGACAACCCATCGGGTCAATCTTTTCCTTGAAATAAATTTTCAGTCCATTTGAGAATTTCTACCATATATGGGCAAGGCAGCCATCTTGGTTATGTGACCTGGATTATCTATATACACATTGATTCCTCCTTCCTATTATGGATGCTTCATGTAAAATTTGGCTTTAATTGGTCAAGCAATTTCATAAACTGATGTTTGAATATTATGGTAATATACATATAAATTGCCCCGGGTAGGGGCAAATGAGCCCCTGGGATCCAATTGTTTTCAGAATCATTAATATTCAGTCATACTGCTCATTTCCTGCAGGATTTCCCTTTAAATGACATTTTAACAGTAATCTCTTTTCAAACGCATAGGCCACCTTTGTTTACCTTCCAGTAAAATAGGTCAAGGTCATCATAGGGTCATGATTTATATATACATTGTAGTATTTGAGTCATCAATGCTTCATTCAAAGTTTCCTTCAAATCGGTCCACCAGTTCAGGGGGAGAAGATTTTTAATAGTTTTTACCACATATGGGCATGGCAGCCATCTTGGTCATGTGACCTCAAGTATTTACATATACACTATTTCCCCTTTCCTACAGATGATTCTTTAAAATTTGGCTTTAATTGGCCAAGCGGTTTCAGAGAGGAAGATGTTTGAATATTATGGTAATATTCATGTATATTGCCCCGATGTGGGGGAGAGATGAGGCCCTGGGGCCCAATTTTTTTTTTTCAAAATCATTAAAATTCAGTCCTACTGCTCATTTTTTGCAAGTTTTTCCTTTAAATGACAATTTAACAATTTTACCCATTAAAATGCATACGCTACCTATGTTGACCTTGCCGTAAAACAGGTCAAGGTCATCACAAGGTCATGATTTACATATACGTTGTAGTACTTAAGTCATTGATGCTTCATGCCAAGTTTCATTGAAATCGGTCCAGTGGTTCCGGAGAAGAGAGTTTTTGAAGGGTTTTTACCATATATGGGCATGGCGGCCATCTTGGTCATGTGACCTGGATTATTTATATACACATTGGTTCCCCCTTCCTGTAGATGCTTCATGTAAAATTTGGCTTTGATTGGCCAAGCGGTTTCAGAGAAGAAGATGTTTGAATATTATGATAATATACATGTATATTGCCCCTGGGTGGGGACGGATGAGCCCCTGGTGCCCAATTTTTTTCAGAATCATTAATATTCTGTCCTACTGCTCATTTTCTGCAAGATTTTTCCTTTAAATGACAATTTAACAATTTTTCCCATTCAAATGCAAAGGCGACCTATGTTGACCTTGCCGTAAAATAGGTCAAGGTCACCGCAAGGTCATGATTTATATACACATTGTAGTACTTGAGTCATTGATGCTTCATGCCAAGTTTGGTTGAAATCGGTCCAGTGGTTCCGGAGAAGAAGATTTTTGAAGGGTTTTTACCATATATGGGCATGGCGGCCATCATGGTCATGTGACCTGGATTATTTATATACACATTGGTTCCCCCTTCCCGTAGATGCTTCATGTAAAATTTGGCTTTGATTGGCCAAGCGGTTTCAGAGAAGAAGATGTTTGAATATTATGATAATATACATGTATATTGCCCCGGGGTGGGGGCGGATGAGCCCCTGGTGCCCAATTTTTTTTCAGAATCATTAATATTCAGTCCTACTGCTCATTTTCTGCAAGATTTTTCCTTTAAATGACAATTTAACAATTTTTCCCATTCAAATGCAAAGGCGACCTATGTTGACCTTGCCGTAAAATAGGTCAAGGTCACCGCAAGGTCATGATTTATATACACATTGTAGTACTTGAGTCATCGATGCTTCATGCCAAGTTTGGTTGAAATCGGTCCAGTGGTTCCGGAGAAGAAGATTTTTGAAGGGTTTTTACCATATATGGGCATGGCGGCCATCTTGGTCATGTGACCTGGATTATTTATATACACATTGGTTCCCCCTTCCCATAGATGCTTCATATAAAATTTGGCTTTGATTGGCCAAGCTGTTTCAGAGAAGAAGATCTTTGAAAATGGTGGACGGACGACGGACGGACGACGGAGCATGGGTATACTATAAGCTCACCTTGTGAGCCTGACGGCTCAGGTGAGCTAATAAACTGAAAACTTCATGACCCATTTCTTACACAAAATTAGTGTACAAGTATGAACTACAATATTTTGTTTTAAACACAGTATCCTCCTTTTTTAGCTCGACTGCACGAAGTGCATAGAGCTATTGCAGTCACCTCGGTCGTCCACGTTCCCGTTCCCGTTCCCGTGCTTGTTCCCGTGCTGGTCACACTTGTGTTAAAGTTTTCTAGCCATATCTTGACAACCACTCATCAGAAAGCATTCATACTTGGACCATAGATACCCTGTAGGGTTAGCTTTCATTCCATGGCATCGGGCCCCTGGGTCCAGGCCAGGGGGTGGGGCTGGAGGTTAAAATCTAGAACACCTTCAAAAATGGCAATTCTTGTGTTAAAGTTTTCTAGAAGTCCATATCTTGACAACCACTCATCAGAAAGCATTGATACTTGGGCCATTGGCACCCTGTAGGGTCGACTATCATTCCATGGCATCAGATCCCTGGGTCCATGCCAGGGGTTGGGGCTAGAGGTTAAAATCTAGAACACCATTAATAATAATGGCTTTTCTGTGATATAGTATTCTAGAAGTCTATATCTTGAAAACTTTTTATCAGAGGGCTTTCATGCTCGGACCATAGGTACCCTGTAGGGTTGAGTTTCATTTCATGGCATTGGATCTCTGGGTCCATGCCTGGGGGGTGGGGTTGGAGGTTAAAAACTAGAACACTGTAAAAAATAGATGTACTGCTGTGTAACTTTTACAAGGAGTCCATATCTTGACAACAACTTATCATAAAGCATTCATACTTCATACACTTTAGGTTCCATGACATCAGACCTCTGGGTCGGAGTCAGGGGGGGGGGCGGGGCTAGAGGTCAAAATCTAGAACTCCCCGAATTTTTTTTTCTTTTTATTTCTTAATAGAAACAACTTAGGAAGATGGTTGGTCATTCATCTTTTGACTTTGTGACACTGACTTGTGTGTCATGACGGTAAGAGTCGGTTGACCTACTTTCCATGGTTCAGTGATTTTGCCTTATATCTTGACACTCAATTAGTATATTTTCTTACTTCTTTCAGATTATGAGTGAGTACGACCAGGCCTTTAACCCCAATATACTTATAGGTCACTGTGACCTAATTTCAGGATTCAGTGATTTTGCCTTATATCTTGACACTCAATTAGTATATTTTCATACTTTTTTTCAGATTATGAGTGAGTATGACCAGACCTTTGACCCCAATATACTTATAGGTCACTGTGACCTAATTTCACGGTTCAGTGATTTTGCCTTATATCTCGGTACTGAAATGGTTTATGAACAAACTTCTTTCAAAGTATGTTTGCGTATGACAAGACCTTTGACCCTGAAGTAGTCCTAGGTCACTGTGACCTAATTTCACAGTTCAGTGATTTTGCCTTATATCTTGACACTCAATCAGTATATTTTCATACTTTTTTCAGATTATGAGTGAGTATGACCAGACCTTTGATCCCAATATACTTATAGGTCACTGTGACCTAATTTTACGGTTCAGCGACTTTGCCTTATATCTCAGCACTCAAGTGGTTTATGAACAAACTTCTTTCACACTATGTTTGCGTATGACAAGACCTTTGACCCTAAAGTAGTCCTAGGTCAATATGACCTAATTTCACGGTTCAGTGATTTTCCTTTATATCTCGGCACTCAATTGGTATATGGACATACTTATTTCACGATATGTATGAGTATGACAAGACCTTTGACCGTAAAGTATTCCTGGGTCACTGTGACCTAATTTCATGGTTCAGTGATTTTGCCTTCTATCTCGACACTCAGTTGGTATTTTTTCATACTTCTTTCTGATTATGAATGAGTATGACCAGACCTTTAACCCAAACATACTTATAGGTCACTATGACCTAATTTCATGGTTCAGTGATTTTGCTTTATATCTCAACACTGAATGGGTATATGATCATATTTCTTTCACATTATGAGTAAGTATGACTAGACCTTTGAGCCTGAAATACTTATAGGTCAGTGTGACCTTACTTCACGGTTCAGTGATTTTGCCTTGTGTCTTGGCACTCAGTTGGTATATGAACACACTTCTTTCACAATATGAGTGAGACTTCTAAATCTTAGGTAGTTATAGTTAACTTTCATGGTTCAGTGAATTTGCCTTATTGCATCAAGGCAAAAAGATGTATGAGCATAATGCTTTGGGTTACCGGTCGGGTTTGGCCTTATGTTTGACAAAGGTCAGAAGCAGTCGAGCACGCTGTCCTGCGACAACTCTTATTCTAGTGTATTGTGCCTTATATATAATGAGGTTTTGACATTTGACATGCATGTACGTGTTCCAAGCCATCCGCATATATACAGTAAGGGCCAGGAGTATGCACCGTGGCAATATGAGGCCAAATGTCGTTTCAACTAAATTGATTTCAACGAAACGGCGTCCACTTGACGTAATCGAAAATTCACTGATGCTTTTAGCAGTGTCATTACCACAGGCCATTAAATGTCTAAAAAAGAGTTGAATCTGATTGCTTCATCATGTTGAATCCAAAGACTTGTATAAATCTGTGGGTTGGGATTGCAGTGGCATAGTTGTAGTGCATCTCGAATCGAGAGGTCATGAGTTTGATCCGCACTGGAGACATGGTGTTGTGTCCTTGAGTAAGGCACATTGACTACCCACAGTACTACTTAATACCCAGGAAAAGGTAGCTCCGTCCAGACATGACTGAAAAATTGGTGACTGTGACGTTCAGCCTCAATACACAGACAAATTTGTGGGCAATCATCCCATGAAAATTGCTTACGCCGCTATAAGCTTTTGTTCTGTTAGTTAAGCTAGATAATAGGATCTAATATTATTGAGTAAGTTTGATTAATCTGAAAAAGAAGCATGAAAATAAACACAAAGTTTATACACAAAAAACAAGTTGATAAATTTAGACATGGTTTATTCAATTATCACAAACAAAATACTAATCATATCTCTAAAGCTTAAAACTTAACACAAGAAACAATATGTACACACTTCTACCATTTACATAAAATAAAAATAACAACTTTGGCTCTTTCTTGGGGGCAGCTCACTTCTACTATCTTGAATTGCTTTGGCTAACCTGGGGATCAACCCTACAGTCGGACTACTAAACTATGAATGCCGTTCAGCATCAGTGAATCGATTCCTCTTTTAGGCTGTAGCAAGCATGAAACGGTGCATGAAAAGTGGTCTTTCCAAGCATAATAGCGATGCATGTCATGGTATTGTCTGAGTATGAACAGATGTGAATAGGTCATCTAGACTTTGATTGTTAATGCTTGCTTGCCTTTTATATATAAGCTCGACTCCGAATTGCGGTATCAGACATGGTACTGAATTGTTGAACTGAAAGAATTGCATGTGACCTGAAGATTGCTACTGCGTAGGTAAATCCCATACTCAGGTTAGCCTGACTTTTGCATACTTGCTTGATAAAGCATGATATTTTGGGGTAAAAAGGCCATGCTGGCAGATAATAGGAGAAAACCACCCCAAAGACTGAATCAGAGTTTCCTTGAATTTCATATCTGTAAATTAATAATAAGCAAACTAAAGATATCTCATCCTATAATTGTGAAAGAAGACTAGCTAATGGTGGTGTTGGGGATGGCAGGCGGGATAGCTTAACAGACATGTTCATTAAACTGATCCAGTTTGAACACTGAACCAAGAACTGCTTATCAGTAACCTTGTACCATCTAGACAGTTATACATAGTGACATAAGAGAATTCTTTGATGTTGACTCAGCATTGCATTGGCCAGACAATTGTTTATAGTTACATAACAGAAACTGTTTGATTTAGAATCTGAATTGCATAACACCACTAAGAGGCTATCCAACTTCATGCAGGTGTGTGATGCAGGTGTTGTCACCAAATTATCAATGTTAAACAGTCTGATCATGATTCCTGTTGAGCATTAAAGACCTTGATAGATATTATATCAAACCATAAACCATATCTAAAACATGAACATGAGCAAAGAAAAACAAAAATTGTGTATAAACTGTAAATAAAATTATTCTCATTTTATACACAAAAAACAAGTTGATAAATTTAGACATGGTTTATTCAATTATCACAAACAAAATACTAATCATATCTCTAAAGCTTAAAACTTAACACAAGAAACAATATGTACACACTTCTACCATTTACATAAAATAAAAATAACAACTTTGGCTCTTTCTTGGGGGCAGCTCACTTCTACTATCTTGAATTGCTTTGGCTAACCTGGGGATCAACCCTACAGTCGGACTACTAAACTATGAATGCCGTTCAGCATCAGTGAATCGATTCCTCTTTTAGGCTGTAGCAAGCATGAAACGGTGCATGAAAAGTGGTCTTTCCAAGCATAATAGCGATGCATGTCATGGTATTGTCTGAGTATGAACAGATGTGAATAGGTCATCTAGACTTTGATTGTTAATGCTTGCTTGCCTTTTATATATAAGCTCGACTCCGAATTGCGGTATCAGACATGGTACTGAATTGTTGAACTGAAAGAATTGCATGTGACCTGAAGATTGCTACTGCGTAGGTAAATCCCATACTCAGGTTAGCCTGACTTTTGCATACTTGCTTGATAAAGCATGATATTTTGGGGTAAAAAGGCCAAACGAATTTGCGGTAGCAAGTGAGGCCCCCAAAATATTAGAGCCATGATTGCAATACTGATGAGTAACGTAAATGTAACGTAAATGTAAATAAAGCACGCAAAATTTAATAAATTCCAGACCAGCTACTCATTATGCCCCAATTGTACAAAATTGAAAGAAAACAATGAAAGCAAAACTTGGTCTCCGTTGTGACTCATTATAAGGCAGAAAAGCCTGGGCTAAAACCATATATAAAAAACTCCTTTTATTTTTTGGAGAAAAATTCATGGAAACCTTGGCCTTACTGCCAGTAATGAGAAACAAATTATTCTTTCCATGTACAGATATTACCAACACAATGAAGAAGGATATCATTGACAATCAAATCCCTGTAAATATAAGTTTGCAATGAAGCTCTGAAAAATTGCTCATTTGTTTGTTTGTTTGAGCTTTATCCCAGTCAACTATTTTAGTCATGTCAGGATGGAGCCAACTGTAATTGCTATTCAGATGAGACATGAGAACAAGTTGTTAAACACATCCCAAGTCCTTACTCACTGTAAGGTTGATGGCTATCTAATAAAGGCATGTTTAAAGACATGATCTGAAGCATAACCATAGGGTCCTCTGTTCGATCCCATCATAAGTTGTTGATCATGCTTGTGTAGACTCCTCGGCGTATAATTTTATAACCATGCCAGTGAAATAGAATAACTAGGTCAATCAATCTATAACATGCAAACATTACAAACATATAAATCAAAGGTATGAAATTCATACATAACTACGTTTGATCAGATGAAATATGAATGCAGGTTCTTGCATCCTTATAAGCACACTATGACGCTATCCTGATAGGGCTTAATATTATCCCAGTCTAAAATGTCAACATTTAGTCATGTAAAGACAGAGCCATTGTTCATGGGTGTATCTTGCTCATGGATACAACCCAGCACCAGTAGTAGAAAATCCTGGTACAGCTATTGTAACGTCTATGTATAATGTAGAGCAGTAGGTTGTCATGGTCAAACAAAATACTTACTTACTTACTACATCCCAAAAATATCATGACATTAAATTTAAGTATTTTTCTTTCCCTGGTAAGACCAGTACTGCAACCCCTGGTTTACAGGGAGAGTGACTTATCCACTGCACCACAGAAGTAGTTATTTGGATGGAACCTAGTGCAAGTTCTTTCGCCTAACTGCGATCTCAAACTGGCCCTAAGTTTGCCTAGTTGGAAGGCAAACAAAGGTGCATGAGCTAAACATGGCTAGTTCGAAACACATGTAAATGCCACAATTTCATTATCACAACTAAGATCTATTTACTTCTAGCTCTACAAATTCTGAATGGACACCTTGTGACACAACTGCAAATTGTTTGGTTAAGCTACTTTTGCAGTGTCCATAATAGCTGTTCATCATAAGTCCCAAAGCTGTCAAATTGTCAATCATATGGCCCCTGCTGCATCTGCAGGAATCTCCATGCAGATCGGTTATCCATTATTATGTTAAACAAAACCTTAATGAACATTATACACATCCTAACAGACTCTAAGTGACTTGCAGCTGGTCACTCTTACAGGTGTTTGGTGTAATTAAATTCTATTAAGACTGCACCTTAAGATTTTATTGCATATGAACACTTGGGCACATACTTGCTGTGATTATTGTGATCTGCCTAGGAGAAAAAACCAGATAGAACAGATTGCTCTGCTAAAAAGATAATACCTATAAATTGACTGTGCTTGCTGATTATGGTCAGCCTAGAAGATAAAACATATGTAGATTTCCTCAGTTGATATCATAGTTATGCACCCCATGCTGTACTGGTCAGTGACTGCCTAGTAGATAATATCCGAGTACAATCCACACAGCTTAAATTGGTGCCTAGAAGATACCTCTGCATCAATGCAACTACTGTTAAACCATCACTAATTGTCACTGTGTATAATATTTAAACAATAGCATAGCATATTTTCATGAATATAACACCTACAATTATTCTAACTTATAAACAAACCATAGAATCAGCATATACTAATCATTACTAAAAAAGATACAAGTAGGCAAAGATCAGGAAAATGCTTTGCTAAAAGCACTAAATTACGACATCTCAAATTTGGTTCTGTCTTGGCTTTGAATATTTGAGCTTTGGAAAATCTAACTGAGGAATTGTCCAATACTTTAAATGATTTGATTTCCCAGAGCCGATATGACAAAAATATGAGGCTTCAGACTGAGTAAGGCCATGATCCTCTTAGTTTGTGCTCCTAAAAAGAATCATGATCCTCCCTCCAGGTATGACACTGGCAATCCAGTGGCATGATGCAAAGTGATCCAGTGATTGAGATGAAAAAGAGTAGAGGCTGGGCGCTCCAGAGCTAGTACATGCTGTTGGCCGATCTAGCAGTGGAGACGAGGCTGGGTGATCCAGTGGCTTGTGCATGATGCTGGGCGATCCAGCAGATTGAGACGAGGCTGGGTGATTCAGCGGCTAGTGTGTGCTGTTGGCTGATCTAGCAGTGGAGACGAGGCTGGGCGATCCAGCGGCTAGTGCGTGCTGTTGGTGATCTAGCAGTGGAGACGAGGCTGGGCGATCCAGCGGCTAGTGCATGCTGTTGGTGATCTAGCAGTGGAGACGAGGCTGGGTGATCCAGCGGCTAGTGCATGCTGTTGGTGATCTAGCAGTGGAGACGAGGCTGGGTGATCCAGCGGCTAGTGCATTATGCTGAGCATTCCAGCAGTTTGAGACGAGGCTGGTAGATCCAGCGCTAGTGCGTGCTGCTAGTCGATCCAACAGTGGAGACGAGGCTGGTAGATCCAGCGCTAGTGCGTGCTGCTAGTCGATCCAACAGTGGAGACGAGGCTGGTAGATCCAGCGCTAGTGCGTGCTGCTAGTCGACCCAACAGTGGAGACGAGGCTGGTAGATCCAGCGCTAGTGCGTGCTGCTAGTCGATCCAACAGTGGATACGAGACTGGTAGATTCAGGGCTAGTGCATGATGCTTGGTGATCCTGCAGTAAGAGACGAGGCTGGGTGATCCAGCGCTTGTGCGGCTGCTAGTCGATCCAACAGTCGAGAAGAGGTTGGGCAAACCATATATTAGTGCATGATGATGTGCGATCCAGCAGTAGAGACGAGGTGCATGACATGACCATACGTATTAAGCTTGAGATTATCATATGGCTAGAGTACTGACTGCATCTATCCTGAACTTGTCATATGGACAATTCCTCAATAAAGATTAACCTGATGACATCAATTTAAACCATTCTTTACTGTGCTAAATCAAAACATGATTTTTTACAAACAAGCATCTTAGACTGAATGAAACCCTCTATGTCTTACTCCATATCAGAAAAAATGAAAACTTTCAATCTGTGACATGGATGGTTTGACCCATCACTTATCCTGGACAGGATCAGGAGAATAACCAGTAATCAGATGGCCCATGAGCAGGCTATTTAATTTTTTTTTTCCAATTCGGTGTTACGTCCCTTCAAGATTCTTTCAGCTCATAAGAGGCGGGCCAATCTGTAGCTGGGTGAAAAATGTGAGAACCCCCGAGAAAAACCATCTAACACACCTGCAAGCAGAACTTGGCTTGTCTTACATGTGGCCAGTTTGGGGCTTGAACCCACACCAGACACAGCAGTGAGATTATCAAGTGATTAAGAAAACAGTGATCTTAAACTTCTGCCGCCGGACTGATGATAATAAAATTGCACACACAGCATGCCTCTCAGCCTCTCTTGTGTGAGAGTTTAAAATAGAAAAGAGCTATGGTATTTGTCCATGATATTAATCTTATTAACCAGCATTTGAACTTCAATCTGAACAAACTTATGACTTGGATCAGTACTCAGCACTGCAACCGAGGCTGCTTGAAGAGCTAACTGGATAAAACTAGAATACAAACTATGACAGGTTTATAGCATTGGAGCATGATCGGTGCTGGAAACATATACATACATCATTTATTTCATGCATAAACACAGCACCCAAGCATTTTCACTAATGCTTAACACTTGCTCTCCTATCTCCACCAACAGAATTGCAATAAACTAATTCCACCAAAAGAATAATTAAAAACACTTGGACGAAAGACATCAGATTTAAATACTGACACACTTAGAATGACTTCCTTTCCCATATAAACTGACACATATTAGACACTAATTTAAAAAAAATGCTCTGCTTTCTTTTTAACACAAAAGATGGCTTCAAAAAACACATAATGCCACTATATCTCAACACTTTCTGCCCTTAAACTCCACCAATAGAATTACAATAAACTAATTCCACCAAAAGAATAATTCGGAACCCTTAATAAAGAAAGACACAAAGCCTTAAATTGCTGACACAATAGGAATGACTTGCTTATTGCATAAACACTGGCACAGACTAGACACTTAACTAAAAACAAAATGCTCTGCTTTATTTTAACACAAAAAAATGGCATAGAAAAGCCCATGATGGCGCTTAATCTGGACACTTGTTGATTCCACCATAAGGAATTGAAGACTGCATGGAAATTTAGCGAATCTGTTTAAGGCGAGCTGTTGACTTGGGTGCCTGCGTGCGATACACAGCTGAATCAACCATGAGAAGTTAAGAGTCTGATCTTTCTCTAACACCGGAAGGCTTTTAAGCTTTGGCACTCCACAAAACCATGCTTTGCCCCATACACATTCCAAGAAGGGGATTTCTTTTATACTAAATTGTCCAAGATGGGGATTTCTTTTATACTAAATGTAAGTCATATGCACCATAGATTACATGAATTCAAGCAGAAAAGGCAAAACATTAGTTACACATTATCCCATGTAACCATGTACAAGAACCTGAAATTCATGTAGTATAAACTCTGCCTAGTCATGGTGATCTAAATGAAAAATCCTGGATTGGTGGAATTGCCTTTCTGTTGATTTAATGCACTGTTTTATATGAAAGATTCTAATTTTCCAACATAATATGGTATCCATAATCATAACTGTATATATCACAATAATGTGATAAATGATAGAAAAATGTTACTCAAGAATCCTTTATAATCCAATATACATGTATATGTGTTAATACATATAAGTCATTATCCTAGGGTTAATCCATTGCACTTTGAATTCAATCCATGAAAGTATTAGGAAAATGTTAATATTAGAAGAAAACAAGTTATTATCCCAAAATTAATAACATTCCATGTGAATAATAATAGCTTAACAGACATGTTCATTAAACTGATCCAGTTTGAACACTGAACCAAGAACTGCTTATCAGTAACCTTGTACCATCTAGACAGTTATACATAGTGACATAAGAGAATTCTTTGATGTTGACTCAGCATTGCATTGGCCAGACAATTGTTTATAGTTACATAACAGAAACTGTTTGATTTAGAATCTGAATTGCATAACACCACTAAGAGGCTATCCAACTTCATGCAGGTGTGTGATGCAGGTGTTGTCACCAAATTATCAATGTTAAACAGTCTGATCATGATTCCTGTTGAGCATTAAAGACCTTGATAGATATTATATCAAACCATAAACCATATCTAAAACATGAACATGAGCAAAGAAAAACAAAAATTGTGTATAAACTGTAAATAAAATTATTCTCATCAGATAATAAGGGTCTCAGAAACTTCAAAGCAGTTAAGACACAAATATAACACGTAACTTAAACGATTATCATACAAAATTGAAAAGAAAACAAATAGTTATACGACTTTAAAAGAAATAAAGGCATACAAATAAAAATGAAAGTTTCTTCAAAACATAGTGGATTTTAGTTATATTTTCCCTAGAGGTGGTTCTATCATGAACTCATGTTCTTGGAAAAAATAAGAAAAAATTTAAATGCCATTTTTAGCTCACCTGAGCCGAAGGCTCAAAAGGTGAGCTTATAGGATGGCCATGATCCGGCGTCCGTCCGTCGTCCGTCGTCGTCCACAATTTCAAAGATCTTCTTCTCTGAAACCGCTTTGCCGATCTAGTTGAAATTTTATGTGGACCTCTTTGGATAGTGGCATTTCAAGTTTGATTGCGAAATCCAGGTCACATGACCAAGATGGCCGCCACGCCCATATATGGTAAAAACCCTTCAAAAATCTTCTTCTCCAGAACCGGTGGGTTGATTTCCACGAAACTTGGTATGTAGCATTTGGGACTTCAGCCCATCATCGTTTGATAAAATGATTACCCTGGGATGACCTTGACCTATTTTACGGCAAGGTCAAATTTGGAAACATAGGCGTTTACATGGGAAAAAGTGAAAACTATGTATTTTTTGAAAAGTATTGCAGCCTGAGGCCTGAAAAGTGGTAGATGCAAACAAATAATGGAGTAGATGAAGGTATGTGTTTAATTAAGGTCAAGGTCATCTCTTGACCTTGGCCAGTCTGTCGTCCATACACACTTTTCAAAGATCTTCTTCTCTGAAACTGCTTGGCCAATCAAAGTGAAATTTTATGTGGAACATCCATGGGTTGGGGAGACGAAAGTTTGATTGCAAAATCCAGGTCACATGACCAAGATGGCCGCCATGCCCAACTATGGTAAAAACCACTCAAAAATCTTCTGCTCCAGAACCGGCTGGCCGATTTTGACGAAACTTAGTATGTAGCATTTGGGACTCCACCCATCATAGTTTGTTGAAATGATGACCCTAGGATGACCTTGACCTATTTTACGGCAATGTCAATTTTGGAAACATAGGCTTTTACATGGGAAAAAGGGAAACCATGGATATTTTTGAAACTGTTGCAGCCTGAGACCTGGAAGTTGCTAGGTGCAGACAACTAATGGAGTCAATGAAGGTAAGTAATTAATAAAGGCCAAGGTCATGTCTTGACCTTGACCCAAGGTCATTTAAATATCAAAATTAAAATTATGGTTTTCTCAGAAATCACTGGGTTTGGAAACTATTGCAGCCTGAGACCTGAAACTTTGCAGATGCAGACAACTTATGAAGTCAATAAAGGTGTGTGAGTATTCAAGGTCAAGGTCATTTCATGATGACTAAATACTCCAAGATCAGGCTTCAGGTGAGCGTTCTCAGGACCAATGGTCCTCTGGTTTTTAGCTCACCTGAGCCGAAGTCTCACTGGTGAGCTTATAGTATACCCATGCTCCGGCGTCCGTCCTTTGTCCGTCCGTCCGTGGTCCACAATTTCAAAGATCTTCTCCTCTGAAACCGCTTGGCCAATCAAAGCCAAACTTCATGTGGAGCATCCTTAGGAAGGGAGAACGAAAGTTTATATAAATGGTCCAGGTCACATGACCAAGATGGCCGCCATGGCTATAAATAGCAAAAACCTTTAAAAATCTTCTCCAGAACCAGTGGGCCGATTTCCACAAAACTTGGTTTGTAGCATCGGGGAAGTGGGCCCATCATAATTTATATAAATCATGACCCTAGGATGACCTTGACCTATTTTACGGCAAGGTCAACTTAGGTCGCCAATGCATTTGAATGGGAAAAAAATGGTAAAATGCTATTTAATGGGTAAAACTTACTGGGAATAGGCAAATGGACAGAAGATTAATGTTAATGGAAAATTTTAGCCCCTGGGGGGTTGTCTGCCCCTGCCCCGGGGCTATATATATGTATATGACCATAATATTCAAACATCTTCTCTGAAACCCCTAGGCCAATCAAAGCCAAACTTCATGTGGAGCATCCTTGGGAAGGGGGAATGAAAGTTTATATAAATGGTCAAGGTCACATGACCAAGATGGCTGCCATGGCTATAAATAGCAAAAACATTTAAAAATCTTCTTCATCAGAACCAGAAGGCCTATGATTTTGAAACTTGGTGTGAAGCATCTGGGAATGGAGCTCTACAAAGTTTATATAAATCATGACCCTGTGATGACCTTGACCTATTTTACGGCAAGGTCAACTTAGGTCTCCCATGCATTGGAATGGGGAAAAAATAGGAAAATGTAATTAAATGGCAGAAAACTTAGTACAAATGAGCAAATGGACTGAAGATTTATGTTTAAGAAAATATTTTTGGCCCAGGGGATTGTCTGCCCCTGCCCCGGGCTATATACATGTATATGACCATAATATTGAAACATCTTCTCTGAAACCGCTAGGCCAATGAAAGCCAAACTTTTTGTGGAGCATTCTTAGGAAGAGGGAATGAAAGTTTGTATAAATGGTCAAGGTCACATGACCAAGATGGCCGCCATGGCTATAAATAGCAAAAATGTTTAAAAATCTTCTTCTATAGAACAAAAAGGCCTATGATTTTGAAACTTGGTATGAAGCATCTGGGAATGGAGCTCTACAAAGTTTGTATAAATCATGATCCTGGGATGACCTTGACCTATTTTACAGCAAGGTCAACATAGGTCGCCCGTGCATTTGAATGGGAAAAAATTAGCAAAATGTCATGTAATGGCAGAAAACTTGCTAGGAATGAGCAAATGGACAGATGATTTATGCTTATGAAAATATATTAGGCCCAGGGGTTGTCTGCCCCTGCCCCTGAGCTATATACATGTAGATGACCATAATATTCAAACAGCTTTTTCTCAGAAACCGCTTAGCTAATCAAAGCCAAACTTTATGTGGAGCATCCTTAGGAAGAGGAAATGAAAGTTTATATAAATCGTCAAAGTCACATGACCAAGATGGCCGCCATGGCTATAAATATCAAAAATTTTTAAAAATCTTCTTCAGAACCAGAAGGCCTATGATTTTGAAACTTGGCATGAAGCAATAAGGAACAAAGGTCTACAAAATTTGTATAAATCATGACACTGGGATGACCTTGACCTATTTCACGGCAAGGTCAACTTAGATCCCCCATGCATTTGAATGGAGAAAATTGTTAAAATGTCATTTGAAGGACAAAACTTGAAGTTAATTGGCAAATGGACTGAATTTTTATGATTTGAAAAAGACATTGACTCCAGGAGTTATTCTGACTCTGCCCTAGGGTTATATACATGCATTGTACCATTCTAGTCTAACAAGTTTATTGGTACATGTATATATCTCAGGTCTCAGGTGAGCATTTACAGGACCATTGGTCCTCTGGTTGTGACTGTCGGGACTAAAACGATAATAATACAAAATTGAAATGAAAACAAAATGATTTAAAAACATCCAAATTTAAATTTAAACAAAAAAAATAATTTTTTTGTGACTGTCATCTTTTTCGCCGCAAAACACCGGTCAATTGATTTTTATGCGTAATGACAGGTACTTTTTTTCGCCGTGTTTCGCCGCGGAATATCGCTGCGGAATATTGGGAAATCCAGAATTTTGCGGTGGAATTTCGCTGCGATATTCCGAGCTGACTTATATTTTTCACACAATTTCGCCGCGAAAATTTTGCAATGTTAACAAATTAGCCGTTTTGGGTTTTTAGCCATAACACCACTGTAAATTGTTGTGGACTAGCTGAAACTCCCATAAAAAAAGACAATAATTTGCTGTCATTATTTTCAAAATCAGTGAACGTGGATTGCAAAGTGACCCTGTAGTCTTGAACTAAAGGCACTGTGAACAGCCAGTAAAATGTAGTGTGGAACAACAAAGAACTTTACATCTAAATTTGCACCAAACAACAGCCTGTACAGTCACTGGTCAGCCAATCACTGTGACCCATTTCCCAACCTATTCTACCAAGATATGATGTAAAGCAAAGTACCAGTGTGTGATTCAACTGCATGGACTTCATCCAGAAACATGAACACTTCCCACATATCACAAATATATCACCATGTGCTTTTGGAATATCCTGACAGCCCTAATAAATATGTAATGTATATGAAAAAGAAAATTATGGCATTAGATTTGACAAATGACTGCTGAATTATTTTAGGAATGAAGAGATGAACCTAGCTACCTGGAAACTCAATGATATATCAGAAGTCAGTGAGAATGGCACCCATGGATCAATAAGAGCCAAGTTTTCTGTGTCTAAGGGCCGCTCAACCCCGTCCACTACTGCTATACAGTTTCTGTCTGAAGGGGCCACACTCTCAGGGATTGATTTTGAACTGACAGGGCAGGGATATAGGATATCACTAGCCAAGAAAAGGTTTGGCACAGGTAATACTCTCAGGGATTAATTTTGAACTTATAGGACAGGGATAGCCTAGAAAAGGTTTGGCACAGGTAATACCCTTAAGACATGAATATAGAATATCACTAAGCAAGAAAAGGTTTGGCACAGGTAATACCCGTAAGACATGAATATAGAATATCACTAGCCAAGAAAAGGTTTGTCACAGGTAATACCCTTAAGACATGAATATAGAATATCACTAAGCAAGTACACGGGTGGGCATCAGGGGAGCTACCTCGAAAATGTGTTAACGCAAATTTGTTCCCACGCCACATCCGGGAACTGTCGAGGTAGTGGAAATCCCCATAATTGGAAGTACACGCAAAGGTGAGCTTTCGCTTTTTTGCTTTTTTTTCTTTCAAGGGGCGCATTACTCAGAAATCGGGCGATGCAATATGGTTTAACAATGCATGAAGACCGAAAACCCCATTAAATAGTGGAAAATATGAGCAGGACGACTTAAACATCAGGACTGTCGGACTGCATTTTCGCCGTGTCTTGACATATCGGCGGGCATCTCAAGACAGATTTTGTAGCTCAGATTCAGTTTTGGTGCAAAACATGATCAAATTGACTACAATGACGCAAAAATTTCAGATCCCCTGTTCTCCTGAATAGATTACCTGCCCAAAAATGCATTCGTGTTGTTCCCAGACCATCGAGGTAGCGGTAATCTAGCGAGGTAGTTCCAACGCGTTTCAAACATCTAGCCATTCGGTTGATATAAAGTGGAATGGATTAACTGTATAAAATGTAAACTCAGTGCTTTTTGCCTCTTTTTTTTATTTTTCACTCACGGATATAATATTCAGCGTCAAAGACAAGTTACCGGAAATTGATAGTAGATATTTTGGAAATTATTTCACATATCTTCATGTGTTGATATATTTTCATGATTCAGGACAGCGAAAAAGACAGGACAAATCCATGCGTCATATATGATTCATACGTACAAGTATATTAGAGAACCAGAATGGAATTTGAAGTCGATTTGAGGTGCTCACAATGTATAGAGGGACAGTCTTTTTATGATTATTTGCTTTTACAGTCCTAACCACAGACTCAATACCTGGCTCATTTTTTAGCCTCATGAGATAATTGGTAGAAGTTAATAATCTCAGCAGGAATATACATATTACGAGGATGATCCAATAATGAATGAGACTTTTTGAATTATTCCTAAGTAAATAAACTTGGCTTATTGTTAATATATTGTTAACATTGCTCAATATAAAGCACACAAGAGACACTGGTTAAAAGTCAAATATAGACAACTACCTTTTGTTGCTTAGCAACGGGAGAATGCGAGTCAAAGGTCCTTGGCCACGTAGCAATTATGCACATAAAATGGGTTGCCATGGCAACTGGTGATAAAAATTCCTATCATGGAATATTGTTATTTTATAGGTATCATTGCTAGCTTTATGCTCTGCAAATATCACTTACATACAGCTGATAACTCAAGTAGGCTGAGTGTTTTCGCGAGAAAAGATTGGGTTTGTTTGCGAAAAATTTCAATGATTTTGGGGGTAGGGGTGAGAAATATCTTATATCCTGAGTATACATGATAAAATAAATTGTTTTTGATCTTAAAATGATCAATTACAGGGTAAATATTGCAAATGAATTACAAAAGTGACACTTGACCTTTTCTTTTTATGTTGCCTAGCAACTATAGAATCTGGAAAATGCTATTATCCATAATTCATATAGTAAAATGGTTGCTAGGCAACCACATCTCGATCACGAGCGCAAGACTTGATTTGACAGAAGCAAAATATTTCAGAGATGAATGTTAACACAGGCAATACTCAATTATGTTAAGAAACCGTTTTTAAATTTTGTGACATAGCGAGATATCTATAGTCTATGTTTGTTCAAAGGGCAAATGGTGGCCATAGGTGCTGCACGAGCAGTTCTTAAATAACCATAGCAACCAAGGTTATCTACCAAATTTGATAAAACATGCTCCGAAGAGAGATCAGATGTGTATCTTGTTAACGAGAGTAGTAAACTTGAGCCAGTCAATAGGGTTTATAAAATAAGAGAAAAGTCTCAATCATTATTGGATCATCCTCGTATTGCCTTGCAATGTGGTCACTAATTAGGACCACTTGGGATGGAGTTATTGAGCCACACAATCTGTGATCATAAACATGATATACTACTACTCAAACTTTGATAAGCATCAAAAGTTTATTTTTGATTACAAGACATACTGGAAATCTAACACTCGAAATTTTGCTACAGATATATAGCAGCACCATCACCGTGCAAACATTCCATCTTTTTTTCGCATTGCCTGCGAGCCCTTCTCGCAGACTTGCAGGAACAATGGAAACCCCCCTGAAATTGAAGTTGTCACTGTTTCCTACCCTATCCAATTCCGTCATTCATCCCCTCTTACTGGTTCATTCAACTGCAAAACTGTTTTGATGATCGAAATGTCGATACTTTTGTGTCTAAAATGAACTTTTGGAAAATTTCAGAAATCTGTGATTTTTGGTTAAAAACACGATTTTTTACCAAAAAAAAAATTTTCGCTTAAAATGTTGTCCTTTGCATGGTGATCATGAAACTGAAAACCGTTTTTGAATACGCACTCTGGTTTGCTCAAACCAGCGTTTTTAAAATTTGTTGTCAGATGTTTTAATCACATAATGCAATTTTCCATTAAGAAAACGTTCAGTCCAATGACAAATGCTTTAAAACGCTGTAAAATCTAAACCAATGCCCGTAGCTCAAATCGGTCTTTTGTTCCATACTCGCAGCCTTAAGGGCAACGTTTTAAGCGAAAAAAAATTTTGGGGGTAAAAAATTGTGTTTTTAAATTTTTAAAATTTTCCAAATGTGCGTTTTAGACCCATAAGTATCGACATTTCGATTATGAAAACAGTTTTGCAGTTGAATGAACCAGTAAGAGGGGGGGTAAATGACAGAATTGGATAGGGTAGACAACAATCAATGAACAATGACAACTTTAATTTCAGGGTGTTTCCATCGTTTCTGCAAGTCTGTGAAAAGCGCTCACAGGCAACGCGAAAAAAAAAGATGGAATGTTTGCACAGTGATGGTTCTGCTTCATATCTATAGCAAAATTTCAGGTGTTAGATTACAAGTATGTCCTGTGAACAAAAATAAAGTTTTGATGCTTATCAAACTTTGAGTAGTATATTTAGAATTAGGTACTGAACTGAAACAATCTGCTTATTTTTGTAGTATTTAAAGATCATAATTATGCATTAAAATTTTGTAATTCCTTATTTTTTAACTGTTTATGCTTAAAAGATAAATCGGTTTTTGAGACAATTCACCGAAAAATTGTCCAGTAGAATTATTTGACAAAAAAGTATCTTTTGAAAGCAATGTAGTCACACATTTGCATAAACGGCAAACACACACTGGGCAAGTTTAAAAAATGATGCAAAATTGAACAAACATCAGAAGCACGTCGAAGACATGTTAGAAACGTGTTACATGTGCGCCTTGTATGGTATACTTTGATGTAAGTCGCTATACGTCGATGCAGGTTCCAAGTGTGTTTGGGCTCAAAAGTTTTTAAGCATGCTTAAAAATTTTCTTGAAGCTCGGCGCATCTCTGGCGTGTGTATTACATGTATGAATAAGTGCAACACACGCACACATTACAGGCACGTCGAATACGCTCTGAGCGTCTGAACGTGTTAGGGCACGTTAGTGTACACTTCATGCGTAAAATTCATCGACATATTAGGATACATGTGGGATACTTGTAAACTTACAAACAGGTTAAAATAATAATGACAATGATAATCAACAATAATTATAAAATCCGGGCATTGTTTTGAAAAGAAAAAGTAGCCCCTCTATCTATACATGCATGTTTTGCATTTTTAAGACGTCCGTCATTCGTCGTTGTCCACAATTTCTTCTTCTCTGAAACCGCTTGGTTAATCAATTTGAAATTTTATTTGGAGCCTCCTTGAGTAGTGTCATTGAAATTTTGTTCGCAATATCTTGGTCACATGACCACAATGGCTGCCATGCCAATGCATGGTAAAAACCCTTCAAAAATCTTCATCTCCAGAACAGGTGGGCCGATTTCCATGAAACTTGGTATGTAGCATTGGGGACTCCAGCTCATCATAGTTTGCTCAATTGAAGACCCTGGGATGACCTTTACCTATTTTACGGCGAGGTCAATTTTGGAAACATAGGCTTTTACATGTGAAAAGGTGAAAACAATGGATTTTTGGAAACTATTGCAGCCTGAGACGAAAGTTGCTAGATGCAGACAATAAAGGTATGTAATTACATGTAATTAAGGTTAATGTCATTTATTGACCTTGACCCAAGGTCATTTAAATATCAAAATTAAGATTATGGTTTTCTCAGAAATCACTGGGCCTATGAAAGTGAAATTTTATGAACCTCCATGTTAAGGGTGAACATGGCCCCAATGCTCACGTGACTGCGAGTTTCACAGATGCTCTAAGATCATCATATGCTGATTTTTAGGAACATTTTGTTTTTGGCTCTATTTGTGAAATTTTTGCTTTCTTGTTTCCAAAAGTGTACTCTTTAATGCAGGGCATAATGCATTGTCTTTATATAAAAACTGATATTTTGCTAAATAACTTCAAAACACCAAAACCAATCACTTTGAGGTATAGAGCATCCTGAATGGTTATCTTATACAGGGTAAGTTTTATCTGTGCCATATGGTATTGACCACATGTAGTAGATATGCTTTAATTATTATATCCCCAGAGCAGAACAACATGCTGTGATAAGTAGCCACTTAATTATCTTTTATGAACTGCATGTTTTCTTGTTTTCAAGGGAAATCTGAGGCTGTGGGTAGGACTGTTTAGCTGATGTAAGCCGTATGGTTATCTTGTGGCTTTCACCAGCCAAACGTTACAAAATCCTATTCCTTAAATTGCTGTGAAGAAAGATGCATGTAAAATGTAACATGTTTAAGAAATAGATCAGCTCTAGCTGTGAATTGTTGAGTATTAATTCACTTTTTGGATGTCAGTTGTAAAGCAGATCAATTCAAGAGCGCATAGCGCGAGTGATTTATCTGCTTACGACTGACCGACAAACTGATTTATTACTGAACAATTCGCGCACTAGAGCATTCCAACACACAATCATGGACAAAAATACACTTGAAGCCTTCAGTTGCAGTGCCATTTCGACGCAATTGCACTAAAGAAATCCCGCAAAAAATAGACTGTTTCACTAATGCCTACAATGAATTTGTTACATCAGTAAAAATGACGTAACGCCCATCTGTCGCAGTAACTGACGTCACGTTTGCATCTGAAATTGACGCTATAGCCCCGCGCTTACAAAGTGTGACCTATTAACTCACACATATTTTAATGTTGTTTACAGCAATGGCATAAAGGACAAGTCACTCGACGTAGCCAGGGGTCTAGGGTTCGGTCCCAGGCTTCTCTAGAGTCTTTCGGACGAGACTTTTAACCGAGATCCCGTCTCCATATGACCCTAGCTGCTGAGTGGGAGGTAGAACACCAAATAAACCAAATAATAAACTGCTTTTGTTTTGCCTAGGTAAACGCGTTGGAACTGCCTCGCTAGATTACCGCTACCTCGCTGGTCTGGGAACAACACGAATGCATTTTTGGGTAGGTAATCTATTCAGGAGAACAGGGGATCTGAAATTTTTGCGTCATTGTAGTCAATTTGATCATGTTTTGCACCAAAACATGTGACAGCGGTCCAAAACTGAATCTGAGCTACAAAATCTGTCTGAGATGCCCGCCTATATGTCAACACATGGCGAAAATCCTGCTCATATTTTCCACTATTTAATGGGGTTTTCGGTCTTCATGCATTGTTAAACCATATTTACATGGAATTGCATCGCCCGATTTCTGAGTAATGCGCCCATTGAAAGAAAAAAAGCAAAAAAGCGAGAGCTCACCTTTGCGTGTGCTTCCAATTATGGGGATTTCCACTACCTCGACAGTTCCCGGATGTGGCGTGGGAACAAATCTGCGTTAACACATTTTCGAGGTAGCTCCCCTGATGCCCACCCGTGAAGTAAAGGTTTGGCACAGGTAATACCCGTAAGACATGAATATAGAATATCACTAGCCAAGAAAAGGTTTGTCACAGGTAATACTCATAAGACATGTATATAGGCTATCACTAGCCAAGAAACGATTTGGCAAACACTGATATCTTAACCTCACTGTTCCTGGGTAAGCCTCCCATATACAGACATGTATTTTATCTCTTATTCTTTTCACATCTAGACATATAGGGGCAAAGTAGTTAAACACCTGCCTTGTAAACCAGGGGTCATGGGTTTGATCCCAGGCTTCTCAAGTCTTCAGATGAAATCTTAAACCAAGTCCCTTCTTCATATGACCTTAGCTGTTGAGTGTGACATAGAACACAAAGTCAACCAACCAAAAAGCTTTCACCGCTATCAGACAAATGCTGATTCTAACATAGAAGAACAATATAGGGATCAAATTCATTATCATTCGCTAGGTCCCAAGGGAAGTTTTGAAAATCGAGGGCCTATCAAAATGTTAATGAAATTATGTTTGATGGCTATTATTGCATAAGTTTTGCAGAAACAAAAGAACTAGTTGGTGCACTATATTTCATAGCCATGTCACATTTTCATGGCATAAAAGGTTTCATTCATATGCTTGTTCTGGGCCTACTTCAGCTAGTGGTGCATGGTACCGAGCATAGATAAAACAGCGCATGCGCACACTAACTGCTTAATATACAGCTCTTATCTTTATAAATCACTCCTGTTAATATTTGTGTGACACAAATATTTATGCAATAATTGCCATTCATATATATTTTGATGACCACTTGTATAATCCATCATCAACAGAACAAGCTACTATGTCAAGTCAGCAATTAATATGTTGGCACAAACAACTGGTGCTCTTTAGGGTTGTAATGATATTAGTTATTATACTCGCTGCTTATATGTCGTAAGACAAGTTAATGAATTTAAACGTATGACAATGTTAAGAACATTCCTCACAAGTTTGTGTATGTTTTCATTATTTTTCTGTAGGTAAGTACCTGGCTGATCCTGACCCCGTTGTGAAGTATGTATGACAGTACAGAACATAGCAGCTGTCTGTGGTATCTACCGTAAACCATTCCAGGAAACACTTCAACAACCATTCATAGGAACATTTCTCAACCTGTTACAGGATCGAAACAGATTTATTTGTAGCCAAATAATGTTAGCAAACAGTATATAAAGGGATGTGATTGAAAATATTCTATTTTATTCACCCAGACAACTTTTATATTGCATTGTATGCAAAATGGCACACGTTAGCGACTATTGGATGGGGTTTCAATGATGTTTTCTTGAAAGTACTATAAAGACTTGATAGCACTTAAGATGACCAGTTTTTAGCTCACCTGAGCCGAAGGCTAACAAGGTGAGCTTATAGGATGGCCATGATCCGGCGTCCGTCGTCCGTCCGTCGTCCACAATTTCAAAGATCTTCTTCTCTGAAACCGCTTGGCCGATCTAGTAGAAATTTTATGTGGAGCCTCTTTGGGTAGTGGCATTTCAAGTTTGATCGCGAAATCCAGGTCACATGACCAAGATGGCCACCACGCCCATATATGGTAAAAACCCTTCAAAAATCTTCTTCTCCAGAACCGGTGGGCCGATTTCCACGAAACTTGGTATGTAGCATTGGGGACTTCAGCCCATCATAGTTTGATAAAATGATGACCCTTGGATGACCTTGACCTATTTTACGGCAAGGTCAAATTTGGAAACATAGGCTTTTACATGGGAAAAAGTGAAAACTATGGATTTTTTGAAAACTATTGCAGCCTGAGGCCTGAAAAGTGGTAGATGCAAACAACTAATGGAGTAGATGAAGGTATGTGATTAATTTAGGTCAAGGTCATCTCTTGACCTTGGCCAGTATGTCATCCATACACACTTTTCAAAGATCTTCTTCTCTGAAATTGCTTGGCCAATCAAAGTGAAATTTTATGTGGAGCATCCATGGGTAGGGGAGACGAAAGTTTGATCGCGAAATCCAGGTCACATGACCAAGATGGCCGCCACGCCCATATATGGTAAAAACCACTCAAAAATCTTCTTTTCCAGAACCCGCTGGCCGATTTTCAGGAAACTTGGTATGTAGCATTTGGGGCTCCAGCCCATCATAGTTTGATCAAATGATGACCATAGGATGACCTTGACCTATTTTACGGCAAGGTCAATTTTGGAAACATAGGCTTTTACATGGGAAAAAGTGAAAACTATGGATTTTTTGAAAACTATTGCAGCCTGAGGCCTGAAAAGTGGTAGATGCAAACAACCAATGGAGTAGATGAAGGTATATGATTAATTTAGGTCAAGGTCATCTCTTGACCTTGGCCAGTCTGTCGTCCATACACACTTTTCAAAGATCTTCTTCTCTGAAACTGCTTGGCCAATCAAAGTGAAATTTTATGTGGAGCATCCATGAGTAGGGGAGACAAAAGTTTGATCGCGAAATCCAGGTCACATGACCAAGATGGCCGCCACGCCCATATATGGTAAAAACCATTCAAAAATCTTCTTCTCCAGAACCGATAGGCTGATTTCCACGAAACTTGGTATGTAGCATCGGGGACTTCAGCCCATCATAGTTTGATAAAATGATGACCCTTGGATGACCTTGACCTATTTTACGGCAAGGTCAAATTTGGAAACATATGCTTTTACATGGGAAAAAGTGAAAACTATGGATTTTTTGAAAACTATTGCAGCCTGAGGCCTGAAAAGTGGTAGATGTAAACAACTAATGAAGTAGATGAAGGTATGTGATTAATTAAGGTCAAGGTCTTCTCTTGACCTTGGCCAGTCTGTCGTCCATACACACTTTTCAAAGATCTTCTTCTCTGAAATTGCTTGGTCAATCAAAGTGAAATTTTATGTGGAGCATCCATGAGTAGGGGAGACGAAAGTTTGATTGCAAAATCTAGGTCACATGAGCAAGATGGCTGCCACGCCCATATATGGTAAAAACCACTCAAAAGTCTTCTTCTCCAGAACCGGCAGGCCGATTTACACGAAACTTGGTATGTAGCATTTGGGACTCCAGCCCATCATAGTTTGATCAAATGATGACCATAGGATGACCTTGACCTATTTTACGGCAAGGTCAAATTTGGAAACATATGCTCTTACATTGGAAAAGTGAAACTATTGATTTTTTGAAAACTGTTGCAGCCTGAGACCTGAAAAGTGGTAGATGCAAACAACTAATGGAGTAGATGAAGGTATGTGATTAATTTAGGTCAAGGTCATCACTTGACCTTGGCCAGTCTGTTGTCCATACACACTTTTCAAAGATCTTCTTCTCTGAAACTGCTCGGCCAATCAAAGTGAAATTTTATGTGGAGCATCCATGAGTAGGGGAGACGAAAGTTTGATCGTGAAATTTGGGTCACATGACCAAGATGGCTGCCATGCCCATTTATGGTAAAAACCACTCAAATATCTTCTTCTCCAGAACCGGCTGGCCAATTTTCGCGAAACTTGGTATGTAGCATGACTCCAGCCCATCATAGTTTGTTGAAATAATGACCCTAGGATGACCTTGACCTATTTTACGGCAATGTCAATTTTAGAAACATAGGCTTTTACATGGGAAAAGGCGAAAACAGTGGATATTTTGGAAACTGGTGCAGCCTGAGACCTGGAAGTTGCTAGATGCAGACAACGAATGGAGTCAATGAAGGTAAGTAATTAATGAAGGCCAAGGTCATTTCTTGACCTTGACCCCAGTCATTTAAATATCAAAATTAAAATTATGGTTTTCTCAGAAATCACTGGGTTTGGAAACTCTATTGCAGCCTGAGACCTGAAACTTTGCAGATGCAGACAACTTATGAAGTCAAAGGTGTGTGAGTATTCAAGGTCAAGGTCATTTCATGATGACTTAATACTCCAAGATCAGGCTTCAGGTGAGCGTTCTCAGGACCAATGGTCCTCTGGTTAAATTGTGCCTCTTGTTGTTTCTGGTTGTGACACTGTCATAGGCCACTTCTTGTACAGAAATATCACCTTAGAATGGTAGTTCACACACAGAACTGACCTCATCCTTACCTGTAATTTCTGCAATGGTCACATGTTTTGACACCCACCTTTTCTCATATGGTTCACAATGAGGTCCTTATTATACTTATTCCATATTAATCTATATGGGAAAGAAGCAAAAAAAAAGACTGATACTGTAGAATATTTACTTTTTTATTGCAATCGCCCTAGATGAAAGTATCTTTCTTGATGTTCTTCATTTCCCAATGAAAAACATTAAGTCATGTGATCTAGAGGCCATGCCTGTGGGCGGGGCGACGTCAAAACCCATCCAGTGACGTTGTTTGTATACTCTTGTTGGCGTGACGTTGGTCGCGTATCGCCATTAAGCGCGAAACTTTGACGTTTTGGCTGTTCCAAAAGTATGTTAAGTCTGATTTAAAGTCAAATAACATGAAAATGAGCGATGATATGTGCAATTAAAAATATGATACTTGATTGATAATATAAAATGTTAATATAAGTATTGAAATTCAGATTTTAGCTTTCAGTGGATGATGAAAAACATTAGTTGTTTTAATGTCTCCGAGTAGCCCTTCGGACTTCACAGACATTAAAACAGCCTAATGTTTTTCATCATCCAGTGAAAGCTGAAATATGAATTTCAATCCTTAATTAAGTTGTCAGTTACGTAATGAGGATCAATAGTGGGCCACTTCATATCTGATTTCTGTATAATAGTATTTGTGGAAGTTTCAGTACTTTCCATAATACTTACATGCCAATGTAATTTAGACACCCCTTCAGGAAAAGGCACAATCAGAAAGAGATTCCCACTCCAAAAACCGAGGTGGGAAAATAAACTAAATGAACAGTCAGGTACTTATACTATGAAAACATATCTTAAGCCAATAGGTCGCCACTCAGTTACCTAAATTTAACTAAAAATATGAAAACGTACATAAGATGCAAACAGCACAAAAATTCAATGCCACCACAGAAGTATTGCCTTTATGTAAAACCCTGTTGTAGGGGTATATGTATTGGTTCTAGTTTTTCTTCAAAACATAGTGGATTTTAGTTATATTTTCCCTAGAGGTGGTTCTATCATGAACTCGTGTTCTTGGAAAAAATAAGAAAAATGTTAAATGCCATTTTTAGCTCACCTGAGCCGTTAGGCTCACAAGGTGAGCTTATAGGATGGCCTTGATCCAGCGTCCGTCCGTCGTCCGTCCACAATTTCAAAGATCTTCTTCTCTGAAACCGCTTGGCCAACCACACCCAAATTTTATATGAAGCATCTATAGGAAGGGGGAACCAATGTGTATAAGAAGTCCAGGTCACATGACCAAGATGACCGCCATGCCCATATATGGTAAAAACCCTTCAAAAATCTTCTCCAGAACCGGTGGACTGATTTCAACGAAACTTGGCATGAAGCATCGATGGCTCAAGCACTACAATGTATATATAAATCATGACCCTGTGATGACCTTGACCTATTTTACGGCAAAGTCAACATAGGTCGCCAATGCATTTGAATGGGGAAAACTTTTGAATGTCATTAAAGTCATTTAAAGTGAAAGTCTTGCAGGAAATGGGCAGTAGGACTGAATATTAATGATTCTGAAAAAACAAATGGACCCCAGGGGCTCATATGCCCCCACCCCGGGGCAATATACATGTATATTACCATAATATTCAAACATCATCTCCTCTGAAACCGCTTGGCCAATCAAAGCCAAATTTTATGTGAAGCATCAATAGGAAGGGGTAATCAATGTTTATATAAATAATCCAGGTCACATGACTAAGATGGCCGCAATGCCCATATATGGTAAAAACCCTTCAAAAATCTTCTTCTCCAGAACCGGTGGATCGATTTCAAAGAAACTTGGCATGAAGCATTGATGGCTCAAGTACTACAATGTGTATATAAATCATGACCCTGTGATGACCTTGACCTTTTTTACGGCAAGGTCAACATAGGTCGCCAATGCATTTGAATAGGAAAAACTTTTAAAATGTCATTTAAAGTGAAAGTCTTGCAGGAATGGGCAGTGGGACTGAATATTAATGATTCTGAAAAAATTGGACCCCAGGGGCTCATCTGCCCCCACCCGGGGGCAATATACATGTATATTACCATAATATTCAAACATCTTCTCCTCTGAAACCGCTTGGCGAATCAAAGCCAAATTTTATGTGAAGCATCTATGGAATTGGGGAATTAATGTATTATATAAAATTATCTAGTTCACATGACCAAGATGGCTGCCATGCCCATATATGGTAAAAACCCTTCAAAAATCTTCTCCGAATCTGGTGGACCGATTTCAAAGAAACTTGGCATGAAGCACCAATGGCTGAATTACTACAATGTGTATATAAATCATGACCCTGTGGTGACCTTGACCTATTTTACGACAAGGTCAACATAGGTCGCCAATGCATTGGAATGGGGAAAACTTTTAAAAAGTCATTTGAGGTGAAAATCTTGCGGGAAATGGATAGTAGTACTAAATATTAATGATTCTGAAAAAAAATTGGACCTTAGAGCTCATTATGCCCACACCCCGGGGCAATATACATGTTTATTACCATAATATTCAAACTTCTCCTCTGAAACCACTTGGCCAATTAAAGACAAATTTTATGTGAAGCATCTATAGGATGGGGGAACCAATGTGTATATTAATAATCTAGGTCACATGACGAAGATGGCCACCATGCCCATATATGGTAAAAACCCTTCAAATATCTTCTTCTCTGAAACTAATAGATTGATTTCAATGAAACTTGGCGTGAAGCATCCATGGCTAAAGTACTACAAGGTATATATAAATCATGACGCTGTGATGACCTTGACCAAGTTTATGGCAAGGTCAACATGGGTTGCCCATGCATTTGAATGGGAAAAACTGTTAAAATGTCATTTGAAGGGAAAAGCTAGCAAGAGCCAAGAAATTGGCAGATGGACAGAATATTGATTATTCTGTAAAAAAGAAAACGGCCCAAGGGCTTCATCTGCCCCTGCACTGGGGTTGAATACCATAATATATTGGTATATGCAGCAGACTCAGGTGAGCGTTTACAGGACCATTGGTCCTCTGGTTTATATTTGTAAAAAGGTAGTAAACTACAAAGGCAAGTAAAAAGTAGTATTCATTGGCTTTGTTTAAATAATTGATACTACTCTCACTTAGTGCGAAAATCAATAAAAAATTATGAAACTTTTAAAGAATTATACATGCTTGTGAAATTTTAATGAGATCTTTGCAGCTTCTACAGATACATGCATGGGGCATGGGGGTCATTCAAGAATTAATAGAAGTGGATCCATACAGGGCTCAGGAAAGTTTGATCTTCAAATCGGTCCAGCCAAGTGATGGTGTCATCAGCGACATACTAACACACATCTTGAAACTAGAAACATAGTCACAAAAACTCATTATTTCATACTATACGTCTGCTGTAAACATGTCAGTTCGAGCAAATTTAACATTTTTAATGTATTTAAATAAAACTGACAACAAAAAGTAGAAAATTATTGTTTTTCTTATTATGTCTCCCCCGACAGGGTTGGGAGACATATTGTTTTTCCCTGTGCGTCTGTCTGTCCATCCGTCTGTCCATCTGTCTGTCCGTCACAAATCGTGTCCGCTCTTATAACTTGAAAACCGTTAAAGATTTTTCAATGAAACATGGTACACTTGTAAACCACGACGAGACGATGTGTCATGCACAAGAACCATAACTCTAGCTTGAGTATTTTTGGAGTTATTTTCCTTTGATTATTTTCGATACAATTTCGTGTCCGCTGTATAACTTGAAAACCGTTTAAGATTTTTCAATTATAAAACTTGGTACACTTATTAAGCATGATCAGACGATGTGTCATGCACAAGAACCATAACTCTGGCTTGAGTATTGTATGAGTTATTTCCCTTTGATTATTTTCCATACAATTTCGTGTCAGCTTTATAACTCGAAAACCGTAAAAGTTATTTCAATGAAACTTGGTACACTTATAAAGCACGATGAGGTAATGTGTCGTGCTAAAGAACCATAACTCTTGCTTGCATATCTTTGGAGTAATTTCCCTTTGATTATTTTCCATACAATTTCTTGTCCACCCTATAACTTGAAAACCGTAAGAGAAATTTCAGTGAAACTTGGTACACTTATAAAGCACGATGAGACGATGTGTCATGCACAAGAGTTATAACTCGTGCTTGCATATCTTTGGAGTTATTTCCCTTTGATTATTTTTCCATACAATTTCATGTCCACTCTATAACTTGAAAACCATAAGAAATATTTCAGTGAAACTTGGTACACTTATAAAGCACGATGAGATGATGTGTCATGCTAAAGAACCATAACTCTTGCTTGCATATCTTTGGAGTTATTTCCCTTTGATTATTTTTCATACAATTTTGTGTTTGCTCTATAACTCAAAAACCATTAGAGATTTTTCAATGAAACATGGTACACTTATAAAGCATGATGAGACGATGTGTCATACACAAGAATCATTACTCTTGCTTTCATATCTTTGGAGTTATTTCCCTTTGATTATTTTCCATACAATTTCCTGCCCGCTCTATAACTTGAAAACTGTAAGAGATATTTCAATGAAACTTGGTACACTTATAAAACAGAATGACAGGATATGTGATGCACAAGAACTATAACTCTTGCTTGCATATTTTGGACATGCATGTAGAAAGGGGGGAGACATCAGTTTTCACTTAGAAAACAAATTCTAGTTTCTATCTATTTTACGCAAAATATCACGTTTTAGTAATTTCTAATGTTAATTTTTAGCTCGCCTGCATGAAGTGCACAGAGCTATTGTTGTCACCTCGGTCGTCCGCGTTTACGTGTACGTCCGCGTCACACTTTCGGTTAAAGTTTTTAGAAGTCTATATCTCTTGAACATGTAGATGTATCAAGTTGATACTTTGCATATTGGTAGATATTGGTCTGAAGTTTTATGCAGTACCATCATGACCCATCCTGGGTGACCTTGAGGTCAAGGTCAAGGTCACAGATTTAGAAATTTTATGTTAAAGTTTTTCATTAAAGTTTTTAGAAGTCTATATCTCTTGAACATGTTGATGGATCAAGTTGATACTTTGCATGTTGGTAGATATTGGTCTGAAGTTTTATGTAGTACCATCGTGGTCCACCCTGGGTGACTCAAGGTCACAGACTTAGAAATTTTATGTTAAAGTTTTTCATTTAAGATTTAAGAAGTCTATATCTCTTGAACGTGTTGATGGATCAAGTTGATACTTTGCATGTTTGAAGATATTGGTCTGAAGTTTTATGGAGTACCATCATGACCCACCCTGGGTGACCGTGAGGTCACGGTCACAGATTTAGAAATTTTTTGTTGAAGTTTTTCATTAAAGTTGTTAGAAGTCTATATCTCTTGAACATGTTGATAGATCGTTGATACTTTGCATGTTTGTAGATATTGGTCTGAAATTTTATGCTTTTACGACCCACCTGAGCGACCTTGAGGTCAAGGTCATGGGTCATAGATTTTGATAATTTAAGTGGCAAAGCACAAGTCAGGTGAGCTACGCCGTCCTGCGACAGCTCTTATTTATTTTCTGGTATCCACCAAAATTCTGGGACCCGGACACTCTGTCCGAGTTGCTCCCCTTGATATTACCGTCTCATTCCCTTTTATGGACAGTCCGAAAACATGCTGGCCTTTTTGAAGATAATGGCAAGTTCTGCTTTGACGAGTCTTTTTGCGTGTGAAATACAGTTTAATTCAGATCTATGTTGACTTTATAATGTGTGTTTCAAACTAGAATTTATTGACACCGCGCCACTATTGCTTTAAGGCAACAACTTTCAATGGAAAACCGATTACAGCAATCGCCCACTAGTATGCACATAGCGCACACAGTCTCGATCTTCTGACTGAAGCTTTAAGTTCAATTGGGGTCGGAGCTTAAAATCAGAGAAAATACTGTTGAAATGTCATTAATGCGTTGAATTTAGAAAAATCCAAACATTTCTATCTCGGTTTCCTGGTAGGAACCTTCATAAGATAACGGACCATTTTTAAAACTGTCATTCGAGAAATACAAGTTATGTTATTCTTGTTCTGTCTTCTTTACAGGACGACGGTAACGATGTACATAGGTAAATGTAAAAATCTTTTAAAATCTCTATTAAACTGAAGATCAAAATGGCTTCATGCTGAATTCGTTCATTTTGACGCTCTGCCCTCACGACCATTAGAATGGGCCAATCAGCATGTGTTGCATAAATCACTGCGATCTATAACCAACTGCGCAACGAAACGTTTCATTAACTTTCACACTTACCTACTTAACAGCTTGACACTTTAATCCAGGTATATCATTCTGAAATTTGTGAATATTAGGACAGTTGAGTTCAAAAACCGGTCTAGCAAATTTTTTTTCAGATTAAAAATCAGAGTTTGCATTTTTGCAGAACAAGCCTAAATATACCCATTCTGTGCATAACAGTGTGTCTTTAACCAAATAATGAGAAAATCAAATAAATTCAAACAGCTAAATGATATTTTAAATTTCAATGTTATTCAAATACAAAAAATAAAAAATCTGAGCATGTGTTATGGAACAAGTACTCGTATTTGATTTTAAAGGATCTCGAAAGAATCTATATATAGGTTTTCCGCCCAAAGTTTGAGCATTTCTGGCAGCTATAGAATATCTGTTGCTTTCTCCATAAAAGTAAAGATCTGATAAATGCAACAACATGGTGTAAACCTCTTGATGTTACATACTGTGTCAGATTTTTTCAAAAAAAAAATGTTTTGTCAGAAAACATATTTGTACCATATATTATCAAGAAAATACTTCAATATGCTTATTGCAACCTAAAATTTTGGGTAGAAACTATTTATGAGCAACTAACAGGTGCACCATCTCTATCAGATTTATAACTCTAAGAACGTTTTGCAAAAACCTGTGCCTTAAATATACTAAGCAAAAACATTAAGCAACTTTTACTTTCAACAGTGACTCCATATGTTTTTTAGACATTTGGGAAATTCTTCTGACAATGGCTTGCATGTATCAAATAAGGTAAAACCAATTGTTGGGTTCGAATATGGGCCCCTGACCCTTGGGGGCCTAGGAGAAATATTTGGGCTGCTTGTGCCTCCAGGCAAAGCTTCTAAACTACTGACCGACCATCTGATTACTGGTTAACGGCTCAAGTCTGAGCCTGTCCAGGAAAAGTGGTTTAGTCAAACCATCCATACATACAAGCCTTATTGATTTGCTTGGGTGGTTATATTTATGAAGCACATTTTGAGTGTCATGACATCCTTATGTTGGGTAGAAGTCCCATAAAATGGGGGCAACATCCCGACCTGACCGTTGCTGTTGATTGGGATGTAAAGCATCAATTCAAACAAACCAACCAAATGTTTTGTGATGCTGAAGTGATGTTAGGTTTTAAGTCCACAGAGTCATATCTCAAATAAAACATAAACCATCAAATATTGAAAAAAACATATTTTGCACAGTATATTTATATGCATTATAATGGTACACTTTATGTATGTAGCTGTTAAAATAGGATAGATAGTCTGTTCATTCAGGTAGAACATACATATACGGTACATTTCCATAGACTTGGAACATTACAAATAATAGAGCTGAGCCCATTTATCATTTTTTGGGCTTTTTGACAGCCACCCCCCCCCCCCACCCTTTCCCCAAACATGGCATTTTGATATGTCATTTGCAAAAGTACAGTTGAGTTCAAAATTGGGCAAGGGGGTTGGGGACATGGACTTATAAAGAGTTTATTATGTCCTATACATGCTATATGATCCTATATTTGTCCAATTTTTAAAGAAGTCGCTGCTTGACTTACATCTAGGCAAGTACAGTGTTTTATAAACAACAGTGTGTCATGTCCAAGGTTATCTATCTTGCATTCTTTGGTTGCCTAGCAACCACAGAACTGGCGTGTTAGCAAATTTTTGGAGAAACGATTGAATAGCATACATATTAAAATTTGGTTGAAGGTATATCAGAATCATACAACTGTTAAGATAATGTTTATTGAATCATTGTCATTAATTCTTGAATGACCCTCTGCTTACTAATATCTGGTGGACACATTTGAGCCGCCTCATGGGAAAACCAACAATTTACATATGCGAAAACAAAGGTGCAGATCTGCTTCGCGGTAACTGCGAAGCTGATCAGCACCTTTGTTTTCGCTACAGGGATAGCACAATCCCTCTTATGTAACTTCCTAAATACGAAATTTCATGCTTCTAGCCATCTTCTGTGACTGTACAGGCCGGTTTGTGTCGGACCTGTTCGGAAACCACATTGTTGGTTTTCCCACGAGGCGGCTCATTTGATCATTTTCTGTCTAGTATTGAATGGTATTCATAAGACTATTAACATTCACTCAGATGAGAGTGGTAGTAGTATTTTATTTGTTAGTCTGGAGCTGCATTTCTTGTTAGTGCATTTGTTTTGTTCCTTTCTCTGTTTGATATTAGGTCATTGTTACTAATTTTATGGGCACAGGTGCAATATTTAATGGCATTGTGCATGTTGAAATTACAGTTGTTGTAAATATTTCTTTTTGTACAGAAACAGGGACAATTTCCAGATTCATTCCATTTTAAATAAACAAAGGTTGTATCATACATGACAGATTTTGAAATGTTTAATAGAAGTTAAATCTGATCAGTTTTAAGACATGCAATATAACTGTATGTTTATGTAGGCATTGGATGTGTTTAAGCCATGCAATATGTTTATAACTGTATGTTTATGTAGGCATTGGATGTGTTTAAGCCATGCAATATGTTTATAACTGTATGTTTATGTAGGCATTGGATGTGTTTAAGCCATGCAATATGTTGGCACTGAATGTGTGTTTCATGGCTGGGAAGATTAAAGGTTGTTTGAAGTAGTAGCTTTGTTCAAAAACATGGGGTCAAATGGTACTACATGTGCTCTTGACCCAGTGAGTCATTTACCATTTCTTGCAAAACCCTGCTGTCGACAACAGCATATGGACAGCTGCAATAGTTTTGGTTGGTCGCAAATTAACTGATATCAATATATTCAATTGACATCAGATTTTGACATGTATGGTACAGGACCTGTCTCAGTCAACAGCTGAGGTAGTGCTATTTAACCCCATGAAAAATGCTTCCCCTTTTTACTGATGGAATTCTACAAATGTTTACATATATTTTGAAAAAGGCTATATGCAGATTTTTAATGCAGGATGTATACTTACCAGGTCAATGAAATGTGTAAAATGACAGTTTGTAGCTCACCTTAGCTTTAGGCTAACATGGTGAGCTTTTATTAGCTCACCTGAGCCGTTAGGCTCACAAGGTGAGCTTATAGGATGGCCATGATCCGACGTCCGTCCGTCGTCCGTCCATCCGTCGTCCACCATTTTCAAAGATCTTAAACCGCTTGGCCAATCAAAGCCAAATTTTATATGAAGCATCTGTAGGAAGGGGGAACCAATGTGTTTATAAATAATCCAGGTCACATGACCAAGATGGCCTCCATGCCCATATATGGTAAAAACCCTTCAAAATTCTTCTTCTCCGGAACCACTGGACCGATTTCAACGAAACTTGGCATGAAGCATCGGGGACTAGAGTACTACAATGTGTTTATAAATTATGACCTTGACCTATTTTATGGCAAGGTCAACATAGGTCGCCCATGCATTTGAATGGGGAAAATTGTTAAAATGTCATTTGAAAGGCAAATCTTGCAGGAAATGGGCAAATGGACTGAAGGTAGGTAATTCTGAAAAAAAAATGGACCCCAGGGGTTGGTCTGCCCCCACCCCGGGGCAATATACATGCATATTACAAAAATATTCAAAGATCTTCTTCTCTGAAACCACTTGGCCAATCAAAGCCAAATTTTATATGAAGCATCTATGGGAAGGGGGAATCAATGTGTTTATAAATAATCGAGGTCACATGACCAAGATGGCCACAAGCCCATATATGGTAAAAACCCTTCAAAATTCTTCTTCTCAGGAACCAAAGGACCGATTTCAATGAAACTTGGCATGAAGCATCGGGGACTAGAGTACTACAATGTGTATATAAATAATGACCTTTGGATGACCTTGACCTATTTTACAGCAAGGTCAACATAGGTCGCCCATGCATTTGAAGTGGGAAAATTCCGGTGGACCGATTTCGAAGAAACTTGGCATGAAGCATTGATGACTCAAGTACTACAATGTATATATAAATCATGACCCAGTGATGACCTTGACCTATTTTAAGGCAAGGTCAACATGGGTTGCCTATGTATTTGAATGGGTAAACTGTTAAAATGTCATTTGAAGGGAAAAAACTTGTATGGACAGTATATTGATTATTCTGAAAAAAAAAATGGCCCAAGGGCTTCATCTGCCCCTATACTGGGACTATTTTCTATAACATTTGTATATACAGCAGATCTCAGGTGAGCGTTTACAGGACCATTGGTCCTCTGGTTGTATCCATGGTCATCCGGCTAGTACTTTAATGTTATATTGTTACCAGCAAGGTCATTAGAAATTACCAAAGTGGCATTTTGTTCATCCCTCACTGTGTTAAGTTACAACGTGATGCTGCATTATCAAGCCTGAGGGCCCATAATGGTTGGGAGTAGAAACCTAAAGCAATGACCAAAATGCCTATGTAATAATCTGTTTAAAACATATTCAAATAAAAATTATAACTGAGATCATTTAAGAGCAGTGAATATATTAATGAGAAATGGGTGGGTCATACCGCGGTTTCGGCTCCTCAAGCCTCACCAGTGACCCTTCAACATGGAGCCAACGGTAATTACTGTAAATTGGCAACTTTCAAGAGGGTAGTCAACACAAAGACTAGTATTATCCAAATGGGGCCAAATACATTACAAGGTTTGTCAGAAATTGAATCTAAACCAATAAATTTCTGATTTCTCAGAATATCTTCACCGATCTCAAAGGACCAAAAGGAAAATATAATCTGCACTATGGATGATGTACGGGGAGACTTTTTAGGACCGCCACATGGCACAACACCAGCTGCAGTAATAGCAAATAAAAATTATAACTGAGATCCTTTAAGAGCAGTGAATATTTTAATGAGAAAGGGTTGGGTCATACCCGGGTTTCGGCTCCTCAAGCCTCATCAGTGACCCTTCAGATTTGGCATCATGGAGCCAATGGCAATTTCTGTAAATTGGCAATTTTCAAGAGGGTAGTCAACACAAAGACTGGTATTATCCAAATGGGGCCAAATACATTAAAATGTTTGTCAGAAATTGAATCTAAACCAATAAATTTCTGATTTCTCAGAATATCTTCGCTGATCTCAAAGGACCAAAAGGAAAATATAATCTGCACTATGGATGATGTACGGGGAGACTTTTTAGGACCACCACACGGCACAACACCAGCTGCAGTAATAGCAAATAAAAATTATAACTGAGACATATTCAGTCTTCTTTACAGAAGGTTTTATTTTAAATTTCTCTAAGTTGTAGAGCATGAGGCTTTCAACACTACCCGGGGGACCTTGTGAATGTTAATAAATGACAAAATATGTTTGATCACTATTATTGCATTCTGCAAAAACAAAAGAAATAATGGCACACTATATTTTGTAGCCTCATCACATTTTCATACATATAAAAGCCTTCATTTTTATGCCTGCATTTCGGGCAAATTTTGGTGACTCGTAATCGAATCAGCGCATGTTTTGAATAGCTCCCTGTAAAGAGAATAAATTAAAGCTGTGTATTAACAGCATGTTCTTACACAAATCATCTGATTTATACACAGATTTCATTTTCATTAATATATAATCATGATCTGTAGCCTGTTAATATGATGCTGATATTTATACAATAATATAATAGTCAACAAGTGGAGGAGGAAAAAAACCTAACTAGAAATGTGTCTTTGTTAAACACTATGCCCCCAACTATATGGTTGCCCATAACCTGGCATAGTTTATCATTATGGCTGACAAGTTGTGAAATCTGTCAAAATTTCAAAATTCTGTAAAATTTTCAAATTTTGACAAAATAATTATCAAAAGTTAAGTGATGTAGTCCTCATCTCCAATCACCATGCCATATATGAGAGCTCTGGCTTAAATATGATTTTAAGATACATGTATATTGCACACAAGATTTTTATATTTTTCCAAGGGAACACAATTCAGTAAAAGGGCATAACTTGTACATGAAAAAATTATGTGTCAACTATTTTCTCATGAGAACTATGTGTACAATATTTCAAAACCCTGCCATTCATTGTTCATTTTTTAGCTCACTTGAGCCGAAGTTTCATAGGTGAGCTTTAGGATAGACAGGTACCCAACATTCGTCCATCCATCGCTTGTCCAACCGTCGTCCGACAACATTTCAAACAACTTCTCTGAAGCTGTAAAGCTGATTGTTTTCATATTACTCAATCTACAGGTGGGGGAAATAATAATTTTGTTTTTTGTTCAGATCAGATAAGAACTCTTTGGTTGCTATGGCAACTTATGCTTCCCATAAACCTATAACGGGAAAAAGTGAAAAAATGCCAATTTTTGCTGTCTCATTGGAGATATTTCAATTTTGTTTTTGCAGAAATGTTCATTGAGTAGTCCTTTACATTTCTTATGACTTTTGTCCTAATCTCATATTTTGATTGGTTGCAGGGCCTGATAAAGGGTAAATTTTCAACAACAATAAAAAAAAATCTTCTCAGAAACTGTGAAGGGGATCAATGCTGTACTTTGTATACTTGTTCCTAAGATAAGTCTCTGCATAATTTATGTTTTTTATTCCATTCAGATAATTTGAGAACTCTGGTTGCTATGCCAACTTCGTTCCCACTTATAATGGGAAAAAGTGGAAATTGGCTTTCTCCGCCATCACATTGGGATATTTGAAGTTTCGTTTTCAACGCAGGGGTGTCCATCTGTCGCATTTTCGCATTTTTTTGCGATTTGAATTCTAAAAAATGCGAATGATGGTTTTTCGAATTTCATGCAATTATGTCAAAAAAATCCTGACCTTGGTATTTTATCCTGTATTGAGCCTCTGATTAACATAAACTGGTACAGTAACTGTGGTTCAGATAGAGTGTATTAATTTTGCTAATCGTAATGCGGGAACCAGTATAAACCCCCTACTGACACCTTGTTTTTGCACCTATACAGACACAACATTACTTAACAGCAGGCGATCGATACGCATGAACACATCGGGGGATTATAGCATACCTGTCACTTTAGACAATAAACTTAATCTTCATGCCCTGGACAAATTTACCTGTGTTTGTATTTTATCTTTTTGCATTGTTGCTGACAGGTAGCGCTTCACGCACTGACCTGTCGCAGTTGGCCAATGGGATCTGGGAAATTCATGCGGGATGCCCCAGCTTTCTTCGTGTGTCGTCTGTAGCCAAAATCGGCTATAATATAGCCTATATCCCACAATTCAAAGCATCAAATGCGAGAGATCAAGATGAGGTATCGTCTGATCTCGCGAGAATGATCTTGTTGTGTAATGAAGCGATAAGTGAATGAACTGACCTAATTTAATTCAGGTCAAAAAAAGGTACAAGTAGGCAAAGATCAGGAAAAGGCGCAATCAGAAAAAGATTCCCACTCCAAAAACCGAGGTGGGAAAAAACCAAACTAACAATCAGGTACTTATACCATGAAACATATCGTAAGCCGAATGAGCAGCTATTTTCCCAATAGGTGGCCACTCAGTTACCTTAACTAAAAATATGAAAACATACATAAGGCGCCAACAGCACAAAAAATTTTAAACACCAAGACATAAAACAAAAAGAACCACTACAGAAGTATCGACTTGGAACGATCAGTAACACAAAGTTACTGGCGGGCTTAAACCGGTTTTACAGGTACCTAACCTCACCCTCAGCTTCTGCAGTGGTTCACAACATTTAGTTAGTTCTTCGGTCTTTTGTTGACACAAATGACATTTTGGCGGGAATAAACAGAAAATGACATTTTGGCGGGAATTAAAAGAGAGCGTGGATGGTTAATGATGAAAAATGTTTATAAAGTTGTCTTCTATATTGCAGATGACATTTCATCTAAATCATTTGATTCGATAGTCATTTGGCCATTTTTACATTTAGCAGTAGCTGTAAACTCAGATGATCTTTGTGGCCCATGGGCATCTTGTATTTTAAATTTCAAGGAAAATTGATAAAATTAATGAAATTTTCAAAATTCCTAAATTTTGTCAAAATACTATGAACCATTCTCAAAGTTAAACAGATTATCTACACCTCAGCTCCAATCAGTATACCAAATATGAAGGCTCTAGCTGAAATACATTGAGATATCTTACACATAAAATTTTTCAAAAATATTCAAAGGGAGATAATTCAGAAAAGATGCATAACTCAGACATAGACATGAAAAAAAAAATGAGGAATATGTATATGAATTTTCAAAAACCCTAGCTTTCACCATTCAAAAGTTCCAAATTTCACACACAGCATGACTAACACACTAACACAAACTAGCACACAAGCCCAAAGCAATATACCAAAGTTGGTACTTTTTCAAAGTTGGTGGCATAAAAAGAATACATCTGCATCTGTTAGATTTATGGTTTTTGACCCAAGGTTAGCCCCCGCCTGAGGCAGTATAAGGACATGCATTTATTGGCTTTACATGTAAAGCAGAACTTGTGTGAGCCTTCACAGAATCATTGGTCCACTGGTATTGTTATTCCAGTGCTGAATGTAGTAAAAAAATGAAAAGAAGTTGAAAACCAGTACTATCTGTAGATGATAAAAGTGATGTTGAAACTGGTTATGGTACTATTAGTGACAGAGTAACACATCTTACAATACAGAGAATATAATGTTTCCACTGACATATTTCTTTGACCTGGATACATAGTCTATGTACTGATGCCTATGCATTTGACTTGATTATTGTGATTGACCTGATTTTTTGAATTTATGAAATGCTATCTGCATATACCCTGTAAGATAATATAGGTGATTGTTTAAGAGCCACAATGCAAGGAAACAAGTTTCTCAACTGTCCAGATCAAACACAAACCATCATGTGCTTCCATGCACTAAATATCTTGTCAATAAATATATTGTACTAAGCTGCAGAAACAGATACTTTCACACATGCACAGTAGCTTATTTCTCAAATGCAACATGCTTGTTTCCTCGCTTTGCTGTCTCATTTGATTTTAGGACAACATGTTACTGATTTTGTAAGCATTTTAAAATAAAAAAATAACGAGTATCGATAATAAATTGTATATTAATAAGCCTTTGTTCACTAATGTTTAAATGACCTGTCTTTTATAGCCCTGTAAGCACTCATCCGACACCTAGTCTTGGAACATAACTCATAAACCCTCAGATGTCTTCAGCTACCAACTTCCAGGTCTCAGGCTGCAATAATAGCTTCAAAATATAAAGGATCTCTACTGACAAGATGAGAAAAGTCCCTAAAAGCATAAAATTGCGAGGTAAAGGACTAGGGCATTTAACGCCTGATTTTGGCCTCAGATTTTGCTGAAAATAAATTTTGGAATTTAGGTGAGAAAACTATTCCTTAAAACAGCCACGTCTCCTCTATTAAAAACAAGAACAAGTACTTCATTTATCCGACAAGCGTTGCCATGCCAATGCCCAGAAGAACCATAGATAGAGCTCATGTTGCACTTTTTGGTCTATTTTTTACCATTTCTGAACACATTTTTTAATTTTTAAGTGCTAGCCCACACAACGAACAAAATGATACTTAGCATACAATATCTCTGGATGATACTTCATAATTATTTCATAATAAGAAATTGTTCGTCACGTGGGCCGGTAGTTGAAAATGATGTTGAATGGTGAAAAATAGACCCAAAATTGCAAAAAGTTGTATTTTTAGCTTGTCCATCCGTCCGTTGTCGTTCACAATTTCAAAGATCTTCTCTGAAACAGCTGGGCCAATTGTTCTCATATTACACATACACCATCTACAGGTAGGGGGAAAGAATAATTGTGTTTTTTGTTTTGATCGGATAAGGACTCTGGTTACTATGTTAACTTATGCTTCCCATAGACTCAGTTTTAATTTTATTATAATGGAAAAAAGTGAAAATTGCCAGTTTTTGCTGTCTTGTTGGAGATATTTGAATTTTGTTTTTGCAGAAATGTTTATTGAGTAGTCCTCTACGTTTCATGTGACTTTTGTCCCAATCCTTTATTTTGATTGTTTGCAGGGGCCCCATATAGGGCAAAATTTCGAAAATCATTCAAAAATCTTCTCAGAAACAGTCAAGGGGATTAAGCCTGTACTTTGTATACATGTTCCTGACAGTGGCCTCTACATAATTTATGTTTTTTATTCCAGGCTAAGAACTCTGGTTGCTATGGCAACTTAAAGTTTCCATAGACTTATAATGGGAAAAGTGGAAATCGGCTATTTTTCCGTTAAAATTGCAGACATTTGAATTTTGTTTTTGCAGAAATGTTTATTGAGTAGTGTTTGACGTTTCCTGTGAGTTTTGTCCTAATTCTTTATTTTGATTGGTTGCTTGGGCCCCATAAAGGGCAAAAATTTGAAGAAAAAAAACATTCAAAAATCTTCTCCTCAGAAACTGTCAAGTGGATGAATCCTGTACTTTGTATACATGTTCCTGACAGTAGTCTCTACATAATTTGTGTTTTTTATTCCAGTCGGATAAGAACTCTGGTTGCTCTGGTAACTAAGTTTCCATAGACTTATAATGGGAAAAGTGGAAATTAGCTATTTTTTGAAAACTATTGCAGCCTGAGATCTGAAAAGTGGTAGATGCAAACAACTAATGGATTAGATGAAGGTATATGATTAATTTAGGTCAAGGTCATCTCTTGATCTTGGCCAGTCTGTCGTCCATACACACTTTTCAAAGATTTTTTTCTCTGAAACCACTTGGCCAATCAAAGCAAAATTTTATATGAAACATCTATATGAAGTGGGAACCAATGTGTATATAAATAATTCAGGTCACATGACCAAGATGTCCGCCATACCCATATATGGTAAAAACCTTAAAATATCTTCTTCTCCAGAACAGGTGAACCGATTTCAACGAAACTTTGCATGAAGTATGGATGACTCAAGTACTAAAATGTATATATAAATCATGACCCCGTGGTGAACTTGACCTATTTTATGGCAAGGTCAACATAGGTCGTCAATGCATTTGAATGGGAAAAACTTTTAAAATGTCATTTAAAGTGAAAGTCTTGCAGGAAATGGGCAGTAGGACTGAATATTAATGATTCTGAAAAAAAAGGACCCCAGGAGTTCATCTGCTTTTAAAATGTTATTTGAAGGGGAAAACCAGCAGGAAATTGGCAAATGGACAGAATATTGATTATTCTGAAAAAAGAAAATGTCCCAAGGGCTTCATCTGCCCCTGCACTGGGGTTAAATACCATAATATTCAAATATGTTTATTGGTATATGAAGCAGATCTCGGGTGAGCGTTTACAGGACCATTGGTCCTCTGGTTATGCTTTTCGGAGCGTTGCCATGGCAATAGGCGTAATTTGAATGTGATAGCTCTGCTAGACTTTATAAGCAGGGACTAGCCTGGGTCCAGTCGTCAATATAATTATTTTTCTATTATTTATTTTTTTTTTTTTTCGACAATGCGTAACTTATAAAAATTGCACATCAAATTAATGTATCGGTAGCCGTTATTGATTTCAGTGTCATATTTGACCAAGAAACGAAAAAATGAAAAAGAGAGAAAATGATCAGACTGGAACCCAGGCTAAGCAGGGACCTATACCTGCTATTTGCAATACTTCTCTCCTCAAAATTCCAAAATTCAATTTTTTACCAACACATGAGGCCGAAATCAGGCCTTAAATTCCCTAGGCCTTTTTAAAACGTAATTTAAGCAAAATTTTAAACTGTATTTTGGGGTATAAATTTGAATTGTACAAAAATGGATTTGGCAGTGTTCCTAAATGTCAACAGGTTGAGATAACTCTTGAGTTTTATACTTATCCACATATTTACAATTTCTTACACTCTTGTGTTCATGGAGCAAAAAGATAAATTTACAATGTATTTGACTGCAATTTTTTGCTATAAACCAAAGCAAAATTGATGATGATATAAACCAGTTTTGGTTTTGTTGTTATAACGCATGCGCATCATTGTAACATGTTTTATTAAACATTCTTTTTCCAAATACGCTTAAATACTTGCGTTCCACGGTCTGGTGAACATCATTCCCCCCTCCCCCCCTAGACACAGCTTCTCGCCAACACATATTGGGAGTCTATTATATATTATATATTAGGAGTCTCCAGTAAAAAGGATTTGTTGGGTCCAGGTGGGGGAACATACTTCAAAACTAAAAATAGTAATGGTCCCAATTTTTAGCTCACCTGAGCTCATAGTTTGAGCTCACAAGGTGAGCTTATAGTATACCCATGCTCCCGCGTCCGTGGTCCATCCACAATTTCAAAGATCTCCTCTGAAATCGCTTGGCCAATCAAAGCCAAATTTATATGAAGCATCTATAGGAAGGGGGAACCAATGTGAATATAAATAATCCGGGTCACATGACCAAGATGGCCACCATGCCCATATATGGTAAAAACCCTGCAAAAATCTTTCTCCGGAACTGGTGGACGGATTTCAACCGCTTGGCTAATCAAAGCCAAATTTATATGAAGCATCTATAGGGAGGGGGAACCAATGTGTATATAAATATTAATAATCTGGGTCACATGACCAACATGGTTGCCATGCCCATATATGGTTCAAACCCGCTCGAAAATCTTCTCCGGAACTGGTGGACGGATTTCAACAAAACTTGACATGAAGCATCGATGTGTATATAAACCATGACCCTGTTATACCCTAGAATCCAGCCAGGGTAATTTTTGAAGGAGGTGACATCTCCTGCTATAGTTGGTTTGAATGCATTTTTGAATAGTTTTAACCTTCCCATAAATGGTTTAGGTGGGCTGCTCTGGAAATTTTTTTGGCAGATAGGTTTACTCACACCATGTTCTGAGGTACCATGGGAAAATATGCATTCCATACAAAGCAGACTTTTACATAATTTATGGGGACATTGTGCTTTTTTAATAAATAAAACAATGCACATTTATACAAATACTTTGAATATGAAGAACTTCACACCTTTCAAAATGCATTTAAAGATCATAAAGTGCTATAAATCCTTTATAATGTAGGGTTTTTTCATGCCAAGTTACCCCACCCACTTTCAAGCAATGTGCGTGTTCGAAATTTATCTATAGCTTTGCTTTTTAGATACTTTTATTTGAAACATTATCATTGATCGAGATTTCACTCTGTTTGTGCCTATCTGGGTATTTGTATCTACAGCTGACCGTTGTTTTGGTCTGTTCAACTGTATGTCTGTAGCACGTAATTTGCCGAAATCAGTTCTTTTATGGACAAAACAATTTATATTTTCATCTAGTTATAATGAAACATTTGGAAGGCAAAATAAGAAGTACTAAATATGCCACATTTGTATACCAAAAAGGTATCAATCCCTGTTCAATACATTATAGGTATGTCCATATCGATGTATTTTAGTGTGGTCTATAAGAATAAAAGGCTATATCTACCAAAGTTAAATAGTACTTCAGCTTCTCACGGTCCTGAAAGGTTGGAAATGGTATCGAAAAAATGTTGAAGCAATGTCAGATATATAATCATGAGGCTTAAAGTGTCAAGAAAATGTTATGACACTTACGCAAAATAGTAGAAAAAATAAAGAGGTATACCTACAAAAGTTCTGATAGTCCTAAATAGCTGAAATGGTGTTTTATGATTACTTAGACTTGGTTCTATATGCTGGTATTCGTATAAATAAATATATATTAATATTTTTGATGGACACATTGAAAATAGAGGAACAATGCAGAAAAATAAAAGGTGTATACATACAGAAGTTCTTGTTTCTAGGCATTCAATGCTCATTTAGAGCTGAAAATGGTGTAAAATAATTGCTGAGATAATTATCTTTTGGTATGAAATCGGATTAATTAATCATTATGATTTAAAAGTTTAAAACTGATATTGAAATCATAGATAATTAAAGAAAAAAAAATGAGGAAAAATAAAAGGGTATACTCACAAAAAATCTTGTATCTTGGCATCTGACGCTCCTGAATAGCTGAAAATGGTGTCAAATGATTGTGTTGATTTTTATATATAAGCTTGTATCATGTGTATTCATATACATAAATCATGTGCCTCAAAGTTGTAATATTTTATGAAGGCATAGAAGATATGTGGAAAAAAATAAAGGGGTATACACACAAAAAAGCTTGTATCTTGATCTCTTACGGGCCTGAATAGCTGAAATGGTGTCAAAAGATTGCTTTGACGTAGTTCTATCTACTTGTATTCATATATATAAATCACATGACTCAAAGTGGTGATAATTGTTATGAAGGCATAGAAGATGGAGGAAAAATGTCAGAAAAATAAAGGGGTATTCTTACAAAAGTTTCTGTTTCTAGTCAAACAATGATTATAAAGAGCAGAAAATGGCATCAAACACTTGTTTAGACAATTATCTATTGGTTTATAATTAGGTAAGTTAATCATATGATTTCAAGTTTCAAAAATAGTATTGAAATCATAAGTAGTTAAAGGAAACTTGAGGAAAAAATGAAAGGGTATACTTACTTAAGTTCTTGTAGATTGGCCTCTGGCGGCACAAAATTGCTGAATAATGATTTGACCGAGGCACGTTGGTTGGTATTCAGATATATAAACCATATGATTAAATGTATTAATGACTTTTATGAATACGTAAAAAATATCTAACAAAATGCGGAAACGATGACAGAGTATACATACAAAAGTCCTTGTATCATGGCACCAAATGATCATAAAGAGCTGAAAATGGTGTTAAATAATTGCTATGACAATTATCTTTTGCTATGAAATCGGATGAATTAATAAAATGATTTCAAGTTTTAAAATATTATTGAAAACATATATAATTAAAGAAAAAATGAGGAAAAATAAAATGGGGTATACTTACAAAAAATCTTATATTTTGGCCTATGATGAGCCTGAATAGCTGAAAGTGGTGTCAAAAGATTGCTTTGACTTTGTTCTATAAGTTTGTATTCATATATATAAATCAAAGGAACTCTGAATGCTAATAATTTTTGTGAAGGCATAGAAGATGGAGGAAAAATGTGGGGAAAAATAAAGGGATATACGTACATAAGTTCTTGTTTCTAGTCAACCAATGGCTATAAAGAGCTGAAAATGGCATCAAATGATTGTTTAGACAATTATCTATTGGAGTGTAATCATATAAACTCAGAGGAGAAAATGATTGCTGTGCTCTCAAATTGTCACTTAGTAAGAACTACTGCCAAAATCCTTTATGACATACTTTCACGCAAACGTTCCTTTACGTATAATTAGTACAAATGTATCAACAAACGTATCTTGTCCGCACGTACTTAGTACCCTGTATGCTCCGGGCACAACCGGTTCCTGGAGATACGGGGCTGGATCGTGGAGAAGCTATACGTGACGCTCCGGTTCCAGCAATAGACTACGAGTCCTATAACTCGAGCTTATTCAATTGCGGTACATCCTTATTGTCATTTACTTTATTTCATATTTAAAGTAAGAATATCAACAACGCAGTATTTGTTTAAATAGTTGTCTCTTGCTTGGTCATGTGTTTAAAACAGAATTTATTTTATTACATGTACATGTACAATTGTATATATAACGTTATCTGTAATAGATATGCCTTTAAACAATTCTAGTGATACATGCATGGATGAAAGTGTTTCATCGTCCCACTAATAGCTAACGTCATACGGAAACAGAAAATGGCTGCAAATGGTTTATGCATGAATGACTGTAAAAAGCTTGTACATAGATTTTTAAATCAACATCGAGCGAGTGAGTCAACACTCCGTTGTTAACAGACGCACGCCGAGACAGGTGCGTCGTCGCCTGTCTAGGTGTGCGTCTGCTAACAACTGACTGATCTGGAGCCTGGATAAATCGTACCTCCCCCTCCACTGGAGTAGGGTTGGGTAGCCCGCTCGCAGTCGGCTCGATGTACGGAGAATTCACAAACTCTGTACATAGTGTAAATACCATGGACAATTAACGTAAATGTCATATTTTAGACTTGCCTTCGTGTTATTTAAAGTTATTATCATCATCATTATGACAGGCAAAATGCCAAATTATAGTGTCTCGTAAGCCTAACAGGCTGGGTATCAAATGTATATTTTGTTGTATTTGTATATGTATCTGTATTTGATATGTGACACTTAAATAAACCATTACTTACTTACTTTTATAAATTATTCATATGGTTTCAAATTTCAAAAATATTATTGAAAACATAAATACTTAAAGAAAAATTGTGGAAAAAATGAAGGGGTATACTAACATAAGTTCTTATATCTCGGCCTCTGGCGGCCCTAAATAGCTGAAAATGGTGTTAAATGATTGCTTTGACTAAGGCACATAAGCTGGTATTCAGATATATTAACCATACGATTAAATGTTTTAATAATTTTTATGCATGCGTAAAACTTAAAGGGAAAAAACGCGGAAACGATAATGGGTGTACATACAAAAGTCCTTCTATCATCGCCTCAAACGGCCATAAAGCGCTGCAAATGGTGCAAAATGATATCCAAGACAATTGTCTATTTGTATATGTTCACATAAATCAATCATGTGATTTCAATTGTCCAAAAATATTTTGAATACTTAAATAATTAGAGAAAAAATGAAGAAAAATTAAAGGGGTATACTTACAAAAGTTACTGCATCTTGGCTTTTTATGGTCCTATAGAAATGTAGATGGCATCATAAGATTGCTAAGACAATGCTCTATTGGTCCTTATTAAGATATATAAATTGTGCGACTTTATCTTTCAGTATTTTTAAGAAATAAGAGCAAAATGCAGACAAATCAAGAATTGAATTACCTGTAAATCGGCTGCTAATTGACCTATAAGGCTTCAAATGGCATCCAATAACATGTATTGCTAAGGCACTGCACTGTTGCCTGTGATATATAATAAGATAATATAGTTTAATGTTTCATTTAAATGGGAGTAATACTTCGCAAATTTTTGACAAAGTTTCATCAAAAGTACTTACCACCAACTTAAGCAAGTTCTATTAACATTAATGTTATATCGAGGTATTTTGTAATGAGGTTGCGGACTAATATTGTGAATGATAATGTTCTATCAATATATGTATAATACATTTCAAAGAAAATATTGTAATATTCTGATAAATGCTAACTGTCATGTTACAATCATCATTTTGCAGAGTTTTAAAGTGGGTGGGGGTAATTCTGTGTGAAACAATGCCATACTTTCAAAATATCATGAGGTATTTAGAGTAAAATGAGACTGCACTTTATACTTTTGCTTACAAACAATATACAATGCATTGGAAAGTAACTAACAAATAAGAAACAAGAACCAATTTATATACTACATTTTAGCAGACTTTTCATAGAATACAGTTTTTTTTCATAGAATATACCACTGCAGAAGCTGAGGGTGAGGTTAGGCGCCTGTAAAACGGGTTTAAGCCCGCCAGTAACTTTGTGTTACTGATCGTTCCAAGGTGATACTTCTGTCGTGGTTCTTTTTGTTTTGTGTCTTGGTGTTTAAAAATTTTTGTGCTGTTGGCGCATTATGTGTGTTTTCATAGTTTTAGTTAAGTTAAGGTAACTGAGTGGCCACCTATTGGGAAAATAGCTGCTCATTCGGCTTACCATATGTTTCATGGTATAAGTACCTGATTGTTAGTTTGGTTTTTTCCCACCTCGGTTTTTGGAGTGGGAATCTTTTTCTGATTGCGCCTTTTCCTGATCTTTGCCTACTTGTACCTTTTTGTCATAGCACTATCTCCATACATCAATGAATTTGAGCATTGTGCCAAAAAAAAATCAAGAGCAGCCCACTTGATCCTTCATCGGGAAGGTGAGGACTTCTTAAAAACATTCAAACCAACTATAGCAGGAGAAGTCACCTCAAGCTCAAAATATGAGAGATACTTTGTTCTAGGGTAAGAGACAATTTTTGATTTCGGTGTGTAGTAAGGTAAGCGTCAGAAATATTCTAAAATAATGCTAAAGCGTACATACAATTGGTATCTTATGTTTGCACTGAGCTTGACCATTAGCAAATATACCTTAATTGATTTAATATGCCTCATTCAGCTCTAAGAAAATGCCACAAACTTCATTTTAGTTATAGTCTTGATTGTTTTAATGCAGTACGCCCTCCTCGGTAATTAGTTATGGTCTTGTCGGGCTGTCAGTCGCTAAGCAGCCACCGCTGCTGTGCATAGAGGCAAGTTACCAGTTCTTAGTTCACACGGCATTTCTTTTGCCATTAACTTGAATCAGTCATCGAAAAGGAAGAATGCCTAATTTAGAAATATTTTCAAACCAAGACTTCCTGAAAATATTCACTAGTACAAATGTGCACATAGTTGACTTTACACTATTTTATACCATTGATGCATTACCACATTTAGGTATAACCCTAAGTATATGTCCATACAGTTTAGTAAACAGTTTTATTGCTTTTCAGGCTATTGTTTAAGCATGTTAAAAAGGATAGATTGTTTAAAACAAACTAACCATAAGAAGATTAACATTAAAATTGCATACATGTATATTAATAAGATGGGTGGGGTAATTTTACATGTAAAGTGGTAAAAATATTAATACAAAAAAACTGTTTTAGCAATACAGGTGTTTCATAATCAAATCAATAGTTTCTAAAATTGTTTAAAATACAAAAGCAAGTCATACAGACAGAGAAAATGACTGGATAATGGAGAAGTATGTAGTTGTCTGTTTATTAGATTAAAAGCTTATTTCATAGCAGTACCATACAACATCGCCTGATTAGACTATCGTGCCAAAAAAATTTCAAGAGCAGCCCACCTAATCCTTCTTAGGGAAGGTTAGGACTAGCCAAAAATGCATTCAAACCAACTATAGCAGATGATGTCACCTCCAACTCTAAATATGCGAGATACAGGATTTCGGGTTCTAGGGTATTATGACTTTGGCCTATTTTACGTTAAGGTCAACATATGTCGCCTATTTATTTGAATAGGGAAAACTATTAAAATGTCATTTAAAGGGAAAATCTTGCATGAAATGAGCAGTAGGACTGAATTGCCCACCCCGGACAATTTCTAATTTTTTCTACCCCACCCACCACGTGTAAAATAGCGAATTTTTAGGGTATTGTTGATCACTGACAAGTTCATTGTCGATTGATTTTAAGCTTTTGGGGGTTGATTGGTTAGGGTACCCATTGAACATTTATTATACATTATAAAAGAAATTATTTGACATTTACAAAATCTGCAAAATTAAATTTCTGGTCCTTGGACTATTTTGAGGAGTATATATACCTAAAATACAGTTTTATTGCGTGTTTTTAAAATTGACCCCTCGGTTTAAGACTTTTAAGGACGTTTCCCATCATAATAGCTCACAAATAGACAAGGTGAGCTTATACACTAAAAAAAAAAGTTATAAGAGGCCGCCTTATATTTTTTCCTTCTAGTTCCGAAAGTAAAATACGATCAATTACAATTCATGGTCATATGAAAAAAAAAACAATGTCTAACAGAGGCTCTGTGAGTTTCTACATACCAATCTGTGTGATACTTTTCACACAGACGAAGCACGAGTAAAGGTACCCTCAATTACCCTCAAATCAAAGTCACACTTTATTAACATCAAATTAAATGTCATATTATGACGTTTTTGTTTTATATTTTAATTTATTTGAAAGTGTTATTGACTGCTTCGATGTATGATAAAATCATGTTATATGTGTTGTGAAATTCCATAAATTGGCCTGTAGCTAGGCCAAGGTATGGAATACATGTGATAAAAATTTTAGTATCGCCAGAGAAAAGGAAAATGGAATTTTTAAAACTTTTCCCAAGAGCTAAAAGTGTTCCCTAACTTATTTCCATGTGTATACATAAAACAACATCATGTGAATAAGGGCATGAACAAAACAAATTGTTTATATGGCTTAGTGTTGTTTCCGAACATTTGATGCTTCCATTTCAATTAAATTATTTGCTGCATACAGCGCATGTCAGTTCACGACCATTTACGTATGACGGGCACTCCAGTGATCCACAAATCCCTTCCACAAGGTAGAACAGAGCCCCGTTATCATCTTTTTGTCCGCCAACTATCGATTCTGGATGAAAATCTAGACAAACATATTCCGTTGCGTGATAGTTATGATAGCCCGCTGCTAGATAGCCCGCGTACTCCAGCGTCCATCCGTCGTAACATTTGTTTCTGCCAGGAATCATTAAAACGGCTGAACGAGTTGTTCGGCATACGCTGCAGGCTGCGTCGTTGTTCAAAAGATCCTCACCAAAGAATGGTCTGCCGTGATATCTGTCACTGCTTGTGACATAAAACTCGTATTCCGCACCTTATACGTAAGCACCGGAATCTACTTTGTCACTGTAATAAGCCCACATGGGATCCGGGCTTAGACAGAGGTAGTTAGCTGCTGCGCCAGTGCTCGTGTAGTGTGATCCAGCCGCATAGCCAGAATACACTGTCTCGGTACCGTTACTCGGACACGTCTTCTTGCCCCAACGAACGTAGGTCGTCCCACCAGCAACCGACTGCAGCGTGACTATATCGTTCTTCAGAGTCCCAAGTTCAATCTCTTGCCTGGCCACCCTCGCGCTCAGGTTCTGAACTTTGGTAGTCAGGTTGGTAATAACATGGAGCAGGTCGGATTCGCTGTGCATAACGATCCTCTTGTCCATTGGTTTCGAATCTAGTAATGAAGAAGTAAAGTATCTCAACGGATACAAAAACGAAGGAACTAGACATCCTAGCAATCAAATGTTCAAGTTTGCATGGCCAACATGTGCATGTGATTTATAATGAGGCCATGATTGGAAGTTAAAATATGCAATTTTGACAACAATTTCTTATAATGTTAAAAAAAGTTTAAACTTTATTCATTTTACTTCAATTACACAGAAAGCTCATGGAACTTGAGTACCTAAGGTATACAAAATACATCGTAATTTATAAAGAAGCAGAAAATATATATCAAAACATACCCGGATTTTTGTGACCCTTTTCACCATTTACCACCAAAAGGAAGAAAATCAAATAAGAACAGCGTTTAACTTGGGTAAGAAGCGACATTTTGTGAAATGGTTCCGGACATAAAGACATTCTTATCTGACTAGAGCCGCGCCGAGAAAATACAATTTGCCAATGGAATAAACGACCACTTTCGACACAAAAGGGTTTTCAAATCAAAATTAATTGTATGAAGCGAAAACGTATGAAATATTATATAGCGTATTTAGTACTAATTCCATAATAATATTTCGCATAGGCTTTAATTTCGCATATGCATGAACAGGTTTTCGACGGACGAGGTTCATTTAAAGAAAGACAAGATAACCTTAAACACACCGTACATACGGCTCGTCAAATTCCAACTGGTACGTCAAATTCCAGATGTTTATGTCAGCGCGTGCGTTTTGGCGGTTAAAGACAGGGCTGGACTATATAAAGGGGATTAGCATTCAGTTGTCATTTTCTCACTAGAACATCAAATTTAAGCCAATAGACGATATATAGTCCTAAATACAGTAATGTGATTGGCTTATTCCTGTCACCAAAAATCAATAATTGATTACCTGTGTTTTACCTGTATTTTGACCCTCCGGCACAGAAACCCTGTCTTTAAGATATTTTTGTTGTTTTTTCTTGTTTTATAATACTTTAACTAACGATTTCAGAAGAAAATATTAATCGGCAGTCTTGTGTGGACACTCACGCATCTGTACATACAGGTGTCATGGTCAGCTTATCCGTGGATTGGCGAAAACGTTGCACGAAAGTCTTAAAATGGCACGTTTTCAGAAAACATCCATACTTTTTGCCAAATATCTCCATAACTAGAAATATTTGAAAGTCGCATGCTCGAATATACATAGCTTAGTATCTATTTAAAAGCATGATTTAAGCTTTTATTCAAATTTCAAATTAATTACTACTATTGATAGCGCAGCTCATTCTTTTGAACCATGTGTGATTTTACATGATACGAATCACGATAGTCGTTTCATACGGGAAAAACCAGACGGACAATAGCTGTTGATACGTCAAATAACAGACGTAGACACGACTTCGGATACGTGTCGCATCAGATGTGTTGAGTGCGATTATTCCAAATACCCATGACACCCTGGCATTGTTTTGCGGTCAACTTGGAAGCATACTTTTTAAATTCAGTTTTGCGCCCCTTATAAGAATATTTCATTCATCTTGAGACACACACACACACACTGCTCATACCTAAGTACATTTTCAAACAATAAAATGTATTTCTTAAATTGGAAATGTTATGGATGTCAGACAGTTTATAGATTGGTAAAGAGAACATGGCCACCTTACAGTCATACGACGTTGAAACAACGTTGAATCAATTTGATTCACTGAATCAACATCTGCAAAAAATGTTGAAACCGTAGAATTAACACACATCGTTGAAATAATGTTAAATTAATGTTGATTCGGTCAACCTTTAAACATTGTTGAATAAATTCGATTCACTGAATCAACATTGATTCTACAACATTGTTTCAAAGTTGATGTAATCAACATTGTTTCAACATTGTGTGTCTGCTGTGTTGCTTCCACTCAAACACAGTATAACTTTATGAGAGTGATATAGTGGTCGGGGTTTGAAACCTGATTGTCTCAGTTCTTGATCCTTGGTTATTATCTTATTTTAAAAGCGCTAATAGTCAACGACCTTAACCACGGCCTGTTGTGCGGTCGGGTGATCTAGTGGATAGTTAGTTCACATCATCATCCAGAGGTTGTGGGCTCGAACCCCGACCGACACATACGCATGTCATGTTGATGACTTATGAGCCCCCCTGCCTCTGTGGCAGTATGCAGGATGCACAATATGAACCTCAGTTCGTGGCTAGTTTCATATTACACACCCTTGCACTCGAGTTTGCCGTTTCAGCATTTTATAGGTCAATACAGTTTTTGTGTAAATCAGGAAAATTTTATTCTATTTTAGAACTGAAACAGTGTCCCAAGTGCCAGGTGTTCTTAAAGTCTATTTAGCATTAATATTTAGGTAATAATGTCACATCTTCTGATAAAAACACTTTGTTTGGTTAAAGCACATTTTTATTTCATAATTCTTTGTACAACATATACAATGCATATTGAAATAGGATAGGGACAAAAGCAGGTTTTAACAATTTTAGCAGTTACCTATCGGTATCTACATGGCCAAAATTTCACATAGTGAGATAAAAATTTCACTTGAGTTTGTCGTTTTAAAGGTCATTAAGTTTGAAACTCACTCAAATCAGCAGATCAATCAAACCAGATGTCTTTATGGACAACATGAAAACATGTAGCAGACCCGTATCATAAAATGTTGATATACCGTCTGGGTCGTTCCGTATCGGCCGTCTGTAATTTCACTTATCATATGACATTCGCCCGTCTGTACTTTGACGTATTGTTTTTGTCGCCAAGCGACAGAATAAAACGATAAATACACTGTAAAAGTTGATTATCAATGTTCCTACAGATGGAGATTGAAAAAATATATGCCTCAAGAAGATTATACCATGAAACGTTTAGGTATTCTGTGAAAAATAAGTTACCCGCCAAAACGCACGCGCTGATATAAACATCTGGAATTTGACGTACCAGTTGGAATTTTACGAGCCGTATGTACGGTGTGTTAAAGATAAAACTATGTTCATATACACTGTACTGTAGACTACTGTATAAAAATATGAACAGCTTGGAACCGAAAAATTAGAATTGTATGTTTATTTGACTTAAGTTGAGTGGAGCCGAGTGAAGATTCTAGTCGTTTTTTGCGAAATGATAAATTAATTAATTATACATATGTTTTGCCTACATGCCGTCAGCACAGAGTGGGTTAAGGTATTTCCGAACAGCTAATGTATAATTTCTGTAAAAACTGAAAATGCAACGATCTTTGCCTTACTTTGAAAGTCCATTACCGAACATTTACGGCGTATCACGAATGGTTCAATTATTCACCCATAGCGATCACGTGACTTGAAGTTACTAAACCTTCGACGGGTAATTCAGAACGAGCCGGGTCACCCGAACCTCAAGTCAGGTCTGAAGACTATGCCCCTTGGACGTAACACATTATGCACAGCAAAGTCTCCAGCCTCGTCACGGTATGTCCTTGTCAATAGTCCTAGGAAATTGTCATGGGACCTCGGATTATAGTCTCAATCCGAAGGACTGGAGAAGCCCGGGACCGAACCTGCGACCCCTGGTTTACAAGGCAAGTGGCTTAACCACTGCGCCGCGGAAGCTTCTATTTGCCTAAAGTGCCGGTCCCACTGAATCGCAAGCAATCGTATGATTGTATAATCGTTATTTTTGTGATAAAACTTCGCATGTAAATTATCTAAAATGTTTTCAAACGTGTTTATGATTTCTTAATTTGCATATAGGGGCCAAAGAAATGACCCCCAAATTAATATTTAGACAATCATATAGCAATCTTCAGCGCAGTGGGACCGGCACTTAATGTGGATGTTTTGAGTTCCTAAAACCATATCAAAACAAATTATTTTACACCAGCAATTTGTAACATGTTCTTTGGACATAGGTATGTGATTACATTAAACACTATGTAATGTGTGGACTTAGGCATTTTCTTGCACTTAGCACCCTTTGTAAAAATTTGAAATACAAATTTCACACAAACAAAACATTAAATGCATCACAAACTATATATCAGAATGTAGGTTTTTGTATGTAGAAGGCAGTGACACCAAAAACTCAAGTTTTGACAAAAGTGGACTTAGGCATGTTGTTGCAACAACCCCTTCAATTGTTGACGTCTTAGCATTAATCAAAAGAATAATGAGTTAATAGAATGATAAAATGTACTTAATAAACATTGGAGCCTAATGTCAACGACAGTAACAGGCGGTTGGTACATGTAGAATTATTTTTGCTCAATACTGGGTATGTCCTTCTGAGCGCACCTGTCGTCCACAAAATTACCTTAAAGTGTTGACAAGGACGTAAAACCTAATAACAACCAGATGTTTCGACTATGAATATACAAGCTCGCATCGACTGCATACAGTCATGCCCCGACGACTGAGTACAAATCAAATAATTATTCACCCGACTACTGGCACAGTGCCAACGACTACTGAAATTTGGTGTACAGAGACAAAAGTGCTTGTAAGTTTGCTGATGGCGGATACAATTACACCAAACTCAAAAACGCATCTTTTACTTGTATTCTCCATTGTCACTTACCATAAGATGCTATTATCGTCTGTGATTATTCACACGTCCTTGTGTAAACACGACAACAGTTCCACTGTCCATAGTGAAAATGAAAAATACTCGACTAATTTTAGACTTTGGAGCCTCCGACTGAGCCAGGGTTTGGAGAAAAATATAACAGTGGTATTTAAAGCTGAAAATAGCACCATGACAGTAAATATTTTAGAAGATCTTACTGGTTTCCTAACTGCGAGTAAACAAAAGTTGACTGGTACAGCCCACCACTACTGCGGTCTTGGGTACAGTGGTTGTCTAGCGTGACTTTTATCTATGAGCACACGCAAGTATTATTTATGGACTTATAAGTTGGAAAGTGCTTACAAAATCAAATGAGGGTGACAAATCTTAAACAAGATTCTAAAATAAATATTGTATGTATATCATCTACATCTTTATATTTTATAGTAGTCATAAGATGCATTGATTGGTCTGTTCATGAAAGGTGTCTTATTGTCTTACCATTACATGTAATAGTTTTCTCTGATCTTGTTTTAAAATTCAAACTACATCACCAGTTTATCATTCGCTTCAAGGTAAGGTTAGCATCCTCAAATAAACATGTAAACAATATGCAATTGAAAGCGACAACCTCCACTACGGTGTTTCGGTGTGGTTGTGCTCGGCGTGGTCCACCAGCCTGATGACGGTGTGACATCCGGGTCAAGGAGAACACGTGTAGGGCATATTTGAGGGTCTGGATGGGGGGTCCTGGTATTCACTAATCACTAAAAATTTAGCCATTTATTCACTGTCATTAAAATTTTGGCTTATTCATTAAAATTAGCTCGATTATTCATTAAAATATGATAATTACTAAGTCACACTTTCTTCACCCAGCTAATATCCATAAGCAAATAGGTGTTCCCCACCTATGGCACCCCTTATCTGAAGTCACAAGGACTGGTTCTATGATATTATATTGTAGTCTGCTGAATGCAACCTTGATATTAACATCTTGAGAGAAGCATAATTATATACTCTGCTAGACCACAAAGCCTCATAGAAGCTTTCCGAAATAGAATACCGATTTTTTTTAGCAAATCCCCTTTTAAATCTGTTTGCAGTATAATCCCCTTCACCTTTAATACTGAATACGCCCTACGTTTAACCCTTTATCTTTCTCTTCAATTATGAATACCAAAGGTTATTTAAGAAAGGTTGTAACTTCAGGGGTAAAAGTTATAATAAAATGCTGTTGTTTTTATTTAGTGAACTAGTTAGCATAGGAGTTCTATGTGATGTATGGATTTGTGCTTGTGTCTGATTGTACAATACATTTAATTAATGTCTTAAATGCCGAGCGAGCGAAGCGAGCGAGGAAAAAAATTATGTAGCGCCATACAAATTGCAACATAGGTTTGCATTGACGTTCTTAGTGCTGCTGCCTTGTTTCTGATTGCAAAAGACACTATAATTATGTTCTGTCATATAAAAAAGCAAGAATCTGATGATGTCCATCCACAGAAAAGAGTATCATTATAGGATTGGAGCATATATAATATTAGGACAAAGTGGGGTAAAAGAATAAGAAGAAAATACATATACCTAAAACAGCAGTCACACAGTAGCGTATAAGTGAAACACGTCGGAAACACGTTTAGAACTCGCTACAAGCGCGTTGGGTACGCTTGGTGTACGTCCAGCGCGCGTCGCTGTATTTCGCTGTATTTCGCTGTATGTCGCTAAAAGTCTCTGCGCATTTCGCGCGTGTTTGAGTTTAAATTTTCAAACATGCTTAAAAAGCTCGGCGTGTCTCGGGCGTGTGACTTATACGTCCCGAATAAATTCCACGCGCGCTACAGGCACGTTGAATACGCTCTAAACGCGTTTGGCGAGCGGCGCGTTTGAAGCACACCAGTGTACGTTCGATGCGCGTTTCGATTTTATTAGATGTTGCTTCAGTAGTGTGTGTGAAACGCGCGTTGAACGTTTGATGCGCGCCTGTAGCGCGTGCTTAGCGTGTCTGGGACGTATCACAACCATACTCCAAAACTTTGAGATTTTTATACGCCTCAGTCACGCGCTAATGTGTGACTGCTAAAGCGAGTATAGGAACAAATTAATTTTTATACGTCCAAAGTCTTCAGCGTGTTGAGATTTTTCATACGCCCGGCGCGCGTTTGAGTTATACCCTACTGTGTGACTGCTGTTTAAGCAAACAAAACAGTGAAATAGTATCTGGCTCAGTAAACATCCAGAATGATTTATTTATTTTTCTCTGCCTTCAAATGACACATTTCTTTTTCAATTGGTCCATGAGGTGAGCCCCTAAATGCTTGGCTTCCAGACATAGACATATGTCTTTCCAAACATTCAAGGATTTCTGAAATATGAATACAATATTTGAATAAAATCGGGTCTGGGGGCGTCCAGACCCCAGAAAAAAAAAATCTGGAATGTCAGGGAGGCCATCTAAGACAATTTCATAGCCAAATTTTAGTATATTCATTATTCTTTAAAATGTTATTATTCACTATTCATTATATTACTCTGCTATTCATTAAAAATTTACATTTATTCATTATTCTTTAGGACCTCATTATTCACTAATCATTATTTTTTTTGCTCTTTATTCACTCTCATTAAAAATTTTAGGCCATTATTCATTAATCATTATACCCCATCCAGACCCTCATATTTCAGCTTGTAGGGATGAATTTGTGTCACGGACTATTTCCGAGTAAACTGCGGTCTTGGGGTACAGTGGTTCTCTAGCGTGACTTTTTATCTAACATATGAGCACACGCAAGTATTATTTATGAAATTGTGAAGACTTAAAAGTTGGAAAGTGCTTACAAAATCAAATGAGGGCGACAAATCTTAAACTAGATTCTAAAATAAATGTTGCATGTCTATCTACATCTTTATATTTTATAGTAGTCATAAGATGCATTGATTGGTCTGTTCGTGGAAGGTGTCTTATTGTCTTACCATTTATACATGTAATAGTTTTCTCTGATTTTGTTGTAAAGTTCAAACTACATCACCAGTTTATCATTCGCTTCAAAGTAAGGTTAGCATCCTCAAAAGAGTCATAAACATGTAAACAATATGCAATTGAAAACTACAGCCTCCACTACGGTGTTTCGGTGTGGTTGTGCTCGGCGTGGTCCACCAGCCTGATGACGGTGTGACATCCGGGTCAAGGAGAACACGTGCAGGGCATACTTCAGCTTGCAGGGATGAATTTGTGTCACGGACTATTTCCGAGTAAACTGTCGTCCAGAATTTAGATTTCCCTTTGACAACAGTGGCACTGAAAACAGAAGAATGATTTACACACTTGTATTGCTACTGATCTGCGAGGCAAAGTCCTTGTGCTTGTACACTATGTTTACAATGGTGATAAGCGCAATTTCTGAAGTTTCGTTTTCATAAAATATTGTATCGATGACTCGACTGGTATAACACTAGATGAAGTGTGCACGGCTGTTAAAAGTTTGAAAACCAAGAAAGAATGCGGTCTGAATCTGAATCTGAATAGTTTACTGGTGACACGCCAATGACATTATTTCACCAGAGGGTTCGGATGGGGTAAAATTAGTCCCTTGAACGCACGAGTGAAGCGAACTTGGACACACAGTCATCAGACATTTCAGCAGAGGAGAGTGAATCAGGGAGGTCATTCCAGTCCCTGATAGTCTGTGGAAAGAAACTACTTTTGTACGCTTCTTTGCTAGCTGAAGGTATCTGAAAAGCCAAAGAGTGTTGATTTCTACAGTGCCTATTCTTTGGGATAAGGTCATCTGTGGGTATTCTGGCTTTACCCTTTAGACCTTTGTATAGCCATATAAGTCTGCTATCCTTCCTCCTTTTCTTAAGAGATTCCCATTTCAGTTGACCTAAAATGCCAGTCATGCTCCCAGTTTCAAAAAACATAATTTCCCGTCACAAACCTTGCCGCACGATTTTTGACCTTTTCCAGTTCTTCCTGGAGGGTCCCAAACTGAGCTTCCATATTCCAAGACCGGTCGCACCAGTCCTTTATAAGCTGCTTCTTTCACATCTGGGGGACAAGAATACAAATTTCTTCTCAAGAATACGAGAGTTCTGTTAGCCTTTGTACAAACATTGGAAATATGAGTATTCCATTTCAAATCATTTGTGATATTTACACACAGGTATTTTATGCTTTCAACGTTTTCCAGTACAGTGCCCTCAAGGGTGTAGTTAGCCTGTATCTTACTAGACCGTTTATTTGTCAGCTGCATCGTGTTGCATTTGACGGGTTGAAATCTCATTCCCCATTTCCTAGCCCAACTGCCTAAACGATCAATATCTCTCTGAAGTTTCAATGTATCCTCTCCATTCTTGATTTCACGATAGCAAACACAATCATCAGCAAAGAGTCTTATTTCAGACTCAATGTCTGCTGAGATGTCATTTATATACAAGGAAAACAGCAAGGGGCCGAGAACGGTGCCCTGAGGGACACCCGACACAACTGGAGCCCAATCCGATTTAATACCATTAACCACTACCCTTTGTTGTCTGAGACAAAGGAAAGCATTTATCCAATTCAGTGTTGTTCCACCTATTCCATAGCTAAACAATTTGCTTTTAAGGAGTTCATGGGGAGGAGTATCAAAAGCCTTTTCAAAATCGAGTATAAAAGTGTCGACCTGGCCTTTTTTGTCTAAGATTTTGGCCCAGTCATTTATCACTGTAGTCAACTGAGTTTCACAGCTATGCCATTTCCTAAATGCGTGTTGCCTGTCCGACAAGAGTTCATTTTCATCAAGATGGGCCATAATATTTGAGCATACTATATGTTCAAGAAGCTTACAAGGAATGCATGTCAAAGAAACAGTGCGGTAATTGGGGGCAAGTGACCTGTCCCCCTTCTTAAACAGGGGGGAAATATTAGCAAGAGACCATTCTTTAGGAATTTCACCTGTATCAATTGACTGCTGGAAGAAATGGGCGAATACCGGACCTAATTCCATAGCCAGTTCCTTTAGGACTCTGGGATGAAGCTCATCAGGCCCTAAGGCTTTAGGCGGGTTTAGACCTTTTAGAAGTTTGGTCACCCCTTCCTTTGTGACCACAATATCATGCATGAATGGGGCAGATCTATCTAGAAGAGGGACCTGTTTGCATTCACTTTTAGTTAAAACATCCGAGAACTGACCATTAAATTCATCCGCCATCTCAAATTCGGATTGTGCAATTCCACTTCCATTTCTCTTTTTCAACGGGGGAATACCTTGTGTATCTTTTTTCTGACTATTTATGTACCTGTAAAAATCTCTAGGATTAGCCTTAACATCTCCTACCAAGTTGTTCACGTAAAGATCATGCTGCTTCCTGATATCAGCTTTGATCTCTTTCCGTAAAGATTCAAATTTAGATCTAAATTTTGCACTACCAGTCTTTAAGGTAACTGAGTGGCCTTCTATTGGGAAAATAGCTGCTCATTCGGCTTACTATATGTTTCATGGTATAAGTGCATGATTGTTGGTTTGGTTTTTTCCCACTTCGGTTTTTGGAGTGGGAATCTCTTTCTGATTGCGCCTTTTCCTGATCTTTGCCTACTTGTACGTTTTTTAGCTTTTGCATGAGTTGCATTTTTTCTGCGAATCTTCCTTCTTATTTCAGGTGTTATCCAAGGGACAGAGGAAACTGAGCGACTAGTTTTTGAGGGGATATGTTTATCTGCCGATTCTTGAATAAACGTTGTAATGAGATTGAAATTTTCCTGGACCGACCGAGTATCTGAGTAACCATTGAAGTATCTTTCCTTTGCAAATTTAAGTGTTTCTGCTCTCATAGATTCATAATCACCTCCCTGATAACGATACACTTTTCTCCTAGGTTTCATTATAGGTGGGATAGCAATTTTCAATGTGCCAGAAACAATGTCATGATCACTGGGCTTATCCGGGGAATGAATGTCTACAGACTGAACAGGAAGAGAGGTCAAAATTAAGTCCAAAGTATTTCTTTCTCTGGTGGGGAAATTGACTAATTGTTCCAAACCATGGTCATTCATGATATCTATCAAAATCTGACCCTCCGTCTGCCTCAATGATGACCCAGATTTGCTGAGTCTGTCCGGCCATACAATATCTCTAAAGTTGAAATCACCTAAAACATGAATTAAGGGGGGTTTGTCGCCTTTATTAATATTTTTGATTTTGTCAAGCTGTTCTCTAAATAAATTGTCAAACATTTCCAGGGAATTCAATAAGTCATTTCCATTGTCCGATACAGGTAGTTGACCATCGACAGGTGGCCGATACCAGCTAGCCACATAGTGAGTTTTCCTATTTACAAAAAGTTTGACCCAAACTGACTCTGAGTCATTGTCCAATTCTGTGAGGGGCATGTGTGGGATGTCCTTGTGCACTAGAAGCATAACGCCACCACCATTTAGGCTTCTATCCTTTCTGTACACGCTGTATGGAAAAGATTCCGGAAATAATTCAGACGTTAATATGGAATTGTCATTTTTTGTCTCCTGAATCGCCAAAATCTGAGATTGATGAAAATCAATGAAGGCCAACAACTCAAGTTTTTGCCTCTTACACTGTTTATGTTGATACTGGAAAATTTCAGACCACTAAAACTGTTTTTGCTAGTCAAGGTTTCAGTGGACTTGGTTTCATGACCTTTTGCAAGTAGGTCAAACCTATTTTCACTTTCCAAGTTAAACTGTTCATTGAAAAAAGAGTCTGAGAAATTGAAAAAGTCACATTTTGGGCAAATCCATGTACAGTTTGAATTGCATTGTTTCATACTCTGAGTCTGACATAAAAGAACAATTATTGTGCACCCACATTTCACATTTGTCACACTGGACAGCCTTATGGGAATTCAAAACAGCACCACTGCATATGCTGCACTCAGCTTTGCAGTTTGAACAACACCAAGAATCATTACCCGACTCAATCTTTTGTAACTCAACGGGACCAAGATTTACGCAAGACGCATGGAAGCGTTTTTCGCAATCTTCACATTTAACTGCTTTCTCGGCCGCCTTGCAATACTTCTTGCACGTGCGGCACTGGAACCTGGGGCCTGGGTTCATTTCGATATCTCCAGCCAAAATGATAAGAATCAACAAGTTTGTTCCCTTTGAAGGATTGAAACTGCGTAATCCTTCGGAGCCTCTACGGTTACCAATTTTCCTTGTGAAAGCCAAGCACTGAGCAATTCCACCAACTGAATTTCCAAATCCTATACTACAGTCCTGGTTTCCATCTAAAATATCTCCTGATGTTGTCCACTTCCAAACACAGAGTCCGAAAACCAACAACAAAGCCAACATGAGGAGCAGCGGACAAGACTTCGGTGTATGGAAACTACGCACAGGATTTTTTCCACCCCGACAAGTCAACCGCCCCACAGCTGGACCGACAAAACCTGAAGCCATTAGTTCCAATTCAAATGATTAAACAAAAAGACCTTCAATCACTATATGAAAAAAGTGGGTGGGGGAAGGTCAAACCAGAAAAAAACTATTCAGATTCTTTAACTTTTATGACATCGTTGCAGCCCTGCTAGAGCCGTTCAATGTCACTGTCAATGAAGCTTGAACAAATTCTGGTCCAAGAGCTTGTCAGCTCTCAGGCCAAAAAGTTTCAAGAAAAGAGATTTTCAAGTAAAGTACGAATCGTTTTGGCGCGAATCGCACGATTAAGAAAATCGATGCTTAGACTCTTAATTTTGAGGAAAACGGCGACCAACAATGGGAAATTGCAGGTCCCAAACTTCTTGACCTAAAGTCGGGAAGTTTTACAAGCAAAAACAATGGGAAATTCGAAGAATAATAGAGAAAAAAAACGTCTCTTTCAAAATTCTGTGTCCGTGTCGCCGAACCGAACCGACATCTCCTGACGCTATATCTAATGAGCACTTGATAAATGATGGAATTGGGCTATGGAAACAGTTGTCATTATTCTTTACAGATATGTATAACCTGGGTTACGTTCCTGCCAATCTCAAGAAAGGTATCATTGTACCGCTACACAAAGGAGGGCGTAAATCAAAGACCCCAACAATTATCGGGCGATAACACTTTCTTCGTGCATTCTTAAATTGTTCGAGAGAATTCTGTTGCAACGTGCAGAAGCGGCACTGAATGTACCTCTTAGTCCTTTACAAGGTGGGTTTAGGACCGGTTTAGGGTGCAATAATATTATGTCCTATCTGATGCTTAGAGAATGCATTTCTTTTACAAAAGAGAATTTATTTATACGATATTTAAAGAGGGTACACAATTAGCCAAAGGCTAGTCTACCTTATGGCCCTCTAAACATATTCATGCAAGCAATATATATATATATATATATAAACAAACAGAAGTAGCGTACAAAAGTCGGTCGTGCCGCGACCGGGAATCGAACCACGGACCTCCCGCTAACCATTACACCACCGCGGTCTTCCGATTCTGTACGCCAATTTTAGCATCTATAAACCTTTGACGTCAATGACGCTATTTAGCGGCCTTTCATTTACCGCCATAGGCGACCCTATCATTTTCGGTTCTTTTTATTACCTACGGACGGCGGCCATTTTTATTCTATTTGTGTTTGATTTTTATTTATTTTATTTATTATATTAGATTTATAGACGCTCTACTGCATCGGGAAGAAGTATTGAAGAAATAGAGAATGCCACGATACAGGAAATTATATAAACAAACAGAAGTAGCGTACAAAAGTCGGTCGTGCCGCGACCGGGAATCGAACCACGGACCTCCCGCATTCCGGGCAGACGTGCTAACCATTACACCACCGCGGTCTTCCGATTCTGTACGCCAATTTTAGCATCTATAAACCTTTGACGTCAATGACGCTATTTAGCGGCCTTTCATTTACCGCCATAGGCGACCCTATCATTTTCGGTTCTTTTTATTACCTACGGACGGCGGCCATTTTTATTCTATTTGTGTTTGATTTTTATATATATATAACAAAATAAAGTCCGATTCCACAATGTATTCACTATTTAATTAATTCTTTACCGGTTTCACTGCTATTTTACAGATCATCAGGAGTTAAATATGGCGTTGTTGCGTAGATACTAACTTAACGACGTTACAATGCTATAAAAAATTTATGGTTAGAGGTACGCGTAAATCACAAGAAAATACTCGTTGGCGTCTGCTATTGGCCACCACGGCAAAAAATAGATGAACGAAATGCGTTTCTTACTAACATTGAAACTTCTATAGAATTAGTCAAACTATCAAATCCTGACGTTATTGTAATGCTTGGAGATTTTAACGATAAATGTATTGGCACCTTCCACATGCAAATAGTGAAGTTGGTAACAAATTAGTTGATATTTTGGACCAAAATAACTTGTATCAGATTGTAAAGGAACCCACCCGCTATTCTGACAACGGAGCACATCTTTTAGACATTATTATTACCGATTCCCCGCACTTATTTTTAAATTCAGGTGTTATTCCGCCACTTGCCAATTTAGATCATTGCACAATTTATGGTACACTTAATATAAACCTGCATCGATTGTTTGGGACTTTAAATCCGCTGACAAAGGCATACTAAATGAAGCTATGGCTCAAGCACCATGGGATGTACCTTACATACTCTATGATGACGTAAATGAAATAGTTGAATACAATAGATCACTTATCACCTCAGTTTGTACAGAAAATATTAAGAATAAATCCGTTACCATAAGAACTAAAGACAAACCATGGATGTGCAATGAAGTAAGATATCTTTTACGAAAGAGGGATCGATGCTTTAAGAAATACAAACGAACATTATCAGAGCAGGACAAATTTTATTTCTATCTAGCGCGCCGTGAAGCTAATCGGGCAAAGCGGAATGCCAAAAAACGGTTTGATAACAAGATGGTGACTTTTTTCAGCAAACCCAATTTGAGTTCTCGCGAATTTTGGAAATTATCCAAACGTATTCTGGGTGATAAATCAGATCGCAACATACCGCCGTTAATACATGATGATAACATTGTTTCCGACGACGAAAATAAGGCCAATCTGTTTAATGCGTATTTTGCATCGATATCCTCGCTCGACATTGATGGAGCACCTCCTCAGCTGCCCGCATTTAACTTTAAAACAGATAAAAGAATTGAACTTGTGCAAACCACAGAAAGTGAAGTTGAAAAGTTACTGTCAACGCTTAATCCGCATAAGTCTACAGGTCCAGACGGCATTGGTAACTGGGTGCTTAAAACCTGTTCACACACATTGGCAAAACCCTTAACAAGACTTTTTAACAAACTGTTAGAAAATGGAAATTTCCCCGAAGAGTGGAAAACGGCTAGTGTATGTCCTGTCTATAAAAAGGGAAATAAGTCCGAGGTTGGCAATTATCACCCAATATCGTTGTTATGTAACATGTCTAAAGTACTAGAAAAAAATCGTATATAAGAAACTTTATGAGTACTTAATAGAACACAGTCTTTTAATTGAACATAACTCTGGATTCAAGAAAAATGATTCAACCATAAATCAATTACTTAAAATAATACACCAAATATATACAGATACAGATTTGAATGAGGGCAAAGACACATGTTTAGTTTTCTTGGACGTTTCTAAAGCATTTGATAAAGTTTGGATTGATGGGCTACTTTTCAAAATTAAACAGCTAGGAATCGTAGGACCTCTTTTCAATTGGCTTAAATCCTATGTCTCTGTTAGACACCAGAAAGTAGTTCTAAATGGTTGTCAGTCCACCATATGTAGTTTAACAGCTGGGGTACCCCAAGGGTCTATTCTGGGACCTTTATTATTTCTCATTTACGTGAATGATATTACCGAAAACATGGAATGCATAATAAATTTATTCGCAGATGATACATCAGTCCAAAAAAGAATAGATAATGCAGCTTCATTTGACATAGTCAATAGGGACCTCCAAAGACTGACGTCGTATGGCGCACAATGGTTAGTTAAGTTTAATGCTGTTAAAACCGATTATATGATAATAACCCAAAAACGAATTTGTCCATACCATCCTAATCTTATCTTAAATGGTGAAACGATAAGCGAATCTGAAAATCATACTCATCTCGGAGTAACTATAAATAATAAACTATCGTGGTCAGTACATATTAACATGGCTACAGCGAAGGCTGACAGACGTTTATCCGTAATCCGTAGATGCCGTAATCAAATTCCACGATCTTGCCGCGAAACTCTATATAAAACGGTTTTAAGACCTATCCTTGACTACGGTGACATTATTTATGACTCGTGTCTTAAAGCAGAATCAGAATCTCTTGAAAAGTTTCAAAGGAAATGTGCTCTAGTATGTACAGGGGCATTCAAAATAACAAGTCAGGAGAAATTGTTAAAAGAATTAGGTTGGTCGAAACTACAAAATCGGAGAACTATGCACAGACTAAATCTCTTTTATAAAATTGTCAATTCCCTCGTTCCTTCTTATCTACAACAAGCATGCAGACTAATTCCACATAATACTGATAACTACAGGCTTCGTAGAAATAATTCGATTCTGGTGCCATTTATAAAGCGAGAAAAATTTTCCAAGTCTTACTTTCCAAAAACTATTCGTGAGTGGAATAATTTGTCGAATGATACCAAAGAAAGCGGAAGTGTAAATATTTTTAAATCAAAACTAAAAGAAATCTATGAACCAAATAAAGTTAATACACTTTTTTCTCATGGGCATGGTTGGGCACAAGTCAATCACTGCAGGATGAGATTAGGTTTAAGTCATTTGCGGAAACACCTTTTCAATTATCATTTAGTCGATTCTCCTATCTGTGAATACACAGAGTGTCACGAACCAGAAACCGTAAAACACTTTTTCTTAGGGTGTCCTAAATATACTCAACAACGACGAACCATGCTTCAGAGTATTGCTAACTTAATGTTCCCAGGGGTTGATTATAATATTATCACTGAGCTGTTAGGAGAGTATCTTTGTAAAGTATTATTATAAGGATCAGCTGATCTGACTCTTAAAAAAAATAAGATTTTGTTCGATATAGTGTTTAGATATATTGAGGAAAGTGGTCGTTTTAATAGAAACAACGAAGTCGCCGCACAAGACGAATCTTTTCATTAAAACATGATGTATGATATACATAGTCTGTTCATAGAACAGGATATTTAATGTTGCCATGTATACCTTAATGCACTCTTATATCCTCCTCTTAACTTTCTTCTGTCTCTTTGTCTTTCATTCATAACTCTACTACTGAACTCTCATATTTACCACCGGACTGTAAATATGTATATATAACTGTTATTTTGTCCTTGTCTTTGTATTATAAATGTATTTGTCTTTGTATGTTCTATGTGAGGAGACCTACTAGTGGCCTTCGGGCTGTTAGGAATCCTCGTCAAATAAATAAAGCATTAAATTAAATTAGTTACGGCCGTAACGTCATTAACAGTACAATACAATACAATATATGATTTACCGCCTTGTACTAAAGTGCGCACCATGGTTGATATAATTAACATGTATATAATATATGTGAAATATTCTGACGGCGCGGACTAAGTAGACTTCAGAAGAAAATAATGATTGGCAGTCTTATGTGGACACCCACGCATCTGTACATACAAGAGTCATGGTCAGCTTATCAATGGATTGGCGAAAACATGGCACGAAAGTCTTAACATGGCATGTTTTCAGAAAACATCCATACTTTCTGCCAAATATCTCCATAACTAGAAATATGGAGAAAGTCGCATGCTCGAATATACATAGCTTAGTACATGTATCTATTTAAAAGCCTGATTTCAGCTTTTAATCAAATTCATTACTACTATTGATCGTGCAGCTCATTCTTTTGAACCATGTGTGATTTTAACTGATACGAATCACGACAGTCGTTTTATACGGGAAAAACCAGACGGACAATAGCTGTTGATACGTCAAATAACAGACGTAGACGCGACTTTAGATACGTTACGCATCAACACAGACGTGTTGAGTGCGATTGTTTCAATTACCCATAACATCCTGGCATTGTTTGACTGACCATCTGGTTAACCGCTCTGGTCTGAGCATGCCTAAAATGTAATTCAATTCAAACCATCCAGTATAAGCCTGTTTTGGCTTAGTTGGATGGTTATATTTCAAGCACTTGTTGGATGTCATGATATCCTCATTTTGGGTAAAAGTCCTATAAAATGGAGGCAACGTCCCGACATGACCTTCTCTGTTGACTGGGACGTAAATCATCAATTCAAACAAACAAATAAACAAGTATTTCAAAGAAGCACATTGGCAAACAAATATAGCACATGTAACGCCATGGTGTTTCTAGGGCGAAGACTCAACAGAGCGAATGCGCGAAGACACCTGATGCCTAACAACGCCATTGGACATTTGAGCATAAGGAAACCAACATTCAGTTTGAACCCTGGTTTGCCCAGGCACAGACCGCAAAGTTCAGTTCAGGCTCTTGTCATCCTGAAATTATACTCAAAATAAGGGGTATGCAGATAATTAAAGCTACAAACAATGCATTATTCGTAAATAATTCCCCTCCCCCATCTCATGGCGCTTAAAAATGAACGTTTAGTCGCGTAGTGGTCTATTTGAATATTTAAAATTGCTTACGAAAACAAACCAGTTAAGTTCTGTAGAATATTATCAAATGTTCACACACACTATCTGCTTTCATTTGTTCCAAATTTCTTTATAGTCAAAAGTACAATCAGCTTTTAGTTTATCGACTGGCCATCTTGAGTCAAAAACGGCCTATAAAATCGTTTAAAGACAGTCGTTTCACTTTATTTCCTTTCCAATTTAAGTTTTCTTTATTCAATTTATGTTATTGACCATGCAAAGTAAAGCATATGCTGACTATTGCACAACAAAGAAGTGTTTTAATAAGTTTGTAGCAGACCCGTGTCATAAGATGTTCAACTACCGTCTGGGTCGTTCCGTATCGGCCGTCTGTAATTTCACTTATCATATGATATTCGCCCGTTTGTACTTTGACGTATTGTTTTTGACGCCAAGCGACGGAATAAAACGATAAATACACTGTAAAATCCTTCAGATTGAGATTGAAAACATATAAGCCTCAATAAGATTATACCATGAAAAGTTTAGGTATTCGGTGAAACATACAGCAAAATAACTTACCCGCCAAACCGCACGCGCTGACATAAACATCTGGAATTTGACGTACCAGTTGGAATTTGACGAGCCGTATGTACGGTGTGAGGAAGGGGGAACGAAAGTTTGTATAAAATGGTCCAGGTCACATGACCAAGATGGCCGCCATGGCTATAAATAGCAAAAACCTTTAAAAATCTTCTTCTCCAGAACCAGAAGGCATATGATTTTGAAACTTTGCATGAAGCATCGGGCAAAGAAGCTTTACAAAGTTTGTATAAATCATGACCCTGGGATGACCTTGACATTTTTTACGGCAAGATCAACTTAAGTCGCCCATGCATTTGAATGGGAAAAAATAGTAAAAAAAAAAGACATTTAATGGCGAAATCTTGCTAGAAATGAGCAAATGGACAGAAGATTTATGCTTATGAAAATATTTTGGGCCAAGGGGGTTGTCTGCCTCTGCCCCGGGGCTTTATACAATGTATATGACCATAATACTCAAGCATCATCTTCTCTGAAACTGCTTAGCCAGTGAAAGCCAAACTTTATGTGGAGCATCCTTAGGAAAAGGAAATGAAAGTTTGTATTAATGGTCATAGTCACATGACCAAGATGGCTATATATAGCAACAACATTTAAAAATCTTCTTCTGCAGAACCAGAAGGTCTACGTATGATTTTGAAACTTGGCATGAAGCATCTGGGAATGGGGCTCTACAAAGTTTGTATAAATCATGACCCTTGGGTGACCTTGACCTATTTTACGGCAAGGTCAACTTAGGTCGCCCATGCATTTGAATGGGAAAAATGGGAAAGCATCATTTTATGTCAGAAAAACTTGCTTGGAATGAGCAAATGAATAGAAGATTTATGCTCACGAAAATATTTTGGCCCCAGGGGATTGTCTGCCCCTGCCCCAGGGCTATATGCATGTACATGTACGAAGGGCGTTCAAAAAGTTCGCGGAAAAGTGCCATCATATTCTTATTTTGTAAATCAGATGGATTAAACTATTATAGTTATATAGACAAACATGATATGTACTTATACAGCAAATTTTGCTGCTCTGGTATGAATACTATGTTAACAGTGGTTGCTATGGAAACCGTACATCACGATTACCGGCCCACTTTTTTTAATTTTTGCAAAATGTCGATGTTAAATGATGACGTTGCATTTGACAGTTAACCGTGCTTTTTTCAACAAACTTGGTACGAGCAAAAGTCAGTATGTTTGCGGTGAGCACATGGCGTCATATAAGTCTGTAACGTCATTTGGGCGTCAAGCGGCCATATTGTTTAGTGGGTATGCCTAAAATGCGGAGGGAACAACGGTATTCGATAAATTGTGTGTTTGGAACGGACTATAAAAGAAAAAAACACTGATAAGAGCAGAAAGCGCACATAGCAACAAGAAAATTAAGAAAACGGCAATCAACAAGTAGTATGCATGATTTCTACACGACCAGAAAAGCGTCCATGTCGACACGCGCAGCGTAACGTCAAATAACGTCATACTGTCGAAAATGATCGTCGTGATAAAAATGAGTAGAATTCGTGAAATACACAACATATCGAATTGTAGTTTCGGCACAATTCACCGCATTATACACACAGAACTGATAATAGGACGCCCGTATGCCAGGTAGATTCCAAAAATGCTTAAGAGCTAGCCAACAACGACATGAATGCGTATAGCATGACGTTGTTATGACGTTGGGCCGGTTTTACTGTTGTTACCTTAGAAACGCACGTGATTAAATGCCCAATTGTTATCCGATTTTATTCAAATTTTGTGCATATGTTAACAATATGTTTATGTACAACATGCATAAAGATCGTGAATTTCCCGTGAAAACTAACAATTTGGCAGCACTTTTCCTCGGACGTTTTGAATCCCCCTCGTATATGACCAAAATATTCGAACATCTTCTTTCCAGAAACCGCTTGTCCAGTCAAAGCCAAACTTAATGTGAGGCAAAATTAGGAAGTGGGAATGAAAGAGTGTATAAATGGTCAAGGTCACATGACCAAGATGGCCACCATGGCTATAAATAGCAAAAACCTTTAAAAATCTTCTTCTACAAAACCAGAAGGCCTATGATTTTGAAACTTGGCCTGAAGCATCAGTGAGAGGAGCTCTACAAAATTTGCATAAGTCTTGACCCTGGGATGACTTTGACCTATTTCATGGCAAGGTCAACTTAGGTTGCCCATGTATTTGAATAGGGAAAATTTTTAAAATGTCATTTGAAGGGCAAAACTTGCTGAAAATTGGCAAATGGACAGAAGATTTATGATTTGAAAAAGAGATTGACTCCAGGGGTTATTCTGTCCCTGCCCCGGGGTTATATACATGCCTATTACCATTCTAGGCCAACAAGTTTATTGGTATATATCTGAAAATCTCAGGTCTCAGGTGAGCGTTTACAGGACCATGGGTCCTCTGGTTTCAAATTGATCAATGGTGAGCTCCGTCAAACCCAAGTCCGTTAAATGCAAAACATGAACAAAAATGTGATCACTATAAGTAAATGAATTAAAATAAAATGCCTTTACCTTTTTTCGGAATCCTTTACCTTTTTTCGGAATCCGCGAAAAAAAAAAAAAAAAAAAAAAAAAAAAAAAAAAAAAAAAAAAAAAAAAGGATAAATGCAACGCGATGTGGTATAGGAAGCGGTATACCATCTCACCGTGTACTTTGGGTCTTTGAATTCTTTTTGTACATAGTTTTTCCTCAGATGATACAAACTTTTATACTTACACGAAATAAATGTGACCAATATGTTGAGATGGCGCGTACCAGTTGAAAACAGCGTGATCCAGTGCTCTATTTATTCTGTGACTCAGAGAACTCTGGAATGTAAATGTCATTATATATTATAACGGAAGGATTAAAACGATTATGCCATGTACACACTGGTCTATGGAAACGCATGGGCTTCGCGAAAAACGCTTAGGCTTCTATTTAAGGACGCATAGGCTACGAGACAAAATGGCCGCTTAGGATCTGTCAAACCAGGTACGGGACATAATTTCTAATTGTTTTACCATTGTTAATCGATTGTAAAGTCTGACACATGCCTTAAAGTACCCCCTGTTCACTCCCCTTTACATCCGCTGTAAATTTGAGTCAATTTATTAAGAAACTAAAAAATAGACCCAAATTTACATTTTGACGTAACAGTGTTTTGTCCTAAATTGCCGATGATTTCTCGATTTCCCTCTCAAATACACGATCCAAGCTCTTGTACTGCCCAGAAAAGTGAAAGCCATGATACTGAAGTCGAAAGACACCCACCCAAACAATATCACATCCCTTCAGAAAAAAATATTCATGAATTTTATTTACAACGCACCTGGCTTCGAAATTCAAAACAACGCACAGGCTTCTCTCGAATTTTCAAATTGATGAAAGTGAAGGGAATTTCATGGTATTTGATGCGTATATTACAATCAGATGATACGCACGGTGGTTTCATTGACAGAGGCTAGAGATATGTCCATGACGAACACGCTGGACCCAACGAATGTGTACCTCGTCATACAAACCTGCATCAATTTGAGCTTTGCGGCGGGAACAATGTTGGTTATGCATGATAATTCACACCATTCAACTCAGATAATCAAGCTAGACAAAATTTGTTAAAAAATATGACGCCGTCTGTCTTTTTAAAATATTTTTTTCAACCAAGCGCATTACAACGCGCATGGCTTCAAAAATATACAACGCACAGGTTATCATTGCAACAGAATAGAAGATACGAGCAGTTAGTCGTTACTCCACTGCCCTTGGAATCTCCATGTTTTAAAATTTCTATTGAAATGTATGAAAGTTCTGTCCTTTGTTGTCTTTCAAGAATCGGATGTATTTTAAAGACTGAGAAGTAAAAAAGAAACGCTTAAAACTGTGAATTCAAAAATAAGCATTGCTATTTACAACAGGCTTGATAACAATTATAAATCAAAGACTGGAAACTGTAAGATGTCATTTATGCAACGCCTTGTTATGCATTCATCATGCATTACATTGCACATTACATCAGTAATTTTATTGAAGCCTCGATGGCGTAATGGTTAAACTACTGGTATTGTAAAACAGGGGTCGTGGGTTAGATCCCAGGCTTCTTCAGGCTTTGGAGAAATTAAACTGAGGCGCCATCTCTGTGTGGCCCTAGCTGCTGGCGAGACGTTAAACCCAAACACAATCAACCAAATCGTTTTATAGTCATAGAAAACACTGGGTTTAGAATTATGATGCTTTCTTAAATAATAACAAGGCGTTGCATAAATGACATCTGATAGTTTCCAATCTTTGATTTACCAAACTCGCAGGTTTATGTATATGAAAATTGCCTACAAATAGATGGCTTGCACACGTGGACTTTGTTTCCTGACTGTGCTTCGGCTTAGACCTTCTGCTAATTGTTATCAAGCCTGTTGTAAATAGCAATCGCAGCTTATTTTTGAATTCACAGTTCTAAGCGTTTCTTTGTTACTTCTCAGTCTTTCAAATACATCCGATTCTTGAAAGACTGCAAAGGACAGAACTTTCATACACTTTAATAGAAATTTTAAAACATGGAGATTCCAAGGGCAGTGGAGCAATGGCTAACTGCTCGTATCTTCTATTCTGTTGCAATGATAACCTGTGCGTTGTATATTTTTGAAGCCATGCGCGTTGTAATGCGCTTGGTTGAAAAAAATATTTAAAAAAGACAGACGGCGTCATATTTCTTAACAAATTTTGTCTAGCTTGATTATCTGAGTTGAATGGTGTGAATTATCATGCATAGCCAACATTGTTCCCGCCGCAAAGCTCAAATTGATGCAGGTTTGTATGACGAGGTACACATTCGTTGGGTCCAGCGTGTTCGTCATGGACATATCTCTAACCTCTGTCAATGAAACCACCGTGCGTATCATCTGATTGTAATATACGCATCAAATACCATGAAATTCCCTTCACTTTCATCAATTCATCAATTTGAAAATTCGTGAGAAGCCTGTGCGTTGTTTTTAATTTCGAAGCCAGGTGCGTTGTAAATAAAATTCATGAATTTTATTTTTTTTATTTTTTTAATTTTTTTTTTCTGAAGGGATGTGATATTGTTTGGGTGGGTGTCTTTCGACTTCAGTATCATGGCTTTCACTTTTCTGGGCAGTACAAGAGCTTGGATCGTGTATTTGAGAGGGAAATCGAGAAATCATCGGCAATTTAGGACAAAACACTGTTACGTCAAAATGTAAATTTGGGTCTATTTTTTAGTTTCTTAATAAATTGACTCAAATTTACAGCGGATGTAAAGGGAAGTGAACAGGGGGTACTTTAAGGCATGTGTCAGACTTTACAATCGATGAACAATGGTAAAACAATTAGAAATTATGTCCCGTACCTGGTTTGACAGATCCTAAGCGGCCATTTTGTCTCGTAGCCTATGCGTCCTAAAATAGAAGCCTTTATTTTAAAAGCGTTTGTCGCGAAGCCCATGCGTTTCCATAGACCAGTGTGATGTACAGCTAGCTAGTTTTAGATGAACAAGAAAAATATAATATGAAGTATTCATATTATATATGGCGTTGCTACATGCAAAATGAATTATCTCCATCATATTACTAGAAAGTTTTTTAGAAACGAAGGCAGATTTGACATAGTTTATAACCCAGAAAGTAGTGGCTTCTCACTATGACAAAATAATTTGACTGGAAAGTTAAATAAGCCATCATTTAACTAAAGTAAACCAAACAAAACTGGGAAAGCCGTCACTATTTGATCCAACGATGACTTTAACCCATTTTGTGGCGATGTCAAATTTTGTTTCTTAGGCATTTCTAAGATATTACTGTGGGAAACGTTGTAACAAATTGGAATAAGATTTCGGTTTGAAAGTTGGTTAATATACACCATGAGGATTAGAGGAGATTTTCATTTATCATGTACAAATAAAATTGACAAAGCCGACTGGCGCCATGACATGCCAATCCTTTAAGCTAAACTAGCACCTATTAGCTCACCAGTGAGTCTTTGGCTCAGTTGAGGTAGAACTTGTTTTTGAGATGGCATATGTGTTGGACTGATTTCCCTCCTGGTGCAACCCCTAGTGAAGTATTGTCAATTTGGCGTCACTGGTAAACCATTCAGATTCAGATGCAAACTTCTGTGGTGCTTCATTTTGTTTTATGTCTTGGTGTTTAATACTTTTGTGCTGTTGGCGCTTTATGTATGTTTTCATATTTTTAGTTAAGTTAACTGATTGGCCGCCTATTGGGAAAATAGCTGCTCATTCGGCTTACGAAATGTTTTCAAGGTATAAGTACCTGATTGTTAGCTTGGTTTTTTTCCCACTTCGGGTTTTTGGAGCGGGATTCTTTTTCTGATTGTGCCTTTTCCTGATCTTTGCCTACTTGTACCTTTTTTAAAATACATGTACTGTATGTGTTCTGTGAAGAATGTTATGATATGTAATCAGATTTTTAGAGTTCAATATCACAGACATTGCCGGTTTTAATAAGAAAATGACACAGTATCCATTTATCATTTACTTAAACTGAGCATTTCAGCATTTCAATATTTTCTTTTGTACTGGACATTAATGTGTAGACCAAGAATAGCCGCGTTGTCTGAAGCATTCTCATCATACACTCTTACTGTTTCAGTTATGTTTGCAGTCCATCTCAATTCATATTTTTTCACCATTTACTAAAACTGTCATGGTTTTGGTATACTTGTCATTTTCAAGCCAATGAGCTCAACAAATTTTGAAAATTATCATCAAATTCCATGAATGACAAAGTAATTTCTTTCAGTCATCTTTTCCAAGGAATATCTCTGCATTTAGCACTGCCTGAGTTGATGAGCTGGTGGTTGAAGGAACTGGCCTAATTTGAGACTGGCAGGTTCTCTGAAACGAAAGGGTCAATGGTCTAGTAAATGATAACCTGAGGTCTGGTATATACATGAATAACAGTATTAAAACATGTATGAATACTATGAATGGTCAAATGCATGTATATCAATCCAAGGTGCAGACAGATAAATTCTTGGGATCCTTTTTGTTGTTGTTGTTGTTGTTGTTGGTCAGACTCATGCAGCATATTCTGTCAATTTGCTAATTTTGTGCAGGATTTTCCATCTCAATGACATTTTCTTCAGTTTTCCCAAACCAAATGCCCAGGGAACCTAGAGTTCACTATTGCCTCAAGTAGGTCAATGACAGTGAAAGTCGTAATTTATAAGCATAGATTGTTTCCGCCTGCAACATCCCAAGTTCTGTTGAAACTGGTGCACTAGCTCTGGAGTAGAAGATTTTAGATACTTCTGTGGTACCGTGGTTCTTTTTGTTTTATGTCTTTGTGTTTAAAATTTTTGGTGCTGTTGGCGCCTTATGTATGTTTTCATATTTTTAGTTAAGGTAACTGAGTGGCCACCTATTGGGAAAATAGCTGCTCATTTGGCTTACAATACTTTACCGGTCCCCCATGGTAAACAGCTACGGTCCATTCTATCCTATAAGCCCGCCAGTTCACAGGTTAGCTCCCCATAGGCAGGTTACTAGTGTTTAATGCAAATTTCTTTCACAACAGACAAATGTTACATTTGTATGAGCAGAAGAGGAAGAATATTTTCATGAGCAAAATCTACATACCAATAAAAGATATGCTGATTTAGGGCTGTTCTTGGGTTCACCTCAGTGCTAATCAAACATATTACCATGAAGTTGCAACAATATAATTGCAGGAAGCAGAAAAATGTTCTCCAGCCTGAAATTAAAAAGTTACTAATTTTGAGTGTCTATCCATTGGACTTTCTAACTTTTGACCCAGGCTCAAAATTATCTGTACATGGCATTTACAGCATTTGTATTGACACTCTTCTTCTAATCAAATTAGGAATCAATATGATTTTAAACAGGTTTTTAGTTGAGATTAAAAGCTGAGTTATTATATGATATTAGTTTTGGCCTGACATCGCAGCTACATCCTGTCTGAAATACCAGCAACACCCCTTGTGAAAAATATTTAAAGGTACTTTAGAATCAAGTAACTCATTCATAGGAATTAGGAATCTCAACAAGTAGCCCAAATGCAATGAACACTCTCCTGAGAGTCAAAAAATCATTCACTGGACAAAAGAAAAGAAGTTGTGGATTTAACCATGCATGGGCATGGCAGCCATCTTGACCAGGATTTTTTGTATACACATTGGTTCCCACTTCCTTTAAGTTGGCATTGATAAGCCAAGCAGTTTCTGAGAAGAGGTTTAAAAATTATGGTTGTATACATAATATTGCCCCCAGGTGGAAGCAGATGAACCCCTGAGGTCTAATCTTTTTTAAAATCAGTAATATTCAGTCCTACTTCTTCACAAAATGGGGGGAGGGGCAGATGAGCCTGTGTGGTGAAACGTTTTCAGAATCATTTATATTCAGTCCTGCTGCCCATTCCATGCAAGATATTCTTTTTAAAGGACATTTAACCAGTTTTTCCCATTCAAATGCATAAGCGACCTATGATGACCTTGCAGTAAAATATGCCAAGGTCTAAACAGGGTCATGATTTATATATACTTTGTAGTACTTTAGTGATTCATGCTTCACGCAAAGTTGAGCATCTTGGTCATGTGACCTGAATTATTTATATAGACGTTGGACTTTGGTCCCAACATCCTATAGATGCATGTTTTCATATTTTTAGTTTAGTTAAGGTAACTGAGTGGCCACCTATTGAAAAAATAGCTGCTCATTCGGCTTACGATATGTTTCATGGTATAAGTACCTGATTGTTAGTTTGGTTTTTTCCCACCTCGGTTTTTGGAGTGGGAATCTTTTTCTGATTGCGCCTTTTCCTGATCTTTGCCTACTTGTACCTTCATACGAAATTTGGCTTTGATTGGTCAAGCTGTTTCAGAGAAGAAAATCTTTGAAAATGTGAACGCACACATGCAGGGATGCCGGCTTGAGTACCATCCTATAAGCTCCCCATTAGCCTTCAGCTCAGGTGAGCTGATAAGCTTTGACAAAAGCTAACCATTTCCATCTGAGAGAAACCTCTTCCTGACTCTCTTCTCTGGCATATCTTCATCTTTGTGTTCTCAACCATGCTTGAAATAGCATCAATGATGTCAGTCATCTTCTTCATGGTGATAAAACCATTCTTGTCAATCTCATACAAATTGAAAGCCTCTGGAAAAATCAATGAATGATATATGAGCCGCCACATGGGAAAAACAACAATCTTTATAGTAAAAAACAAAGGCACAGATCAGCTTCGCAGTAACTGCTGATCGGCGCCTTTGTTTTCGCTACTCGGATAGTACAATTATTCTTCTACTGAAATCTGAAATTTCAACGTTCTAGTTCTTGTCTGTGTTTGTACAAGTCGGTTTATGTCAGGCCTGTTCGGAAACCACATTGTTGCTTTTTATACAAGGCAGCTCATATAAAACAGTAAAAGTTACTAAAACTACAGCTTAAGAGTTTACAAATGTCATGAACATGTACATTATATCAATATACCTACCTTTGCAGAAGTTCTTTGTAACTACATGTATTTGTTTATAATTTAAGACTAAAGCAGTATGCCATTATTTTTTTCAAAAAGATTTTTATCAAATGCTTCATTTAATATGATGCCACAAAATATCAAACTTCCAGTCCCCTTGGGTCCTGTACGATATGTTAGCTATATGCCTTTCATCATTAGGTCCCATTAAATGAGATGCTAACATTTGAATGAAGTCCTGGAATTTCCTATAACATTGTCAATATGCATGTATTTAGATTACCTCCCTTATATATATTAGATGCATGGTTAAGCTCACTTTTAGCCTTTACTGATTATTTGATAACCATTTGTTTCAGATACATTGGCAGTTTGGTGAATTATATTTGTAACTATTTCTGAAGAAGGTGAAATACAAAAGGTGGTTTCCAAACATTTTATATTACTATACTGATTGTTCAAAGGCCATACTTCTGTTGTGGTTCTAATTGTTTATGGTTATTGGTTCACATTATGTGCTGTTTGCTCTTTATGCATGTTTTCATATTTTTAGTTAAGTTCAATTTGCTGAGTGACCACCTTGGAAGCAGCTGCTCATTCGCTTACCAGATGCTTTCTAGGTACAAGTACCTGATTGTCAATTTAGTCTTTTCCCATTTGGGTGGGAATTTCTTTCCATTTGTGCCATTTCATGACCATTGCCCACTTTTGCCTCTTTATAAAAAGAATCTGATATAGAACTATAAACTTGTTGCTCTATATTTCACCAATAAATAAACTTCATGATCATCTTCACTTTCCAACATGCTCTTACCCATTTACTACATCTGTGCCACCCATCAAACAAATTCCTTCATGTGTTCATGTCAGATAGTAAAAAAAAGTACAAGTAGGTTCTTCAGCCATGTAAACTGTCTACAGACTCTGTATGACTGATTGGCCTGAAAAAAAAAAGAGAACTAGAAATGCGTGTTTGTAAAACACCATGCCCCCAACTGTATGCTTGTCCCTAAACTGGCACTTTGTATGATTCATTTATTTCATATGAATGAATCGGAATTTAATTTCCTGAAGAAGTTGTTCGGACCAGAAACAGAATGTAAGCTTTTTGCAGACAATTTAGAAATGGAGCAAAAAATCAAAAAAGGAGTAATTTTGTCGAAATTTGACTGAAAGTCCTCAAAAGTTTACCAGGTGAGCTTCTTCTCAGCATCAACCAGTATACCAAATATGAAGACTCTAGCTCAAGTACTTTTTGAGATATCTTGCACACAAGATATTCAAATTTTGTTTTCAAAGGGACATAACTCCAAAAAGGGGCATAACTTAGACATGAAAAAATATGGGTCAAATATTTTTTCATGAGGAATTTGTATATGAAATTTCATAACCCATCATTCACCATTCAAAAGTTTCAAGTTGACCGAAAAGTGGAAAAAAAAATCAATGAAATTTTCAAAATTGCATAATTTTGTCAAAATTTGACAGAAAGTGCTAAAAAATTATTCATGTCATCTACTCTTCAGCCCCAATCAGTGTATTAAATATGATGGCTCTAGCTTTAATACCTTTTGAGATTTTTTGCACACAAGATTTTCAAATTTTGTTTTCAAAGGGACATAACTCCTAAAAGGGGCACGACTTAGACATGAAAAAATATGGGTTGAATATTTTTCATGAGGAATATACATTTGTAATTTCAAAATCCTAATATTCACCATTCAAAAGTTCCAAATTTCACTGAAAAGTGGAATAAATCAATGACATTTTCAAAATTGCATAATTTTGTCAAAATTTTAAAGAAAGTTCTCAAAAGCTAATCAGGTCATCTACTCCTTGGCCCCAACCAGTGTACCAAATTTGATGGCTCTAGCTTTAATACCTTTTGAGATATCTTGCACACAAGATTTCCAAATTTTGATTTCCAAGGGATAATTCAGAAAAGGGGCATAACTCGGGCATGAAAAAAAATATGGGTCAACAATTTTTTCATGAAGAATATACATACAAAATTTCAAATCCTGAGCATGCACCATTCAGAAGTTTTAAAAACGGTGACTTACAGACACACCCACTCACACATGCACAGACAGACAGATAGACAAGCCGAAAACAATATGCCCTTCCAACTTTTTCAACACTGAGGTCATAAAAATCAACTAAATACATTGTGTTTATCATACATTACCTAAACAGAAACTTAAAATCATGATAGCATTATTTCTCCCACAAATTTATATATGTATCATGTCCAATCTATAACTGTGTTCTGTTAAGTCAGTTAGGTCATAAGCCATCCTGGAAACTGACTAGCAAGCCCTGATCCATTTATAGCAAGTACTGAAATCCGATTTCAACTACACCAGTCTTTGAGAAAAGTGCCAGTCTGTCAGGCAAAACCAGCAAAATTTCATTCTGTCTGACAAAAAATATTTATTCTGTCAGACAAATGTCTGGCAAAAAAATACCAAAATTACTATGATTATATATAGAACTGTCCTACAAAATTGGGGTTTGTCCTGCAAACCAGAGGACCAATGGTCCTGTAAACACTCACCTGAGACCTGAGATATATACACGTACCAATAAACTTGTTAGACTAGAATGGTACAATGCACGTATATAACCCTAGGGCAGGGTCAGAATAACTCCTGGAGTCAATGTCTTTTTCAAATCATAAAAATTCAGTCCATTTGCCAATTAACTGCAAGTTTTGTCCTTCACATGACATTTTAACAATTTTCTCCATTCAAATGCATGGGCAATCTAAGTTGACCTTGCCATGGAATAGGTAAAGGTCATCCCAGTGTCATTTTATACAAATTTTGTAGAACTCCGTTCCTTAATGCTTCATGCCAAGTTTCAAAATCATAGGCCTTCTGGTTCTGAAGAAGTTTTTTAAAATTTTTTGATATTTATAGCCATGGTGGCCATCGTGGTCATGTGACCATGACCATTTATATAAACTTTCATTTCCTCTTCCTAAGGATGATCCACATAAAGTTTGGCTTTGATTGGCTAAGCAGTTTCTGAGAAAAAGCTGTTTGAATATCATGGTCATCTACATGTATATAGCTCTGGGGCAGGGGCAGACAACCCCTGGGCCAAAAATATTTTCATAAGCATAAATCTTCTGTCCATTTGCTCATTCCTAGCAAGTTTCCTGCCATTACATGACATTTTCCTATTTTTTTCCATTCAAATGCATGGACGACCTGAGTAGACCTTGCCGTAAAATAGGTCAAGGTCATCCCAGGGTCATGATTTATATAAAATTTGTAGAACTCCATTCCCAGATGCTTCACACCAACTTTCAAAATCATAGGCCTTCTGGTTCTGAAGAAGAAGATTTTTAAACATTTTGCTACTTATAGCCATGGCGGCCACCTTGGTCATGTGACCTTGACCATTTATACAAACTTTCATTCCCTCTTCCTAAGGATGCTCCACAAAAAGTTTGGCTTTGATTGGCCTAGTGGTTTCAGAGAAGAAGATGTTTCAATATTATGTATGGTCATATACATGTACATAGCCATTGGGCTGGGGAAAACAACCCCATGGGCCCAAAATATTTTCATAAAACATAAATCTTCTGTCAATTTGCTCATTTCTAGCAAGTTTTCTGCCATTTAATTACATTTTCCTATTTTTCCCCATTCCAATGCATGGTAGATCTAAGTTGACCTTGCTGTAAAATAGGTCAAGGTCATCCTAGGGTCATGATTTATATAAATTATGATGGGCATGCGTCCCCGATGCTACTTATCAAGTTTCGTGGAAATCAGCCGACTGGTTCTGGAGAAGAAGATTTTTTAAAGGTTGTTTTTATTGTACCCGTGAGCGGTGGACAAACACTGCTCCTTTCAAGGTCAAGGTCATCCCAGGGTCATGATTTATATAAAATTTGTAGAACTCCATTCCCAGATGCTTCACACAAAGTTTCAAAATCATATGCCTTCTGGTTCTGAAGAAGAAGATTTTTAAACATTTTGCTATTTATAGCCATGGTGGCCATCTTCGTCATGTGACCTTGACCATTTATATAAACTTTCATTCCCCCTTCCCAAGAATGCTCCACATGAAGTTTGGCTTTGATTGGCCTAGCAGTTTCAGAGAAGATGATGTTTGAATATTATGGTCATCTACATGTATATAGCCCCGGAGCAGGGGCAGACAACCCCTTAGGGGCTAAAATTTCCATTAACATTAATCTTCTGTCCATTTGCCTATTCCCAGGCCATCCTTAAATGATTCTTTGTTTGCTGTGCTCCTACCCATCAATTTTAGTGTGGGTAGGTAGGTAGGTCATTTTTTTTTTTTTTTTGGAACCAGAAAAATATCTTTATAATTTGCTATATTAGTAGATGTATATGGTTCAAAATAGGATATATTGAAGTTAAAACAGTATAATAAAACATTGTCAGAACATAAAAAAGGTTTTGGAAAGAATAATTTTGTGAAAATGAATCCTTGTTTTTAGATTTTTGAAAAAAAAAAAAATGTTCCTCAAAATGGCCATAAAATTTTTTGGGTAGGGCCAATTTAGACGGGTAGGTAGGAGCACAGCAAACCAACAATTTTTTATGGTCGGCCCCAGTAAGTTTTACCCATTAAATAGCATTTTACCATTTTTTCCCACTCAAATGCATTGAGGACCTAAGTTGACCTTGCCGTAAAATAGGTCAAGGTCATCCTAGGGTCATGATTTATATAAATTATGATGGGCATGCGTCCCCGATGCTACTTATCAAGTTTCGTGGAAATCGGCCAACTGGTTCTGGAGAAGAAGATTTTTTAAAGGTTGTTTTTATTGTACCCGTGAGCGGTGGACAAACACTGCTCCTTTCACACCTTGAGGCATTTTCATGACAATGTGAACATGACAATGTTCATATACACTAAACTTTGAGGAACCGCAACATCATGGGACGAATTACAATTTGAATTTCTGAAAATATTTTTATTATAAACTTTTAATTTATACCGTACCTTTAACCATTTCCGATATATAGGCTAAAGATACAATACCATACATTTAGACAATAGGCTAAAGATATGGTACCATATCTTTAGCCCACAGGCCAGAGGTACAGTACCCTATCTCTCATGCGTGGATCCAGAAACTTTCATGAGAGGGGTTCCAACGAAAATGGTAATTTTTGGTCACAGACAAGGGGGGGGGGGGTCTAACCCCCCAAAAAATCCCGAAATTACCTTTTTGTAGGTAAAATTTTCAAATTCCAGGGAGAGCCCCGGTCCCCACCCTCTGGATCCGTGCATGTCTCTAGCCACTGACTTTATAAATACACTGGTTAATGTTATGCTCTCATTTTTAAAAAACAAAATAGCTGAAACATCATTATTAACTATGCTTGAACAAAATCTCTAGCAACCAGACGGCTGTTACTTTTCTAGTGTTTTACATGCCTTATGTGCACTTCATGATTTTGAAGACCATATAAAGGTCATGTGATTCTGCACTAGTCATTTGTAACCAAGACCCCCCCCCCCCCCCCGCCTCGGGGAAAAGCCGGGACTCTACTGTTGGTCCAGCAAATGCCCGCTAAAATCCCCACTCCATGCCAGGACTTTTCATTGGCAAAACCACCACTGTTTTCCCCCCGTAGCCTGCTATCTTTCCTTTTTCACAGCCCTTTTTGACTATATAAAGCAAACCCTGGAAATATCTTCCCCGCACTGCCATGGCAAAATTTTGGTCTAAGGCCCGCTCATTTTTACAGCTATCTGTGTCTTACCAGTGCCAAAAACATCTAGTACCACCGTTTTTATAGGGTGAACCAACATCATAAGGCCTAAAAAAAATAGCTGTGTTTCCGCTAACGGTCTGAAAAAAATTAGGATAGGTAGGTAGGTAGGAAAATCTTTTTTTCATTTTAATTTTTACGCAAAAAAATCCAGGGTAGGTAGGTAAATGTAATTTTTTTATACGCAGTTTTTATTGAAAAAGGTCAAAATGGTCAATGCCGCGCAAAGGTATGAGGTTTACGTTCTTCAGCCATGTGAACCCATCAATGTCAAAGACTGGCAACATATTTTATAATAAGATTCAGTCTCCTTGCCTCAAATGAGGTTGATAAACTTTCAGTCTCTTCTTGTTCATAGACCACTATCTGAGAGCAGGGTGGCCTAGTGGTAGAGCTCGCTGAACTGTAAAGTACTGTGTTGGAATCCCACCAGCACTGGGTCTTGTCCTCCAGAAAGAAACCTTCTCTCAGATATGCATCCCAACAATGGCAACATGACCTAAATAAAGTTGACTGTGATGCAAAACCCCAATACAAACAATTTAGGGGATGGTATAATCTGACATATTTCACACAACAATACTCTTATTGCATGCAACTTGGCAGGAAAGGCCAGTATTGACAAACTAATAAGAAATAAACAGCTTTATTTTCAAAACGAAATCTGAAGAACACAAACCATCAACATGTAAATTTCGATAAAAAGACTACTCCCGAATTCAAAACTATAACTGTACCTGCATATCTGTTCCGGGTCACCTCAGCCCATTGTACAACTGCAACTGCAACTGAACCAACGAAAATGCCAAATGCAGGGACTCCCTTTATAAGGGATTCCTGAATCTGAATACATGTAGTTTACTGGTGACACGCCAAATGACATCATTTCACCAGGGATTTGGATGGGGGAGTATTTAGTCCCTAGAACGCACAACTGAAGCATTCTCTGAAAGCAACACCTGTTTATTCTGATTGTATTATCCTCCAACCGCTAGGAGGTCTCTGCTATCCCCGAGTTACGGTATGATTACCATCACAAGTCTCCGATGATAGAACTACATTACCCGCCACTTACTATCATCTTAACATATTTACAGTATGCCATACTCTATCATTGAAGTCATTTTATTTTGCGGGGGAGGTAGGAGTAGGTGGAGAGAAGCCAGTGTTCGCCTTATAAATGCTGAGCGCATTTTAGCAACATAGCCACTGGTACCATTTTTTAACGTCTTTGGAATGACGCGGCCTTGGATCGAACCCACAGCCTCCCGCTTCTGCAGCTGACCCTGTAACCATTACGCTATCGGAACCGGTATATCATATTGCAGAAAGACAGGTTAGACCCAGATGAGAAAAGTTTGTTTAATTAAGAACACTTTGAAGTGTTGTGACATGCCTTCGGTATATTCACTTTTAGAACAAGAAATTTCTAATTCACAGTGGAATAAACTTCTGAATGGCTCAGTTAACTCGTATGCCAGTTGAAGAAGCATGAAGGCAGTGTGAGTGCGTGTGGGTACAGATTTTGTCCGTAAGTCATGTCTGAAGACTATTCACAGCACAGTCTTCAGCCTCGTCACAGTATGTCCTTGTGAGCAGTTTGTTCTGGAAAATTGTCATGGTGCCTCGGTTTATAGTCTCAATACGAAGGACTTGAGAAACCCGGGATCGTATCTACAATCTCTGGTTTACAAGGCAAATGGCTTAACCACAGCGCCACAGTGGCTTCTAAATGACACCAAAATCTACGTCATTTCAACGGTCTCGCTAAATAATCGGGGGAACTCTTCGATACAACAGAATAGACGCTGAAACTATCAGAGACATATCAGAAAAAACAACAAAACCCGCGACACAAAATGCTTGGGTCGGGCTACAGAAAATGCTGGGTCGGATGTCGTAATTTTTATTTTTTTATTTTAACCATAAAAATAGCAGAGTCGGCGGGTTGAGACAGGGTCGGTCGGGTTAGCGGAAACACAGCTATTATTTTTTTACGCCTAACTCAGTTAAACTGATGCGTTAGGCTATTAAATAAATATATAAACACTTTGAAAAAACACAGGCATGCATCTCGAGAAAAATCTGTAAGCCAAACAATACATCTTAGCCCAAGTTCTATTGTCCCAGGATGCCAAATAAAAATGTTCATACAATCACAATGCAAAACAGTGCAGAGAAGTAAGCATTTTCGAAAAGTTTTAACTTGTCATTCGTTTTGTTCGAGTTCACTGGCTCTGTTAAATAAACTGATCATCGAGCAGGTAGAAACTTACAAATATCAGCTACTTCAAGCATCATTATGCTTCAAGCTGACATAAAATGTATGCTATTCCATAAAAAGAGCAACTCGGCCATGTGTTGTTTCCGGTCAAAATGAAAGTAGAAAACGAACCACATCGGAGCGATTTTTAACAAAATTACAAACGATTTTCTGCCTGTTAAAACACACCCTTAACCAAGGCTGAGGTAGTGACCTAAAGTAGTGAATGAAAAATAAATGGGCCAATTAAGAAAATTAGCCAGACACTGATTTCACTTCTTTCGACCACTCTATTGGCGTATTGTCAATTTAGCGTATCAACAGTAAACCATTCAGATTCAGCATAAACTGCATGTATAATGTGGTAAACTTGTTAGATTGAATTGACATCGAAGAAAACTTAGTTAATCATAATGTCATTACAAGCCAGTCTGAATAAAATCGGAAATCATGTTGTTACATTATAGTGCAGGTCACAGCAGCTTGACACACATTCTTCACGTCAGTTGTGCATTTGATTGGTCGACAGAGCCACACCTCCAAATCGACGGCATTTGATTGGTCTACAGAGCCGTAGGTGATTTAACGAAACCAGGTCAAACACAAATCGAGACCCAAATCTAACGTTTTATACCCTCGTTTGCGAAAAACTCACTAAACATGCAAAGAAAAATTTACTCACCGCACGTCAGTCCAATAAACACACAAATTCGCCAATTAAAAGCACGAAATTTCCATCGAGAATAAGCTATGGAATCACCGACTCGAAAAAAACAAAATGGCGACGTAAGTCAAGCTTTTCATGAATCAAAAACCCAACTGATTGGTTCCCCGCAGCAAGTATTGAAACACATTGTAAAATTATTGAAACGAGTACCAGAGGGCTCTCTATGGCGTAATTTTGGACTGATCCATTTAAAAGGGGACAACAGGTTATTTTAACTGTATTTCAATACATCAAATAACGAATTCATAGTGACTAACCATAATAACATCCTACAAAATAACAATATAAAGCTGCTCCGACATTTTAGTTCTCTATCTTCTTCGAATTTTATTAAAATAAACAGCTAGTCAAATCTAAACACCCACCAAGAAGATACCAATCGAATTTTGATTATAAGATTAGGCACTATAAGACTAATTCTTTAAATAATTATTCTATTAATTAATCTAGAGAATTATTTATAATTTGAATAATTATAACAGTAATAATTAACGCCTAGAAAAATGACCAAACGGTATTTGTTTAAATGTTATTTTGGCAGAGACAAAGATAGCAAACAAAATTATGTATGGGTTCTTACGTGTATGCTCGATTATTTCAATAAGAACAAAATGAAAAGGAAAAAAATAATGTTTTCGTACCCGCCCCCCCCCCCCCCCCCTCCAAACAGATTGCAAGGGATACTTATTAATGAGCATGTCATCTTGATGAAAACATTTAATTAGTTCATGTTGTGGAAAAACGTGTACATGCCTTATAGCAATTGCAAGCGACAAAAAAAAATGACAAGCGTACGCGAAGGCTCGGCAAAGCTTAAGTAAACATTTGCTTGGTAGTCCAGTCAGTTTGTATAGCTATATATTATGTGCGTTTTTCGAAAATCTGACCAAATAACCTGAGGAGGTTTGGATGATTTGTCGTTGTGATTCTCTCTATTGACGCTTCTCTTGACTTACATTCAGTCTGTTGTTGCAACTTATTGTTTTAAGGTACTGCTCGCCTCGCAGGAGTTCGAAGACTCCAACGGATTTCTTCTGCTCCTCTGTATGACAGTTGCGAGCTACACGGGCCTGTATGAAGAAACCTCCTATATAGTAGCCATGTAAAGCCTGTAGAGTGACTGAAATGGCAGAGTTCATGTATACAGTATATACTCTAAGAAATGCAACACTGGATTTGAATACATTAAAACTTGGCATGGTGAAAAAAACAACAACAACATGACATCACAGCAATAACACAAACGAAGAGCAAAGGACGTTGGGAGTCTGTCCGTACGCCCGCCTGCCCGTCCGTCTCTGTCTATCATATTATCTGAATTATCATATACTGAATAAGATTTGGGTGCGCATACAATATACAGTTTTTTTTCGGTTATGTTCAAAGTAAAACCGAGGCCCTCAAATGAAGCCAGTAAGCTTAGGGTCGAGCATGTTGTGGAGATAAAACTTTTATCTTACCTCTAATTTTTTCTTGACCCTGTGTATACACATTTTTGGTAAGCTGTATCTCGTAGGGTGCCTTGGTAAACTGTGCGTTAGCTTGGTGTCCTACTGGAAACATTTCTTGGCAAATATATTCTGTGTTGGGTGGTCCACTAGGGAAAGTAACGACGCAACCAAAGAGAATTGTTGCACATGTCAGATATACCAGTAGTGCCTGCTAATTGAAAATCAAATTGGGGTGGAAAAAGATATACCTATTATCAGCACAAATATAGCATTTACCTGGAGAAATTGAGCGCCAATGTGGCAGTCTATGAAGCATACAATACGCTCTGGAGCCCAAAGTTTACACTTGTATAGTAAAGTAAAAACTGATTTACAGCTGACTGTGTGGAAAATTCGTACCATCTTGGCAACTTTTATACGATATGCGCAAGATTTAGCAAAAAGAACGTTATCTAGTGAAATATATCTGTGTAGCATGTCATCTAATTTTCGCCGCGTTAACGAATTTGCGGCTACATCGCTTCAAACTTAACGGCTCTCTGTTCATAAAATAATGATATTAAAACGCCCTTTTCAAAGCTTTCACTTTCGAATCGGTAGAGCATTTTATTTTCTACATACGTACATGTTTACATTTTTGAGAAAAAAGCCTATTAAATACTATAAAATACCATTTTGACAGGTCAAGGATGTAGCAACTGTTCATAATTAATTAATTCAATTGTTCATCCATTTGTTTCAAAATTACATTCGACATTTTGCTGTTTTGTATGCGCTTTTTTGTTTTTGTACCGTTGTAAAAATGGACGCGTATGTAAATGATGCGGGATCGGGACGTATGACTATGGTTGGCCATGGCGTAAGGGTAAGTACATGTATATGAATTTCTATACCTTATACCTTATACAACCTTATGTAGCAGGTAAATAAAGCAAGAAAACGGTTCGAGCTGTCCATAATTTGTCGATTTTAGAGTCAAATACTTGTACAATACAAATAAGATTTTTAAAAAAATGGTTGTTCATGTCACATTTGTGTGTGGGCAATTCACATATCACGTAGATTTAATTGACACCACTGTAAATGTATACATGTATCTTATATTCAAATAGCTTGAAGCCAGTGAAGTAGTGGATTTATTATGCTGGCGCTTTTCTACCAGGATTGTGTGCGTTTGGTTGGATATAATTCCATATATTATATTCCGGCACATGTCTCTACTGCAGTTCGTTGTGTGATCAAACAAAATGCCACACAGATCAAGTTAGGATGTAACTTCAAAATGATATTATTTTCAAAGCGTGTTGCTAAATGCTAAAAACCGCACGTTTGTAGATTTGATAATTATATATATGTAGGATATTTGAATTGCTCACGGATGTATTCAAGAAAGGTCGCCGAATAAGATAGAAAGCACTATATCATTTCTACTGTTCATAGCTACTTTTTCTATGACCATTTAAACAATTGAACCCGCGGCACAGTGAACACTAAGGAAACCCACATATATATTCGTGCATGTAATATTATAGTTTCCGGAAAAGTAAGAATCGGGCTTAAAGCCCAAACTGGTCCATTATAGACATTATAGCCCAATATTGTTTGTTAAAACGATTTTTTTTTCGTACATATTTTTTACCGCTTACATTGAATACAGTTTTCTCAATGCACGTAAATTGCTCTTGAAAATAAATCTAAAACAGAAGCTCGATGAACATGTAGTTACATAAATTGTAGAGAACATCTATGCGTTTCATGTACAAATCCTAAAATTTAAAGGAAACACAAGAATAATCCATACCATTTTAAGACAATTTAATCTAGAACAAATGTGATAACCACCATATGACAACGTGAAAATACAAGCATAATAAGTAAAAACAGTATTTGATGTTTGTTTTAACGTGAAATGGTTTCAGGCAGGGGCAAATGGATATACTTGCACGACTCATTTGCCTAAAAGGGGGTTGATCTTGTTACTTGTAATTAGTCAAGACAGTTGAGCATATAATCACCTTTCTACATTAAAACGACCGCGGACATAGGTCGTTGTGTGAGAAAACTAGTTGATCCATTTTCATCATCTAAGTTTGGTCGGAAAGTTAGTGTAAAGGACTGTAAGCAGCCTTGTGACGACACAGCTGGTGTTGTAGAGTTGCTTATAATGCGTCTTAATAAATATTCGAAAATACGTATAACTCAAGATATGAGTGTTGTCCATGCGATTTTACGCTACAAGTATTTACAGATTTATGCGACCCCCTTAAAAATGTAAAAAAGACAAAAACAAAGACAGCAAACAAACATGTAAATCATTAATGCACCAGTCATTTGTATCCCCGCCACCCCCCCCCCCCGGACCGGGGATAGCGGGGTATATATAGTCAGTCTCCGGGGGCCGGGGCTTTTACCAGGGCTTTAAAATTTGAAAAGTTAAAAGCCCCGCTATTACCCGGTTCCGGGGGGGGGGGGTGCGGGGATACAAATGACTGGTGCATAAAACAACAACAAATCCCTCCATAGTGGTCGTTGCTAAGACACTATAATTGAGCCACGACGCAAGGAAACCTGTTTGGGAATTCCAATCCGGTCCGATACATCCGAACAGTATTTTAACATTAGAAGACTGGAAGTTTAGGAATTGAGAAGAACAGGAATAGCACTATCAGTGAAGCGAAAACAAAGGCGCAGATCATCTGTGAAGTTACTACACAGCTGATCTGCGTCTTCGTTTTCGCATATGCAACAATCAGGTTATCTCGCGACAAGGCTCATATTTAGACTTGCGCCCCGTCGCATTCTCGGAAAATGTAATGACACCCATTACATTAAAAGCTAAAATGCATCGTGGGATCTAACCTATTCTGTCTAGGAGTTAAAGAACAAGAATGCATGAAAAACCCAGATCACAAGGGCGACATGTCAGTACCATTTGAACATGAAGCGCCTAAGTCTGTCTTCGACAAAGGACAAGACTTCACTTAGACTCAGGAATTTAAGATGGGAATTGAAATTTTCCGACGTACACACACGCAATACGGTGCAACATACGCTCCATTGCAGAGATTCTGTCATCTGTCTCAGCAATAGGCTAGGCCAATTCTAGCTCTAAACTGTCGGTTGCAAATAGAGCAAGTCAATGTTATAGAATCAGCTGGTGCCTTATTGTCCCCCGCCTTTTCGAAGAAAAGCGGAGGGACATGGTTTTTGGCTTTCCGTCATTCCGTCCGTCTGTCCGTCCGTCCGTCTGTCCGTCCGTCCTTCCGTCCCCCTATAGGAGTATGTACCTTGTGTGCGCAACTCCTCCTACAGTTTTATTCCGATTCTTTTGAAACTTTACAGATGTCATGACTATGCTTTGAAGATATGCATGTGGTTTGGATATAATCCTCAGATTAATTTTTCACATTTTTTTCGCAATTTGAACTTAGTGGTTTTTCGGGGTTTTTTTTGACAATTAAAGTGAATGGACAGTGTGTACCTCGTGGGCGCAACTCCTCTTACAGTTTTACTCAGATTCTTTTGAAACTTTACAGATGTCTTGACCATGCTTTGAAGATATGCATGTGATTTGGATATTATCCTAAGATTAATTTTTCACACTTTTTTTTCGCAATTTGAACTTAGTCATTTTTTCAGTTTTTTTGACAATAAAAGTGAATGGATGGCGGCCACCTTGGTCATGAGACCTGGATTATTTATATATACATTGATTACCCCATCCTATAGATGCTTCACATAAAATTTGGTTATGATTGGCCCAGTGGTTTCAGAGGAGAAGATGTTTGAATATAATGAATATATACATGTATATTGCCCCGGGGTGGGGGCATATGAGCCCCTGGGGTCCTTTTTTTCAGAACCATTAATATTCAGTCCTACTGCCCATTTCCTGCAAGGCTTTCACTTTAAATGACACGTTAAAAGTGTTTCCCATTCAAATGCATTGGATACCTATGTTGACCTTGCCGTAAAATAGGTCAAGGTCATGACAGGATCACGATTTTTTTTATAAATATTGTAGTACTTGAGTCATCCATACTACATGCCAAGTTTTGTTGAAATCTGTTCACCAGTTCTGGCGAAGAAGATTTTTAAAGGTTTTTACCTTATATGGGCGTGGCGGTCATCTTGGTCATATGACCTGGATTATTTATATACTCATTGGTTCCCCCTTCCTATAGATGCTTTATATAAAATTTGGTTTAGATTGGCCAAGCGGTTTCAGAGGAGAAGATCTTTGAAATTGTGGAAGGACGGACGGACGCCAGACAGACGGGCTACGGACGACGGATGGACGCCGGATCACGGCAGCTCACCTTGTGAGCCTAACGGCTCAGGTGAGCTAAAAAGTGAAAACATTGTATTTTTTCAGGACGTTTTGTAGTCTGTGACCTGAAAGATGGTAGATACAGACAACATGCTGAGCTAATGAAGTATTGTGAGTATAAAAGGTCAAGGTCATTTCTTGACCTTGTCCAAAGGTCATTTACAAATTAAATGTAAAACTTAATTTTCTCAGTAATCAAAGCCAAATTTTCTATGTAGTATCCTTGGGATGGAGGAACAAAAGTTTATATAAATGGTGAAGGTTACATGACCCAGATGGTCGCCATGGCTATAAATAGCAAAAGCCTTTAAAAAAATCTTCTTCTCCAGAACCAGAAGGCCTATGATTTTGAAACTTGGCATGAAGCATGAGGAGCTCTACAAAGTTTATATAAATCATGATCCTGGGATGACCATGACCTATTTTACGGCTAGGTCAACATAGGTCGCCCATGCATTTGAATGGGAAAGTTGTCAAAATGTCATTTGAAGGGAAAAACATTATGGAAATGGGCAAATGAACAGAAGATTTATGATTCTGGAAAAAGTGGACCAAAGGGGCTGGTCTGCCCCCACCCCGGGATAATATACATGTATACTACCATAATATTCAAAGATCTTCTTCTCTGAAACCGTTTGGCCAATAAAAACCAAACGTCATGTGGAGCATTCTTAGGAAGGGAGAACCAAGGAAATAACTCTGCCATGGGTAGCTCCCCGGCCTTATAAACCTATGCAGGAATTGTATCTGCACCTGGAGCTTTGCCAGATGACAGTTGTTGAATTGCTTTCCTTGTTTCAATGACGGTTGGAAATTCATCTAACAGAACATTGCACTCTATCTGAGAAGTCTGTCGATTGCATCCTCATTGATGCTTGATGGTCGATACAGAACACTATTGAAATGTTCTGTCCACCTTTTCAAGATAGCCTCTTTATCCGTGAGAAGAGTGCTTCCATCTGCACTGAGGTATGTGGTGGCTGCAGAATTGTTTGGGACATAAATAGTTATTAGTGCATCATGAAATTTCTTCAAATCCTTTCTGTCCATTTCTTCTGTTTTCTTCCTCATCCAGGAATCTTACATGTCCCAAAGCTTGGTCTGGACTGTCTTACGCTGCTTTCATGGATACTGAGCTAGTATCGTCTTGATGTGCCTTGTGCAATCGGTGTTCTTCTTCAAGAAGACTTTGAATTTCGTCATCATTCTCATCAAACCAGTCTTGATGTTTGCGAGATGGATGTCCTAAATCGAGTTGTACAAGCAACGTAGATGGCTAGAGGCTGGTAATTTTAGATTTTGAAATAATATGCATTGTAGTATCTGTGAAGCGACAACAAAGCCGCTAATAAGCTTCGCAGGCTGATCTGCGCCTTTGTTTTCGCATATGCAAATTGTTGGTTTTCTCATGACGCGGCTAATGTCAAACGATATTGTGACGCCTGTTTAGCGGAGTTGGTGTTAGCGAGAGCAAATTGGAAACTTTATTCCAGTCATGACACTATTAAGCAATTATTGCAATCAAATTTCCCTCGTCGCCACTGGTTTGACATTTGAAAACATTTGAGCCATGTCATGCGAAAACCAACAATGTGGCTGGCTGTACAAACATAGAAGATGATTATAGGCTGGAAATTTTGGATTTAGTAAGAAGAGGAATTGTACTATCCATGTAGCGGAAACATATGCACTGACCAGCTTCGCACGGTACTGTGAAGCTGTTTGAGCATTTGTTTTTGGCATATAGACTAATATGCACAATGTAGGTTTTCTCATGACGCTGCTCATTTTGTGATTCTCTGCGGTAGCAGCAACATTTTTGTGATGTTAATTTTCAACGATTTGGGATAGAAATAATATAAATTTCGTAGCATGGTGAGTCAGATGTCGGCCTAGATTGGGTACACATCACAAACATGTTTTTGCCACGACAAGATTCCTAAATATTGTTTTTGTTTAAGATTTCTAAATTAATCATTTTCGGTAGGCCTGTGGTTATGTTACAAATGATAGCTTGTGACAGCAATTACTTGTTTGTTTGTTTGTTTGAATTAATGCTTTACGTCGCAGTCAACAGCCAATGTCATGTCGGGACGTTGCCTCCACTTTATGGGACTTTTACCCAAAATGAGGATGCCATGACATCCAACAAACTACTAGTGCTTGAAATATCCATCCAACCAAGCCATAAAGGCTTATAGGTATGGAGGGTTTGACTTGAAGCCACTTTTCCTGGGCAGGCTCAGACCTGAGCGGATAACCAGTAATCAGATGGTCAGTCAGTAGCAAAGAAGCTTTGCCTGGAGACACAAGCAGCTCATGTTTTCTTTAGGCCCCAATGGGCGGGGAGTGGGGCTGGGGGGGGCGACAGCATTTACATATTTACCTTTGAGGCTGTAAAACAATATCACTGGGCCGGAGGTTTTGTTTGTCTTAAGAAATAGATCAGCTCCAGCACTGAGTTTTTGAGTAATAATTCACTGTTTGGATGTCAGTTATAACGAAGTTCAAATTAATTTTATATGCTTACAACTGAATTACTACACAACAATTCATGCACTTGAGCTGATCTATTTCGATTCTAACACACAATTAACGGAATAAAAGTTGCTGAAACCGTCGATATCGTTCAGCTTTCCGCCATTGCCTTGTAGATATCCGCCAAATATTTAGAAATAGATCAGCTCTAGCAGTGAATTGTTGGGTAATATATCACTGTTTGGAGGTCAGTTGTAACAACTGACCGACAAACAGTGATATATTACTCAACAATTCACGCACCAGAGCTGATCTATTTCGATTCTAACACACAATAAACGCAATAAAATCATTTTAAAGCCAGATGTACGTAATGGAACGTGCGTATCTAAGGGTCGAAACGTCATTTTTACGCGGCATTCGTATCGTCAATTTTCGCTCGAAACGTCATTTTTAGCGTCAGTTAACGTTCGGAATACGAAACTATGTACATACAATTATCACGAAGACTTCAGAAATGTAAAAAAAAAAAAAAAATGATATTATTTATTATTTTTGCTCAAAATATAGATTGTGAACATGTTATCCCGGGGAAGACATCGTTTGCGCGACAGTTAGCAATATTGAAGACTAAATAGCATCCGAGATTTTGGCGCAAAATCGACGTCGCGCATAAAGCGTACTGAATTCAGCAACGACTTCCTCTCTTCTCACGCCTATAGCAGGAAAACGAATCCGGTAACTACACACCGTACATACGGCTCGTCAAATTCCAACTGGTACGTCAAATTCCAGATGTTTATGTCAGCGCGTGCGTTTTGGCGGGTAAGTTATTTTGCTGTATTTTACAAAGAATACCTAAACTTTTCATGGTATAATCTTATTGAGGCTTATATTTTTTCAATCTCCATCTGAAGGATCATTGATAATCAACTTTTACAGTGTATTTATCGTTTTATTCTGTCGCTTGGCGACAAAAACAATACGCCAAAGTACAGACGGGCGAATGTCATATGATAAGTGAAATTACAGACGGCCGATACGGAATGACCCAGACGGTAGATCAACGTTTTATGATACGGGTCTACTAAAACACTTCTTTGTTATGCAATAGTCAGTACGTGGTTTAATTTGCCTCGCTACAAACCATAAATTACATAAAGAAAACATTACTTGGGAAGGAAACAACGTGAAACGACTGTCTTTAAACGATTTTTTATGCCGCTTTTTTACTTTAGATGGCCAGTCGATGACTATATAGAAATTTGGAAAAAAATGAAAGCAGATAGTGTGAACATTTGATAATATTCCACATAACTTAACTGATACATGGCTACTGCAAAGCAATTTTAAATATTCAAATAGAACACTACGTGACTCAGTACACGCACATGTATAAGCGCCATGAGACGGGGAATTATTTACGAATAGCGCATTGTTTCTAGCTTTAATTATATGTATACCCCTAATTTTGATTATAAATTCAGTATGGCATGGGCCGGAACTGAACTTTGCGGTCTGTGCCTGGGCATACCAGGGTTCAAACTGATTGTTGGTTTCGCTCGGTTGAGTCTTCGCCCTAGAAACACCATGGCATAACCTGTGCTTTATTTGTTTGCCAATGTGCTTCTTTGATGGAATTTAATTTTTATACCAACGGAACAAAAACAAGTGCTTTTGATTGTTTGAATTGATGCTTTACGTCTCAGTCAACAGATAAGGTCATGTCTGGACGTTGCCGCTATTTTATGGGACTTTTACGCAAAATGAGGATGTCATGACATCCTACAAGTGCTTGAAATATAACCATCCAACTAAGCCAAAAATGCTTATACGTATGGATGGTATGACTTGAACCACGTTTTGGGCAAGCTCAGACCAGAGGGGTTAACCAGTAATCAGATTGTCGGTCAGTAGTGTATAAGCTTTACCTGGATGTACAAGCAGTCCATCTATTTCTTTAGCCCCCAATGGGTGAGTGACATATCGCAACCCGACCACTTTCAAATACATATACTGATGTATATATTGTGCATCCTGCATACTGCCACAGAGTCCGGGGGCTCAAAAGTCATCAACATGACACGCGTATGTGTCGGTCGGGGTTCGAGACCACAACCTCTGGAGGATGATGGGTAACTACCCACTAGATCACACGACCGCACAACCGGCCGTGGTTAAGGTCGCTGACTATCAGCGCCTTTAAAATAAGATTAACCAAGGATCAAGAACTGAGACAATTAGGTGGAAATCTTTTTCTGATTATGCCTTTTCCTGATCTTTGTCTGCTTGTACCTTTTCAAACCCCGACCACTATATCACTCTCATAAAGTTATACTGTGTTTGAGTGGAAACAAAACAGTAGACACACAAAGTTGAAACAATTTCGAACCAATGTTGATTCATTCAACTTTGAAACAATGTTGTAGAATCAATGTTGATTCAGTGAATCGAATTGATTCAACAATGTTTAAAGGTTGACCGAAACAACATTATTTTAACAATATTTCAACAATGTGTGTCTTAATGTTGATTCTACGGTTTCAACATTTTGTGCAAATGTTGATATAGTGAATCAATGTCGTGTGTCTTTAAGGTGGCCATTTTCTCTTTACCCATCTAGAAACTGTATGACATCCATAACATTTCCAATTCAAGAAATACAATTTATTTTTTGAACGTATACTTCCAAGTTGACCGCTTAAGAAGGCCAAACAATGCCAGGGTGCCATGGGTATTTGAAATAATCGCACCCAACACGTCTGATGCGACACGTATCCAAAGTCGTTTCTAGGTCTGTTATTTGACGTATCAAAAGCTATTGTCCGTCTGGTCTTTCAAGTATAAAGCGACTGTCGTGGTTCGTATCATGTAAAATCATACATGGTGCAAAAGAATGAGCTGCGCTATCAATAGTAATAATTAATTTGAATAAAAGCTTAAATCAGGCTTTTAAATAGATACTAAGCTATATATATTCGAGCATGCGATTTTCAATTATTTCTAGTTATGGAGATATTTGGCAAAAAGTATGGATGTTTTCTGAAAACGTGCCGTTTTAAGACTTTCGTGCAATGTTTTCGCCAATCCACGGATAAGCTGACCATGACACCTGTATGTACAGATGCGTGGAGGTCCACACACGACTGCCGATTATTATTTTCTTTTGAAACCATTAGCTAAAGTATACTCAAACAAGAAAAAACAACAAAAATAATTTAGCCGCCAAAACGCACGCGCTGATATAAACAACTGGAATTTGACGTACCAGTTGGAATTTGACGAGCCGTATGTACGGTGTGAACTAAGGGTTTTCTCGTTATCTACATGTAGCTCAGGAATTTCTCTAATACATATCAGTTTTTTTAAAAATCCTACCGTGGATTTTTAAATATATTAAGAAAATCAACAAAAAGGGGGTCTAAAAATCGCATTTTACGTTGACGTCAATGTATTTTCGCTCTCAAATTTGACGATTTTGAAGGTCAATATCTCGAAAACAAGCTCGGAACGGTATCGATTTCTTTTCATTTTCGTATGCAGAACATCCAAATACACGCACAGGCAAAACATAAAAATTTTCTACCGTGAGGTCAATTACGTTCATCTGGCTTTAAGCCTTCAGTTTCTTTAACTTTTCAACCATTGTACAGAAGAAATCCCGCCAAACTTTTGACTGTACCACAAATGTTTACATATGTTGGTTACGTTTTGAACTGACGCTACACCGTCTACCGTCAAGGTAACGTGACTTATGGGATAGCTGACGTCACCATTTAATCAAAATGGCGTCAAAACGGCGCAAAGTAACGTCACGCTAATCCGCCCAGTGATATGTCACTCAATATATCGCTGCACTTTACCATTGGCTTCTATAGGCAGGGTGTGTTAGAATTGACTGTAATGCGGGTATTTACACAAACTTATTACGTTCCAAGTGCTGTGCGCTAAAACGACGTTACGCCGTCTACTCGCATCGGAGCAATTCTCGACGCTTAGTAATTCTCAGCACATGCCCCAGGACGACGCCGTTGCGCCTGTTTGTTCTTCCTTCGACACTATAATATTAAAGAATTTCATCTTTTAATCCACTAGACAAAAAATTAACTCATCAAAAGCTAAAATTTATGAAAATTTGACAGATGTTTGTTCTGTGTTTACATTTTCTTTTATTTACATCCGGGGGCTCGCGACGTTACGCACAACGCTCGCGATGACGTCATTTAATTGGGTCAATTAAATATCATCTATCCAAATTATTTAAACGTTGAAAAAATATATTGCTAAGAAAAAAATAAGCACTCACAACGAATCCGGGTCGTTTCGCCCGTGGGTCGTTTCGCCGGGTTGTTTCGCCCTGAGTCGTTTCGCCCTGGTTTTATGGGTGAGTCGTTTCGCCCTTATTAGGTGGGTCGTTTCGCCCGTGAGTTGTTTCGCCCGTGAGTTGTTTCGCCCATTATTATTATTATTATTATTATTAGTAGTAGTAGTAGTAGTAGTAGTATTGTTGTAGTCGTTGTTGTTGATATTGTTATTGTCGATGATGCTGATGCTGGTAGGTAGGTAGGTAGGTAGGTAGATTTGTTTAAAATGAGTATCTTGACGTATCTTGTTAATATAATATTTATTTAAACATTTTAGCGCTTCTGTGGCTTTTTAATGTTGTAAAAAGATAAAGGAAGGAAGGAAGGAAGGAAGGAAGGAAGGAAGGAAGGAAGGAAGGAAGGAAGGATGGATGGAAGGAAGGAAGGAGATAGATAGATAGATAGATAGATAGATAGATAGATAGATAGATAGATAGATAGATAGATTCGGTTAAAATGAGTATCTTGTCGTATCTTGTTAATATAATATTTATTTAATCATTGTAGCGCTTCCCCTTCTGTGGCTTTTAATGTTGTAGAAAGATGAAGGAAGGAAGGAAGGAAAGAAAGAAGGAAGGAATGAAGGAAACTTCCGCTTATGTGGCTTTTAATGTTGTAGAAAGATAACGGAATGAAGGAAGGAAGGAAGGAAGGAAGGAAGGAAGGAAGGAAGGAAGGAAGGAAGGAAGGAAGGAAGGAAGGAAAAAGGATAGATTAATATGTTTACGCCTTTAATCACACGTAAGGTGACAATAATCGCGTTTGTCAATTAAAGGCGATGTGTGAATGCTTTGTCTTTGGCTTGACCCATGGCCGACATTCTTGAAATGTTAAATGGGAAAAAATAAAACATGACTCCGATGCATAGCGTGCAACCTTAAGCACAAGAAAATAAAAAATAAAAAATGACTTTCGTTCAATGCCGTTTAAGGAGCTAGCGTTTTTTGCTGTTTTCAAGCGTAAAGTGGTCAAAACACACAGACATGTATATGATTACAGCGCCAAAAGTTAGGGTGATTTTTACCCAAGTCCGTGCATATTTATTGTGTTTGAAAACTTTCGAATTCGTTTCATTTTACACACGTTTTGGTATGAAATTTAAACAGGCTGATTGTATTATTGAAATTATTTTTGCCGAATTATCCTGTATTCTAAAAGAAATAATCATCATCGCACCCAATTTATAGTGAGGCGTTTTCAAAGTCCTTTAGTGTATATACCCAAAAGATAGTTATGAATGATCAGCCCAAGACGTATCATAAAGTTATAAATAAATACACCAGATCACACATTTGGGCATGGTAGAAAAATAAGGACGAAACGACTCACCAAATAGGGGCGAAACGACTCGCGGGCGAAACGACCCAGGGCGAAACGACTCACGGGCGAAACGACTCAGGGGCGAAACAACTCACGGGCGAAACGACCCGGGACCCTCACAACAACTAGGTTGTCCGTGACGGTGGACTAAATACAACGTCAAAGTTGTGTTATAAGACGTCACAGTAATACTTGAACAGGGTTAAAAGTTTTGAAAACAATTACAAAATTAAATGAAAATGGGCTCTTACTTTAGTGTATAGACTAGAAAAGCATTTCGTAACATAAAAATTTCTGTTTTTAATTTGGAAATGATAAAACAAGATAGAACATATGTGCCGAGAAGTGCTTCTGACAGTGTCACTAACTGGACCAATTAGTGTAACTAATGACGACTCCCGCAGCGCGCGCTGGTCTAAATGGTAGGGTGACAATGGACAAAGAAGGCCTCTATTTCTAGGGGGTACCTGGTCATCCGGTATAACAAAACGTATCATATATCAAAATGTTCAGCAGGGACTGTAGTATATGGAACTGCCGGCATAAATTGGCAAAAGTGATGGCGAGCTGAGAAATCCAAGATGGCGTCCAACATGGCCCCCAAAGTTAAAAATCCAAATTTTAGGGTAAACATGCATTTCACAGATTTCAGGTAAACAATGTACACAATATTTTGAGATTTTCTAAAACTTTAAGTGTGTGAGGCATCAAAATATGCAAATTTGATAACATTTCAAGGCAAAATGGTGTTTAAAATTCAACTTATATGGCCTTGGGGGTCATTTCTGAGGCCCACCAGAGACAAAAATAATTTTTAGCATGAAAATAAGTGATTTGTTTGGCTTTATTTCACTTTTATCAAAGAATAAGTTTGTCTTATACTAGAATCTGGTCATTTAAGCCACAATTGTACATTATTTGCAAAGTTATTCAATATTTATTTACCCCACCCCCTTATTTTAGATTTTACATGTTTTCAGGTATTTCCCATACTTCTGTTAGAAATCACATGTACTGTGTTCTTTACAGCATGCAGTCAACAAACTACACTCTGTTTGATTTTATTGCACTGGATTCAATACAAATATACTTTTTAATGAACAATTATAAGATATTCAAAGTGAACAACATCCAAGATGGCCGCCAAAACTTACAATTCTTTACATTACATTCACCAATGTGATTTAGATGACTTGATGTATCAAAAGTGTTTGGTTATTGTTTCTGTGCTGCTTGAAAATTATTTGTACATATAAAACCAAGCTTAAAGTCATTTATAATGGCATATAAGATGTTTTAGACAAAAGCTCATATACAAATCAATACATATGTTATAAAATATCTGGAAGAACAACAGCACCTTGTTCGTTTCTTTTTTATTTAATATGATGTGGGTTCTTATCCATTTCTGAGAAATTTACATTAACTCCATTAAATAAAATAGTCTGACTGCAGTTGTATATTTTGAGAGGCAAATATATGACGTCAATTTTAGAGGAAAATATATGACATCAAAAATGGCTGCTGAGCAGTTAAGTGACATTTATATACGGCTTTTACCTTCCATATGACAACAGTAATCACATTGTCAGGTTTTCCATTTCAAACCATGCCTATTTTGTTCAGTCTCAACCCACTAGTGCATGCTTTTGATAAAAGTGCATTGAAGGTCCATGCAGTAAAACAATTATTAGTACAATATATTGTAACATTTTGGTTGCTTTCAGGGCAAGAATCGTGTCGGCACTTGGATGCTTACTCCAACCACTAATCTTTTTTTGTCATTTCCAGTACAAAACACAAAACCTTGATTCATCTATTTGACAACCCTGCCATACTGTATGTAATGTATGATGCACCAGAGTTCTTATGAGGGAAATGGGGATAATTTTTATTTACCTTGTGTATACAGTTTTCCCCCTGTGTTTATGTTCATGTTTAGATCTTGTCTAAGGTCGGTTACGATTCATGTTAAGATTTAATGCTCAACACACATCATTATCATATTCTATCTTATATTGATAAATTGGGTTCTCAACGCATATATCATGCCTACATCATCAGATGGATAGCCTCATAGGGGTGATATGCAATTCTGATTCAACTTTAAACAGTGTCTTTCATGAAATTATCTGTTTTTATCTGAAACTAACAGTTTGTATCAACTTCTAAGATGGTACTTGGATGGATCAAACAGATTATTTCTTATGTACAGAGGTTCCTGATAAACAGTCCTTGAACGATTAATTATGAAATAAAAATTAAAAGTGAGATCCTTTAAGAGCAGTGAGCAAATAAATGAAAAATTGAATGGGCCATACCATGGTTTCAGCTACTTAAGCCTCATCAGTAACCCTACAGATTTGGCAACATGGAGCCAAAGAGAATTACTGTAATAATGAACCTGTTTATAATGAGCATGTATGATAAAATTTGAAAGTATCAAACAGCAAAGCCAATAAGACATGCAAACGTGCTTTTGAACCAAACAGGTCACTACATTTTTTTTTAAATTTAAAGTGATTTATTCAAATAGTACATTTAGATACAATAAAAAACTATTATATTATGCAGTCAATTGGAATACATTATCCATCATATGCTCAAGAACTGTTGATTTCTCTCCGTAAAGATTCAAATTTAGATCTAAATTTTGCACTACCAGTCTTTTTAGCTTTTGCATGAGTTGCATTTTTTCTGCGAATCTTCCGTCTTATTTCAGGTGTTATCCAAGGGACAGAGGAAACTGAGCGACTAGTTTTTGAGGGGATATGTTTATCTGCCGATTCCAGAATAAACGATGTAATGAGATTGAAATTTTCCTGGACCGACCGAGTATCTGAGTAACCGCTGAAGTATCTTTCCTTTGCAAAAGTCTAAAGGGTTAAGCCAGAATACCCACAGATGACCTTATCCCAAAGAATAGGCGTTGTAGAAATCAATACTCTTTGGCTTTTCAGATACCTTCAGCTAGCAAAGAAGCGTACAAAAGTAGTTTCTTTCCACAGACTATCAGGGACTGGAATGACCTCCCTGATTCTCTTATCTCCTCTGCTGAAATGTCTGATGAGTGTGTGTCCAAGTTTGCATCTCTTGTGAGAGCCAGGGGCTAATTTCCCTCCTGGCGCCCCCCCCCCCCCATAAAATGGAGGCAAAGTCCCAACATGACCATAGCTGTTGACTGGAACGTTAAGCATCAATTCAATCAATCAGTTAAAAAAATTTCACAGCATCATTATGCAAGGCATCGGTTTCAGAATCGAGAGGTCCTGGGTTCGAACCTCACTAGCAGTGGATTGTGTCATCTAGCAAGCTACATAATTTGCTTCTCATAGTACAAGGAAGTGGTGGCTATTACATATTTGCATGTAAAATAATACAAAAAATTGCTTGTATCCTGCTGGCCATGTCTGAAAATGTTGACTGGAACATTAAACCTCAAATATACAGTAGCAAACTGACTAGAAATGATTATACATGTATGCTATACTGAATTTTGGAAACAGGGCAGGTTTATGTACTTGTTATGCAACATTGGCCATGGTCATCTTGTAAGAATTTATCTTAAATTTTTGGGTCAGAGCTATTACATATTTGCATGTAAAATAATGCAAAAATTGCTTCGAAATAATCCATGTTTTAAGCAGCGTGCAGTTTTCAAAAATTTAGGAGTTTGATTCAATTCCTGACTGGAAACTCCAGTTTGTGCCACTTTCATTTATAACTTAATAACAAATACGGTACTCTGATGTTTCAAAGGTACAAATGCTATACAGGTACCTCCTAAATATTTTCCATAGTACATTTCAAATTGCAAAGACATTAAACAATTTGGGGATTTTTACATGATTCCTGCATGTATCTGTCGGTTACACACTCTTAAATAGAAACACTAGTGATGAAATTGTGAGCATGCAGAAAAAAACTCCTAGTTTCGATGTTTTGTTTTTATGAAATGTAGACCCCCCATCCCCACTAGAACTTAATATTCCAACCAAATAATGGACAAAATATGCAAATAGCTTTGCATGAATATCTTAACAAGACACGGAAGTATTGACCTCAACAAAAAGGATCATCATCAGGAGCTTAATAACAGTGTTCTGGGCTGCTTAAGTACCTGGTAGTTATAGGTAAAACATACTTTTTCATGAAAGACGATGTAGAAGAACCGAAATTGCATATCACCCCTATGAAGCTATACATCTGATGCTGTATGCATGATATAGGTGTTGAGAACCCAATTCATCAACATAAAACATAATATGATAATGGTGATACTTGAGTATTAAGACTTTGACATGAATCGTACCCAACCTTAGACAAAATCTAAACATGGACATAAGCAAAGGGGGAAAACTGTATACACACAGTAAATAGAATTATCCCCATTTCCCTCATAAGAACTCTGGTGCATCATACATTACATACAGTAAGGGAGGGTTGTCTAAAAACAAATGGATGAATGAAGTTATTGTGTTTTGTACGGAAATGACAAAAAAGGATTGGTCGTTGATGCCGACACGATTCTTGCCCTGAAAGCAACCAAAGTGTTACAATATATTGTTTTTTTTTTTGAATGGACATTCATTGTACTTTAATCAAAAGCATGCACTAGTGGTTTGAGACTGGACAAAATAGGCATGGTGAGAAACGGAAAACCTGATAATGTGATTACTGTTGTCATGTGGAAGAACTCGTATATGTCACTTTATTGCTCTGCAGCCATTTTTATATCATATATTTGCCTCTCAAATTGACACAGTAATATATACAATTACAGTCAGACTATTTTATTCTTTGGAGTTTCTGAAAAAATTCTCAGAAATAAATAAGAACCCAAATCATCTTAAAATAAGAAACAAACAATGTGTTCTTGTTCTTCCAGATATTTTTGAAACATATGTATTTACTTGTATATGAGCTTTTGTCTAAAACATCTTATATGCCATTATAAATGACTTTAAGCTTGGTTTTATATGTACAAATAAGTTTAAAGCAACACAGAAACAATAACCAAACACTTTTGATACATCAAAGTCATCTAAATCATATTGGTGAATGTAATGTAAAGAATTGTAAGTTTTGGCGGCCATCTTGGATGTTGTTCACTTTGAATATCTTATAATTGTTCATTAAAAAGCATATTTGTATTGAATCCAGTGCAATAAAATCAAACAGAGTGTAGTTTGTTGACTGCATGCTGTAAAGAACACAGTACATGTGATTTCTAACAGATGTATGGGAAATACCTGAAAACATGTAAAATCTAAAATAAGGGGGTGGGGTAAATAAATATGTAATAACTTTGCAAATAATGTACAAGTGTGGCTAAAATGACCAGATTCTAGTGTAAGACAAACTTATTATATGATGAAAATGAAATAAAGCCAAACAAATCACTTATTTTATGCTAAAAATTATTTTTGTCTCTGGTGGGCCTCCAAAACGACCCCCAAGGCCATATAAGTTGCATTTTAAACACCATTTTGCCTTGAATGTTATCAAATTTGCATATTTTGATGCCTCACACACTTAAAGTTTTAGAAAATCTCAAAATATTGTGTATATTGTTTACCTGAAATCTGTGAAATGCATGTTTACCCTAAAATTTGGATTTTTCACTTTGGTGGCCATGCTGGATGCCACCTTGGATTTCTCAGCTCGCCATCTTTTTTGCCAATTTATGCCGGCAGTTCCATATACTACAGTCCCTGCTGAACATTTTGATATACATGTATGATACGTTTTGTTATACCAGATGACCAGGTACCTCATTTTTTAGCCTGGATTGTCACCCTACCAAACCAGAGGACCATTGGTCCTGAGAACGCTCACCTGAAGCCTGATCCTGCAGTATTAAGTCATCATGAAATGACCTTGACCTTGAATACTCACACACCTTTATTGAATTCATAAGTTGTCTGCATCTGCAAAGTTTCAGGTCTCAGGCTGCAATAGTTTCCAAACCCAGTGATTTATGAGAAAACCACAATTTTAATTTTGATATTTAAATGACTTTGGGTCAAGGTCAAGAAATGACCTTGGCCTTCATTAATTACTTACCTTCATTGACTCCATTGGTTGTCTGCATCTAGCAACTTCCAGGTCTCAGACTGCAACAGTTTCCAAAATATCCATTGTTTCCGCCTTTTCCCATGTAAAAGCCTATGTTTCCAAAATTAACCTTGCCGTAAAATAGGTCAAGGTCATCCTATGGTCATCATTTGATCAAACTAGGATGGGCTGGAGTCCCAAATGCTACATACCAAGTTTCGCGAAAATTGGCCTGCCGGTTCTGGAGAAGAAAATTTTTGAGTGGTTTTTACCATATATGGGCGTGGCGGCCATCTTGGTAATGTGACCTGGATTTCGTGATCAAACTTTCGTCTCCCCTACCCATGGATGCTCCACATAAAATTCCACTTTGATTGGCCCAGCAGTTTCAGAGAAGATCTTTGAAAAGTGTGTATGGACAACAGACTGGCCAAGGTCAAGAGATGACCTTGACCTACATTAATCACATACCTTCATCTACTCCATTAGTTGTTTGCATCTACCACTTTTCAGGCATCAGGCTGCAATAGTTTTCAAAAAATCCATAGTTTCACTTTTTCCCATGTAAAAGCCTATGTTTCCAAATTTGACCTTGCCGTAAATTAGGTCAAGGTCATCCAAGGGTCATAATTTTATCAAACTATGATGGGCTGAAGTCCCCGATGCTACATACCAAGTTTCGTGGAAATCGGCCAACCGGTTCTGGAGAAGAAGATTTTTGAGTGCTTTTTACCATATATGGGCGTGGCAGCCATCTTGGTCATGTGACCTGGATTTCGCATTTAAACTTTTGTCTCCCCTACCCATGGATGCTCCACATAAAATTTCACTTTGATTGGCCCAGCAGTTTCAGAGAAGAAGATCTTTGAAAAGTGTGTATGGACGATAGTTTGGCCAAGGTCAAGAGATGACCTTGACCTACATTAATCACATACCTTCATCTACTCCATTAGTTGTTTGCATCTACCACTTTTCAGGCATCAGGCTGCAATAGTTTTCAAAAAATCCATAGTTTTCACTTTTTCCCATGTTAAAGCCTATGTTTCCAAAATTGATCTTGCAGTAAATTAGGTCAAGGTCATCCTAGGGTCATCATTTTATCAAACTATGATGGGCTGGAGTCCCAAATGCTACATACCAAGTTTCATGAAAATCGGCCTGCCGGTTCTGGAGAAGAAGATTTTTGAGTGGTTTTTACCATATATGGGCGTGGCAGCCATCTTGGTCATGTGACCTGGATTTCGCAATCAAACTTTCGTCTCCCCTACCCATGGATGCTCCACATAAAATTTCACTTCGATTGGCCCAGCAGTTTCAGAGAAGAAGATCTTTGAAAAGTGTGAATGGACGACAGACTGGCCAAGGTCAAGAGATGACCTTGACCTACATTAATCACATACCTTCATCTACTCCATTAGTTGTTTGCATCTACCACTTTTCAGGCCTCAGGCTGCAATAGTTTTCAAAAAAATCCATAGTTTTCACTTTTTCCCATGTAAAAGCCTATGTTTCCAAATTTGACCTTGCCGTAAAATAGGTCAAGGTCATCCAAGGGTCATCATTTTATCAAACTATGGTGGGCTGAAGTCCCTGATGCTACATACCAAGTTTCGTGGAAATCAGCCCACCGGTTCTGGAGAAGAAGATTTTTGAAGGGTTTTTACCATATATGGGCGTGGCGGCCATCTTGGTCATGTGACCTGGATTTCGCGATCAAACTTGAAATGCGCCTTCCCAAGGAGGCTCCACATAAAATTTCAACTAGATCGGCCAAGCGGTTTCAGAGAAGAAGATCTTTGAAATTGTGGACGACGACGACGACGACGGACGGACGACGGACGACGGACGGACGCCGGATCATGGCCATCCTATAAGCTCACCTTGTGAGCCTTCGGCTCAGGTGAGCTAAAAATAGATTTGCCCAAAATATGTCATAAGTTTACAAATATGACATTGTTTGTATTTCCGGGGTCGATTGTGTATGAATTCCAATGGTCAACATTAGCGAGTTACCTCCCCTACAACCGGAAGTAGACGGCGCCAAAACTAAGTTGGTCCTTTCCGTTATACAATGTCATTGAACCGTTTAATCAGCTGTCAGTGTCAACAAATCGATTAATGTAACGTGTAAATGCCTGAAACAACATGCATTGTCCCAGACTGTGGAAAAACGGGGGATCACAAGGTCCCGAAAGACTTAGAACGCAGGAATAAGTGGTTACACGCCATGCGGCGTGGCAAAAGTAAATACGAGAAATGGGAACCCTCCAGCCAGTACAGTTACGTTTGCAGAAACCATTTCACGGAAGACGACTGTTTCAGTGTCACTTATCATGGTACGGTATATGTAAGACAGATGTGTTTACTTTTTACACTGAGCATGCTTTAGACTGGAACAAATGCAAGTAAAATTGGTTATATAACACAGTTATCGTAGGTTAATTAATCATCAGCTGATCATGTCATCTGGTGGGTGAGGAAGTCTAATACACATGAGGTTTATGCCATGAAATGGGCAATGAGATTGTAATTTAAAACAGTTAAATTTTATCAGGTGTAGTAAGTGTAAGCATGCACCTAGATCTGACAGGTCTAATGCACCAGCGATTTCTAACCATGACACCACAACCCTGGGGAAAGGAGGGTGATAGCCTGGGTAATGATCCGTCCTCCCTGCAGACTGCGAATAATGCATAAGATACCCAACTTGGCAGCTAAATAAAATATAGCAGATTGCTTGGAAAAACGGTTGCGCTTTTACCATCTGAATGCATGGTCTGGTGATTTAACCCTGACCAGAGGTCGCTATTCCCCCCACGGCTGGGGGAGAATCAGAATAGTTTACTGGTGAAACGTCAAATTGACAATACTACACCAGGGGAAAGGGTCTTGACCGGAGGGGAGCATTATAGATTCAAATGAATAGTGTATGCCCTTACCATTCTGTCTGACCACAGAAAACATAGACTTCCTGGCCTTGATGTTAACAAACTTACTAACTGGTTGGGGTAGTGCAATTTTTAACCTCTTTTGTCAAAAGAGGGGTGCATTTCCTGGTTGTGAAAGCTCAGAGCTGCACCAATTTTTTATGACAAAATAGAAGTGTAATGCACTACTGCCCTTACAGCATCCTTTAGAAACCACCTTTTTCTATAACACTTTGTTATGAAACACCACAATAAAAAAATAAAAGAATCATCCATTTGCAGCTCAAAAGGTGCCACAAAAATTTTGAGAATCTGTTCAAGAATAAAAAATTTAATGCCCCAAAAACTATCTTGAATAGGATTTTTGCATGAACAAGGGAGATAATCCAAAACCCTTTAAATTGAAATTCTATCAAATTTGAGGATTTTATTCAAGTGATTTGACCTCATTTACATATACATGTACTTTACCAGTTGATGTTTTTTGTGCACAGCATTTAAATTGCAAAATTATAAATAATAATTTCATTTTTTCCTTGCAAAAGGTGCTTGCATCTTTACAATGGAAAAGGCCTATTCAACATAACTTTTGGGCATAATAGAATTTTGAATAGATTCTCAAAATGTTTTTGGCACATTTTGAGTTGCAAAATAATGACATTATTTTACTATATTAAAATGAGGAGTTTCAGAACAGCATGATATTAAGAAAGGTGGTGTCTCAACTCTCAAGGATGGTGTATGGAGAGTAGTCGTTTGTGACCATGTCCCTAGAGAATAGCCAATTACTAAGCAGGGAATTCACATTCTGTAAATTTTATCCTTGCCCTGCTAAAATTCCTGCTATGCAGAAGAATCCAGTTGGCAAATGTAAAAAGCATGGCCATTTTACCAGGCAGTCTATTGACAAATTGCACTACCTATTTTACCATCACATCTTCCCACATTACTAAAACTATCCATGGAGTGATCAATCAGAATTTTCCGTGATGCTGGTAAGAAATTTAGAATTTCTTATTTTTTCTACTCATTAATTTTAATTCTGCAATTGTGATTCTACATTCTTGGGTTTAGATTTAGGGTGGTGCTCTAACTGCTCTTGAGCCTAAAACAAGATTATATTTCAGCTGTGACCCCAGAAAACCAATCTTGTGGTTTTCATGTCCAACGCGAACTTGGCTGTACAGCCACTAGCCTTCAAATTTTGGGTTTAAAAAGTAGAGGGATAGTGCTATCCTTGGAGCGAAAACAAAGGTGCTGATCAGATTTGCGGTTACGGCGAAGATGATCTGCACCTTTGTTTTCGCATATGTATGCAGATTGTTGGTTTTGTCATGACACAGCTCATTTTATTTCGTGTAACCTGGAGAAGTTGAGGTCTAACACAAACACTCCGGCTCAAGAGAGAATTAGGTCATTGTGTCATTGTTTTCATTTTTAATGCAAACGGGAAAATGTTTTTACCTGTCGATCAACTCATCTTTTCGACCCGTCAGTCGAGCATTTCTTTTTCTAAGCTCTGTGCGTAGCTGTTGTAACGTTAGTTTGCCGAATTTTTCCGACATTTTCTCATAACAGTGACACAAGAAAATGTGTATCCTCTCCACAACATACGTGGAAGTAAACCGGAAATAATCATGGACCAACACAGCGCTCGCGCCATCTGTCTAATGTAAGGGAGATAACCCGCTATTTATTGCCATTTCTTTGAAGAAAAATGAAAAAAAAAAATGATGATAAAAACGCCGAGAATTGCTCGCATGCGAGTAACGCTGATGTGACAGCTGGCGTCACAAATGGCGCAAGGTAACGTCACGCTTATTCGCCCAGTGAAATTGTTGCAATATATACCACGGGCTTTACCATTGGCTATATTGTATATAGGCGAGGTGTGTGAGAATTTGTGGTAACGGATTTTGTCATATAACGTGAACACAGAAAATCCCCACAAAACGGAGTCTAGTTAAGTTAGGAATTGAGAAAAGTTAACAAATACAGGCATTTTGTGAGGAAAAGGGTTTGACACTTGAACTAGGGGTAATTTGGTGTGCTGAGTCCAAAAATCAATGTTGGCAAGTTGAGAAATGAGGTCTTCATGTCCTAATTTACATATTTTCAAAATGGCCGCCAAAATATCTAGAATCCATTATATTGATGAAACGTTTCATTTGTTTGTTAAGATCTGAGCCTAAAATCACTTTAAATATATTGTTAGATGATTGCTAGACTAAATTACATAAATTTAAATGCACAGAATTTTTGTCCGCAAAGACAAACTCAATTGCACTATGAAAAAATGCATGGTTTCCATGGCAACTGTTAACGTGATTCTTGACGATGCGTGTACCAACAAAATTGATCATGCCGCCATTGCTGCTCATCCTAGACCACTAAGCCTGGTCTCGTTGTCAAGCTTAGACATATCCCTTTAATCATGTGGTAAGTAATGCTTATTATCTAATTTGCATATTCATGAATTTTAATGAAAAAATTTAAATGGTTTAAAATCCATAAATAAACAATTTTCAGGCCCAAACCATCATTATGACACTGTTATTGCACAAGTTATATATCATGTGACAAATGTATTGATGTCATGAACCTATTTGAAAATTTGCATATTAATGAATATTAATTATAATGTTGAAAACTGGAGCAAAAACCAGGGGAAAACTAGTGCCATTGAAAGGTTTTGGGTGGATTATAAGATATTTCTTGCATTTTAGGACAAATTTTCATGGCTGCCAGTTTGGTCAAAATGACCTCTTAAATGCCGTGAAATATTGTCCACAACAATGATCATTTTGTATGATGTAAAACTCGTATTGTTTCTGTGCCAATTTATCATGTGATTCTAAAGAATGGGATGCACTTGCAAAAAGACACATACCCTACCAATAGCATGCTCTAGAATCCAAAGATTGATCTGATAGTAGTGCTTAGACATAACATCTTAATGATAATCCTAATATTCAAATCATTGAACTTGCATATTCATGAATATGAATGAAAATCGTAAGAAATGGGAGGAAAATCATGGAAAAATGGGGTGTACATACAAAATCACGTGTACCTGGGCTGTAGATAAACCTAGGACGTTATAAATGGTATCAAATAAATGCTAATGTATCGTAAAATTCCTCAGAAGTGTGATATAAGAAAACTTTGTTTTTCAATTTCATGTATATTAATGAAAACTTATGAAATTGGGAGAAAAAAAATGGAAAATATTAAACAGATACCCCTTCAAGTACACGTGTATCTTGGCAAATAAAAACCCCAAAGTGCTGAAAATAGAATCAAATGGTTGCTATGGCAATAATATACCATCCTTACTGTAATAAATCAGTTATTTGAGTTTTATTTTCATGAATATTTATAAAATCTTTAGGGATTGTTGTTAAATGCAGGAAAAAGTAAGAGGTATACATTAAAACACATGTATCTTGGCTACTGAAAGACCTAAAGAGCCGAAGTTGAAATCAAATTATTGCTGTGACAATGTTCTATAACCATATGATCTTATATATAAGGCATCTAGATACTAGTATTTCTTTTGTATGGATATAAATGAGATCTTTTAAAATAAGAGAAATATCACCGAAAGTAAAGGCGGTATACCAACGAAGCTGCTTATATCTCCACTGCTAATACCTTTAGAGGGATGAAAATGGTACCCATAGAATGTTAGGACAATGTAGTCTGATAGATAAACCATATCTTATTAAAAGCCATAAATGTTACGAAAAATTGTAAAAAAATACATAAAGTTGAAGGTTGTGATCAAACAAAATCGCTTGTATATGTGGTTGCTAACAAATAAGCTTTATAAATCTGGCAATAATAGATTGTACGTTGTACTAGCAATAATTTGATGCCATTTTGAATTTTCTAAGTCTATTTGCAGTCCAGATATAAGCAATTTCATTGGTACCCCCCCCCCCCATCATTTTCCGGTCATTTTTCTCTTATTTATTAAGATTTTATTTACATTCATTCAACAAATATGTCAGATAGAGCAAATAGCAGATTATGTGGTTATAGAACAATGTCTAAGCAATCATTTGATACCAATTTCAGCTCTCTTGGTCTATCAGTAACCTTGATATGTGCGTTTTTAGCTCGCCTGTACGAAAGTACAGGAAGAGCTATTGCAGTCACCCCAGCGTCGGCGTCGGCGTCAGCGTTAGCGTCGGCGTCGGCGTTGCTCAAAATGTTAAAGTTTTTGGTTAAAGTTTTTATGAGTCTATATCTCTTGAAGTTGTGGCTGGATCAAGTTGATACTTTGCATGCTGGTAGATATTGGTCTGAAGTTTTATGCTGTACCATCATGACCCACCTGGGTGACCTTGAGGTCAAGGTCACGGACTTAGAAATTTTGTGTTAAAGTTTTTGGTTAAAGTTTTTATAAGTTTATATCTCTTGAAGTTGTTGATGGATCAAGTTGATACTTTGTATGTTGGTAGATATTGGTCTGAAGTTTTATGCTGTACCATCATGACCTACCTGGGTGACCTTGAGGTCAAGGTTACGGTCTTAGAAATTTTGTGTTAGAGTTTTTGGTTAAAGTTTTTATAAGTCTATATCTCTTGGATATGTAGATGGATCAAGTTGATGCTTTGCATGTTGGTAGATATTGGTCTGAAGTTTTATGCTATACCATCATGACCCATCTGGGTGACCTTGAGTTCAAGGTCACAGACTTTGAAATTTTATGTTAAAGCTTTTGCTTAAAGTGTTTTGAACTGTATATTGCTGGAGCAGATGGAATCTAGTCGATACTTTGCTGTTAGATATTATTCTTTTATTATGCTGTAGCATCTTGACTCACCTGTGGTCAAGGTCACAGACTTAGATTTTATATATCTTATAACATATAAGTCTATATCAAATATGTAGATGGATCAAGTTGAACTTAGCATGTTGGTAGATATTGGTCTGAAGTATCACGACCCACCTGAGTGACATTGGGGTCAATGTCTTTGGTCATAGATTTAATAGATTTAGTGGCAAAGCACAAGGCAGGCGAGCTACGCTGTCCTGCGACAGCTCTTATTACGTGTATGCATTTCAGCATTTTACCCCAATTCCTAAAGATGTTATTAATATTCATGAAAATAAAATATCAAATGACTATAAATTGTAAGATAGACTGGCATAATATTGCATTAACAACCATTTGATACATTAATTAGCACTTCAGGGCTTTGGGTTGCCAAGATACAAGCCATTTCTTACGTTTACCCCTTTAATTTTTCCATTATTTCTGTCCTTTTTTGTTTTCAAGATTTCATTAATATACATGAAATTGCAAATCCGACTACATGTATATTCTTACGGTATATCCTATTTCAGAATGATAGTACACTGCCACAGCATTCATTTGATATCTCTTTCGGCACCCTAGGCTCATTAACTGCTTAGGTACAGGTGTTTTTGTACATATACCCCCTATTTTTCCATGATTTCTCTCCCATTATGATTTTATTACTATTCATGAATATATGTAAATTCAATGATTTCAATATAAGTTATGAAGGTTAAATTGCTATGTCACTGCAATACTGCAATACTATCAGACCAATCATAATATTGTAAAGTATGCTTTTGGTGGGACATGGGTATTTTTGTAAGTTCATCCCATTCTATAGAATCACACAAGGGTCGTTGTGGAAACAATGTGATGTTTACATCATGCGAATGTGTTCAGTGTTGAAGACAACTTTTATGGCATTTAACTGGCCCATCTGACCAAACTGGCAGCCATGAAAATTTGTTCTAAAATGCAAGAACAATCATATAACGCACCAAAAACCTTTAATTGGCAATAGTTTTTCCCCTGGTTTTCGTCCCTACTTTTGACATTTCAATAAATATTCATGAATATGCTAATGAGATGAGTTTCATATTGACCCATGACATCAATATAATTGTCATATATGGTATGACTGGTGCTATAACAAGTTGTCATAATAATAGCTTTGGCCTGAAATTTGTTTATTTATGGATTTTAAAACATTTTTTCATCCATCTTTAATGTTTTAACTAAAATTCATGAATATGCAAATTCGATAATTTGCATTACTTACCAAAGGATCAAAAGGCTATACCTATGCTTTACAGTGAGACCAGATGCAGTGATCTAGAACTTGTTACAGTGGAAATATGATGATCACTTTTGTAGGTACAAGTAGAAAAGCCCACACCCCTGCCCCCTCCGCACCCCCTACCTCAGCATTTTATTTTTTTTAGCCTTTTTATTCTTTGAAGACCTTCTTATCATTATAAAATGTTATTTTTATTCATTTGTAGCAGTTTAGAATCCTGCACATATACCATCTTGCAGCAAATGATGTTTTTTCTTAATTTTGACGGCCATCTTGGAAATATGCAAATTAGATGGTGAAGGAGCCATTTCTCAACTTACCAACATTGGTTTTTGGATTCAGCATACCCGAATACCCCTAAAATGATCTCAAACCCTTTTCCTCACAAAATGCCTGTACCTTCATAACGAAGCGTCTTTTCTCATTTTCTGTCTTAACTAGTCGGCAAAAGCACAAATTTCAATATTTTCACTTTTTAACAAATCAGCAAGATAAAATCACTCCACACTTGCATTTAAGCTTCTATTTTATGACATGAAATTCTACCAATGAGGTTATTATTAAAAATCTAATCAAATGATTGTTCAAATCCTAGATATCATTGTAAAAAAAAAAAAAAAAAAAAAAAAAAAAACACTTATACCACAATCGATAAACAAAACCATGTCCTATCGGGGACCTATAGAAAAGCAAATTATAAAAACGCAACTGATGATAATGTTATTTCTACCTTTCAGAACTACCTGGTACACTTTGTTTAATATCAGTAAATTAGTCCGTCTCTCTTCTGATTCAGAGAAACCGGAGTTCCATTTGACACTTCCTGTTGATTTTTGGGTGAAAACCAATTTCATGTGAAAGTATTCGGTCGACCCCCATCAACAAGAAAACAGTGAAAAAAAGAAGAAAAAAAATCCATCTAATTGGAATGGCTTAAAGGAGCTTCAAAAGTTCTAATTTTCAATAAAAAAAAATTATATCGGGCCCAAGTATAAAAATAAAACTGAGATCCTTTAAGAGCAGTGAACATATTCATGAGAAAGTCTCGTCAGTGACCCTTTAGATTTGGTAACATGGAGCCAAAGAGAATTACTGAAATTTTGCAACTTTCAACAAGGTAGTCGATACAAAGACTAGTATTATCGAAATGGGACCAAATATGTTAATTTAAAACATTGGTTAGAACATGAATCGTAACCGATAATTAATCTCTGATTTCTCAGAATATCCTCGCTGATCTCAAAGGACCAAAAAGAAAATATAACCTGCACTTTGGATGATGTACGGGGAGACTTTTTAGGGCCGCCACACGGCACAACACCAGCTGCAGTAATAGCAAATAAAATTAAAACTGAGATCAGTGAACACATTCATGAGAAAGGGGATGGGTCATACCGCGGTTTCGACTATTAAAGTCTCGCCAGTGACCCTTTAGATTTGGCAACATGGAGCCAAAGAGAATTACTGAAATTTTGCAACTTTCAACAAGGTAGTTGATACAAAGACTAGTATTATCGAAATGGGACCAAATATGTTAATAAGCACACCTTGCAATTAATATGAAATGCAAATTATAAAAAACGCAACTGATAATAAAGTTATTTTTACCTTTCAGAACTACCTGGTACATTTTGTTTAAATATCAGTAAATTAGACTGTCTCTTCAAAAAGCCCAGTAAAATGGAATCAGTCCATATCTTGACTTGTTACTTTCAGATCTGACAAAATAAATAAAATAAATAAATAATGGGTACAAAAAGAATAAAAATGGCCGCCGTCCGTAGGTAATAAAAAGAACAGAAAATGATAGGGTCGCCTATGGCGGTAAATAATTGGCCGCTAAATAGATTAAACAAGTTGGCTTCTTTAAAAAGAAACCAATGAAAAGGTCAGCAGCCGTTTGTTATAAGAGATTCCCTTTGCTCTAGATTTCAGTGTTGTTGGTTCTCTGGTTCGTCATTAATTTCGATTCTCATACATTTCAGTTTCGTTTCCTATACATGAATGTCGTTTCTTGCAATGAACATTGACCAGTGTGTGTATCTGTTGCTCAAGGCAATGACCAAAATTTTTGATGTTATGGAATCAAAGCCAATACTAGAGAGAACACGATTACAATCAATATGTCGATTTGTAGAAAACCAATTTGCAGTGAAGTCAATTTGTGACAGAGTTCTGAATTTTGACCTGCAGCCACACTACCAGAAATAGACCTACGGGGGTGATCCAATAAAGAATGGGACTTTTTGAATTATTTCTATGTAAATAAAATTTGCTTGTTGAGAGTAAATAATTATTGTTGCTCAATATAATGCAACCTCAAATCAACGCTAAAATTTGACATCTAGAAAACAACCTACCGTTGCCTAGCAACGAGAGAATGCTAGTCAACAGCCCATGGCCACGTAGGTAATATGTACATAAATATGGTTGCCATGGTAACTGGTGGCAAAGGATCCACAAAAGACACATTGTAGTTTATAAAGTGCATTGTTGGCTTTATGCGCTGCAAATATCACATATATACAGCTGAAACTTTACACAGGGTGAGCATTTTTATGAGAAAAGCTGGGTTTTGTTTGCGAAAAAATACATCGAAATTGGGGGTAGGGGTGGGAAATGTATCATAGCCTGAGTATAAATGACGTGATAAATGGTTCTTAACCTTGGAAGTATAAGTTATAATGCAAATATTGCAAATGAATTACAAAAGAGACAATTGACCATTTAGATTTATGTTGCTTAGCAACAACAGAACTCAGAAAATGCTTAAAGTCAGAATTCATAGAGTAGAACTGTTGCTAGGCAACCACATCTTGATCACTAACACTAGATCCAGATTAACTGTAGGAAAATCTTTCAGAGATAATGTTTTATACAGACAATACTCAACTAGGATCAGTTATCTCGTTTAAACTGTGTGACATAGCTCTATTTTAATATGCTATATTAGTTCAAAGGACAAATCGTGGCCATGGATACTGCACGAGTAGTTCTCAAATAACCATAGCAACCAAAGTTGTTGGGCAAATCAGATAAAATGTGCTCTATAGAGAGATCAGGTGTGTATCTAGTAAATGAAAGAAGTAAACTTGAGTCAGTCAATAGGGTTCATGAAATAGGAGAAAAGTCCCATTCATTATTGGATCACCCTCGTATAGTGCGATGTGATGGACTTAAAATCAGCCGTATTATAGTTTTTATAGTTTCTGTACCCCTCGTCAGGGTATATACGATGTAAACCTTTGATGTTTGTCCTATTTCTCCCAATATATATATATAAAGTAGAGAAATAAAGATGTACTAAATTGGCGAAGGTAGGTTTCGAACCCGCAGACTTCGGCTTCGGCGCCTAGCTATACAGGGCCATCCCCTCTACCGACTGCGCTACTACGCTCCTTAAAAAAGGAGTTATCATAGCTCAGGTTTAGAGGAGATTTCCCTGCATAACCCGTCTGATAGGTTACTAGTTTTCGTTGTGCAAGCACACTCGTCTATATACATGGAATAACTGGATCCTATGGGATCCTATATATATATATATGTGAAAATATTGTTTAAAAAGTCCTCAATACGGGTTATAAATAGTAAATAAAAAGTTCTTTAGAATGCACAATTTCTTTATTTCGTATGGCTTTCGAGCCATACGAAATAAAGAAATTGTGCATTCTAAAGAACTTTTTATTTACTATATATATATATATATATATATATATATATATATATATATATATATATATATATATATATATATATATATATATATATATATATATATATATATAAGAATATCTATGGAAATATATATGACTTTTATTATAACAGTTTTAATGGTCAAAAACGACGCACGAGATAAGTATGGTCTTTATGGCGTTGCATCCATTTCATGGGACTTTTCCATTAGAATGTCATGATATCCAAAACTGAAATATAACCACGAAAATAAAGACATAATCGGGTCAGCTAAGATCAGATGGCAATTTTAAATTTAACAAGTGTTATGCGGTTGTGTAACGAATACTGCACCATTAACTTAAGTGAATAGAATTGCAAGATGTCAAGATCAATTAATTCTCACCGGCTTAAAAAATCACATTGATCAGACACGCCATTTTTTCACAGTATAAGTTTAAATAGCCAAAAATACCCCCAAAACAGGTGTTATACTGTCTCACTTGAAAATTGCTTCTTTTTGTGTGTAAGGGGATTGGAACTTATACTTCATGTGCATATAAAACATTTTGTGGCTAGTAAGCGACCATATCCCCTTTATTCTGCCGTTTATTTGAATGGGCTACGACTATTTGTTTTTGAGTTATGCCATGATTACTAAAGCTGGTGACGTGCCGAACTGAGGTATTTTAAAGCGAGAAATGAGTGACCTGCAAGATAAGTCAGACTGCTACATCCAATACTACTTTTAATGGATTATAAACAATATTTGGATATACCTTATCGGTAAAAATAACCAGTCGCGTGGCTTACTTCTATCACTGGATAGAAATTTACATCCAAAATCACTTAGGACAATGTAACAAAAAAGTGTCCTGTCCGTAAGACATATTCTTTATGACGTCACATACTTCTGGAAGTTTTAAATCACAATGGGAAATGGAGTCTTCAGAACTGATAATTGTCATAAGAAAAATATTATACCAAAGCCAATGTAGAATTTTAAAAAAATAAATTTTGGTCAAAAATGTCCTGTCCGTAGAGAAATAATATTCACCAAAAAGTGCAATTTTTTAAAAACCAATCAACCCAGAGCCATCAAATTTCACACGACACATACTTTTATCAGGACAAACCTTTTATTAGAATATAGGGTGGAACAGATCAAAACTCTGGTTACCATGGCAACAGATAGGTCCCATAGGGTTATAATGGCGAAAACAATGTTTTCTTATTTTCTAGCTAGCTATATATCTGATTCTGTTTAAACTTATTCGTAGCCATGATATACACATAAGCTTTAATTTCATGAAGATTCAGCCAAATCCGATTCCTAAGTAAGGAGTTAGCTCCCCTTTCTTATTTTTTCATGATTTTTCAAGATGAAATAGTATTTTGGATATAACGGAATTCTGTGGCATACAATTATAAAAAGGTTTATATTTTTCGAAACTGTTTAACCTACAGATTTTAGAAAAAGTAGAACAAAGCCAAGGGTACAACTTTTAAAAAAAAAACCTCTGAAAACGGGTGAAACAAAAAATTGCCTCTGATTGTAGCTGAGACGAATTTTTTTGTTTATTAAGAATGAATGGTTTGACAAGCACTTTTTGGTAGTCTAAAGTATTACATTTCATACTTGTTACGTGTCATTAGGTAAGCCTGTTCTCGATACTGGTCTTGTCTGGTAACAAGCAGCCTGTATTGATGCCTCTTCCAGCACTGCCTGGGTCTTCATTTGAGCGGTTATCATGATCGGGTGGTCAGCCAGAAGACACTAGCATTTCTCCTAGCCCCAATAGGCGGGGCCCTTAAATTTCTTGAAAAAGCAATTCTCCATAAGAACAGAGATTTTCAGGACCTGATAAACTTACTACTACTTAAATGCAATTAAATACATTTTCTTCCAGGATCGAATGGTTATCCTTTTCTGGGCCCTAGCTTTCCTTGATATGGTGTCAGCTTTCCCATCCGGTCCTCCTAACACACGGGTTGTGTGCCAGGAAATGTTTCCGTTTGGACATGGAGTTGATGCTCAGTCCAGTCCGCCACCGTACAGGATAGATATCAGTCAGAATATATACACAGCCAACGAGAAGATCAGAGGTAAGAATCTCTATGGAAATGGAGTTGATACACTGTCCAGTCCGTCACTCGGCGAGCCTCGTGATGCCAAAATGTGACCCTCGGGACAGATTTGTCTATCCATACCTGACACTCATGTAAGATTCTTATAATCTTACCCTCGTTATCTCACCCCGTCGCACGCTGCGTTCAAGTGTTCTTTTTTCACATTGGTTGTATAGGACGTCACGTAATTTCGTCGCTAAGCGCAAACGTCACGATGACGTCAAAACGTTTTAGTTCAAAATGGCGGACGCCGCGATTGTGGCATTTTTCTAGGTAAATAGTATAAAAAAAATCAAGCTTCGCCGCATTAAGGCGTGCAAGAAAATGAACTTACATGCGTGTCAGGTATGGATAGACAAATCTGTCCCTCTGGTCACAATTTGGCATCACTCGGCGAGCCTCGTGATGCCAAAATGTGACCCTCGGTACAGATTTGTCTATCCATACCTGACACTCATGTAGCCTAAGATTTTTATAATCTGAAACGTGACGCGTAAAATATGACGTTGTCATAATCTAAGGCGTCGCGTTATCATTTTAAATAGTCATGTTGCGTACTTCGATCAACAATTCATCACGTGTAGATCAAAGCCTATTGGAAAAGAAAAACCGAAATAGTACCGTAACTGGGCATTCGTTGAAATTCGTTTGGTTTCGTTTGGATTCGGCTTATGAAACGTTAAACTATATTTTCTCTCAGCATGAAAGCCTTTCTCTGATTTGCCTTTTTTTCGCGTTGTGCCTTTTGACTTTTACTGCTTAAAATCCCTTCATTTCGAAAACTAGCATATTGTATTCGCGTGAAAGTTCTTACAATGAGTGAGGCGAAGAATTTGAGTTCCGGTCCCACTGAATCTTAAGCAATTGTACGATTGTATTAAGTCAAAAGTGTTTGACTTACGTTTAGAAACATTCTTCTAAGCAATGTTTTAATTACTTGACCCCGTTTAGGAATGTATCTTTGATTTAGGCTTCTCGTATAATTTCACCAAATTGCAGCACTATAGTCTGGCTTTCGTTGCCGGTTTGAAAAAGACTACTGGTGAGGGTTCCCCGAAATTGCGCAATACAGCCCATACTATCTCCCTTTGAATGTTTAACTGCTTCCAAAGGATCAGACCATTATATTTTAATAGCGTTTTAACTTACTATACTGCCACATACAATGTCTGACTATATGTAACGAAAACCATATAGGTGTCGATCACTGCTTCCAAAGGATCAGACCATTATATGTTAATGGTATTTTAACCTACTATACTGCCACATACAATGTCTGACTATCTGTAACGAAAACCATAGAGATGTCTAACCATTAAATGTTAATGGTATTTTAACCTACTATACTGCCACATACAATGTCTGACTATCTGTAACGAAAACCATATAGGTGCCAAACCATTATATTTTAATTGCATTTTAACCTACTATACTGCCACATACAATGTCTGACTATCTGTAATGAAAACCATATAGGTGTCAAACCATTATATGTTAATGGCATTTTAACCTACTATACTGCCACATACAATGTCTGACTATCTGTAACGAAAACCATATAGGTGTCAAACCATTATATGTTAATGGTATTTTAACCTACTATACTGCCACATACAATGTCTGACTATCTGTAACGAAAACCATGTAGGTGTCAAAACATTATATTTTAATGGCATTTTAACCTACTATACTGCCACATACAATGTCTGACTATCTGTAACAAAACCATATAGGTTTCAAACCATTATATGTTAATGGTATTTTAACCTACTATACTGCCACATACAATGTCTGACTATCTGTAACGAAATTCATATAGGTGTCAAACCATTATATTTTAATGGCATTTTAACCTACTATACTGCCACATACAATGTCTGACTATCTGTAACAAAACCATATAGGTTTCAAACCATTATATGTTAATGGTATTTTAACCTACTATACTGCCACATACAATGTCTGACTATCTGTAACGAAATTCATATAGGTGTCAAACCATTATATTTTAATGGCATTTTAACCTACTATACTGCCACATACAATGTCTGACTATCTGTAACGTAAACCATATAGGTGTCAACCCATTATATTTTAATGGCATTTTAACCTACTATACTGCCACATACAATGTCTGACTATCTGTAACGTAAACCATATAGGTGTCAAACCATTATATGTTAATGGTATTTTAACCTACTTTACTGCCACATACAATGTCTGACTATCTGTAACGTAAACCATATAGGTGTCAAACCATTATATGTTAATGGTATTTTAACCTACTTTACTGCCACATACAATGTCTGACTATCTGTAACGTAAACCATATAGGTGTCAAACCATTATATTTTAATGGCATTTTAACCTACTATACTGCCACATACAATGTCTGACTATCTGTAACGTAAACCATATAGGTGTCGATCACTGTACACACTCATAATTATTATGCAAAATGTGTTTTCAATCTATTTTCAGTGAGCCTCAAATCAAAGACAACGTATATCAGAGGTTTTTTCATTCAAGCTCGAGTAGCAGGTAACTGCGGATCCGCCAAACAGAAAGAGCCTGTTGGGAGATTTGAACTTTTACCCAATGAATATTTGGTCCAAACGATTGATTGCGACAACAGATCCAATGTGAGTATTATGCAGAGTATACATAAATATCGCAAGTGATTTGTGTAGCGAAATTGATTCATTATTGCAGTATCAGTAATGGTGAAAAATGTATGGGCCTGCCGGTGTTCATTTTCTACATTATAATTCCTATATCGACATCTCCATGGCGAGCTGCAGTAACACTTCTATCTATCTATCTATCTATCTATCTATCTATCTATCTATCTATCTATCTATCTATCTATCTATCTATCTATCTATCTATCTATCTATCTATCTATCTATCTATCTATCTATCTATCTATCTATCTATCTATCTGTCTGTCTGTCTGTCTGTCTGTCTGTCTGTCTGTCTGTCTATCTATCTATCTATCTATCTATCTATCTATCTATCTATCTATCTATCTATCGATCGATCGATCGATCGATCGATCGATCGAAAGTTTTTTTTTTCAAAATGCGTTGAAACATTTTGTCCTGAAAATAGTTACCCTGACAATCTTGTGTTTTTTCTCCAGAGTTCACTTGCACATAAAACAAGAGAACCACTTGCACAAGCAGTGTTCTATTGGAATTCCCCAGCTACGCCGATTGGTCACATTTATTTTGTGTAAGTACATTGTGAGTAAAGGCTTAATCTTTTCTGATCATATTAGTATCAACATTATTGCTCTCTGAGTAATCGCATTCTAAAACAGGGTACAGTAATCACATCGCTTTGTTTTCCATTTAATTTACAATATGTAATTTTCAATCACAAGTATAGAAAATGCTGTAACGCTCGCAACATTGTAGGCATGCCCATTTCCATTTTACACATAAACTTGCCATTCATATGAGCATCAGAAATCACTTTTATAGAATGTAGTCACCTTTACTTTATAGAATTATTGTCCCTGCTTTGTGACGTCATAATATTTTGAATATTAGCACGCCATTTAAAATCACTGCACAGGCTACGTCTTTCAATATTTCGGACTTTCAAATTTGATTGGATGGTGAAAATATCAAAGGACCTCTGACGGTGGTAATGGGAGTTATAATGTATAGCTGCCTCAGATTTTGAGAAAGATAAATTTTGGTCAAACGCTTTTTTATACATGCTTGCTAGTATTCCATAGTTCATTTTATTGGATTGAGGTTTTTGTTTCAAAAGATGTACTGCTTTATTTTTGGGTTAAAATGGGCATATTTTGTATTAAACATATAGAAAAATAGAAATGTATTTATTTAACATTGTTCCCCGCCCCCCCCCCGAGTCCCAAGAAATCCTTTTGCATGTGAATGCATTGTCATATCTTACATAAAACATGTGAATGGCGTTCTGGGACTCGGGGGGAACACTACCCTACAGCCCAAAATGTTATCTCAGTACTAGAGCCCAAGTATGTGAAATTGTTTTAAACTTAAAAATTAAAAGAAAACAAAACAGAAGTTAAAATGTAAGCCATGTATAAAGTACAAAAATGGATATATACATTTGTTTCCAAAATTGACCCAAATCTGCATGATTTATAACCTATTTTTATGTTCCATTCCTCAGAAAATGAGGGTACTGTACATTCTGTGGAACAAACTTTTGAAATCATTGTATACTAATATTGTCCACTTGTTTACACGGCCAGTAACCTCTTGCACCACAAACAGTAACATTGGTGGATTGTTTTACTTTTTTCAGTAAAAAATGTTTTAACTTCCAAATCAACAACTTTTCAGACGTCGGTATGATGCCACCACTGTCTATGGCCACTATTAGCCAGTACTAGGGGAACTTAAAATGTCTTTGTCATTGGTACAATACAGCGACATGAAGTTTCAAATTACCAACTTTTAGGATGTTTACACAGTTTGCCATTCATTCTCATAAAACTATTTGCATATTATACCACGTTAGGCATCAAAATATGTATCTTTCGGTTCTTTAATGCAACGCCTCTAAATAGAGGCCCTGTGTTTGATCCAATTGTTGGGAGCCGTACTGTGCCCGAGACACATTAACTCCCCAGAGTACTGGGTACAAGAAGTAATACGTGACTAAATCCCAAAATGACTGAAAAATTGTTACTATTAAAGGATGTTCGGCCATAATCTAACTGAACCAAAAATAAAGTTTATGATTAGAATCACTACGACACATCCATTTAACGTGACGCATTTGAGACATGTCAAGTTCTGTTTGCGGGTGTGCAAGAAAGTTTTTGTGTGGGTTCTCGTGTTTTCGCCCACCTACTGATTGGTCCATCTCATACGAGCTGAAATAATCTTAAAAGGGACATTAAACTGAATCAGAAAAATAAAGGCTGAAGGCTATGGAACGCCAAAGCTGTCTGATGGTAAGGAATAAAAACATTTGATGCATCATCGTCATTATATCCTGCTCATATTTGATTATATGTTGTATAGTGTGCATTATATGATGAGAAAAGTCCATTATATGTTGGACCAGGTTCTTTATATTATGAAAATTTTCATTATATGATGAGTAAACATCTTTATATTATGGTAGACTTACATTATATGATGGGTAAACATCTTTATATTATGGTAGACTTACATTATATGCTGATACAACCTCATTATATGATGTGACAACTACATTATATTATGGGCTATTGTCTTTATATGCATCAAGATCATTATATGGTTCGATAACTTCATTATATGCGCAAACTTCATTATATGCGCAAACTTCATAATATGATGTGACAACTACATTATATGATGTGGACGATTTTGCGAGAAGAAGATTTACATTGGCACCGTTTAGAGAGTTATTGTATACATGCCGGGACTACCGGACATACTGCTGATTCTATCTATCTATCTATCTATCTATCTATCTATCTATCTATCTATCTATCTATCTATCTATCTATCTATCTATCTATCTATCTATCTATCTACATGTATCTATCTATCTATCGATCGATCGATCGATCATCACCATCATCATCATCATCATCGTCATTATTATATATCATCATCAATATCGATCATCATCATCATCATGATCGAAAGTAGTATAGAGGGTGGATTTTTAATCTACTTTCATGGTCGCCTGGTGTTGTTCGGTTGTTCAAGATGGCGGCCTCCATGGGACCGATATTGCGCAATATTTCGTAAGATCCACGAATCATTCTATTTCCGTTTCCATGCCACTTTCGATCCGGTTTCTTTTTGGCATTTTAAGAACGGCTAGCGTCATCCTGGCCACCACTAGCAGACTTCCAGGATACCGGTGCCAATTAGATTAAGCTTAGATTTCGACTCCCAATACCCTCCCGAGTCGAAAGCGTCGGTCTGCCACACTACCAGACCACTCGCAGACTTCCAGGATACCGGTGCCAATTAGTTTAAGCTTAAATTTCGACCCCCAAGACCCTCCCGAGTCGAAAGCGTCGGTCTAAGACACTATCAGACCACTCGCAGACTTCCAGGATACCGGTGCCAATTATTTTAAGCATATATTTTGACCCACAAGACCCTCCCGAGTCGAAAGCGTCGGTCTGCGACACTACCAGACCACTCGCAGACTTCCAGGATACCGGTGCCAATTAGTTTCAGCTTAGATTTCGACCCCCAAGACCCTCCCGAGTCGAAAGCGTCGGTCTGCGACACTACTAAACCACTCGCAGACTTCCAGGATACCGGTGCCAATTAGTTTAAGCATATATTTCGACTCCCAAGACCCTCCCGAGTCGAAAGCGTCGGTCTGTGACACTATCAGACCACTCGCAGACTTCCAGGATACCGGTGCCAATTAGTTTAAGCATATATTTTGACTCACAAGACCCTCCCGAGTCGAAAGCGTCGGTCTGCGACACTACCAGACCACTCGCAGACTTCCAGGATTCCGGTGCCAATAGAGTAAAAGCCTGATTTACCTCAAACCATATAACACGGTTTGAAACGGTCTGCGAGACGTTCTGACTACTCGCAGACTTCCAGGATTCCGGTGCCAATAGGGTAAAAGCATGATTTGACATTCTAAGATCCTATAAGACCATTTGAAACGGTCTGCGAGACGTTTTGACTACTCGCAGACTTCCAGGATTCCGATGTCAATAGAGATAAATCTGATTTGACCTTGTTAGACCCTATAAGACCATTTGAATTGTCTGCAACAAGTTTTGACTACTCGCAGACGTTCAGGAATCCGGTGACACAACTGTTGCTACCAAACCTTGACTATCGTTCGTCCAAATACACCTATATCCAATGTATGTAGCACACAACTGCGCATAAACCATATAATATACGGGGGTGGGGTGGGTTTTTCGGTGAGTATGACAGTCACCGAAAAGTGTCAAATAGCCTTTTTGTAGGGTGCGAGAAGTCAGAATGAGGAACTGGGGAGGCATGAAGCTCCATAAACTCCAATCCGAGCTAAATCCTGGAAGTCTGCGAGTGGTCTGATATTGTCGCAGACCGACGCTTTCGATTCGAAATGGTCTTGAGAGTCGAAATCTAAGATTTAACTTATAGGCACCGGAATCCTGGAAGTCTGCGAGTGGTCTGGTAGTGTCGCAGACCGACTATATCGACTCGGGAGGGTCTTGGGAGTCGAAATATAAGCTTAAACTAATTGACACCGGTATCCTGGAAGTCTGCGAGTGGTCTGATAGTGTCGCAGACCGACGCTTGTGACTCGGGAGGGTCTTTGGGGTCGACATCTAAGCTTAAACTAATTGGCACCGGTATCCTGGAAGTCTGCGAGTGGTCTGGTAGTGTCGCAGACCGACGCTTTCGACTCGGGAGGGTATTGGGGGTCGAAATCTAAGCTTAAGCTAATTGGCACCGGTATCCTGGAAGTCTGCGAGTGGTCTGATAGTGTCGCAGACTCGGGAGGGTATTGGGGTCGAAATCTAAGCTTAAGCTAATTGGCACCGGTATCCTGGAAGTCTGCGAGTGGTCTGGTAGTGTCGCAGACCGACGCTTTCGACTTGGGAGGGTCTTGGGAGTCGAAATATATGCTTAAACTAATTGGCACCGGTATCCTGGAAGTCTGTGAGTGGTCTGATAGTGTCGCAGACCGACGCTTTCGACTCGGGAGGGTCTTGGGGGTCGAAATCTAAGCTTAAACTAATTGGCACCGGTATTCTGGAAGTCTGCGAGTGGTCTGGTAGTGTGGCAGACCGACGCTTTCGACTCGTGAGGGTATTGGGAGTCGAAATCTAAGCTTAATCTAATTGGCACCGGTATCCTGGAAGTCTGCTAGTGGTGGCCAGGATGACGCTAGCCGTTCTTAAAATGCCAATAAGAAACCGGATCAGATATCGAAAGTGGCACGGAAACGGAAATAGAATGATTCGTGGATCTTACGAAATATTGCGCAATATCGGTCCCATGGAGGCCGCCATCTTGAACAACCGAACAACACCAGGCGACCAGGAAAGTAGATTAAAAATCCACCCTCTATACTACTTTCGATCATGATGATGATGATGATCGATATTGATGATGATATATCATCATGACGATGATGATGATGATGGTGATGATCGATCATGATCATGATGATTATGGATAGATAGATAGATAGATAGATAGATAGATAGATAGATAGATAGATAGATAGATAGATAGATAGATAGATAGATAGATAGATAGATAGATAGATAGATAGATAGAATCAGCAGTATGTCCGGTAGTCCCGGCATGTATACAATAACTCTCTAAACGGTATCAATGTAAATCTTCTTCTCGCAAAATCGTCCACATCATATAATGTAGTTGTCACATCATATAATGAAGTTTGCGCATATAATGAAGTTTGCGCATATAATGAAGTTATCGAACCATATAATGAACTTGATGCATATAAAGACAATAGCCCATAATATAATGTAGTTGCCACATCATATAATGAGGTTGTATCAGCATATAATGTAAGTCTACCATAATATAAAGATGTTTACCCATCATATAATGTAAGTGTACCATAATATAAAGATGTTTACTCATCATATAATGAAAATTTTCATAATATAAAGAACCTGGTCCAATATATAATGGACTTTTCTCATCATATAATGCACACTATACAACATATAATCAAATGTGAGCAGGATATAATGACGATGATGCATCAAATGTTTTTATTCCTTACCATCAGACAGCTTTGGCGTTCCATAGAAGGCCGTGTTGTTACAGGTTTATATGGCGGCTGAGACACAATCAGGGTTGCCTTTACTACCTTGGTCATGTTATGCATCTGTAATTCAGTGTGATATTATCCAATACCTATTGTTTTTATTTTATTATAACACTGGGATAATAAGCTTTCTGGCGATATATAATGATACCATATTGTGTACAATATTTTGCGTCAGTGAGACATTATATGCTAAAATAAACACTGTTTTTAACATGTTATGATGTTGCACTTTTATTTTTGGTGTTTTGTCAACATGTTTGCTTTAATGTTTATGAATGAAATATGTTGCCTATGGCTCTAGAACTAAGGAGACATATGTCCCCTGTAATATACTTTTTACGGCTTTGAATTTGGACTAAAATTAATAAAAATATGGAGTATGAAGTGAAACAGTACTTTTCTTATGTTTTTCAATTTTTCATGGTGTCTTAAGTTGGCAGGTAAAACAATTACACCCACGATTTTTTTGGTATCTAGTCTTTCATTGTTAAGACAATAGAAAGTTTAGAATCAATGGAAGTTGAATTTATCCTCACGGTGAAGAGTGCTTGTTTTTTAAAAATCATCATTTTTATGTAGAGTCCGTAGCCCCTATTTTCATAATGGATGTTCAAAGCCAGATTCCTATTAACAAGGATGAAATGGTTTTATTATTTTTCAGACTGAGGACTAGTAAAACATGGCTGAAGGTTTTGTCAAGAAATTGTATAGGACCACTGATGTGGTCAAATATATTTTTGCATGGCCCGTAGAGTCCGTAGCCCCATGTTATGAGACACCCTAGAAATAAAAAGTGTGTTGCAGTCAAGGTTTCCTTCAATTTTTCATATGCAACCACACATGTAACATTGTATTAAATTAACTGCAGCATGGAACAATGACTTACCTAAGCTGCATATGATCTTATTTAAGCAGCCCAAAACACAGGTTTGAAGCTCCTTTTCTGAACTATTCCCATTACCCACTATGGTGAAATTTGAAAAACGCGAGAGCCAAAAGAATTATTTCTGGAATATAAACCTCATAGGTCATAGATTATTATAAACCAAGAAAAATGAAAATACAAAGAGGTTACTTTTTTGCCTCAAGTGCAACACAAAAGGCAACCCTGATTGTGTCTCAGCCGATGGGTAAATAATATTCATGTAAGGTTGCTCAGTGTGACAATGGGTCGTGTCTGGAGAAATTGTTTTAGGTTAAGATCGAACTTCAATCAAGCTGTGCAACACATAGAGGATGGATTGAAGTTATGTCAATTAATGACAGGATTCTGAGTAGCTGGCTGGTCATCGCAGACCTGGGTATATGGTTTTGCATATAAAAATAGCAGGTTTTCTCATGAGGTAACAGTGTCTTCTTTAATCTTTGGTAGTACTGACACAATAATATTATACAGGTAACTGCTAAAGGTTTGTACCCAAACTGTTGACGTTGTTATACATGTATTTCAATTTTATTTCAATGGCATAATGCATGTTTATCGCACTTAACACAGTGTTGCATGCCCAAAACATGATACAGTAGTGGAATTAAAGGACTACAAGCAAGGAAAACACATATGAAATTTTGAACCCCACCCCCGCTAAAATCGTCTTTTTTAAACTATATGGAGGAAATAGTCAAAACTTTTAATAGTTATAGGCTCAGAATACATTTGGCTATTGCCCTAATCATGAAATACCACCACCAGGACCTTTTAGACATTGTTCTGGTCTTTTGAAAACGGGGCATCAGACCCCCAAGACTGTCACTGATTCTTTATGCTAATCTTAATTTTATCTTAAATGGTATAAAAAAATATTCGCCGTAAATTGCTAAACAGGTAATTTAACATTTACGTCAGGTTTCAGGCGGCATAGCAGGCGCACAGTTTCTAGGACAACTGTTCGTCTGTATCGTAGAATCCCAGTCTTCTGATTGAAAACGCTTCTTAAATATATCATATGAATTTTGAATTTGAATTTATCAAGTAAATAGACTTTGGGAAGCTGAAGTGGCGGAATAAGCACATGATTACATTGTGATATGGACGCCTCTTTCAAAGGAATTTTGTGCTATTTTTCAAAATGTTACAACTTATAAATCAAGATTTTAGAGGATAAACAATCCAAAACTTGTATCGATGGAATTAACAAAAATCTGACACAAGGCAGCATCAGTCACAATGAGGCTCTGAAACTTCTATATCGACGTTCTTTCATTTTCAGTACATAACAAACGGGCTTAGTGCTACAGTTCTCATAAAAAATGCAACTTCTGTTTTAGGAAAATAACTTTTTGCCGGCAATGAAGACTCCGCAAGTATAAAATCGTTCTTCTAACCGTTTTATTTTAAAACATATTTATTTCAACAAAATTGCATATACATAACAAAGTTTCTATACAATACAACAGTATTGGAACGGAAGCTCTAAGCTTATGGAGTTCCTCTCCTCAATCTTATAGTGGAAGTTACACGTAATACTGGCGAATATAAATTGTACATAGCTGACAAAAAGTTGAAGAATAGCAAATTATAGATGCAATTTATGTACAAATATTATCCAGGTTCGTTATGGGATACTGCTGTGTACTTTTTTTTTTTGCTGTGTACTAACCGTTTTAATTTAAGCATGATACAGTCTGTTGGAACTGGCTGAAGTACGTGCATACAAGGTCATGAAGATGTCCCTCTTTAGAGACTCAGTTTCCAATGATTAATTGTACCCTCCTAAAATCAGTAGAGCACAACCGTTAAATCGAAATACAATATCTAAAACGAGATATGCCTAACCATATATTTCGAACAAAATATACCCTATTATAATATATCTAAATTGAAATATAACATGTCAATCTAAATATCATTATATATTTCGATCGAGGTATATTATTTCCTTCATCTGAACACGTGATCATTTTGCGTAATGCGCAGTCTCTCATCGAGTTTCGCATAGCGCGAAGGTTTGAATTTTGTGCAGAAACAAATTTCCAACAAAAAATCCAGCGTCATCGAAAAGTTCACCAGGGAAGTTATGTACAGTTTGGATTTGAATATGCTCGTCGTCCGATTGACATGAGTAAACACTATTTTACTTGCTCAACATAACGGCATAAAGCACTAGGGAAGCTCCAAGAAGTGTTAATTATATCTCAAATGTTTGGACTGGTTAGATTATATGACTTAACGTCCATATTAGCAATTTTTCAGTCATATTGGGAAGGAGCCAACGCTTTCTGTATGTAAACCAGAAGTCAAGGGAGCTTAAAATTTTGCCCAATGGCTCTTCACGACAAGATAACGTACGATCTCGCCGGGAACCTCTCTGTACGTAAATAAATCATTCTTCTTCTTCTTCTTCTTCTTTCAAAGAGCGACTCTACCACAATGCCAGGCAACAAGCATTTACCTCGATGAACAGACTGTTCAATGAGAGCGTGACTGCAAACCAGCGATCTCTCAATGTTAACTAAACTAAACGGATAAGGGCGGCAAACCGAGGCGACTTTGCCCATCCCCGCCCATTGGGGCCGTGAGAAATAGATGGGCTGCCAGACAGAGCTTATAACTGAGTGATCGACCACACGATAACTGGTTAACCACTTAGGTCTGAAACTGCCTAGGAAAAGTTATAAGCTTTAGTTGTTGTGTAGTTATATGTTATATTTTTAAGCATTTCACGACATCTCAATGCTGGGTAGAAGTGCCATTGAAAGGAAGCAACATCCCAATATGACCATAGATGTTGACTCGAACGTAAAGCAACACATTCAAACAATAAACCTATATGATCGAATCCCGGGATCAAACAACATATTCACACTCGTCTCTCAAATGCTCGGCGCGGGTCTCGAATCAACACTGGCCAGAGCGGTACCATGATGCAACTCGGCAAGGGACAGTCAAACTCGGTTGCAGTTACGCTAAATGGCGATGGGTACATTATTTGCATGTCTCCTCGTCCTCTGAGGAGTTAATATGCCTTGCTCAAGGACAACACGGTGCTGCCAGTGCCACGGTGATCGATCCCACTACGTCACCACGCTCCCTATTTATTTTATGTTTGTTGGTTTCTTTGTCGGTTTGTTTGATTTGGTGTTTAACGTCCCAGTCAAAAGCTAATGGTCATATCGGGACGCTGCCTCGAGTTGTGTGGGACTTTTACCAAAAATTAGGACGTCATGACATCCAATAAGGGCTTCGAATATAACCACCAAACGAACCACTTTTCTGGGCAGGCTCATACCTGAGCGGTTAACCGGTAATCAGATGGTCAGTCAGTAGCGAAGAAGCTTTGCTTGGAGGCACAGGCAGCCCGGTCCAAATGGAAGGACAGTAAACGAGGTCTCAACACACAGGAAAATAGCTGACACACATTAGCATATAAGCCAAACGCGCGCCGGGTGTGTTGACAATAATGTAAAATTCACATATGTCAGGATCACATCGGAGGCACGTTAGAAACGCGTTACATGCGCGCTTTGTACGCTTGGCGTACGCCTCGGTGTACGTTGATATAGTATATGCATTTCACACGCCAGGTGATTGCTCATGACATAAATGCAACCATGAAAATACGTTACATGTAGGGTATAATTATGCATCACAATAGGTCATTTTATTATATGGCAAGTTATGAAATATAGAGAAATATGTATTAAATATAACCAATATTTGAAAAAGTTATATTTTCACATGTGAAAATATAAAAAAGTTATATTTTCACACATGTGAAAATATAAGATTTGGGAATACGCAAAAATACGATTCCACCGTTTCATTTCTAATTTATACATAACTAAATTTTATAATCTATGCTATTGTTGATGCAATGAACGTTCACACACAATAGCGACGTAATGGCGTGACGTAATGACGTCATTTAAGATTTTGACGTCATATGCTTTAGCGCGCAACGTTACAATGACTACATGCAATATAATAAAAAGAAAATTCAAGTTTTTGGAGTGAATATGAGTTTTATTTCATCTCGTGAAGTGAAAAATTATATATTTCATTCGTGCCTTCGGCACTCATGAAATATAAAAACTTTTCACTTCACTCAATGAAATAAAACTCATATTCACTCCAAAAACTTGAATATCCTCTATATATTTTTGTCATATTGACGTTGCATGAAGGTTATACGCCTGGCGTCACTTTAGGTCATCATATTTTCGTCACACTGACGTAGTAATAACGTCGTACGACGTGACCTCCATAATGTAACCCTAATGTGACGTCAACTTGACGTCATGTGCCTGCTGGGACGTCGCTGTAGGTCGGTGCGCACTCCACGCGCGTATGGGCTCAATAGACTTTTTAAGCATGCTTAAAAATGTTCTCGAATCTCGGCGTGAATCGGTCGTGTGTCTAAGCTGGAAATCACCGCCACTCGGTTAGTACCATCTACAACAATTTAGCCAGTTAAATACGTTTTGAATAAGTTCCACGCGAGTTACAGGCGCGTTGAATATGCTTTGAACGCGTTTGGCGCATATTTAAAACAAATATTTGTTGAGTAACGTGCCTCAAGCGTGTATGAGACGCGCGTTTAACGTTTGCTGCGCGCCTATAGCACCTGCTTAGTGTTTGTTTGTTTGTTTGTTTGTTTGTTTGTTTGTTTGAATTGATGCTTTACGTCCCAGTCAACAGCTAAGGTCATGTCGGGACGTTGCCTCCACTTTATGGGACTTTTAACCAAAATGAGGATGTCAAGACATTCAACAAGTGCTTAAAATATAACAATCCAACAAAGCCACACATGCTTATATGTGTGGACGGTTTGACTTGTAACCACTTTTCCCGGGAAAGCTAAGACCTGAGCGGTTAACCAGTAATCAGGTGGAACAAGCTTTGCCTGGAGGCCCAAGCAGCCCATCTATTTCTTTAAGTCCCAATGGGCGGGGTCTTACTGCTTAGTGTGTCTGCGACGTAAAACAAAACGTACTTTATTTTATTTTTATTTATTTATTTATTTATTTATTTGTTTATTTTCTTTTTTTTTTTGCGTTTTGAGATTTTTTTTTCATACGTCTGGCAGACGCTTCAGTCACGCGCTAATGTGTGACTGCTAAAGCGAGTTTAAGAAACAAATTATTTTTATACGTCCAAAATCTTCAGCGTGTTGAGACTTTTCATACACCCGGGGCGCGTTTGGGTTATACGCTTATGTTCTATCTGCAGGAAACCACGAACTTATAAATTATAACGTTGTATCTCCCGAGACCGCCCGGTGCTTGCAAAATCATGCATTTTGTATCAGACCGAGAAGAAAAGCTTGTCTTGTGGCTCGAGTTCAACAAAGATAATGGAAAATATATAAAACTGTTTGTACCACTCAGTAAATTTATATTACTGACCGCTCCGATGCGGTACTTCTGTTGTAGTCCTACTTGTTTTATGTTTTGCTCCTTTTATCTACGTTTTCAAAGCGTTGTTGAATCGCAGATTTCACACGTGTGAAATCGGCGGCACTTAATCATAAAATCTGTGAATATCTGGTATTATTTTCATATGTGAAAAATTTGTACCAAATTTTCACATGCGGGACGAGTCAGGAACAATTGGTTTGGATTCATCACATCTTTGAAGAACTGGTATCAATTTTACTCAGATGTGAAAGCTTGGTACTAAATGCTATAAATATTTCAAAGAATCAGTGGAATTAAAGGCAAAACCACTTCACATGGGTTGTTTTCATGAGTGCGAAGAATACGTACATGAAATTTGATTACATGCGCCTATCTCACATGCGTGTGAAATGGAATGAAATTCGTTACATACCAATTTGTTACCAATTCTTCGCCGGCTGGGAGGATTTGGTACTAATAATTCACATAAGAACTTTGCGAAATGTGAAAATTGTGGTTCAAGAACGTGTTTTCGTGTGTTAGAAGATTTAGTACCGATTTGTGTCAATTCTACACATCTGGAAAAAATCATACCAGTTCTTCACAGACGTTATATAAATTCGTACCGTCAGAAACAGAAAAAATACGAATAGGCAATGATCAGGAAATGGGCAATCAGAAAGAAATTCCCACTCCATAAACCGAGGGGTGGGGAAAACTAAAACGACACTTAGGTACTTATACCATGAAAATATGTCGTAAGGCGAGTGAGCAGCTATTCCCCAACAGGCGGCCACTCAGTTACCCGAACTGAACTAAAAATATGAAAACGCACATAAGGATCAAACAGCATAAAAATTCGACTCCAAAACACAAAACAATTAGAACCACAACAGAAGTATCGCCTTGGATCGATCTTGAAGACATTTGAAGTTTTAGTATTAATTTCACCGCCTCCACCCCGCCATCGAAATTTAACATACACAAATGTCACACTTCCAAAATGTGCCTTGTTGGTACCTATTTTTACACAGATGTGAAATTAAAAAAGCGGTTCGTCATGAACCATCATTATTAACGGAGTGGGGGCTTGTTTACCGATGGCAAAGCTTCATACGATGATATGGTTCATGTATCTTGGCGAGTTCTAGCACACTGGAGTTTTCAAAAATAAGCAACTCGATGATCGTGTTCGCGTGGCGGGGTAATACAGTCCTCTAAGGCACAGCGGATAAGCTAAATGTACTGTAAAAAAGGAGTAATGAGTTCGATCCCATCCTTCTCCACTCCTCCGGGTGAGACTTTAAGCCGAGGTCCCACGACAATCTTCCATGATAAACAGATGACAAGGACGTATTGTGACGAGGCTACAGACTTTGTGACCTTTTGTTAAGTCCAAGGGACCTAGTCTTCAGACCTGACTGTCAGATAAAATCTGAACACACGGAATCGTTTAAACACCATGAAGATGATATTTAAGATGTTTGTCCGTCGCCAGGTTGAACTAGGCCATGTTAGTTGCAGACTAAGTTGCGGGCATATTCCAATCCATAGTATATCTAAATCAACAAATTACGTAGATCAGCTAGATAAGCCGCAATCCGTTTCACTTTGTCACCTAGCTCTACTTCCGCGTGGTGTGGAGAGTTATCAAGGAACACCGATGGGAACATCCTGACTACAAATTACGTATACATGTTGCTATTGGGCGAAAAATTTTGAAATTTTTGTCAATTGAGACATAATATGTCAAACGAAATATATATTTTAACCGGATGTAGAGCTGTATATCTCGAAGTAGATATTATATTTAAATTCGAATATTTTGTGTTTATATCTAGTTTTAGATATGATATCTAGTTTTAGATACTATATTAAAAAGGAGATATTTTGACAATATATGTCAATTTAGATATAATATGTAAAACAAAGTATAGAGTAAACCGGATGTAGAGTTATATATCTAGAAGGAGATACTATATGTAAATTCAAACATTTTGTGTTATACTGTAAATTCGGAAATTTTCGCGTGACTTTTATTTCGCGATTTTTCTATTTCCGAATTATTAGCGAGTTCTTGAATTCGCGAGTGAGTGTCCATGTATTCTATAAAGTTTATAGTGACTCTTTATTAGCGAGAACCTTGAATTCGCGAGGCAAGCAATTCGCGAATATTAGCGAAAATTAAGTTCTCGCGAATATTTCCGGATCTACAGTATCTAGATTTAGATATGATATCTAGTTTTAGATACTATATTAAAAAGGGAATATTATATTTCGATTTAACGGTTGTGCTCTACTGAAAATGGTTGAGTGACTTCAATATCGCAAGAAAAATACATATTAATAATTACCAAGTGATTTTCTTCTGGTACAGATGCTGGTTTGGAGAAAAAGAGTCGATGACAAGAATAAAAGAACACCCCTCGTATGCAAAAAGGTGGACAAAAGTATTCGTCACGTTTCGTTTTGAAAACCCCATAACTTCCATGCAGTTTCATGTTTACAATAAAAATTGTCCTGTCTCTCTTGTGAAGATATTTGTTGTCATTTGAAATCTAAATAGATACAGCAATAAAGAAGATATATTTTTTAATTTTATGCACGTGTTTTAAAATTAAGATATTTTTTTTTTTATTTTTCGGGCGACGTCACTATTGATGTCAATGGGAAAGTGACTTTTTCAAGACTTAATTGCTGTATATGATAAAAGCAATGTCGAAACTTCATCAAATACTAATAACATTTTATTTATTGCTTTATTCATTTCAATTTCAAATGACATCAAAAGCATCAAGACTAGAACGACAGGGTATTTTGTCTTGTAAACATGAAAATACATTTGAGTCTATGGAGTTTTCAAAAGTGACGAACACTTTTGTCCACCGTACATATCCTACAAATTATTAGGGTATGGGGCTTCCATCGTCATTGTAAATATTTTATTTAAACAGGGCAACAGTTGTGTTCGACAAAACGAAGTTCTGGACAACTGTGTACTCTGATATAGTACGCGACATTCAGTCCAGCGCAAACCCCGAGGTCTGTCCAGGCCGTATGTATCTCGACCCACAGGGAAAAGTGACGACTTCACCTCCGCCACTGACGACGAATGAGCCAATCTACACCACCAGATATGTCGAGACGACGACGGAGGCGACTCCTACATCGAATAATTACCAGTGTAATTGTCACTGCAACTGTACGGTTTCGTGTCCTTAAACTGGAATCCGCATACTGTCATCTCACGTCAAAACAAGAAACATCTTTAAAAACAAATAATTGTCGAAGATTAATATCTGTTCTGCAATAGGGTACAGGATGCATGATGTACATTTTATTTATGCTTTATTCTAAAATATAAATTGTTGACAGTGCATAGAAGCTCAGTGATGTAGTAGTGATACCTAAGCACAAGATATATAGTTTTGGGACTGAAATCCATCTTTGACGGACACAAGACTAGTTTGCTCTGTTGTTGAAATGACATCACTACCTAAGCCTGACAGCTAAACGCTCAGTGAAAAAAACTGTACCTATTCGTTTTAACGTTGACAGTTTTAATGCCTATAGATCTATACCTACTCCGAAATTCCTGGATATCAATCTGATGGGGAAAAAATGTAGTAAAAAATATCGTTATTGTGCGGTGAGCCCTTACTGGCGGAAACAACTCGTTCTGTGAAGCAGAGCCTTTGATCCGAACACGCCTATATTCAATGGAGAAAATCCGAACGCATCCTATCTACGATGGCCTGCATGGATCATAAAATTTCAAAATCCACAGATTTTTTATTTTAATTTTTCTTTGCAAAAGCTTTCGTCACACAAAAAGCGATTAAAATGAATAACAATAAGGATCAATGATAACTTGTATAGTAAAAAACATCATCTTAAAGTACTTTTTAAAGAGATGCAGTTTGTTGCCTTTTTCATCTTCCATATGGATGTGCGATGTGATTATTTATATCTTTATTTTTATGAAAGTGCCCTCGAGGTTTTATGATTTGATTTAGTGAAACAGTCATGTTCCTGAAATGCACGGTTAAAAAACGAACTACATTCACTGTGACCGGGGTAAATAAAATCCTGTGGTTTCGCCTATAAATGCAATGTTGGCTTCTCTCAGACCATGATAACTGCTACTGCTTTGGCTACTTAGTGATGAAGCAACAGGGATTGATAACATGTTTTTCTACAATACATGTACACAATACAGCAAATGTAAAGTATCTCTTTACTTTTTGTTTATTCATCTAACTTCACCCTTCATAAACATAAGCCGCTATCCCTTTAAAGCCCAACCCACTAGCTCTAAAGAGTGACCCAGCTAAGGGCGTTTCCACTTTCTCATCATTTGTCATCCCGAATCTTGCACAAGTGATGAACATTTCATCCAAGCCCTTCCCGCCCCAGCAGCAAGATGTTGTTCTTTTTGCGGGAACATTTATTGTCTGCAGCTCTTTTCCTGGAAGACAAAACCCCAAATAAACCAGTTTAAACGTCTAACGGTCATTTAACTGACTGCTCAGCACATCGCGCACGCTGTAGGGGAATACTAAAAACTAAACCGATTTGCTTGTGTGTGTTTTTTTTTTAAACAAAGAATTTTTGGGCATCTTTGGCTAGTCTTTGACATAAATTATGATAAAAAAAAATGTCATATTTTGATCGCATTTTAGGCAATATATTTTACGAAAATGTCGATTTCTAATAAAACTAGAAAACGTATTTATGAAACACTATGCCCCCAACTGGTAAGTCACTTTCAAGATGTAAAAATGTCCAAAAAATGACTAAGTTCAAATTGTAAAAAAGGTGACAAAAATTAATCTGAGGAGGATATCCCAACCACATGCATATCTTCAAAGCATGGTCACAATGTCTGCAAAGTTTCAAAAGTATCGGTATTAAATTGTAGGAGGGGTTGCGCACACAAGGTACCCTCTATCCATTCACTATAGTCCGATTTCACGCAGTGAGCCGTAAATGTACTTTTAAATGTCCGTAAATGTCCATTCCTTGTTTAAGGTAAATCATCTTAACGGTAATTACTTGATAATGATATTTATTACTCTGAAATACAAGTCTCTATGTCCGTGGTTGTTAGGCTTCTGCCTAGAAACCCGAATGTTGCGGGTTCGAATCCCAGCGTCGACACTTTTTTAATTATTATTTTTTTTTTACAAATTATATTTTAATTTATAAATCAATGCCCGATAATTTCATTGCCATGCGAAACCTTCACTTTAGATTTGAAAACCTCAGAAATCTGATCAGCGAAGGCACGCAGTCTATAACAGGAGCCGAGTGGGAATACTGCACGTGTCACGTCCTTGGTATTGATCAGCAATACTGGCAAAACGACATTGCCGTCGATCAAGTTAAGAATCCAGTTGACCTTTGCCCAGGACCTCAACCCAGGACAGACCGATCCCGAGGCCGAATCCAGCGATTCAGCTACTGCAAAGGACGACTATGTTTCGCTGATTTGTATCTGCCTAAATGAAATGAATACAATATTGCAAAATGAATAAAATATAGAAATAAAATAAATAAAACAATAATGATATAATCCTAAACTAAATAATAATTTAGAAAAGTCGAAAGCAAAATTATTGTGTTTCAAAGAATGGTTTTCTTGGTATCATGGGATTCGAACCCGGAACCTTCGTCTTTGCAATCCAGTATCACATCCACTGCGCTACGGCTCCATGTATTTGAGGACAGATTATTTAATGTTTTAGCGATATTCTGTACAAAGGTAGGTAACTACTTTCGTAAAAACGAACTTTCAACGCGCTTTACCGATTACAGTGGACTCGTCCTGGAGGTCATGGCTCAGGGGTCAAAATCGGACTATAAAATGCCTCATTCACTAAAATGCCTGAAAAAAATGACTAAGTCCAAATTGCGAAACAAATGGCAAAAATAATCCAAGGATTATATCCAAAGCACATGCAAATCTTCAGACCATGCCCATAACACATGTAAAGTTTTAAATAAATTGGCATGAAACTGTAGGAGTAGTTGTGCACACAAGGTACCCACTGCCCATTCACTTTCGCTGTCAAAATGCCCGAAAAATGGCTAAGTTCAAATTGCGAAAAAAGTGACAAAAATTAATCTGAGGATTATATCCAAACCACATGCATATCTTCAGAGCATGGTCACAACATCTGTAAAGTTTCAAGAGAATCGGAATAAAACTGTAGGAGGAGTTGTGCACACAACGTACCAACTATCTATTCACTTTATCAAGAATTAAAAAGGGAAATAACTCTCACAGAATGGGCCCTAGCCCCTTGAATTTACCTGAAAGAAAAAATACGGGTCCTCTTAATTTTCATATACAAACTACATACCAAATTTCAAGATCCTAGCTCTAACGGTTCCTGACCGAGTGCTAAGCGTTACTCACGCATCACAGACTGACTGCACACCACTGCACTGGACAGACAGACCCAAACCAATATGTCCCCTCAACTTCTTCCGAAGATCGCTTGTTAACTTGTTATAAAAATGCACGGTAGCTCTTATGAAAATTTCAATATCTCAATCATTTCGATGCCAAAAATTGCGATTCAACAGGAATTGCCACAGTGTCACACAATGCAACTTATTTTGTTTTCCCAGCTTAAACACACCGTACATACGGCTCGTCAAATTCCAACTGGTACGCCAAATTCCAGATGTTTATGTCGGCGCGTGCGTTTTGGCGGGTAAGTTATTTTGCTGTATTTTACACAGAATGCCTAAACTTTTCATGGTATAATCTTATTGAGGCTTATATTTTTTCAGTCTCCATCTGAAGGATCATTGAAAATCAACTTTTACAGTGTATTTATCGTTTTATTCTGTCGCTAGGCGACAAAAACAATACGCCAAAGTACAGACGGGCGAATGTCATATGATAAGCGAAATTACAGACGGCCGATACGGAAAATTCCAGACGGTTTATGATACGGGTCTACTAAAACACTTCTTTGTCAGTATATGGTTTAATTTGCATCGCTACTAACCATAAATTGCATAAAGAAAACATTACTTGGAAAGGAAATAAAGTGAAACGACTGTCTTTAAACGATTTTATATGCCGTTTTTTTACTCAAGATGGACAGGCTGATTGTACTTTTGACTACATGGAAATTTGGAAAAAATGAAAGCAGATAGTGTGAACATTTGATAATATTCCACATAACTTAACTGATACATGTATGGCTACTGCAAAGCAATTTTAAATATTCAAATAGAACACTACGCGACTCAGTACACGTACATGTATAAGCGCCATGAGACGGGGAATTATTTACGAATAGCGCATTGTTTCTAGCTTTGATTATATGCATACCCCTAATTTTGATTATAAATTCTGTATGGCATGGCCCGGAACTGAACTTTGCGGTCTGTGCCTGGGCATACCAGGGTTCAAACTGATTGTTGGTTTCCTTATGCGCCAATGTCCAGGGGCGTTGTTAGGCATCAGGTGTCTTCACGCATTCGCTCGGTTGAGTCTTCGCCCTAGAAACACCATGGCATAACCTGTGCTTTATTTGTTTGCCGATGTGCTTCTTTGATGGAATTTAATTTTTATACCAACTGAACAAATACATGTGTTTTTGTTTGTTTGAATTGATGCTTTACGTCCCAGTCAACAGATAAGGTCATGTCGGGACGTTGCCTCCATTTTATGGGACTTTTACGCAAAATGAGGATGTCATGACATCCTACAAGTGCTTGAAATATAACCATTCAACTAAGCCAAAAAGGCTTATACGTATGGATGGTATGACTTGAACCACGTTTTGGGCAAGCTCAGACCAGAGGGGTTAACCAGTAATCAGATGGTCGGTCAGTAGTGTATAAGCTTTGCCTGGGTGTACAAGCAGCCCATCTATTTCTTTAGCCCCCAATGGGTGATTGCCCACATCGCAACCCGACCACCTTCAAATACATGTTTAAAAACACATTGAAAAGTGAGGAGAGACATGGGCTTAATCCACCAGTAATTTATCACTTCTTTTTCTAGATTTGAGCAGAAATGGCGGATCGTGTGATTGAGGCGCCCCTCGAAGGATGTGTGTGTGTGTGTGTGTGTGTGTGTGTGTGTGTGTGTGTGTGTGTGTGTGTGAAGATGAATGAAATATTCTTATAAGGGACGAAAAACTGGATTTAAAAAGTATACTTCCAAAATGACCGCTTAAGAAGGCCAAACACTGCCAGGTATTTGAAAAAATCGCACTCAACACGTCTGATGCGACACGTATCCAAAGTCGTGTCTACGTCTGTTATTTCACGTATCAACAGCTATTGTCCGTCTGGTCTTTCAAGTATAAAACGACTGTCGTGGTTCGTATCATGTAAAATCACACATGGTTCAAAAGAATGAGCTGCGCTATCAATAGTAGTAATTAATTTGAATGGAAGCTTAAATCAGGCTTTTAAATAGATACTAAGCTATATATATTCGAGCATGCGACTTTCAATTATTTCTAGTTATGGAGATATTTGGCAAAAAGTATGGATGTTTTCTGAAAAAGTGCCATTTTAAGACGTTCGTGCAATGTTTTCGCCAATCCACGGGTAAGATGACCATGACACCTGTACGTACAGATGCGTGGATGTCCACACAAGACTGCCGATTATTATTTTCTTCTGAAACCGTTAGCTAAAGTATAATAAAACAAGAAAAAACAACAAAAATAACTTACCCGCCAAAACGCACGCGCTGACATAAACATCTGGAATTTCACGTACCAGTTGGAATTTGACGAGCCGTATGTACAGTGTGTTAAAGTGGCCATGGTGTCTAATTTATGATCATTTATACTTTATTGAAATGGAAATTCATGTTTTTAAAACCTTCATGCCCGTATTAGTCGACATTTGGATAACACGAACTGAATAAGTGATAAGCCCGAATCCTTACATTGAAACCAGTTGTATTTTTTTTTGTGCATGTATACTTTTTTCATATTCCTGACGGGATTTCTGACAATGGGTACTTTAAAATTAGCGCATTACGGACCATCACGAGAACAGGAAAACGTTCAAAATCAAAGCAACTAGGGTGTTTATTTTCATATGGCGCGAAAGCACATTGTCTATGGATTTCAAAACACAAAACGATAATCAATTGTCATTTCAAATGCAAATTCAAAGTTCAAAGTGGCAAGTCTTACATAATTTCCCAAGACGCGCAAGTTTGTCCTAAAAACATATAGACCAATGTTTGTCCTATATTTGTCATAAACATGATGTAAATTTATACAAAAAATATTGATGATAATGCACATAGCCTAAATACTTTATCTGAAATTTAAAGTAAATGCACTGATTGCGCAATCAGAAAAAGACTCCCACTCCAAAAACCGAGGTGGAAAAAAACTAAAATAACTATCAAGTACTTATACCATGAAAACATGTCGTAAGCCGAATGAGCAGCTATTTTTCAAATAGGTGGCCACTCAGTTACTTAAACTTGACTAAAAATATGAAAACATGCATAAGGCGCCAACGGCACAAAAAAATTAAACACCAAGACATAAAACAATTAGAACCACCAATTAAGTATCGCCTTCGAACGATCTGTAATATAAAATTACTGGCGGGCTTAAATCGATTTACCTAACCCCACCCTCAGCTTCTGCAGTGGTTCACAACATTTAGTTAGTTGTTTGGTCCTCATGGTGAATCTCTAACTAGTCAACGAATCATCATGGACAAACAAATAAATCATGATAAACACTATGATGAATCAAAAACGAGGACTGACAGATTGAGTAAGCTGCCCGACGATGGAGATCCCCGGGCGCCAAATAATTTTCTATATACGGAGCAAAAGAAAAACCACCAGTTGAACCCCGGTGGGCCAAGCAACAGACAAGAAGCTCCGGCCCCAACCAACTAAAATGAATAGCTTTATGTCGGGGCCATCATAGAGTCTGACGCCCGACCAACCGGCGTGCAAAACCGCAATTCAAATTTTCACAAGTCTTAAAAAATATCCCACGACGCAAAATAGTCAAGGGGCTAGAAATTTGAAAATTCGATCCGTACAACTTACCCGCCAGAAAAGGTTTGACTGTATAGACGATAAGAACTATCCCTCTACAACATTTCTAGGCACGTCGTACGGTCAAATTGTGGTAGCAGTTTTTCAGGAGCAAGCGTTTTGTACAACCACCCCATTTTGTAACTGTTTAAGAAAAAGTGCGACATAGGTAAAACGAATTTTATATAAATAATCCTTTAACTCGTTCTTTACTGCTAAAAATTTGTTTGCACACCTATTCGACTACGGGACATATGTTTAAGCCTAGAAACACACCCACGTATTATTTATGCCACATCTCTGCAGTCCTAATTACCCCACCCATCCAATTATACACACAAATACGAATACATGTATTTTACCCCGGGGGCCAATTTGATCTGCCTTGCAACCCCTAGGGCAGTTTTTATGGGAGCCAAATCATTCATTAGGACCCCCGAAATGCAAAGGAATTTTGTCCTCAACGATAAACTTGTCTACAATATACAAAAATGGATGGTTTCCATGTCAACCGTCAACGGGATTCTTGACCATGGGGGTGTACATACAAAATTGGTCAGATATACGCTGTTACTTATTCTAAACCATTGACCCTGGTCTCATTGAAAAGCTTATACATAGTCCTTTTATCTTGTGGTAAGTAATGTATATTATCTAATTTGCATATTCATGAATTTTAATGAAAACATTAAAAATGACAGAAAAACCGTAAAAAACAAGACTTCTTTCAGGTCCAACTATCATTGTGACAAATTGTTATTGAACCAGTAATATCATATGACAAATTTATTGATGTCATGCGCCTAAATGAAAACGATCTCATTCACATATTCATGAATATTAATAGAAATGTCAAAAATAGAGGAAAAATAAGGAAAGAAACTATAGACATTGCAAAGTTTTAGATGGGTTATAAGATCCCTGAAACAAATTATCATGGCTGCCAGTGTGGTCAGGGCAACTACCGCAATATCATTAAGTATTGTCCTCAACACTGAACACATTTGCATGATATAAAATTACATAGTTTCCACACCCACCCCTAGTGTGATTATAAAGAATAGGTGCACTCACAAAAATACGCATATACAAAAAATAGCATGGTCTAGAATACTATAATTGCTCTGGTAGAGATGCATGGACCTAACAATTTAATCTTAAAACCTAATATTCAAATCGTTGAGTTTGCTTATTCGTGAAAATTAATAAAGCACACAAGAACTCGAACAAGAATATTGATAAACAAATGGAGTATTGCAACGGGGCCATCTGGTCGAGTGTATACTCACTTTATATCGTTGTCAGGATAGGTGACCAGTCACAATTGAATTCACTAGGAATTCTATGTGGATCCGACCTGGGCTGATAGCTCTGCTATTTGGGAGTGAAATAACACCGAGCCATTCTTTAGTTTTCTTAATTTATTCCATATTTCCCTTAACAATTAAGTAGATAGTTGAATCATAAAGACATGTTACACCCTGTCCAACGTTGACGCCGGTGAAACGGCCCCAACACCGGTTACTACGGTGCTTTCGCTACAAAATTTGATGGATGCGAATAAATTTCTTGTTTTGTTCAATGTTATATACACGTATGCGATAAAGTAAAACGCGCATCTAATGGAGAATTAACTTGACTTTTTATTTCTGCTTGAACGAAAAACTGTTTTTGTATAATTTTTCCAAACATTCGATTCAAAGTTGGTAAACAAGGTTCGGCCAAGGCCCTATTCGGCCGATTTCTACAGAAACTGTTCGTATTTTCCAAAATACGCACAAAAATGTAAGCAAACGAGCATTTTGCAATGACTTGTAGGCAAGATTGTGGGACGTTTGCATCGTTCTCGATAGATTTCCCCCCGACAAATGCACAGAAAGAATTTTATGGCAAAAAGTAAAAACAACGCCGGTTACTACGGTTCCAGAATTACCTGGATTATTGGACAGATGGGCATTCTAGCTTTACAAGATGCGGATTGTGTTACTAATTCGTGCCCTGCTTCTGCCTACATACCTCTTTCATGTAGTTACGGGAACTATACGTTCATTGGCATGGTAATCAACCCTAAAATGAAGCCGAGATTCTAATGGATCAGTTCCGTATTGCTATGAGAAAGAAGTGGTTCTAATAGGAAAACAGGGCTTGTCCGTGACTCACCAATTGCACGTAATTATACTTTGAGGTACCTTTGGATTAAGTTTCACCAACCTTTCTGCAACCCTTTTAAATTAAAGTACTTTCTTGCTTGGACTTACTTACTCGCTCAATAACTCTATGACTGAAACACGCATTCGGAGGTTTTTAGTCGAAACATTATCCGGTATCCGATAATAATAATAATAATAATCATTTTCGATAATTGTTCCTCAAAAATATACACAGGAAGAATTTTATGATAAATAGAAAACAAAACGCCGGTTACAACGGTGCCAGATTTACCTTGATTGTTGGAGACATTACAAGATGCGGATTTTGTTACTTATTTGTGTCATGCTTCTGCCTACACACACATAATATAATAATAATAATAATAATAATAATAATAATAATAATAATCGTTTTCGATAATTTTTCCTAAAAAAAGCACAGGAAGAATTTTATGATAAATAGAAAACACAACGCCGGTTACAACGGTGCCAGATTAACCTTGATTGTTGGAGACTTTACAAGATGCGGATTTTGTTACTTATTTGTGTCATGCTTCTGCCTACACACCTCTTACATGTAGGTTTCGGGAACTTAACGTTCATTGGCATGGACATCAAGTCTAAAGTAGCCATATAAGACACTTCTAATTTCTAATTAAACTTCTTCATATTTTTTCTAACTTCAGAACTGACTCATTAAGATTTAAATGTTTCTAACAACTCTTAAAAAACCAAAAAAAAAAAAAAAAAAAACTAAAAAAAAAAAAAAAAAAAAAAAAACTAAAAAAAAAAAAAAAAAAAAAAAAACATAGCTTATACTGTTCTGGAAAGTAAACGTTCCACTGATCAACCCGATTTTCTCCTATGAATTAGAGTTTTCAAAAAGACTTTAAAATGCATAAGCCATATAGTAAAATAACTTCTCCAAATAACTATATGAGGCAATATACGGTTTACATAAGGTGCATGTATGATGTCACTGAGGGGGAGATAAATAACTTGTTTGTATGTTTGATCTTGGTTTGACGTTCCAGTCAACAGTAACTGTTGTGGCCAGATTGGGAAGGGCTTCAACATTTTGTGGGACTGCTATTCTAGATTGGGGTGCCATTTGAAATCCATTTTTGCTCCAACACAGCATACACGTATTTCTCATATTATATTTATACCGAAGAAATTACTCCGATCACTTTACATTGCTGAAAAGAAATAGATCAGCTCTAGCAGTGAGTTGTGAGGTCACGAGCGCGCACGCGAGTGATTTATCTGCATACAACTGACTGACAAACAGAGAATTATTACTCAACAATTCACGCACTAAAGCTGTTAGAGTGGGAATCAGTTTTTGGAGTGGGAATCTTTTTCTGATTGCGCCTTTTCCTGATCGTTGCCTACTTGTACCTTTTTATCAGAGGTCTTGTGGTTGCCAAGGTAACGTGACTTATGAGATAGTTGAGGTCATAATCTAATCTAAATGGCGTAAAAATGTCGTAAATTAAAGTCACGCTTATTCGCCTATGAAATTGATGCACAATATGACACGTTTTTAACCATTGGCTATATAGGCGAGGTGAGTTAGAATTTTCCATATTCAATAGTTAAAATGTTTTCGATGGAAACTTATGTCATTTGCACGGGTCTAAAGAAGCAAGTTCCCGGCGGGACTACTTTCGATAGTACAGTAGGTCGCCATTGAAAAAAAAAATCTGGCAGCCATTTTCCATTTCCATTTCACTTAAAAGAACGACGAAACTAGAAAAAAAAATACAGATTTCCTCGCACAATAAATACACAAAACTTCATTTCAGGACAAATGCCTCAAATTTTGGAAGAACAATAATTTAAAAATGTACTCCGAATTTCTAACTTTGTTCACGAAACTTCCGATCGCAACGACGCCAAGGAGTCACGTCGACGTAATCAATTTTACTGCAACGTCACGGTTCTCGCGTACACAACGGCGAAGCTCTGCGTGTGTTGCAATATGGTGATAAGTCGTTAGAAACGATACCATTTTACATGAAATGTGGCCAAATGAAATGTCTAGCCAGGAATAAGCATTTACAAACCTTCCATTGCGTACGTTAGGGTATATACATGTAATGAAAAGCTTATTGAATGAAAATCGTAAAATATTCGGAACTCGTTCATATGGCTGAAATTCACTCGCAAGCTCGTGCGTCCTCGACATATGAACTCGTTCAGAATAGTTTTCATATAACATACATTATAACATATTGGATAATGATTCGACTCGAGACTTTCGAATGCGTGAGTCAGTCATAGAGTCATTGAGCGAGTAAGTAAGTACAAGCAAGAAAGTACTTCAATTTAAAAGGGTTGCAGAAAGGTTGGTGAAACTTATAATCCCAAGGTACCTCAAAGTATAGTTACGTGCGATTGGTGAGTCACGGACAAGCCCTGTTTACCCATTGGGACCACTTTTATCTCATAACAATACGGAACTGATTCATTAGAATCTCTTCATTTTAGGGTTGATTACCATGCCAATGAACGTATAGTTCCCGAAACTACATGAAATAGGTGTGTAGGCAGAAGCAGGGCACGAATTAGTAACACAATCCGCATCTTGTAAAGCTAGAATGCCCATCTGTCCAATAATCCAGGTAATTCTGGAACCGTAGTAACCGGCGTTGTTTTTACTTTTTGCCATAAAATTCTTTCTGTGCATTTGTCGGGGGGAAATCTATCGAGAACGATGCAAACGTCCCACAATCTTGCCTACAAGTCATTGCAAAATGCTCGTTTGCTTACATTTTTGTGCGTATTTTGGAAAATACGAACAGTTTCTGTAGAAATCGGCCGAATAGGCCTTGGCCGAACCTTGTTTACCAACTTTGAATCGAATGTTTGGAAAAATTATACAAAAACAGTTTTTCGTTCAAGCAGAAATAAAAAGTCAAGTTAATTCTCCATTAGATGTGCGTTTTACTTTATCGCAAACGCTTATATAACATTGAACAAAACAAGAAATTTATTCGCATCCATCAAATTTTGTAGCGAAAGCACCGTAGTAACCGGTGTTGGGGCCGTTTCACCGGCGTCAACGTTGGACAGGGTGTGTTACAAGTAAAATAAACGATTGACGAAATCGATTACTGTTATGGATACACCGTAAACTTTACATACAAAAACCTTATTACACAGAACTGTATTCTTAGATGTACAATAATATATAGTTGCAGTCATATAGTAAATGAATAGAATTGACTTGATACTTGAATATAGTTGCAAAACATGTTGAGAAAGTTGTATAACGTACGTAGTCTCTTACTCCTTAGCTTAAGAACTAACCCTTAACAACTGAAGTTATACAACTCAGCATCCTAAATGAGTTATCATACTAAATGATTCGGTAAAAGTAACAATTCTTAATTATAAGTGATAATGTAAGAACATGCTTCAGAATATAGATATGTCTACCTTCAATTTTACCTTCAATACAATAAAACTCTCGAGAATATTCGTATGAAATTGTCTTAACGTTACCCTTAGTATTTTAAAGGATGGCAGTAACCAATTCTTATGTTCAGTATTATAATGCCGAGGTAGGGAAAATCACCACTATCCGACCAACTCAGTCTAACGTCATCATTGAGTCCATTCTGGCACGTAAGACTTCCAACACAACATACTGTCTTTATCTGCCAAGGTGAATGTCCCCTACGTAGGCTGAATACGGAACGCTAAATTGTCTATATAAGTAATACCTATCAAACAACAGGCAACGCCAACCAACATTCATACAGCCAGGCGCGTACCAAGGCGCGCCTGGGTTATCTCCTAGGTTGACGCCCTGATTGACGTAGTCAAAGTTGCATTATTCTTTAACAGGCGTAAGAACATTGTTTCTAACAAAGGTCAATTAATACGTTAAACATGTACCTGAGATGCAATTTAATAATAATAAATCAAGTGTTCGTTTTGTTATCTTAGTCTTCGTACTGAAAAAGAAAATTATCCAAGTTAGGCTAAGCTAAATTCATCTAATTAATGCATCAGACTCTGAATTGTGTTTATAGTTCGTAGCTAATAGGCCTACTATTGACAGTTTGCAAATCATCATCAACACGCTTTAGATAAGCCAACAGCACTATAACAAACCAAACTGTCAATGCATTTGTGCTACGTCCGGGTCTACGCCTGGGTCTACGCCAGAGTCTACGCCTGGGTCTACGCCAGAGTCTACGCCTGGGTCTACGCCAGAGTTTACGCCTGGGTCTACGCCTTACTTTGCTGATCGAGGCGTGTTGCGTGGCGTAACCGTTTTGAACACTTAGCATGGCTAATAATATAAATTATGATAAGAAATAATCATTAGTAAACATGTGCCAAGTTCGGCTAAAATTATTTAGGCCTATTTGTACAGTAAAGGGACTAAAGTTTCCAATCCGGTACCCACCCAAAATGAGAGAACATCATGCACCAAGATCGACACCCATGTTGACTCATTCTACCTACAAACTCGTAAGTTTGTACACCAAGGCATATCAACAACGATCCAGACACAGACGCCTCAGCATTTCAGGTGGAGACCCTTCAGCGTGAGTTGCCAGCCAATTCGCAACTCATACCCACGACCAAACAAGTGCCTCGCGCAGTGACGTCAGAAATGCTGTCGTCAAAATAACGTTCGGAACACTCGGATATGTACGTTCAACACGACTAAAAGGCGGCGAATGACAGCTTAGAAATCGAGTTTTGGAACGGGAATCGATGCAAAATACAGCCACAAAACACAATTTAGCAGAATAAGAACGGTATGCTTCGATTATGAAGAGTATGCTTGATTTATTCTGACCGTCAATAACCGATGTCATCGCGTATTTACTCGGGAAAACCGATGCGAAGTTGGCACATATTTGGTTCGGCCCTGGCTCGTTTCAGAATCCACTTTGATACTCGTAAACAAATAAAAATACAAAAGCTTCTAAAATAACTGTGTATCCATAAGAATTACAGAAAATAGCCAGTGCCGTTACAGTATACATACCAAATCACTTGTACCAGAGCTGTTAACAAACCAAAAATGCTGAGATGTATCAAATGAATGCTATGGAAATGAACTATGACTCTAAAGTCTAACATAAGCATGATCTGAGTTACAATATCATGAATTTCAATGAAAACATAATAAATAGGAATGAAAAAGAGGAAAAATTGAATGGGTAAATCTGCAAAATTACTTGTTTCTCGGCAACCAAGAATCCTTATATGCTAAAAATGGCATTCTAACACACCTCGCCTATATAGCCAATGGTAAAAAACATGTTATATTGTGCAACAATTTCACTGGGCGAATAAGCGTGACGTTACTTTGCGGCATTTGTGACGTCAGCTATCCCACAAAGCAGCGTTAGACGGTGAAACGTCGTTTTAGCGCACAACAAACGTAACAAGCGTGTGTAAATACCAGCATTACAGTCAAATATTTGGCGGGATATCTGCAATGCAATGGCGGAAAGCTGAACGATATCGACGGTTTCAGCAACATTTATTCCGTTTATTGTGTGTTAGAATCGAAATAAATCAGCTCAAGTGCGTGAATTGTTGAGTAATAATTCACTGTTTGTCAGATAAATCACTCGCGCTCCGCGCTCGTGATTTGATCTTCTTTACAACTGACCTCCAAACAGTGAATTATTACTCAACAATTCACTGCTAGAGCTGATCTATTTCTTAATCAAATGGTTGCCAGTGCAATAATTTACCATCATGTACTACAATATATGTCATTTGAATTTTAGTTTTATGAATATTAACAAACCCTTTCGAATTTAGATGAAATTTACGGACAAAATAAGGCGGTATACATAGAAACTCACATATGTCCTGTATACTGATAGGCTGATAGCCCTATAGAGCTATAATTGGTATCAAATGATTGCTAGGACAAATGTTCGATAACCATATATAGTCTGGCGGGTCAGCCGTCAAAATGAATTTTTGATAACTGATTTATCATTTTGACGTCTGACTCCAACACTATCAAAATTTCCAAAGTTCTATTAATATCTCTGCAAGCTGTTTTTAGACATTGATTTTATGGGGATTCCTAATCTGATTGGTTGATGGCTGGGTGCTGAGGTCATGCACTCTCTAAGAGCCAATCAGAAGCTCGCAGTTAGAATTGTCTCCCCTCTCAGATGACTTTTTTGTCAACCATGTTGAATGGATTCTTTTAAAAAATCATCAAAATAAACAAAATTTGGATATGTTTTAGGAATTTTCAAATGGAGGTTTTTTTATTTTTTTTTATTTTTTTATTTTTTTATTTTTTTTTTTTTTTTTTTTTTTTTGTTTTACAATGTTTTACACCATTTGTTTGTATAAAAACTTGTTATTCTGTAAATAATGACTTTCACCCAAAAGTGGCGGACAGCTTGGCTTTTTGACAATGTGCTGGAGTCAGACGGCAAAATGAACCACTGGGTATGATACTTCATTTTGACGGCTGACCAGTCAGACTAAACCATATACATCTAATATAAAAATCATTAGTGATTTTAAATGTGTGGGCATTAATAAGATCTTTAAAAACCAGAGAAAAATCAACAAAAAGGAAGGGGTATATACCAGGTCCAAATCTCAGCTGCCAGTTTTCTTAGAGCGCTGAAAATGGTACCAATAGAAAGCAATGCTAATGCACTATTACCATTCAGTCTGATAGCCTAACCATAAGTTTTTTTTTAAATTTTGTAAATGTTACATAAAATTTCGAAAATTTGTAGTATTAGCAGAAAATTGAAGCATGTGCGCTAACAAAATTTATTGACTCTTGGTTGCCAGCTACACGCATTCCCTGTATATCTCTATGCATGGCAATAAAATGTTGTCCTAGCTATGAATTGATACTATTTTGAGTTCTCTACACTAATGGAAATCGAGATATAAGCCATTTTGTTGGTATACCCCCTTTGTTTTTCGTTGATTTTCTCTTATTTATATAGATCTCATTATTATTCATACAAAAGAAATAGCTTTTTATTTATATATCAGATTATAGTTATAGAATATTTTCCTAGCAATCATTTGATTCTAATTATAACTCACTAGGTCTATCAGTAGCGAAGATACATGTGCTTTTCTTTGTATACCACCTTAGTTTTCCGTAATTTTCGTCTTGATTAGAAAGGTTTTGTTAATATTCATGAAACAAAGAGAATCAAATGACTTATATTTTGTAGTACTGGATGGTATGATATTGTCCTAGCAATCAATTTTCAGCATGTTAGGGGTTTTGGTAGCCGAAGTCATTTTGTTGGTTTACCCGTTAAATTGTTCCACCTCTTCATTAATATTTATGAAGATTTCATTTAAATTCATGAAATTGAAACTCAGATCATGCTAATATCAGATTTTAGGGTCATAATACATTTATGCAATGCTAATGCACTATTACCATTGAGTCTGATAGCCTAACCATAAGTTGTTTTTTTTTTTATTTTGTAAATGTTACATAAAATTTCGAAAATTTGTAGTATTCGCAGAAAATTGAAGCATGTGCGCTAACAAAATTTATTGAATCTTGGTTGCCAGCTACACGCATTCCCTGTATATCTCAATGCATGGCAATAAAATGTTGTCCTAGCTATGAATTGATACTATTTTGAGTTCTCTACACTAATGGAAATCGAGATATAAGCCATTTTGTTGGTATACCCCCTTTGTTTTTCGTTGATTTTCTCTTATTTATATAGAACTCATTAGTATTCATACAAAAGAAATAGCTTTTTATTTATATATCAGATTATAGTTATAGAATATTTTCCTAGCAATCATTTGATTCTAATTATAACTCACTAGGTCTATCGGGAGCGAAGATACATGTGCTTTTCTTTGTATACCACCTTAGTTTTCCGTAATTTTCGTCTTGATTAGAAAGGTTTTGTTAATATTCATGAAACAAAGAAAATCAAATGACTTATATTTTGTAGTACTGGATGGTATGATATTGTCCTAGCAATCGATTTTCAGCATGTTAGGGCTTTTGGTAGCCGAAGTCATTTTGTTGGTTTACCCGTTAAATTGTTCCACCTCTTCATTAATATTTATGAAGATTTCATTTAAATTCATGAAATTGAAACTCAGATCATGCTAATATCAGATTTTAGGGTCATAATACATTGGCATAGCTTCATTTAATACTTTTTTCAGCATCCTGGGTTTGTAAACGGCTCTGGTACAAGTGATTTTGTAGTATACCCTCTATTTTTCAAGATTTTTCTCCCATTCTTTATGTGTTTCATTAATTCTCATGAATAAGCAAATTCAACGATTTGAATACGATTTGTAATAGGTATTTAGGTTAAATAGCTCGGTCCATGCATTCCTATGAGACCAATTATAGTATTCTAGAGCATGCTATTGTTGGTATATGACTATTTTTGTAGGTACACCCTATTCTTTAGAATCACACTGCACTAGGGATGGGTATTGAAATTTTATATCATGCAAATACGCAAATGTGTAAATTGTTGAGGATAATATTTCATGGCTTTAAGGTGGTCCCTCAGACCACACTGGCAGCTATGAGAATTGATGTCAGGGATGCAAGGTAGATCTTGTAACACACCCAAAACCTTGCAATGACCATAGTTTTCCCTCTTTCTTTCTAGATTTTCGACATTTTTATTAATATTCATGAATGTGCAGATGCGATAATTTTCATCTAGGCCCATGATATCAATAAATTTGTCATTTGATTTTACTGGGTCAATAACAAAGTGACACAATGATAGTTTGGGCCTGAAATTAGTAAACTTGTGGATTTTTAACGATTTTTCTGTCTTTTTATTAAGTTTTCATTAAATTTCATAAATATGCAAGAAAGATAATTTATATTATTTATCATATGATAAAAGGGTTATGTCTTACAGTTCAACTGAGACCAGGTTCAGTGGTCTAGGATAAGTAATAGTGGAAACATTGATAATTTTGCATGTTCACTCCATGTTCAAGAATTATGTTAACGGTTGCCATGGAAACCATGCGGGTTTTTTTTTTATAATGCAAACGAGTTTATCTTTAAAAACAAAACTTCTTTGCATTTCTAAAGTCCCAAAGAACAATGCTGTATTGTTGCAAATAAAAAAAAAGAAAACAAAAACAAAAGAACAACCGCCAACGACTACCACCGGGGGGTGGGGTAACATTACCCCATACAAGAGGCAATTTTCCATCTAATATACTGTTTAAACATATAGTTTTCTCTTGATAATAATTTAACGCTATTGTTTGAGTGTAAAGTATAATTCTAAAAAGATATTTGTTCTGAAAATATCAAAACGGGAGCACCAGGCGCATTTTCCTCTAATTTCTGCTATTATAAAAACTACGTTGGGTAGGCGTAAAGATTTCGTCCTATGTAAAAACTGCTACCACAATTTGACCGTACGCCGTGCCTAGAAATGTTGTAGAAGGTTCAATTATTATATATCCACCGTCAAACCTTTTCTGGGAGGTAAGCTGTGCCAGGTCAAAAACTAAGGCTGGTACAGAAAACAGCCCCTGGTCTAGGCAGAGAAAATTACGACGTAATTATAACGCAACACACAAATGGCTTTTTAGCGTTACGAATAATCGTGCGATTTGTCTCGCTTGTTCTTTGTAATTCGTATTGACGCTTGTTAAAGCAATTTTTAATAATAAGAAAAAGACTGTATCATACCTGTATTTGGATCAAATCTGATGATTTTCCCAACACTATAACATGCTACCCAGAGTTTGTCTTCCGTGTCGATTGCCATGCCATCTGGGTAACCAAAGTAATCAAGAGTTTCGTCACCACCAAAGTCAACCACAGTTCGCTCGTTGCCTAAAGGATAGGATACGAGCGAAAGTGTGTCGGTTCTAGTAAACCGCCCTTTTATTAGCATGAGCATCGATATATGAAGATATTTTGACGTCATGTCTCTGGGATATAATAGCTCGCGTGAGCTAACAAAGTAAGCTTATATGATGGACATGCTCTGGTGTCCGTCCGTCCATCGTCGTTCGTCCTCGTCGTCCGTCGTCGTCCACAATTTCAAAGATCTCCTCTGAAACCGCTTGGTCAATCAAAGCCAAACTTCATGCGGAGCATCCTTAGGAAGGGGGAATGAAAGTTTATATAAATGGTCCAGGTCACATGACCAAGATGGCCACCATAGCTATAAATAGCAAATCTTCTTCTCCAGAACCATTTAAATGGGGAAAATTGTCAAAATGTCATTTGAAGAAGAAAAAAAAACTTGAAGGAAATGGGCAAATTGACTGAAGATATATGATTCTGAAAAAATTTGGACCAATCAAAGCCAAACTTAATGTGGAGCATCCTTTGGAAAGGGGATCAAAAGTATACGTAGGTTGTTCGGAAAGTTCGTGTAATTGTGTTATATCTCTCATAATTTTCACCCATTGTACTGGAAAGTTGGTGTGCGTGAACGTCCACTTATTCTAAATTGTTGGTTGAAAAAAGAAAGAAAAGTAACCATAGAAACCGAAAATACAGGTTGTCATGGCGTGCTCCGGGTACCCATACCTCACCTTTTTGTAATGAATATTTATTTATTATGTCTTTGTGCATCATCTTGGTTTTCACAGCATTTATAGAGGACATGTTGAAGTTAAATAAGGTATGTTTTGTTTTGTTTCACTGTGAATATTAGTTGAATGATCAAACAATTATTCGAACTTTCCGAACACCCCTCGTATATAGATGGTCCAGGTCACATGACCAAGATTACCGCCATGGCTATAAATAGCAAAGGCCTTTAAAATCTTCTTCTCCAGAACCTTTTAAAACTTGGCATGAAGCATCAGGGAGAGGAGTTCTACAATGTTTATATAAATCATGACCCTGTGATGACCTTGACCTATTTTACGGCAAGGTCAACATAGGTGGCCCATGCATTTGAATGGGAAAACTGTTAAAATGTCATTTGAAGAGAAAACATGAAGGAAATGAGCAAATGGACTAAAGATCTATGATTCTAAGAAAAATTGGACCCAAGGGGCTGGCCTGACCCCACCCCGGGGCATTATACATGTATATCATCATTATATTCAGAGATCTTCTTCTCTAAAACCGCTTGGCCAATAAAAGACAAATTTGTTAGAAGCATCTATAGGAAGGGGGAACCAATGAATACATAAATAATCCAGGTCACATGACCAAGATGGCTACCATGTCCATATATGGTAAAACCCTTCAAAAATCTTATTCTGCGGACCCCGGGGGACAAATTGCAACAAAACTTGGCGTGTAGCATCGTGGACCAGAGTACTGCAATGTATACATTAATTATGACCCTGTGATGATCTTGACCTTTTTACGGCAAGATCAATAATAGTCAAACAAGTTTATTAGTATACATGTATATCCCAGTTCTCAGGTGAGCGTTTACCATTGGTCCTCTAGTTTAAACGAAACAACATTAATAGGCCTACAGTATTATTCTTGATCTATCGCTATACATTCTCTCGAGAAAACCATCGGTTTGCAATTTTATCCATCTAGTTTCCAAAGCTGAGTTTTTCATTTAACCATTTTTGTATCGGACACGGTCGAAAGCATTTATATGACGTGTTCTTACACGGCATTGTTGCTGTGCTGATAAGCGGTTTACTTACTCATAGTTCCAGATTCCAAGTCAAAGTCGTATGCCCAAACTTTCCGAGGAATCGAGTCAATGTAAAACATTGTCTTATTATCGGCAGTCCATGCGAGTCCATTTGATATACTGATATTCTCCTTGTGCTTTCTCAAAGTTCCGTCCCGCTCGAATGAATAAAGACCCCCTTGGTGGAGTTCTAGATTTGCAGGAGATACTTCTATAGCCATAGTTCCTAAATAAACGGAAGCATTCAAACATAAGTAAATCATATAGAATAAACGCTTAGAGTCATTTCATGCATTTTGGCAAATGTTTGCTAGCAAAGCATATGCAAAAATCGACATTTTGGTGGGTAGCTTGGATGCCATATTAAATTCATTTACTGTAGGGTACGACATTTGCTTCTGGGTTATCACAATGTTAATGACGGTTCTTTATCTATAGTAATCAGGGATTATTTAACTGATGAATGGAGAGGTTCTATCGAGCCACTGCACCAGCCGTTTACGATCCAAGCGTATTTTGTTCATTAGCTTATTATTAACGTTTTATTTTTTTTTTTATTTTATTTTTTTTTTTTTTTTTTATATTTTTTTTTTATTTTATTTTTTTATCTTAATCTATCTTACCGCACCACAGTCTACCGGAAGCGTCACATTTTGCGTCGTTCATTCGGGTATTTTTGCCTGCCTCTACGGACGCTAGTTGTGTAACTTTCTTGGTTTCCCAGTCGAAGTGGGAGACCGTTTGTCCGAGGCCAAGCAGGTAACCACCCTTGCGACAGGGAACCACGAAAGAAACCGATGTATCTGCAAATAGAACTGTACATCAATACAAAGACAACAACATAAAACTGCTTTACAACCACCGGAAACAAAGAATTTGGATCAACCTTGCGATGAAAGTCTGAAAATAGTCGAACAAACTAATTTTTACAGTAAATTTTGAAAACAAGTCAGCCATGACCAGGAATAGTGAGTCATCCTAGTAGAGAGCTCTTCCTCAAATGGTGGTCATTCATTTATATCTAGAAATTTTATGACGCAAACCTACCAAATGTATGTGTTTCGTGTTTCCCCGTCTTTGAATTCCATCTGAACAAGATGCCATCTATGATATCTACCCAGAGCAGACTCTGAGTGGCGTCATCCCAGTGTGGTCCCTCTCCGATAGTAGGGGTGGCGCACTCCACAATAGTTTCCAGTGGCATACCAACGGTTCCTATTCAAACGAAAATATTGTAACGGGATAGTCTCCCTTGTAGAATACGTTGGTGCAACGTATTAGCGGCATATTAGCGGGTAGTAATATGCAAATTAGAAACTCGAAACTTTGTGATTAGAGTAAGTGTTAGGTATATAGCGCAGTAAACCACCCTTGGTGGATGAGCATGCTTTTCCACCGACGGGGTTTGCTGTGGCTTGGTCTCGGCTTTCGTTACATTTGGTGGCAGCGGTGGGATGATGACAACTGCCAGAACGGAGTTGCCTTACCCATGTGGTCCCCAGGCCAAGACTCGGGGCGAGTCTTCTCGGAGGGGGAAGTAATGTAACGGGATAGTCTCCCTTGTAGAATACGTTGGTGCAACGTATTAGCGGCATATTAGCGGGTAGTAATATGCAAATTAGAAACTCGAAACTTTGTGATTAGAGTAAGTGTTAGGTATATAGCGCAGTAAACCACCCTTGGTGGATGAGCATGCTTTTCCACCGACGGGGTTTGCTGTGGCTGCTCGGCTGTTCGTTACAATATACTACTCAAACTCTGATAAGCATCAAAACTTTATTTTTGATTACAGGACAAACTGGCAATCTAACACCCAAAATTTTGCTATAGATATATAGCAGAACCATCGCCATGCAAACATTACATCTTTTTTCGCGTTTTCTGCGAGCGCTTCTCGCAGACTTGCAGAAACGATGGAAACCCCCTAAAATTAATGTTACCACTCCTGCCTACCCTATCCAATTGCAATTCTGTTATTCACCCATTCTTTCTGGTTCATTTAACTGCAAAACTGTTTTGATGATACGTTTGTGTTTAAAACGCACTTTGGAAAAAATTGAAATCTGTGATTTTTGGTAAAAACGCGATTTAAAACCGTTTTTGAATAAGCACTCTGGTGGTTTGCTCAAAACAGCGTTTTAGAAGGCTCACAGGGGAGCTTATATAGTATACCCATGCTCCGACGTCCGTCGTTGTCGTCGTTGTAGTTGTAGTCGGTGTTGTCCACAATGTTCAAACGTCATCTCCTCTGAAACCGCTGGGCCAATCAAAGCCAAACTTCATATGGAGCATCCTTAGGAAAGGGGAATTAAAGTTTGTACAAATGGTCTGGGTCACATGACCAAGGTGGCTATAAATAGCAAAAACCTTTAAAAGTCTTCTTCGCCAGAACCAGAATGCCTATGATTTAAAAACTTGGCATGAAGCATGATCAGGCAATGGAGCTCTACAAAGTTTGTATAAATCATGACCCTTGGACGACCTTGACCTATTTTATGGCAAGGTCAACATATAGGTCGCCCATGCATTTGAATGAGGAAAATTGTTAGAAAGTGATTTGGTGGGCAAAACTTGCAGGAAATGGGCAAATGGACAGAATTTTGTTTCTAGGGGGTTGTCAGTCCCTGCCCCGGGGCTATATACATGTATATGACCATAGTTTTTCTGAAACTGCTTGGCTAATCAAAGCCAAACTTTATATTGAGCATTATTAGGAAGGGGGAATGAAATTTTGTATAAATGGTCAAGGTCACATGACCAAGATGACCACCATAACTATAAATAGCAAACACCTTAAAAAATCTTTTTCTCCAGAACCAGACGTCAGATAACCATGCATGAACCATCAATCAATGATTTATATAAATCATGACCCTGGGATGACCTTGACCTATTTTAAGACAAGGACAACATAGGTCGCCTATTTATTTGGATGGGGAAATTGTTGACATGGGATTTGAAGGGCGAAACTTGCAGGAGATTTAAGGTTCTGAAAAGAATTTGGACCCCAGGGGTGGGTCTGCGCCTTTGTTTTCGCATATGCAGATTGCTGGTTTTCTCATGCAGCGGCTCATTTGTCAATACTCAGACCCATAGAGCTTCTTAGTTTTACCATTAAACCGCAAAATAATCATTCACGGGTAACATCTTACTTGTAGTAAAGTTCTGACGAGATAGCGTGTGCGTTGTGGGTTCCCTCTTGCAAAACTGTCTTCCCTTTCCAGCACTTGGGACACGCGCTGCAGTTCTGGTAGTGCCGAGAAAACGTCTTGTAAAGTCACTCCACACCACTAACCTTTTGCAGGAGTTCAACGACGAATATCGCATTATACTGTAAAAATCGGGGCAAATGCCAAAGGTCCATTACTTGGGAACTTATCGCTTGTTTATCCATCGTTATATTTATTTTCATCATTATCAAAGTAGGAGATTATCAAATGGCAAAAGAGAGCTTTATGTTACAACTTAAAATTATCATGCCGAATATATTCAATCAGACAAAATAAATAAATGTTTCAATGATCGTAAACATGTATTTGCGTGCTACTGGTTCTAGACGCAAACTGCATGTAAAGCAAAGGTTAAAATATTCATAAGTAGTGACCGGAAAATATTTACCAATAAAATAAAATTTGGGGAGTACGGTGGTGTAGTGGTAGAGCATCGGACTCCCTAGTTCGATTCCCAGTTGCTGCACCGTATTGTGTCCCCAGGGTATTGGTTAAACCCCAGGAAGCGGTGGCTCCTTCCCGACATTACTGAAAAATTGTTGACTGGGACGATAAGTCTCAAATCTACAAACAAACAAATAAAATAAGATTAAAAAATGTACAACCTGTGTAGTTTGTCCTCTGATACCCATTTCACCCAAAGTTCAATGACAAGATAACAAAATAATCATGGTTGGCTATCAGTTATATCGAATCAACATTACCATTAATACGAAAATTTGCCCATGCAAAATAGAATTTTTTTTTAGTTGTAAAAATTGAAAATTTCATCAGAAGATTTTTAATATTTTAATACGTGGATGATCCAATAAAGAATGAGACTTTTTGAATTATTCCTATGTAAATAACCGTGGCTTATTGTGAATATCTTGTTAACATTGCTCAATATAACTTCCACACGATACACTGGTTAAAAGTCACGTGTAGACAACAACCTTATGTTGCTTAGCAACGGGAGAATGCGAGTCAAAGGCCCTTGGCCACGTAGCAGTTATGCATATAAAAAGGGTTGCCAAGGTAACTGGTGATAAAAATTCCTATCATGGTACAATGTTATTTATAGCATTCATTACTAGTTTTATGCTCTGCAAATATCACTAACATACAGCTGATAATTGAAGTAGGCTGAACGTTTTTGCGAGAAAAGTTGGGGTTTCGTTTGGTTTAAACTTTATTTTGATTGTTGAACATCCAAGATACAATTACATACAATACAAATTATCCAGGATCTGACAGTAAGCCGAGGGCTTGTCCTTGTCCTAAGGTCATTTCCTGTCAATAGGTGCTGTGATATACAAAAGTATTATGAATGGTAGGAGAGGCACATGCTCAATCAAAATATCAAAAAATTTATAGGTCAAAAAATATATACAAAACATGTAGTAAATATAGAACTTTCATGTCACACAGTAAGATGTATACAAAGACGAGCAGAGATAGGACATAGATGTGTGCTTCAGACGAAGACAGTTTACCATATATTAGCTCATGTGTGTTGTGACTATCTAGATAAGTATGCAAATATCTTGTCAGCATGTCTAGGACAGTTAAAAAAGAAATGGTGTGGGCTTTCGAAAGCACCACGTTGACATGTCGGTGAAGGCACAATCTTTTTGTTGTATAAATGCGCGTTTAATGAACTACACTCCATACGTAGTCGGGCTTGTAGGATCTGACATATTCTTGAACCAACGTTGAAGTATTTGGGAGGTATTGGTTTATAATTGGGTTTCGTTTGCGACAAAATTCAATAATTTTGGGGGTAGGGGTGAGAAATATCTTATATCCTGAGTATAAATGACACAATACAGTGTGTTTGATCTTGAAATGATCAATTATGGAGTAAATATTGCAAATGGATTACAAACGTGACACCTGACCTTTTCGTTTAATGTTGCCTAGCAACTATAGAATTTGGAAACTGCTGTTAGCCAGAATTCATATAGTAAAATGGTTGCTAGGCAACCAGCTCTCGATCACTAGCGCAAGACTCGAATTGACCGAAGCAAAATATTTCACAGATGACTGTTAACACACTGGGCAATACTCGATTATGATTAGATACCTGAAATAGCTAGATATCTACGTGGGGTGATCGGAAAGTACGTATAAAAATGTTGTCATTTCTTTCGCTTTTGTTATTTCGAGATGAAATTTCATCAAATAATGCAGCAATATAATAATATGCAGCTATTCCATAGAAATAACGCATGCATAATACGCACACGTGCGTTGCAGCTGTCGTTATGGAAACACCGCCTAACGTTATGCGGCGCAACGTAACGTCGAAGTTTTATTCTTATTTCAAAATACTTAGTTCAAAGTATTGTAACACCCGTTTTGATTGCGTATGCCCACATTTTATTTAATACTTATTCTTGCATAGATATTTATGCGCATAGCTGTTTGAAGCCGTTTTCGATTGGTCGAAAGCCGTGTTCAAACAGCAAAAGCCATGTTCAAATCATGAAATTCACGTGCCGTTTGAACATGGGTTTTGACCGACGTCATTGGTCAATGCGACGTGACGTCATGTGTTGGGTAGAAACAAAATGGCCGACGTTGAAGAAGCTCCGCGGTTTTCGGTGAGTTTTTACGTTGTTAATGTTATTTTCATGAGATTTCAAGTGGATTAGAGTGAAAATGCAAGAATAGCGATCAACCATGGTTTGTTTCAGTGTTCAAACATTCGCTGGATCACTCGGAAGGTGTTTGAACACGCGGCCTGCGGCCTTGTGTTCAAACACCTTCCTCGTGATCCATCGAATGTTTGAACACTGAAAACCATGGTTGATCCCTATATTAACTGCAACGTACACGGTTTACGTTTGTAAAGTTACGAGAATTTTTATCTAATGGATTTGTCTCTAGAGCAAATACCGACTCTGTATTACGGAAGCGTATATGTGCACCGTGTTGTTGCATTAGTTGGCATCATCTTGACTTTGCGTTTGTCGATTTGTTTAGTTGATCTACCACATCTCGACAAATTAATGTCTAGATGTCGAGATAAAATGACACAAATCGATGTACTTTCATTCTGATAGGATTTAAAGTTGCAATGATCTTCTCGGATAATCGAAGTGATTATGTTAATCGTCAAGAATTATCTTGTGAAACATAATCATAGTGTTATCTTTATTTTAAATAATGCAACTTCTAGAGATGATTATGTCGAAATAACACATTGTAACGAAACAGTTTGAAATAAATTTCGGACCGATCAGAGTTATATTGCATAACACTTCTCGACTTATCCAACTGATTTTATTAGTCGATATTAGTTAAGTTGTATAATAACATAATGAAACCAGAAGGGCACCAATAGATACCTGTATGTCTCAGCTACGATCAGATGCAAATTTTTGTTTCACCAGTTTTTGGAAGTGTTTTGTCAAAGTTGCACCCTAGGCTTTATTTCACTTTTTCCAAATTCTATAGGTTAAACAGTTTCGGAAAATACATACCTGTTTATCATACTATGTCCCAGAATTCCGTTGTATCCAAAATACGATTTCAACCTGAAAAATGATGAAACGAGGAGCTACAAGGAATCAGATTTGGCCGAAACTTTATATAATTAAAGCTGGTGTGTTTATCCTGGCTACAAATAAGTTTGAACAGAATCAGACCATTAGCTAGCTAGAAAATAAGAAAACATTGTTTCTGCCATTATAACCCAATGTGACCTTTCCGTTGCCATGGTAACCAGAGTTTTGATCTATTCCACCCTATATCCTAATGAAACGTTTGTCCCGCTAAAAAGCACCATGTAAAATTTGATGGCTCTGGGTTTATTGGTTTCAGAAATTTTGCATTTTTGTTGTAAATATTTTCTCTACGGACAGGATATTTTTGACCAAACTATTATTTCTATTATTGTACATTGTCATTGGTGCTGGTATAATATTTTTCTCATGACAATTATCAGTTCTGAAGACTCCATCCCCCATGTGATTTTAAACTTCCAGATAGAGAAAAGAATGTCTTTCGGACAGAACACTTTTTTGTTACATCGTCTTCTTTAAATTGGTATATAAATTTCTGTCCAGTGATAATAGTAATCCAAGCGACTGGTTATTTTAGGTACATGTAAGTCCAAATATTGTTTATAACCCATTGAAAGTAGTATGGATGTAACAGTCTGACTTATCTGGCAGGCCACTCCGTCATCACTTTAGAATACCCCAGTTTGACACATGTCAGCAGCTTTAGTAATAATGGCATAACTAAAAACAAATAATCGTAGCCCATTCAAATAAACGACAGAATAAAGGGGATATGATTGTTTACTAGCTACAGACTAGACACATAAAGTGTCAGTTTCAATCCCCTTGAACATAAAAAGAAGCAATTTTCAAGTGAGCCAGTATAACACCTGTTTTGGGGATATTTTTGGTTATTTAAACTTAAACTGTTAAAAATGGCTTGTCCAATCAACATGAAATATTTAGGCTAGGGAGAGATACTTGATTCTGACATCCTGCAATTCAATTTAAGTATGTTAGTGTTGAAGTATTTGTTACACAACTGCATTGCACTTGATAAAATAAACAAATTTTATCTGATCTTGGCTGACCCGTGTAGCATACAAAAACTGACAGTATGGTACCGGTTGAAACATCTCACATATAACAACTGACCGGCAGGTACAGGTACCTGTAGCCTACCACAGTTGACAGTAGGGTACCTGTTCTTTCCTGTAGCCTACCGCAACTGAAAGAAGGATACCGGTCAGTACCTTTAGCCTACCACAACTGATAGTAGGGTACCAAAAGGTACCTCTAGCCTATCGAAACTGATAGAAAGGCTAGAGTTACTGGCCGGTATGCTTCAGTTGTGGTAGGCTACATGTACCTACCCCTGCTCGTTCGTCTCTCACTAATGAGAACGACCATCATTATTTCTTGAATAGGTTCGTGTGTGTTGGTGAGTTCTTTAATGGCTGACTGGGCCAATTCTGACTCTAAACTGTCGGTTGCAAGTAGAGCATGTTAATGTCATGGTATCAGCATGTACCTACCGGTATCGCACTGTCAGCTGTGGTAGGCTGCAGTTACCTACCAATATATTTCTATCAATTGTGATAGGCTAGAGGTACCTGTTGGTACCATACTATCAGTTGTGGTAGGCTAAAGGTATTGACCGGTATTGACATGTACTTTCAGATGTGGTTGGCTACAGGAAAGTACAGGTACCCTACTGTCAACTGTAGTAGGCTACAGGTATATACCGCTACCCTGTTGTCTGTTCTGGTAGTCTACAGGTACCTGCCAGTCAGTTGTTGTTTGCGAGAGGTACCAACCGATACCTTACTTTCAGTTGTTGTATGCTGCAGGTATCTACTGGTGCCCTACTGGTATTATGTTATTTTACAACTTAACTTATATCGACTAATAAAATCAGTTGGATAAGTAGAGAAGTGTATTGCAATATACAGCTCCGTTTCATTAATAACATACCCCTGCAATATCGCAAAATAAATTGACCCCGCACCCTACATTGCATGGCTCATTGCTGGATGGTTATTAGTCTGGCCTGGATGAAACTTCTACAATTTGTGTATATATTTATGTGTGTTAAACTGGTAGTTTTTCTAGGCGTTAATTATTACTGTTATAATTATTCAAATTATAAATAATTCTCTAGATTAATTAATAGAATAATTATTTAAAGAATTAGTCTTATAGTGCCTAATCTTATAATCAAAATTCGATTGGTATCTTCTTGGTGGGTGTTTAGATTTGACTAGCTGTTTATTTTAATAAAATTCGAAGAAGATAGAGAACTAAAATGTCGGAGCAGCTTTATATTGTTATTTTGTAGGATGTTATTATGGTTAGTCACTATGAATTCGTTATTTGATGTATTGAAATACAGTTAAAATAACCTGTTGTCCCCTTTTAAATGGATCAGTCCAAAATTACGCCATAGAGAGCCCTCTGGTACTCGTTTCAATAATTTTACAATGTGTTTCAATACTTGCTGCGGGGAACCAATCAGTTGGGTTTTTGATTCATGAAAAGCTTGACTTACGTCGCCATTTTGTTTTTTTCGAGTCGGTGATTCCATAGCTTATTCTCGATGGAAATTTCGTGCTTTTAATTGGCGAATTTGTGTGTTTATTGGACTGACGTGCGGTGAGTAAATTTTTCTTTGCATGTTTAGTGAGTTTTTCGCAAACGAGGGTATAAAACGTTAGATTTGGGTCTCGATTTGTGTTTGACCTGGTTTCGTTAAATCACCTACGGCTCTGTAGACCAATCAAATGCCGTCGATTTGGAGGTGTGGCTCTGTCGACCAATCAAATGCACAACTGACGTGAAGAATGTGTGTCAAGCTGCTGTGACCTGCACTATAATGTAACAACATGATTTCCGATTTTATTCAGACTGGCTTGTAATGACATTATGATTAACTAAGTTTTCTTCGATGTCAATTCAATCTAACAAGTTTACCACATTATACATGCAGTTTATGCTGAATCTGAATGGTTTACTGTTGATACGCTAAATTGACAATACGCCAATAGAGTGGTCGAAAGAAGTGAAATCAGTGTCTGGCTAATTTTCTTAATTGGCCCATTTATTTTTCATTCACTACTTTAGGTCACTACCTCAGCCTTGGTTAAGGGTGTGTTTTAACAGGCAGAAAATCGTTTGTAATTTTGTTAAAAATCGCTCCGATGTGGTTCGTTTTCTACTTTCATTTTGACCGGAAACAACACATGGCCGAGTTGCTCTTTTTATGGAATAGCATACATTTTATGTCAGCTTGAAGCATAATGATGCTTGAAGTAGCTGATATTTGTAAGTTTCTACCTGCTCGATGATCAGTTTATTTAACAGAGCCAGTGAACTCGAACAAAACGAATGACAAGTTAAAACTTTTCGAAAATGCTTACTTCTCTGCACTGTTTTGCATTGTGATTGTATGAACATTTTTATTTGGCATCCTGGGACAATAGAACTTGGGCTAAGATGTATTGTTTGGCTTACAGATTTTTCTCGAGATGCATGCCTGTGTTTTTTCAAAGTGTTTATATATTTATTTAATAGCCTAACGCATCAGTTTAACTGAGTTAGGCGTAAAAAAATAATAGCTGTGTTTCCGCTAACCCGACCGACCCTGTCTCAACCCGCCGACTCTGCTATTTTTATGGTTAAAATAAAAAAATAAAAATTACGACATCCGACCCAGCATTTTCTGTAGCCCGACCCAAGCATTTTGTGTCGCGGGTTTTGTTGTTTTTTCTGATATGTCTCTGATAGTTTCAGCGTCTATTCTGTTGTATCGAAGAGTTCCCCCGATTATTTAGCGAGACCGTTGAAATGACGTAGATTTTGGTGTCATTTAGAAGCCACTGTGGCGCTGTGGTTAAGCCATTTGCCTTGTAAACCAGAGATTGTAGATACGATCCCGGGTTTCTCAAGTCCTTCGTATTGAGACTATAAACCGAGGCACCATGACAATTTTCCAGAACAAACTGCTCACAAGGACATACTGTGACGAGGCTGAAGACTGTGCTGTGAATAGTCTTCAGACATGACTTACGGACAAAATCTGTACCCACACGCACTCACACTGCCTTCATGCTTCTTCAACTGGCATACGAGTTAACTGAGCCATTCAGAAGTTTATTCCACTGTGAATTAGAAATTTCTTGTTCTAAAAGTGAATATACCGAAGGCATGTCACAACACTTCAAAGTGTTCTTAATTAAACAAACTTTTCTCATCTGGGTCTAACCTGTCTTTCTGCAATATGATATACCGGTTCCGATAGCGTAATGGTTACAGGGTCAGCTGCAGAAGCGGGAGGCTGTGGGTTCGATCCAAGGCCGCGTCATTCCAAAGACGTTAAAAAATGGTACCAGTGGCTATGTTGCTAAAATGCGCTCAGCATTTATAAGGCGAACACTGGCTTCTCTCCACCTACTCCTACCTCCCCCGCAAAATAAAATGACTTCAATGATAGAGTATGGCATACTGTAAATATGTTAAGATGATAGTAAGTGGCGGGTAATGTAGTTCTATCATCGGAGACTTGTGATGGTAATCATACCGTAACTCGGGGATAGCAGAGACCTCCTAGCGGTTGGAGGATAATACAATCAGAATAAACAGGTGTTGCTTTCAGAGAATGCTTCAGTTGTGCGTTCTAGGGACTAAATACTCCCCCATCCAAATCCCTGGTGAAATGATGTCATTTGGCGTGTCACCAGTAAACTACATGTATTCAGATTCAGGAATCCCTTATAAAGGGAGTCCCTGCATTTGGCATTTTCGTTGGTTCAGTTGCAGTTGCAGTTGTACAATGGGCTGAGGTGACCCGGAACAGATATGCAGGTACAGTTATAGTTTTGAATTCGGGAGTAGTCTTTTTATCGAAATTTACATGTTGATGGTTTGTGTTCTTCAGATTTCGTTTTGAAAATAAAGCTGTTTATTTCTTATTAGTTTGTCAATACTGGCCTTTCCTGCCAAGTTGCATGCAATAAGAGTATTGTTGTGTGAAATATGTCAGATTATACCATCCCCTAAATTGTTTGTATTGGGGTTTTGCATCACAGTCAACTTTATTTAGGTCATGTTGCCATTGTTGGGATGCATATCTGAGAGAAGGTTTCTTTCTGGAGGACAAGACCCAGTGCTGGTGGGATTCCAACACAGTACTTTACAGTTCAGCGAGCTCTACCACTAGGCCACCCTGCTCTCAGATAGTGGTCTATGAACAAGAAGAGACTGAAAGTTTATCAACCTCATTTGAGGCAAGGAGACTGAATCTTATTATAAAATATGTTGCCAGTCTTTGACATTGATGGGTTCACATGGCTGAAGAACGTAAACCTCATACCTTTGCGCGGCATTGACCATTTTGACCTTTTTCAATAAAAACTGCGTATAAAAAAATTACATTTACCTACCTACCCTGGATTTTTTTGCGTAAAAATTAAAATGAAAAAAAGATTTTCCTACCTACCTACCTATCCTAATTTTTTTCAGACCGTTAGCGGAAACACAGCTATTTTTTTTAGGCCTTATGATGTTGGTTCACCCTATAAAAACGGTGGTACTAGATGTTTTTGGCACTGGTAAGACACAGATAGCTGTAAAAATGAGCGGGCCTTAGACCAAAATTTTGCCATGGCAGTGCGGGGAAGATATTTCCAGGGTTTGCTTTATATAGTCAAAAAGGGCTGTGAAAAAGGAAAGATAGCAGGCTACGGGGGGAAAACAGTGGTGGTTTTGCCAATGAAAAGTCCTGGCATGGAGTGGGGATTTTAGCGGGCATTTGCTGGACCAACAGTAGAGTCCCGGCTTTTCCCCGAGGCGGGGGGGGGGGGGGGTCTTGGTTACAAATGACTAGTGCAGAATCACATGACCTTTATATGGTCTTCAAAATCATGAAGTGCACATAAGGCATGTAAAACACTAGAAAAGTAACAGCCGTCTGGTTGCTAGAGATTTTGTTCAAGCATAGTTAATAATGATGTTTCAGCTATTTTGTTTTTTAAAAATGAGAGCATAACATTAACCAGTGTATTTATAAAGTCAGTGGCTAGAGACATGCACGGATCCAGAGGGTGGGGACCGGGGCTCTCCCTGGAATTTGAAAATTTTACCTACAAAAAGGTAATTTCGGGATTTTTTGGGGGGTTAGACCCCCCCCCCCCTTGTCTGTGACCAAAAATTACCATTTTCGTTGGAACCCCTCTCATGAAAGTTTCTGGATCCACGCATGAGAGATAGGGTACTGTACCTCTGGCCTGTGGGCTAAAGATATGGTACCATATCTTTAGCCTATTGTCTAAATGTATGGTATTGTATCTTTAGCCTATATATCGGAAATGGTTAAAGGTACGGTATAAATTAAAAGTTTATAATAAAAATATTTTCAGAAATTCAAATTGTAATTCGTCCCATGATGTTGCGGTTCCTCAAAGTTTAGTGTATATGAACATTGTCATGTTCACATTGTCATGAAAATGCCTCAAGGTGTGAAAGGAGCAGTGTTTGTCCACCGCTCACGGGTACAATAAAAACAACCTTTAAAAAATCTTCTTCTCCAGAACCAGTTGGCCGATTTCCACGAAACTTGATAAGTAGCATCGGGGACGCATGCCCATCATAATTTATATAAATCATGACCCTAGGATGACCTTGACCTATTTTACGGCAAGGTCAACTTAGGTCCTCAATGCATTTGAGTGGGAAAAAATGGTAAAATGCTATTTAATGGGTAAAACTTACTGGGGCCGACCATAAAAAATTGTTGGTTTGCTGTGCTCCTACCTACCCGTCTAAATTGGCCCTACCCAAAAAATTTTATGGCCATTTTGAGGAACATTTTTTTTTTTTTTCAAAAATCTAAAAACAAGGATTCATTTTCACAAAATTATTCTTTCCAAAACCTTTTTTATGTTCTGACAATGTTTTATTATACTGTTTTAACTTCAATATATCCTATTTTGAACCATATACATCTACTAATATAGCAAATTATAAAGATATTTTTCTGGTTCCAAAAAAAAAAAAAAATGACCTACCTACCTACCCACACTAAAATTGATGGGTAGGAGCACAGCAAACAAAGAATCATTTAAGGATGGCCTGGGAATAGGCAAATGGACAGAAGATTAATGTTAATGGAAATTTTAGCCCCTAAGGGGTTGTCTGCCCCTGCTCCGGGGCTATATACATGTAGATGACCATAATATTCAAACATCATCTTCTCTGAAACTGCTAGGCCAATCAAAGCCAAACTTCATGTGGAGCATTCTTGGGAAGGGGGAATGAAAGTTTATATAAATAGTCAAGGTCACATGACGAAGATGGCCACCATGGCTATAAATAGCAAAATGTTTAAAAATCTTCTTCTTCAGAACCAGAAGGCATATGATTTTGAAACTTTGTGTGAAGCATCTGGGAATGGAGTTCTACAAATTTTATATAAATCATGACCCTGGGATGACCTTGACCTTGAAAGGAGCAGTGTTTGTCCACCGCTCACGGGTACAATAAAAACAACCTTTAAAAAATCTTCTTCTCCAGAACCAGTCGGCTGATTTCCACGAAACTTGATAAGTAGCATCGGGGATGCATGCCCATCATAATTTATATAAATCATGACCCTAGGATGACCTTGACCTATTTTACAGCAAGGTCAACTTAGATCTACCATGCATTGGAATGGGGAAAAATAGGAAAATGTAATTAAATGGCAGAAAACTTGCTAGAAATGAGCAAATTGACAGAAGATTTATGTTTTATGAAAATATTTTGGGCCCATGGGGTTGTTTTCCCCAGCCCAATGGCTATGTACATGTATATGACCATACATAATATTGAAACATCTTCTTCTCTGAAACCACTAGGCCAATCAAAGCCAAACTTTTTGTGGAGCATCCTTAGGAAGAGGGAATGAAAGTTTGTATAAATGGTCAAGGTCACATGACCAAGGTGGCCGCCATGGCTATAAGTAGCAAAATGTTTAAAAATCTTCTTCTTCAGAACCAGAAGGCCTATGATTTTGAAAGTTGGTGTGAAGCATCTGGGAATGGAGTTCTACAAATTTTATATAAATCATGACCCTGGGATGACCTTGACCTATTTTACGGCAAGGTCTACTCAGGTCGTCCATGCATTTGAATGGAAAAAAATAGGAAAATGTCATGTAATGGCAGGAAACTTGCTAGGAATGAGCAAATGGACAGAAGATTTATGCTTATGAAAATATTTTTGGCCCAGGGGTTGTCTGCCCCTGCCCCAGAGCTATATACATGTAGATGACCATGATATTCAAACAGCTTTTTCTCAGAAACTGCTTAGCCAATCAAAGCCAAACTTTATGAGGATCATCCTTAGGAAGAGGAAATGAAAGTTTATATAAATGGTCATGGTCACATGACCACGATGGCCACCATGGCTATAAATATCAAAAAATTTTAAAAAACTTCTTCAGAACCAGAAGGCCTATGATTTTGAAACTTGGCATGAAGCATTAAGGAACGGAGTTCTACAAAATTTGTATAAAATGACACTGGGATGACCTTTACCTATTCCATGGCAAGGTCAACTTAGATTGCCCATGCATTTGAATGGAGAAAATTGTTAAAATGTCATGTGAAGGACAAAACTTGCAGTTAATTGGCAAATGGACTGAATTTTTATGATTTGAAAAAGACATTGACTCCAGGAGTTATTCTGACCCTGCCCTAGGGTTATATACGTGCATTGTACCATTCTAGTCTAACAAGTTTATTGGTACGTGTATATATCTCAGGTCTCAGGTGAGTGTTTACAGGACCATTGGTCCTCTGGTTTGCAGGACAAACCCCAATTTTGTAGGACAGTTCTATATATAATCATAGTAATTTTGGTATTTTTTTGCCAGACATTTGTCTGACAGAATAAATATTTTTTGTCAGACAGAATGAAATTTTGCTGGTTTTGCCTGACAGACTGGCACTTTTCTCAAAGACTGGTGTAGTTGAAATCGGATTTCAGTACTTGCTATAAATGGATCAGGGCTTGCTAGTCAGTTTCCAGGATGGCTTATGACCTAACTGACTTAACAGAACACAGTTATAGATTGGACATGATACATATATAAATTTGTGGGAGAAATAATGCTATCATGATTTTAAGTTTCTGTTTAGGTAATGTATGATAAACACAATGTATTTAGTTGATTTTTATGACCTCAGTGTTGAAAAAGTTGGAAGGGCATATTGTTTTCGGCTTGTCTATCTGTCTGTCTGTGCATGTGTGAGTGGGTGTGTCTGTAAGTCACCGTTTTTAAAACTTCTGAATGGTGCATGCTCAGGATTTGAAATTTTGTATGTATATTCTTCATGAAAAAATTGTTGACCCATATTTTTTTTCATGCCCGAGTTATGCCCCTTTTCTGAATTATCCCTTGGAAATCAAAATTTGGAAATCTTGTGTGCAAGATATCTCAAAAGGTATTAAAGCTAGAGCCATCAAATTTGGTACACTGGTTGGGGCCAAGGAGTAGATGACCTGATTAGCTTTTGAGAACTTTCTTTAAAATTTTGACAAAATTATGCAATTTTGAAAATGTCATTGATTTATTCCACTTTTCAGTGAAATTTGGAACTTTTGAATGGTGAATATTAGGATTTTGAAATTACAAATGTATATTCCTCATGAAAAATATTCAACCCATATTTTTTCATGTCTAAGTCGTGCCCCTTTTAGGAGTTATGTCCCTTTGAAAACAAAATTTGAAAATCTTGTGTGCAAAAAATCTCAAAAGGTATTAAAGCTAGAGCCATCATATTTAATACACTGATTGGGGCTGAAGAGTAGATGACATGAATAATTTTTTAGCACTTTCTGTCAAATTTTGACAAAATTATGCAATTTTGAAAATTTCATTGATTTTTTTTTCCACTTTTCGGTCAACTTGAAACTTTTGAATGGTGAATGATGGGTTATGAAATTTCATATACAAATTCCTCATGAAAAAATATTTGACCCATATTTTTTCATGTCTAAGTTATGCCCCTTTTTGGAGTTATGTCCCTTTGAAAACAAAATTTGAATATCTTGTGTGCAAGATATCTCAAAAAGTACTTGAGCTAGAGTCTTCATATTTGGTATACTGGTTGATGCTGAGAAGAAGCTCACCTGGTAAACTTTTGAGGACTTTCAGTCAAATTTCGACAAAATTACTCCTTTTTTGATTTTTTGCTCCATTTCTAAATTGTCTGCAAAAAGCTTACATTCTGTTTCTGGTCCGAACAACTTCTTCAGGAAATTAAATTCCGATTCATTCATATGAAATAAATGAATCATACAAAGTGCCAGTTTAGGGACAAGCATACAGTTGGGGGCATGGTGTTTTACAAACACGCATTTCTAGTTCTCTTTTTTTTTTCAGGCCAATCAGTCATACAGAGTCTGTAGACAGTTTACATGGCTGAAGAACCTACTTGTACTTTTTTTTACTATCTGACATGAACACATGAAGGAATTTGTTTGATGGGTGGCACAGATGTAGTAAATGGGTAAGAGCATGTTGGAAAGTGAAGATGATCATGAAGTTTATTTATTGGTGAAATATAGAGCAACAAGTTTATAGTTCTATATCAGATTCTTTTTATAAAGAGGCAAAAGTGGGCAATGGTCATGAAATGGCACAACTGGAAAGAAATTCCCACCCAAATGGGAAAAGACTAAATTGACAATCAGGTACTTGTACCTAGAAAGCATCTGGTAAGCGAATGAGCAGCTGCTTCCAAGGTGGTCACTCAGCAAATTGAACTTAACTAAAAATATGAAAACATGCATAAAGAGCAAACAGCACATAATGTGAACCAATAACCATAAACAATTAGAACCACAACAGAAGTATGGCCTTTGAACAATCAGTATAGTAATATAAAATGTTTGGAAACCACCTTTTGTATTTCACCTTCTTCAGAAATAGTTACAAATATAATTCACCAAACTGCCAATGTATCTGAAACAAATGGTTATCAAATAATCAGTAAAGGCTAAAAGTGAGCTTAACCATGCATCTAATATATATAAGGGAGGTAATCTAAATACATGCATATTGACAATGTTATAGGAAATTCCAGGACTTCATTCAAATGTTAGCATCTCATTTAATGGGACCTAATGATGAAAGGCATATAGCTAACATATCGTACAGGACCCAAGGGGACTGGAAGTTTGATATTTTGTGGCATCATATTAAATGAAGCATTTGATAAAAATCTTTTTGAAAAAAATAATGGCATACTGCTTTAGTCTTAAATTATAAACAAATACATGTAGTTACAAAGAACTTCTGCAAAGGTAGGTATATTGATATAATGTACATGTTCATGACATTTGTAAACTCTTAAGCTGTAGTTTTAGTAACTTTTACTGTTTTATATGAGCTGCCTTGTATAAAAAGCAACAATGTGGTTTCCGAACAGGCCTGACATAAACCGACTTGTACAAACACAGACAAGAACTAGAACGTTGAAATTTCAGATTTCAGTAGAAGAATAATTGTACTATCCGAGTAGCGAAAACAAAGGCGCCGATCAGCAGTTACTGCGAAGCTGATCTGTGCCTTTGTTTTTTACTATAAAGATTGTTGTTTTTCCCATGTGGCGGCTCATATATCATTCATTGATTTTTCCAGAGGCTTTCAATTTGTATGAGATTGACAAGAATGGTTTTATCACCATGAAGAAGATGACTGACATCATTGATGCTATTTCAAGCATGGTTGAGAACACAAAGATGAAGATATGCCAGAGAAGAGAGTCAGGAAGAGGTTTCTCTCAGATGGAAATGGTTAGCTTTTGTCAAAGCTTATCAGCTCACCTGAGCTGAAGGCTAATGGGGAGCTTATAGGATGGTACTCAAGCCGGCATCCCTGCATGTGTGCGTTCACATTTTCAAAGATTTTCTTCTCTGAAACAGCTTGACCAATCAAAGCCAAATTTCGTATGAAGGTACAAGTAGGCAAAGATCAGGAAAAGGCGCAATCAGAAAAAGATTCCCACTCCAAAAACCGAGGTGGGAAAAAACCAAACTAACAATCAGGTACTTATACCATGAAACATATCGTAAGCCGAATGAGCAGCTATTTTTTCAATAGGTGGCCACTCAGTTACCTTAACTAAACTAAAAATATGAAAACATGCATCTATAGGATGTTGGGACCAAAGTCCAACGTCTATATAAATAATTCAGGTCACATGACCAAGATGCTCAACTTTGCGTGAAGCATGAATCACTAAAGTACTACAAAGTATATATAAATCATGACCCTGTTTAGACCTTGGCATATTTTACTGCAAGGTCATCATAGGTCGCTTATGCATTTGAATGGGAAAAACTGGTTAAATGTCCTTTAAAAAGAATATCTTGCATGGAATGGGCAGCAGGACTGAATATAAATGATTCTGAAAACGTTTCACCACACAGGCTCATCTGCCCCTCCCCCCATTTTGTGAAGAAGTAGGACTGAATATTACTGATTTTAAAAAAGATTAGACCTCAGGGGTTCATCTGCTTCCACCTGGGGGCAATATTATGTATACAACCATAATTTTTAAACCTCTTCTCAGAAACTGCTTGGCTTATCAATGCCAACTTAAAGGAAGTGGGAACCAATGTGTATACAAAAAATCCTGGTCAAGATGGCTGCCATGCCCATGCATGGTTAAATCCACAACTTCTTTTCTTTTGTCCAGTGAATGATTTTTTGACTCTCAGGAGAGTGTTCATTGCATTTGGGCTACTTGTTGAGATTCCTAATTCCTATGAATGAGTTACTTGATTCTAAAGTACCTTTAAATATTTTTCACAAGGGGTGTTGCTGGTATTTCAGACAGGATGTAGCTGCGATGTCAGGCCAAAACTAATATCATATAATAACTCAGCTTTTAATCTCAACTAAAAACCTGTTTAAAATCATATTGATTCCTAATTTGATTAGAAGAAGAGTGTCAATACAAATGCTGTAAATGCCATGTACAGATAATTTTGAGCCTGGGTCAAAAGTTAGAAAGTCCAATGGATAGACACTCAAAATTAGTAACTTTTTAATTTCAGGCTGGAGAACATTTTTCTGCTTCCTGCAATTATATTGTTGCAACTTCATGGTAATATGTTTGATTAGCACTGAGGTGAACCCAAGAACAGCCCTAAATCAGCAAATCTTTTATTGGTATGTAGATTTTGCTCATGAAAATATTCTTCCTCTTCTGCTCATACAAATGTAACATTTGTCTGTTGTGAAAGAAATTTGCATTAAACACTAGTAACCTGCCTATGGGGAGCTAACCTGTGAACTGGCGGGCTTATAGGATAGAATGGACCGTAGCTGTTTACCATGGGGGACCGGTAAAGTATTGTAAGCCAAATGAGCAGCTATTTTCCCAATAGGTGGCCACTCAGTTACCTTAACTAAAAATATGAAAACATACATAAGGCGCCAACAGCACCAAAAATTTTAAACACAAAGACATAAAACAAAAAGAACCACGGTACCACAGAAGTATCTAAAATCTTCTACTCCAGAGCTAGTGCACCAGTTTCAACAGAACTTGGGATGTTGCAGGCGGAAACAATCTATGCTTATAAATTACGACTTTCACTGTCATTGACCTACTTGAGGCAATAGTGAACTCTAGGTTCCCTGGGCATTTGGTTTGGGAAAACTGAAGAAAATGTCATTGAGATGGAAAATCCTGCACAAAATTAGCAAATTGACAGAATATGCTGCATGAGTCTGACCAACAACAACAACAACAACAACAAAAAGGATCCCAAGAATTTATCTGTCTGCACCTTGGATTGATATACATGCATTTGACCATTCATAGTATTCATACATGTTTTAATACTGTTATTCATGTATATACCAGACCTCAGGTTATCATTTACTAGACCATTGACCCTTTCGTTTCAGAGAACCTGCCAGTCTCAAATTAGGCCAGTTCCTTCAACCACCAGCTCATCAACTCAGGCAGTGCTAAATGCAGAGATATTCCTTGGAAAAGATGACTGAAAGAAATTACTTTGTCATTCATGGAATTTGATGATAATTTTCAAAATTTGTTGAGCTCATTGGCTTGAAAATGACAAGTATACCAAAACCATGACAGTTTTAGTAAATGGTGAAAAAATATGAATTGAGATGGACTGCAAACATAACTGAAACAGTAAGAGTGTATGATGAGAATGCTTCAGACAACGCGGCTATTCTTGGTCTACACATTAATGTCCAGTACAAAAGAAAATATTGAAATGCTGAAATGCTCAGTTTAAGTAAATGATAAATGGATACTGTGTCATTTTCTTATTAAAACCGGCAATGTCTGTGATATTGAACTCTAAAAATCTGATTACATATCATAACATTCTTCACAGAACACATACAGTACATGTATTTTAAAAAAGGTACAAGTAGGCAAAGATCAGGAAAAGGCACAATCAGAAAAAGAATCCCGCTCCAAAAACCCGAAGTGGGAAAAAAACCAAGCTAACAATCAGGTACTTATACCTTGAAAACATTTCGTAAGCCGAATGAGCAGCTATTTTCCCAATAGGCGGCCAATCAGTTAACTTAACTAAAAATATGAAAACATACATAAAGCGCCAACAGCACAAAAGTATTAAACACCAAGACATAAAACAAAATGAAGCACCACAGAAGTTTGCATCTGAATCTGAATGGTTTACCAGTGACGCCAAATTGACAATACTTCACTAGGGGTTGCACCAGGAGGGAAATCAGTCCAACACATATGCCATCTCAAAAACAAGTTCTACCTCAACTGAGCCAAAGACTCACTGGTGAGCTAATAGGTGCTAGTTTAGCTTAAAGGATTGGCATGTCATGGCGCCAGTCGGCTTTGTCAATTTTATTTGTACATGATAAATGAAAATCTCCTCTAATCCTCATGGTGTATATTAACCAACTTTCAAATCGAAATCTTATTCCAATTTGTTACAACGTTTCCCACAGTAATATCTTAGAAATGCCTAAGAAACAAAATTTGACATCGCCACAAAATGGGTTAAAGTCATCGTTGGATCAAATAGTGACGGCTTTCCCAGTTTTGTTTGGTTTACTTTAGTTAAATGATGGCTTATTTAACTTTCCAGTCAAATTATTTTGTCATAGTGAGAAGCCACTACTTTCTGGGTTATAAACTATGTCAAATCTGCCTTCGTTTCTAAAAAACTTTCTAGTAATATGATGGAGATAATTCATTTTGCATGTAGCAACGCCATATATAATATGAATACTTCATATTATATTTTTCTTGTTTATATTGATCGTGAGCAGTCCGATTGGACAGGTAGCTGCTTTCGGCGTGTACCAAAATTCTGGTAGATTTAATGTCAAGTTTTCAACTTTCGGCGATTGGTATTATGTAAGTACTGTGAATATTGCCAGTTTCTGACATGAATGTTGTTTATCGGCATCTATTGTAGATACCTTAAAACTTACATCACATTCGCTAAAGTACTGAAGTAGAAATGGAATATCTAACTATACCTACTACCCTGTATAATGCTACCATGCAAATGCATGTTTTCAGCACATAAATTGTCTGAAAGTTTATCAAATTTAAAAACTGGACATCTGAAAATATCATTAACAGTTGACATGATTATTTAAAGAGAGTTACGAAAGCCTTGTATCTAATGCGATGTGTACCTGCCTATGACAATGTTTTAAGTTATGTAATGACATTCTTAAACATATATTTATTAAGGACATTTGATGGTTTTTGAATACAATTGATTGAAATAGTGTGACTGGCGATTTTAACAAGACGGCTTATATTAGTAATCATCAAGAGAAACTTCAACGAATCAAATATTAAACGCGCGAGAGCACACTAAGAGCAGTTGTGCTTCCTTGAAATATGTCTGTAATGAAGGAAATAGCGTCTTTTTAATCATCATTTCTGAACTTTATATGTATTGCGAATGCGATGCAAGTTTTTATGTACATCAAATAAATGTCAATGAATAACATTCAGGTCAGAAAGTGGCAGTATTCACAGTACTTACATAATTCCAATCGCCGAAAGTTGAAAACTTGACATTAATTCTGTCGGAATTTTGGTACATGCCGAAAACAGCTTCCTGTCCAATCGGACTGCTCACGATCAATATAAACAAACTACCAGTTTAACACACATAAATGTATACAGAAATTGTAGAAGTTTCATCCAGGCCAGACTAATAACCATCCAGCAATGAGCCATGCAATGCAGGGTGCGGGGTCAATTTATTTTGCGACATTGCAGGGGTATGTTATTAATGAAACGGAGCTGTAACTCTGATCAGTCCGAAATTTATTTCAAACTGTTTCGTTACAATGTGTTATTTCGACATAATCATCTCAAGAAGATGCATTATTATATAAATAAAATATGATTATGTTTCACAAGATAATTCTAGACGATTAACATAATCAATTCGATTATCCGAGAAGATTATTGCAACTTTAAATCCTATTAGAATGAAAGTATATCGATTTGTGTCATTTTAAGTCGACATCTAGACATAGATTTGTCGAGATGTGGTAGATAAACTAAACAAATCGACAAACCCAAAGTTGAAATGTTGCCAACTAAAGCAACAACACGGTGCACATATACGCTTCCGTATACGCTTCCGTACCTCTGTCAAATAGACAAAACTGTTAAGATTTTCGAAAATGTTGCATTTTCGGGAAGTCATTTTTTAAAAGTATATATTTACTGCAAGCTCGAATACGGAAGCGTATATGTGCACCGTGTTGTTGCTTTAATTGGCATCACCTCGACTTTGCGTTTGTCGATTTGTTTACTTGATCTACCAATCTCGACAAATTAATGTGTTGATGTCGAGTTAAAATGACACAAAGCGATATACTTTCATTCTGATAGGATTTAAACTGTTGCAATAATCTTCTCGGATAATCGAAGTGATTATGTTAATCGTCTAAAATTATCTTGTGAAACATAATCGTAGTGTTATCTTCATTTAAATAATGCATCTTCTAGGGATGATTATGTCGAAATAACACATTGTAAAAAACAGTTTGCAATAAATTTCGCACCGATCAGAGTTGTATTGCAATATACTTCTCGACTTATCCAACTGAATTTATTAGTCGATATAAGTTAAGTTGTAGAATAACATAATACCAGTAGGGCACCAGTAGATACATGTAGCATACAACAACTGAAAGTAAGGTATCGGTTGGTACCTCTCGCAAACAACAACTGACTGGCAGGTACCTGTAGACTACCAGAACTGACAATAGGGTAGCGGTATTAACCTGTAGCCTACTACAGCTGACAGTAGGGTACCTGTAGTTTCCTGTAGCCTACCACATCTGAAAGTAGGATCCCGGCCAACACCTTTAGCCTACCCACAACTAATAGTATGGTACCAACAGGTACCTCTAGCCTATCACAACTGATAGAAATACATTGGTAGGTAACTGTAGCCTACCACAGCTGACAGTACGATACCGGTAGGTACATGCTGATACCATGGCACTGACATGCTCTACTTGCAACCGACAGTTTAGAGCCAGAATGGGCCTAGTCAGCCATCAAAGAACTCACCAACACACACGAACCTATTAAAGAAATAATGATGGTCTTTCTCATTAGTGAGAGACGAACGAGCAGGGGTAGGTGAATGTAGCCTACCACAACTGAAGCATAACGGCCGGTAACTCTAGCCTTTCTATCAGTTTCGATAGGCTAGAGGTACCTGTTGGTACCCTCCTATCAGTTGTGGTAGGCTAAAGGTACTGACCGGTATCCTACTTTCAGTTGCGGTAGGCTACAGGAAAGTACATGTACCCTACTGTCAACTGTGGTAGGCTACAAGTACCTGCCGGTCAGTTGTTGAATGCGATATGTGTTAACCGGTACCATACTGTCAGTTTTTGTATGCTACACGGGTCAGCCAAGATCAGATGATTTTTTTTATTTTATCAAGTGTAAAGCAGTTGTGTAACAAATACTTCAACACTAACATACTTAAATTGAATTGCAGGATGTCAACTCCCTGACCTAAAATTTCATGTTGATTGGACAAGCCATTTTTCACAGTTTAAGTTTAAATAACCAAAAATATCCCCAAAACAGGTGTTATACTGGCTCACTTGAAAATTGCTTCTTTTTATGTTCAAGGGGATTGAAACTGACACTTTATGTGTCTAGTCTGTAGCTAGTAAACAATCATATCCCCTTTATTCTGTCGTTTATTTGAATGGGCTACGATTATTTGTTTTTAGTTATGCCATTATTACTAATGCTGCTGACGTGTCAAACTGGGATATTCTAAAGTGATGTCAGACTGTTACATCCAATACTACTTTCAATGGGTTATAAACAATATTTGGACATACATATACCTAAAATAACCAGTCGCTTGGATTACTATTATCACTGGACAGAAATTTCCATACCAAATTAATGAAGACGATGAAACAAAAAAATGTCCTGTCCGAAGGACATTCATTTCTCTATCTGGCAGTTTAAAATAACATGGGGGATGGAGTCTTCAGAACTGATAATTGTCATGAGAAAAATATTATACCAGCACCAACGACAATGTACAATAATAGAAATAATAGTTTGGTCAAAAATGTCCTGTCCGTAGAGAAAATATTTACAACAAGAATGCAAAATTTCAGAAACCAATAAACCCAGAGCCATCATATTTCACATGGTGCTTTTTAGCGGGACAAACGTTTCATTAGAATATCGGGTGGAATAGATCAAAACTCTGGTTACCATGGCAACGGAAAGGTCACATTGGGTAATAATGGCGAAAACACTGTTTTCTTATTTTCTATCTAGCTAATGGTCCGATTCTGTTCAAACTTATTTGTAGCCAGGATATACACATCAGCTTTAATTATATGAGCCACCTCGTGGGAAAACCAACAATGTGGTTTTCGAACAGGTGCGACACAAACCGGCCTGTACAAGCACAGAAGCTTGAAATTTTAGATTTATAAAGTAGAGGAACTGTACTATCTGTCTAGCGAAAACAAAGGCGCTGATCAGCTTCGCGATTACCGCGAAGCTGATCTGCGTCTTTGTTTTCGCCTATGCAGATTGTTGGTTTTCCCACGAGACGGCTCATATAAAGTTTCGGCCAAATCTGATTCCTAAGTAAGGAGTTAGCTCCCCGTTTCATCATTTTTCAGGTTGAAATCGTGTTTTGGATACAACGGAATTCTGGGACATAGTATGATAAACAGGTACATATTTTCAGAAACTGTCTAAGCTATAGAATTTGGAAAAAGTGAAATAAAGCCTAAGGTGCAACTTTGACAAAACACTTCTAAAAACTGGTGAAACAAAAATTTGCATCTGATCGTAGCTGAGACATACAGGTATCTATTGGTGCCATTCTGGTTTCATAATGTTATTATACGACTTTATGTAATATCGACTAGTAAAATCAGTTGGATAAGTCGAGAAGTATATTGCAATATAACTCTGATCGATTCGAAATTTATTTCAAACTGTTTCGTTACAATATATTATTTCGACATAATCATCTCTAGAAGATGCATTATTTAAATAGAGATAACACTATGATTATGTTTCACAAGATAATTCTAGACGATTAACATAATCAGTTCGATTATCCGAGAAGATTATTGCAACTTTAAATCCTATCAGAATGAAAGTATATCGATTTGTGTCATTTTAACTCGACATCTAGACATTAATTTGTCGAGATTTGGTAGATCAACTAAACAAATCGACAAACGCAAAGTCGAGATGATGCCAATTAAAGCAACAACACGGTGCACATATATATAGAAGTGCACATATATGGAAGCGTATAGGTACGGAAACGTATATGCGCCACCACTTGCTAAATAAAATCTGCCAGAAATTTATGTTTTCTAGCAAAAATGCCAGATATAACTGGATTTAGCGAGATAATATTTGGAATGTTGAAAAAAGATAGTTTTTGCGTCATTTTCTTGTAGACATGGCTGTTTAAGAATGAGCGCGCGAGTTTCATGTTCTTGTCCGACAAATGAATATCCCATTTAGATAGATGATTATATCTTTTAATTGATAATTATCCCATTCGACATTTTAGTATGTTGTTCTGCTAGAAAAATATGAAGCTTAAAAGAGATCTAGCAATGTTTTTGTCCGTAATGAAAAATACTTTTGGCTACGTGGAAACATTTCGTTCAGCAATAGTTATATTTCTTTCAGCAAAATTAAATTAGTAGCAAGCTTTAATAAATATTTAGCAAATCTCATTGAGCATATCGCATTGGTAAATTTATATTTGTCATATCGAGATAATTTTCTATTTTGTTAAAAAAATCTGCGCTTTAAAAAAATATCTACATTATTATGATGCAATCCTAAAATGTTTTTCATTTGATGACATAATTATTTCCAGTTGTTTTTAAACTATGTTTAATGCTTTAAAACAAGTAGCGATTGTAATAATTTTCAAGACGTATCTAAAAAATATCTCATTATGAACAATATATATATTGCAATTGTCGCGTACATAACGCACTTAACTAAATATTTTACATTAATTATGTGATTTTTCACATTAATTGTGTTTAAAAAAAGATAATAAGTCACATGTCGTGTAAATTTTGTCATCATTGAGACTTTTGGCGGGAATGATCTGGGATACATGCCAATTAACTTTTTTTTTTCTCATTTACAAGTATATAGCCCCAGGACAGGGACAGATGAACCCTGTGGTCAATTTCGTTTTCAGAATCATAGATATTCTGTCTATTTGCTCATTTCTCGGAAGTTTTGGCCTTCAATAATATTTTAACCGTTTACTGCATATGCAACCTAAACTTGACATAAAATAGGTTAAGGTCATCACAGGCTCATAATTTATAATGTATATACATTGTAGTACTCTAGTTCCAGATGCTACATGCCAGTTTTTGTTGGAATCAGTTCGCCGGTTACAAAGACAATTTTGAAGGGTTTTTACCATATATGGGCATGGTGGCCATCTTGGTCACATGACCTGGATTATTTATGTACACATTGGTTTCCCCTTCTTATAGTTGCTTCTTATCAAATTTGGTTTTAAGCAGCAAAGCAGTTTCAGAGAAGAATATCTTTGATCATTATGGTAATTATACATGTTTATTATATACCCAAGAAATTGCTCCGTTCAATTTACATTGCTAAAAACATTGCATAGATTTCCATGTTCAATGTTGTAGAATGTTTTCCATGGAAACTTATGTCATATTGCACGCGTCCAAGGAACGTTCTGTCATATTGCATGTGTCCAAGGAAGCGCGTTTCCGACAGGACTACTTTTGCTAGTTGGTCACCACAGAAAAATCATTGGCCGCCATTTTCCTTTTCTACTTCAACTGAACAAATGGCGATTTTAGAAAATTTACAAAACGCGTCGCATAGTACACTTGTTGTAGTCATAGCGGATCTGAAGATGATCCGGATCAAAATAATTTTCAAAAGAATTTTACAAAAACATAAAACAAGTTTTTTTTTAAAACTAACTTGGCCACTTGACTCTTGATTCAAGTATGTTTCATTCCATCGGTCAATGATCGTGGATAATGACGTCAACATCTTGTTCACGTCAATGGTTCCCGGCTCATATACAGAAACACGACGGAATATAAGAATCTTATATGGGGTTCTGTTCTAGATGGAAGTTTCCAACCCAAGGGATGACCGTGCTGAGCGGAACCGAGGCTCTGCCGAGGTTCCGCTCAGCACGGTCATCCCGAGGGTTGGAAACTTCCATCTAGAACAGAACACCATATTAGATTCTTTTTCTTGCACAACAACCCCCAAAATCTGGCTTATTTCAAGGTTTTGCGTAATTTCTTTGGCCTGGGTGAGAACACCTGGGTGAGATGCAATTTTATCACCCAGGCAAAAGTGTGGCAATTTCTGTCTGGTGTGCAAGAAAAAGCTTTCTTTTACACACGGCGGTTCGCCGAATTTCCCGAAAATGAAAGGTACCATGTAAGTTATCTTTCGATATTGGTTGCTAATATTTTTCCAAAGTACTTTTTGTCATTTTGACGAAGTTTCCGCCCTGAAATCGAGTATTACGACATATTTAATTAGAAACTTTGCGATGGTATCATTGTAGTTACTCCGAATCACGTTTAACCGCATACTGTCATTTTATGCTCTCAAAGGACTTGTATTGTTTGATGTTTGTAACTAAAGGTATATTTTTACATTCTAGGTATTTATATTATAAAATTAAATGTAAACAATGAAATAATCTGCGTTTTTAACAAGCATCATATACTATTCCGACGTTATTCAGATCACCCATGGAAAATCGTGTGTTCGGTGGGGGTGGGGTTGAGCAAACATGGCTATGGGAAAATGACGCCGAAAAAGGCACATGTTCTGGTCCTCGGAATATTTCATAAGTTTCACTGTATGCCTACATGCAAAGAATTTGAAGAATAAACACATCGGTGGTGATATATAGTCCATGATTCGGATTACCTCCAACTGATCCACATTGACTTCAATTATGCATATACTTTCACGCTCCAGTGGTCACAGTCGCGTGCTTGATCAAAAATGAAAAGCATTACAGACGATGAGGAACAAAATTGGCTTCAATATAATACTAAGTTAATTATACTCAAATCATTCATATGCGCATGCGCAGCAATTTTCATGAACTTGATCCGGAATAGGTAGAATAATTGTAAATACACAAAATATCATCTACAGACAAATACCTGTAATTCTGAACAAAAAATAAAATGCTGACACTCCGATTTTCATTAAATGATCGACCGCAACGTTGTCCAAAAGTTACGTCAACATCATCAATTTTTATGCAACGTCACATTTCTCGCGTTAACGTTGGCTAACATTTCCCGTCAAAGGCGGAGTTTCGCGTACGTAGTAATATGGTGATCAGTCGTTAGAAACGATACTTTTTACATAAACTATGGCCAATTTAAAGCCGGGCCAGGAGATGGCATGAATAAGCATTTGAAATCATTCCATTGCTTATTAAAGGGTATATAATAAAAAGTTATTGAATGAATATCATAAAATATTCGGAACTCGTTCAAATGGCGGAGAGGCACTCGCAAGCTCGTGCGTCCTCGCCATATGAACTCGTTCCGAAAATCTTACGATATTCATTCAATAACCTATAAATATTGCCCCGTGGAGGGGGCAGACCAGCTCATTGGGTTCATTTTTTTTTCAGAATCATAAATTTTCAGCCTTTGCCATTTCCTGTAAGTTTTTCCCTTCAAATGAAGTAGATTAGCTGTAGGATGGGGGCAAGTTCATTATGCAGAGTATGAAGGAGATAGTCTGGATTAGCAGCTTTATGGGAGTTTTGTCCTTCAAGCATTTTCTATGCCTGGTTAAGACACATGAATATTAGGCATTTTGGGGTGTGGGCTTGGTCGCAAAGGTTGGGTTGTACCGGAGTCATGTAGGTCCTGTAGAGTCATCTGTGCTAGTTACTTGAGGCTTATTTGGGCTCTTGGGGCTGAACTGATGCAGGATTTCTGATGAGGGGGTTCAAATGTTGAAAAGGGGGGTTCGATTGCCAAATTATACACGAAATTTATTGAAATTCCCCATGAAAATGAAATATTTTGGCTCCAGAGGGGGGTTCGAGCGAACCCCTTGAACCCCCTCTAAATCCGCCACTAAACGCCGCGTTGCCAAATTTGGCCCCAGGGCCATGATTGGCACAATTTATAATGGGGACTACCAAACATTGCTTCCTACAAAATATAGAAGCTCTGGGCCTCATGGTTTCAGAGAAGAAGATAAATTTAGTTTTTCCCATTGTAAGTCTATGGGATCTATCTGTTGCCATGGAAACCACAATTTTGATACCACGGGTTTCTTTCTGTCCCTGGTTATTTCGTTCCTAGATCGTTTCGGACGGAGTCGTGTAAGTCGCGTGTCGTTTTGGTCCAGGTAGTCGTTTCGGTTCCAGGTCGTTTAGATCTTGGTAAGTTTCGGCTGCGGATCCGTTTCGGTCCTGATTATCTAATTAACAAATTCTATAAATACCTGTGGGTTATCGTATATTTAGTAGGAACAAGTGTCGGGGTAGGATAGGAGAGGGTGCTTCTGGAAACAATTTTAAATAATTCTAGGACTTCGTCGTTTAAAAATTTTTGCCACAACAACTGTTAAATAATTGTGTAGCAGCGTTTTCTTTGTAAATTTCATTTAAAATTTCTCGAATGGTTAGTAAAAATGTAACAATAAACAAAAATGGACTCGCACTGCGACATATTTATGACTGATTGTTGAATCTTTACGCTTAATGTTGGTAAATCTATCACCGTTAGCAAGTAAAATATATAGCAATGGTAGATATGAATGACACAAAAGATAAATGTAAAAGCGGTAAAAAAATAAATTTCTGACGGCTTTTATTTAGCAAGTGGTGGCGCATATACGTTTCCGTATATAGGTACCCCCTGATATGTTTTTCTCGTGTTTGATTTATGTCGAGAAACACTATAATATTATGGTATGTCGCTATCATTTTGTCGAACAAATGCTATAATTTATTATAAACTCGATACATTTTTTAACGTTATTCGTCATTATTTTGTTGTAATTTTGTCATAATTATAATCTTAACGGGAATACCAGAGGACCAATGGTCCTGTAAACGCTCACCTGAGACCTGAGATATATACCAATAAACTTGTTTGACTAGAATGGTAATATACATGTATATAACCCCAGGGCAGGGTCAGAGCAACCTCTGGAGTCAATTTCTTTTTTAAATCATAAAGATTCAGTTCATTTGCCAATTAACTGCAAGTTTTGCCCTTCAAATGACATTGTAACAATTTTCCCCATTCAAATGCATGGGCAACCTAAGTTGACCTTGCCGTAAAAAAAGGTCAAGGTCATTCCAGGGTCATGATTTATACAAACTTTGTAGAGCTCCATTGCCTGATGCTTCATGCCAAGATTCAAACCCATATATTACATTCGTTTACGCCTCAAATGTAGCTCCCTACATCAACACCTTTTCCTCAAAAAAAAAAAAAATAATTGCAAACCCCCTGTGTGAGTGTGGAGCTGTTGAGGACACCCGGCATTTCTTTTTTAATTGTTATCGCTTCAGAAACTTACGTCTAGAACTATTCAATAAGATTTCGACATTCTGCCAACCAACCCTAGAAGTTATCCTCTACGGAAATGTCAATATCTCAATCGATGATAACAAGCAAGTCTTTCTTGCAGTTCAAAAAAAGGTACAAGTAGGCAAAGATCAGGAAAAGGTGCAATCAGAAAAAGATTCCCACTCTAAAAACCGAGGTGGGAAAAAACCAAACTAACAATCAGGTACTTATACCATGAAACATATCGTAAGCCGAATGAGCAGCTATTTTCCCAATAGGTGGCCACTCAGTTACCTTAACTTAACTAAAAATATGAAAACATACATAAGGCGCCAACAGCACAAAAAAGTTTTATACACCAAGACATAAAACAAAAAGAACCACCACAGAAGTATCGACTTGGAACGATCAGAAACACAAAGTTACTGGCGGGCTTAAACCGGTTTTACATGGCCATAACCTCACCCTCAGCTTCTGCAGTGGTTCATAACATTTAGTTAGTTATTCGGTCCTCGTGGTGAATCTCTAACTAGTCAATGAATCATCAAGAACAAACAAATAAATCATGATAAACATCCTGATGAATCAAAAACCAGGACTCACAGACTGAGTAAGCTGCCCGACGATGGAGATCCCTGGGCGCCGAATAACCTACTAACTCCGGAGCAAAAGAAAAACACCAGTTGGACCCCGGTGGGCCAAGCAACAGACAAGAAGCTCCGGCCCCAACCAACTAAAATGAATAGCTTTATGTCGGGGCCATCATAGAGTCTGACGCCCGACCCACCGGCGTGCAATTAAAGAAGGCAGCATAGTTATCAACCATGATTGGGTTAAAAACTAAGCATGCAGACTGTCGCATAACATTCAAGTTATAACCTATACGTCTGTAACGTGTTATGATTTTTCTGAACTGAAAAGAAAAATCATTAATTCCTTTAAGTTTCTTAAATTTGTACACCAAGTCACCATAAAATTCAGGTTCCGAAAGGCCCTCACTTAAAAGCGTCTTTAACCCAACATTATATTTGGAAATCAATTCATAGTGTCTACGATAAAATTTAGAAAATGTTTTTCGAAGTTTATGATACCGATAGCCCTGTTGGAGAAGTTTTGCCGTTAAACATTTATTTCGAGCGTTGAAGTCTGTAACATGATTGCAGACTCTAGCAAACCTAATAAGTTGCGAAATGTATACACCATAAGAAGCACGACGAGGAACGTCACCATCCAAAAAAGGAAAATTTACTATATCAAAATCAAAGTCATCGCGCTTATCATAAATTTTAGAACAAACAAATCCATTAGCAACAGAAAGATGTAGATCTAAAAAGGGGGCTTCAGTATCTGAGATATTGGCTTTGTTCAACTGAAGTTCAGGTGGATAAATTTGATTGACCATACCTTCAAAATAAGGGTTGTCAATGTTCAAAAGGTCATCGAGGTACCTAGATGTGGAATTAAAAGCCTCGATAACATCAGCTTGATTATCATGGTTAAGAGAATCCATGAAATCTCTTTCGCAGCAGTATAAAAATAAATCAGCTACGAGAGGTGCGCAATTTGTACCCATCGGAATGCCAACAATTTGTCTGTATAACTTGGTTCCAAATCTAATATAAATATTATCAAGGAGATAGGATAAGGCGTCGCATACATTCTGACATGACCAAAGTGTATACCGACTTTGGTCAGAGGAAGTGAAAAAAGCCTTTCTGACATTACATGCCATATAAAGTGAACCATAGTTTTTTAATGCCCTTTTGAAGGTCCACTCTATCAAATCCAGAAGTTTTTCTTTAATTAGATTATGTGGTAATGTAGTATACAGAGTAGAAAAATCATATGTGGACAAGTTTGTCGCACGGAACCCTCTACACTTCAATTTACTGAGCACCTCACTAGAATTTTTAATTGACCAAAACCAATTTTTATTTGAAGTTTCATACACTGTCTCACAGTATCTTATAACATGAGATTTGATAGCAGTTAGACAGGAAGTTAATAATTTAGAAAGTTCAATGGTAGTACAAGAGCTAGAATTTGCAATAAATCTAGCTTTGTATGGTCTTTTGTGAAGCTTAGGTAACCAGTACATCGTAGGAAGTTTGTCTTGGCCTTCATTGACACAAACAGAAAACTTAACAGGTAAATCGTTTAAGTGGGCATTAACTACAGACACCTCATCAGTATCTGTCTCCAGATAAGCCTTGGTACCATCAAGCTCCTGTTTTAAGGTGTTAACGTAGTGAAGCCTACAAACGACAACAACATTGTTTGCGGCTTTATCTGCCGGAACCAAGACATACTTTCTATGAAATTCTTGGATACCCTGCTTCAAATGCCTAAATGACGATTTGGGTTTAGGAGGTAAAAGATTAGTATTTTGTGAATAAAACTTAATACGTTTATCCACGATAGTGAAGATACTTCTTTTCCATTCTTTAAGAGCATTATCCTCAACACCCTCTCGTTTACACCATCGATTACCGAAATCATTTAATGCAGATGAAATCTCCTCTCTACATTTGTCGAAATTTATGTAGGAAGGGAATCTATATTTCGGACCTTTAGAAACAATTTTGCGAATTCCACCGTCTATCAACGTACACCGGATATAGCGATTGACCTATCGAGGAAATTAGGACGCGGTGCACTACGAGGTCAGTATTTCTCTGTTTTTTTTCGTGTAAATACCTTAAAATACTCTGTAAGTAATTTTCCCTCTAGTCGCTTAGATATTAATTAATGGTTATTAGAATAACAGGTGTTTAGCAAACATCTACAAGAGCTACGAATAACAAAAATCTGACCATAATCACTGTTTACATTCTTTAGTCAGTCGCGAAAATACATGATGTAACAAATGTGTCGGTAAAATATCAATCTACAATGTTATGGAATACCTGATAGAATGACTAGCAAATCGAGGACAGTCACTAGAAATACTCTAAAGTTACTTTTGAAATTGCAATTGTCGATAATTTCCTCTTCTCCAAAGTTATCTGGTGTACCGTCTATAGCGCAGTGGTGTACCACCTATAGTAAAACACCCTTTTCGTAGTGTACGGTCTATAGCAAGATGAAATCATCTCGGATGAAACCGTTTAGTGCTTGTAAACGTTAAGTTTGACGATGGAGTACAAGTTTTTGCAATTCGGACATACCACAGACCCCAACCCCATCCTTTCTTAATAACAAAATTGCTCTTTTGGAGTATTAGATGTAATTACGTTACATTTTCTCTTCTATTTGCAGGTGACAACCATCTGAATAGAAAAATAACATAGTATAGCACACCAAAGTAACTGAAACCGTGTTCATGTGCAGTATTTGCACCCAGGTGCAAAAATGAATTGTGCAAATCTGCTCCCGGGGGCATGTGAAGCGTTCATATGCTCAGCGGCTGCGTGTAAATCAGTACTATGTAGCGCTTAAAATGTCGTCCTCAAAGACGTATGTATCGAACTAATTCCTCTCGCTCCGGAGTCCTAAACTACACCCGAGGTACAAAAATACACCTGGGTGCAAATGTCGCATATGAACACGGCTTAGACGACGTTAGTTTTTGAAACAAAAATTCCACAGGTTTAGTTTGGTATGGGTTTTAACGTTCCAGTCAAACTATACATATCCCAATTTTGTCATGTCAGGACGGGGCCAGTGATTCCTGGATATATGTTTTGTTCAAGGAAACACCGCGGCGGAGGTATGTATCGTCGTACTCTACCGAACTCCGGGTTGACAATTTCAAAACTGACCAATATTCTATTTAATGAATAAGCTCTAACACTTCTTAAAAAGGAAGTAAAATTCCTTAACTTTTGCATTACTAAAACGAAACATTTGGTGCACTTTCGAACGAATACTATAAAGAAAGAAAGACTAAAAAAGAAAGAGTGAAAGGAAGAAAAAAAAAGAAAGAAACATATGAACATATTCTAAGTAAGGACATCTAAAATAGTTGAGCAATTATTTCATGAAACAATTTCGTGTATGTTTCGCTTTAAAAGTGGATTACAACAAACTGTAAAACGATGCAATAACTGCTTTATTATACTCCTTTTCGTGCTTATTGTCGTGACATATGCTCTATTTTTGTTTGGTGTTTCTCGATTATCAATATGTAAACGGGAAAGTGAATGTCACGTCGAACGTCATGTGTAATCATTCAAGCTATTATACCTGTCTTTCTTCATCCGATTTCATACCACGACAATGCAGAAAATACTGATCTGGTCAGTGGCAGTATTCCATAATTGCATGTACAATAATGTTTTATTATTATTCGTACATAATTTTAACTAAAAACGTATTTTTTTCGTCAAAAAAGTCATATTTTCATAGCTATAGTCCGTACACTGCTTTAGCTATAAACGGTACACTACCATAGCAACAGACTGCTATAGACGGTACACCGGCAAGTTTTGTTTTTCATAAATATCCACAAAGCCAGGAGCAGTTGCAATGTGAAACTTCGTTTTCAAGGACGTTGGGCAATAAGGAATAGTTGCCGATGCGAAGTTTGGTCATAATTAACAACTTATAGCTCTTAAAAGTGCAGATTGGAGTTAGGCAGGTAATTGTCATGAAAAATATTAGTGATTGGGCAGGTATTTTTTATCGAATATCACACATACACGCATTTCCTATCTGTGTCACATAGTCACAGATAAAGATCAATGTATCAACGATGTATTTTCTATATTTGACGAGCCGACTTTGATTTTATATGAAAAATAATAGAACAAAAACTGACCTCGTAGTGCACCGCGTCCTAATTTCCTCGATAGGTCAATCGCTATATCCGGTGTACGTTGATAGACGGTGAATTCTAGAATCCGAAATTATTTTTAAATTTCCAGTAACAATATGTCCAGCGGGTTGATAAACATATTTTGAATCTTTACAATCTCAAGACTTAGGAGTATTAGCATGGATATCAAGATCAGAAACAAGTTTATTGAAATTAAAAATTGTATTTCTGATTGGTTTGTTATATTTGTAACAAATAATAGGAGGTTCTGAATTTTGGAAGTAGGTAGGTATAGACTGTATCACTGATTTATCCTGGAATATGCTTGGTAAATCAATAAAGTCAATTCCTTTATTGATGAAAGGAATTTTAATAAAACTTCTAATGTGATTAGATTCGGAATCGATAAATGGACGAAGAGCATGCTGAGTATAACATCTTGTTAACAGTGCAGCGTCATACATTTGATGATTTCTATCGTAAAATCTATTAGCCTCTGTGTCCAAAGAACGTAATGCAGCAATAGGTAGAGAACTAAGATACGACAGCATTGGATGTCGACCGTGAATCCTTAGTTTAACAGCTAAATCATTAAGAGAAATGTTCAATTTCAATGCAGCGAATACATTCTTAAAACCAGAAGATTGTGTCAATGATCCTAGAAAAACTCATACAATCAACCTGCTCTAACTGATTATTACACAATTGTCCGTATAATTATACCGAGGTAACTGGCTTCAAATTGTACAAAGGCTACACCCAGCATAGGCCTTAACCTTTGAAATGAATTTTCCTGAGAATCCTATTTCTCCATTCCCCGTGGAGCTTCACATCTCATCAAACAATTAGTTTTCTGAACAACAACTTTTTTCAAAAGAAATTGTTGAACATTTTTCTTTTTATAAAAACATTGTGACAATTACGTTATAGCATACATTTATTCATAGCATATCTTGGGATACAGATTCAAATAAGTCATTCGACTTCTTTCTGGATCCCATTTGTATAATGTTTGTATTCATATCTATTTATGCTGCTTTACTGTTATATGAACTGTGCATGTACAAATGAAATAAAAGTTTAAACCAAACCCATAGGCCTTCTGGTTCTGGAGAAGAAGATTTTTTTAAAGATTTTTGCTATTTATAGCCATGGCGGCCATCTTGGTCATGTGACCTTGACCAATTATACAAACTTTCATTCACTCTTCCTAAGAATGCCCAGGGTCTCTATAGAAGGGGTCAAGAAACTATGTATTGATTTTTCCAATAATCAAAAACTCAGGTATGCCAAGTACCATATATACAGACAGTGTAAGAAGTTGTTAAAACAACTTACTCAAAAGTGAATTTATCACGGTAAAAATCGTGAAAACCAATTAAAGATATTAAATACATTCCAATAAGCAATGCATCATATCAGCTTCACATTCATACAATTTTCAACAAAATAAATTGCGCAATGCTCCAGAAAATTGTGAAAATGCATGAAAAAATGTGAAAATGGACACTGTGGTACATATTAAGTCAAAACATATATAAAGGGGGTGTTACAAATGTGCCCACGCATGGATTTTCTTTAAATTTTACACATAAGTAGGTCATCATATATGAGCTACGAAAATGTATATATTGAATTAAATAATTAATTATAGGACTCAGGAGACAACCTTGGCCCACTCCCACAATGACATGATACCTGCCCTCATCTTTGTGTGTCGTAAAATTTAAGTTTTATAATTTTCTAAGATTTGTCAAGAAGGTTGGCTCGAGAACATCCCAGGCATTAAACTTATACCATAAAATCATTTTACAGAAGTATTATATTGATTTCCTAATTAAATAATTATAAAATTTCTCAATTTTTTCTCGAAAATTTAGAAAAAATACCAAATTCTACTTAAAAGATAAGTATGTTCCAGTCTTTGTCAAGATACCATATTTGCATAAAAAGATGCCATATATATCCTCTTGATATGAGCAAAATTTCATGATAATTCAAAGCCGGTAACATTGTCATTTTTTACATTGTATACATGTAGGTCACTTTTCATAATTTTAACAAAATGTTGAAATTGCTCCAAAACATCGCAAAAAGGTTTTGGATTATGACCATAATGCACATTTATGACACACATTGTGCTTAGACAACCCTGAACGGCATATGTATGTAGTTACATTTATGTAACTGAGTGGCCACCTGTTGGGAAATAGCAGTTCTGTTGGCAAACTGTACATTCTCTTTATACAAGTAACTATTTGTTATTTCATTGTTTTCCACATGGGATTTTAGGTTGAACCTTGGTTCTAATTGCAGCAGCTATTGGCCATTGCTTACTTTTGCCAAAAAGATGTTATTCATTATGGTTTTCTACAATCTGTTTTTCACACTTGACTGTTTTCTTTAGGTTTAGAACGATATAAAGTAATTCTAAAATAGCAGTGAGACCAAATGGCTTACAGTTTGCCTTCAGCTGAATCAATGCTTAAAGTTCTGAATTATTCTTATGATGAAATAATAGAGGATGTTTAACTTTGTTTAACTGATAATCATATATATGCTTCTCATATAGGAGTGAGACAGGGAGGTCCATGTGGAATTGTCTCGTAGTGATAAACTGAATCTGATATTATTATTTCTTACTCTTGGACCAATAGTATTTTATTGTAAAAGACACAAGTGGAAATACAGACAAATGTTCAGTGTATATTACTTTAACATACCAATTCCATGTTTTATTTTTTACAGGGAAAGCTAGAGTACCTCCAATATCGCTTACTGTACCCAAATTTTATAACTTTGATTTTCAACATACAATCTGATTTTGATCTTTACATGAAACTAAAAAAGACATAAATTATGTTAAGTCATATGCCATAAGTATTTTAAGCATTTAAAGCATTCAGTCAAATACAACATCACTGCATTACATACGTTACCCACATAAATGCTTGCAAAATAAACACCAAACCAAAATCTCTTATAAAATGTATGCACTTAGGCTGATTATGAAGTATGTTTTATCGTTAAAGCAAGTCCTCTTCCTATATTCAGCCTATTTAAAACATATATATTGTACGTTACATACATTACATCAATCAAAACTGAATATTCAAGTTAATAATTTCTTGGTAAAAATTAGATTTAATAAAGTACGTTCTGTAATATCATGACAAACATCTTGTAGACAAATTAGACTCCTTTCATATTGGTTACACAAGCCTGCAAAAGTACTAAGATAGGGTTTGCATAAATATAAAGCATTCAATGGTGAATGAATGTCAGAAAAACAGATTGGGTTATGAGCTTATAATCTTTTCTTGAGTTTAATATCGCGGTACATGTATTGTGATGTTCAATGAAATGTAATTTCTTAATTTATAATTTTGTAAAATGCTAATTAAATAAGGATAAATTGAATGCAATTGAAGAGCCCCATGATTTAGCATGTGTATTAACTAGTCACATATAACATCCTTTTTAAATAAGAAGAAAAAGTTCAGCTCTTAAAGGTCGTATCATATGAATATTGTTCACAGTACAAGTTTGCGCTAAATGTAACATATGTAACAAATAAAAAGAGTACTGACAGACAACTTCTGAATTCAGGAAAATCAATAATATTGCATTTTAAACCCTGCAGTTATACTTATGTGATGTTTAAACACAAAACTTTATTGAAATCTTTAAATTATTTTAAGTCTGTCCAAACGGTAACTTATGTAACAGGGTATAAGGTGTGTGTGTTGGATTTCATTAAAAACATGCTTTAATAATATTAATTGCTTATACAGTCATAAATCAATTATCAAAGTACTTTGTAATTATTATTGAAAAGTTAACACTTGGATGAATAAGGGTCATGTGTAATGAATGTAACAAAACACCATGTTACCGGTCCACGATTTTCGTGAAATTTCAGGAATATATTCCTAACATATGTGGGCAGTTTTTATATTAAAATTGTGTCTTGACAAAGACTGGAACACAGAAAAAATTTAATTCAAATTCTACCTCTTTTAAAATAAGCAGGTGAAAATTGGGGTTACGTGTACATGGAAATGACTGCTTCTCCACTATCTTGATACCAACAAAGTCATTTATAGTATCAGCAAACTTACCAATGACTACTTTATTTCTGGAAAGCTTCCAACATTTGCTTTATGAATCGTTGTTCACTATAGAAACGTTTAAAGTGGGTGCCCTTAGCTATCATAGTGACGTCATATATTATGTCATAATTTGCCAGTGGAATTGAATTTACAAGGGAATACACCATTATTATAGCAGTCATAACCAAGACAATTAATGTACAAAATTTCATAAAATTCCATGCGTGGGCAAACTCCCATGTTAATTTCCCATACCCTGTAACAGGCCCTTCCTAACTATAGTACTATTATTAATGTATACTGGATAATTTAGCATGTTCTGATATAGAAAAAAATGAAATAATTAATATCAGGACTATGGTAAATTGACATTAATTATAAAATTTGAATGTATGTTTTTAGGTGAGTAAATACGAAACTGACATACAAGAATTTTGAACATAGGACAAAGATTCTTGACCCCTTCTATAGAGACCCTGAAATGCCCCATATAAAGTTTGGCTTTGATTGGCCAAGCGGTTTAAGAGAAGAAGATGTTTGAATATTATGGTCATACACATGAATATAGCCCCGGGGTAGGGGCAGACAACCCTATGGGCCCAAAATATTTTCATAAACATAAATCTTCTGTCCATTTGCTCATTCCTAGCAAGTTTTTCGCCATTAAATGACATTTTCCTAATTTTTCCCATTCAAATGCATGGGCAGCCCAAGTTGACATTGCTGTTTAAAAGGTCAAGGTCATCCCAGGGTTATGATTTAAATAAACATTGCCGGATGCTTCATGTCAAGTTTCAAAATCACAGGCCTTCTGGTTCTGGAGAAGAAGATTTTAAAGGTTTTTGCTATTTATAGCCATGGCGGTCATCTTGGTCATGTGACCTGGACCATTTATAAAAACTTTTTTTTTCCCTCTTCCTAAGGATGCTCCACATGAAGTTTGGCTTCGATTGGCCAAGCGGTTTCAGAGGAGAAGATGTTTCAATATTATGGAAATATACATGTATATAGCCCCGGAGCAGGGGCAGACAACCCCCAGGGGCCAAAATTTTTCCATAAACATTAATTTTCTGTCTATTTGCCTATTCCCAGTAAGTTTTACCCATTTAATAGCATTTTACCATTTTTCCGCATTCAAATGCATTGGCGACCTAAGTTGACCTTGCCGTAAAATAGGTCAAGGTCATCCTAGGGTCATGATTTATATAAACTATGATGGTCTTGCATCTCCGATGCTACATACCAAGTTTCGTGGAAATCGGCCCACTGGTTCTGGAGGAGAAGATTTTTAAAGGTTTTTGCTATTTATAGCCATGGCGGCCATCTTGGTCAGGTGACCTGGACCATTTATATAAACTTTCGTTCTCCCTTCCTAAGGATGCTCCACATGAAGTTTGGCTTTGATTGGCCAAGCGGTTTCAGAGGAGAAGATGTTTGAAATTGTGAACGACGGACGACGGACGACGGACGGACGGACGACGGAGCATGGGTATACTATAAGGTAGCCGGACAACTCGGACCCAAGACAACTCGGACCCTTGGTATTTTTCGGACCCAAGACGAATCGGACCCAAGCCTGAGACATCTCGGACTCAATTTTGAGACGACTCGGACCCAACAACAAGGACGATAATGCAAACAATGTCTAATTTATTATGGAGATAAACGAGCAAAACGACAAAACAAATCATATGAATGTACTATTCATTTTGCCCATTTTCAGAACTGTAGCAATTTCCAGAATTTAAGTCAGAATTTAAGTCATTTGGAAAGTATGGAACTTTCGAAGATGGGGTACAAAATGGCTACCATCATAATGGAGAACAATATTGTTATGCTAAACTTGCTGGTCCGTTTTTGATTATGTGATAACTTTAAGTTTGGTATAGCTTTCCACAGTCAGTTGTTATTTAGCAAATAAAACTGCAAAATTGATAGGTATTGCAGCGTTCCAAGAAGACAATACTTAACTACATATGCTCAGAAGCAAACGTTTAGTCAGTGAAAATACATGTAAAATTCCATTGAGCCTGTTTAAATCAATGTGCATTCAAACCTCCTTGATAGCAATATAAACAATTGAATTATCATATGTGGTTTGGCCAGAGTGCATACACCAATTTTCTTTCTTATTTAAAAAAAGGAGCAATCTCCAAATTCTTAATTTTTGACATGTTAGTTTTCGAGACTGGGGCTGAATTTTGCTGAGAGATTTTCGGATTCTTGTCACTAGCAACAACTTCTATTTCACAACGCTATAAATAAAAGTAATGATTTTATCATTCATTGGGTAGTTGCAGAAATGATGTATTGCGAATAAGGCCAATGAGTGTATCAAAATGTGCAACTTGGGTAATTTCTAATCAAATTCAGAAAGAAAGAATCTTTGCAAATTCAACAAGAAGGAACAGCTAAGGCCATCAGCAGGATAAATAGTTACGGGGCTTGTCAAAGTAAATAACAATGACAAAACTTTATCCTCTGAGTAAGCTGAGGTAAGCAAAGAGTGAATAAAATGATGTTTGTAACCTCATTTACACAATGCTTTAGAGCTGTGGTAAAATATGCAAATAAGAAACTTGGTACTTCTAATACGAGCAAAGATAGCATGCATAAGTGCAGTAAACCACTCTTTGTGTTTGCAGTGGTGGGATGATAACAACTGTCATGCCAGAATTGCCTAACCCATGCTATTCCTAGGCCAAGTCTCGGGACAAGGAAGTAATGTGACACTGTGTGTCATAGATATAATACGCTGGTACAATTTATGAGAGCCATGATGACATAAGCAACTCAGTACTTTCAGACACAAGTAAAGCTTGTGCAGTACTCCCCACTTGGTAGATGAGAATAATTTTTCATTAACAGGATTTGTTGTTAGTACAGCTCATGTTGCATAAATAGTGTACTGACAATATGTTTAAGGTTTTAAATTAATGAATGAGCAGCGACCTCAGTAAAGCTTCACCAGACATTAGTTTTAGTTTGAATCTGCAGTGACTATTCAATTTTATCTGTCTAAACACCAAACATACACAAGTTTATTTAATACATAAGTAAAATATAAATGTAAGTAGTCTCATCAAATGATAAAAAGCAGCAGCTGAGCTTAATCAATGAAGTAATGCATTTATGCTAATCACGCAATAACATACATCTTATGATTTTGTACCATACTCGATTTTTGATTGTGTAAAATTCTCCAAGTTGCTATATGATACCTTAATGAATGTACGTATGTACAAATGCCTAAGTCAAAGCCAGCATCTCAATGCCAGCACAACCAAGCCAATATCTCTACCAGTGCAAGACATCTTTACATCAGACATCAGAGTCTCCACAAAAACGTAAAGATCTTTCATGTCGAAAGGCTTTAAATTCACGAAAATGTTTTGCTCTTGATCACTCTGCTGACAAACCATATAGCAAGACCGTAAACCAAACCTAATGGCGGAGTCACGTCAATGTCCAAACTCCCCAACAGTGCCAACACCTCTGTTGCTCTCCGATATTGTTTAATTAGAGGACTCAAGTCCAGAAATGGAACACCGCGGCTTGGAGTTTGGTCAATGTCAGCCAGTATCGTTGTTTGTTTGCTCATGTTGGCGTGCCGTCGGTCGCATTTTGCCATAACGTTAAGCTCGAAAAATAGCGTTTGGGCTGTTCCGAAATTCCGGTAAGCCTGATTTAATGTCAAATATCCGGAATATTAGGAACAGTTTTTGGAACTAAAAGACAGATACTTGATAGATAATAAAATGTATATATCAGAACTGAAATTCAGATGTTAAGCTTTCACTGGATGATGAATAACATCAGTTTTAATCTCTCTGAGAGGCCCTTCGGGCTTCACATACATCAAAACAGCCTGAATTTCAATCAGTTTATATTTATCATTAACACACTATTTATTGATCTGACAGTTTCGAAGAATAGATTAGATTGACAACTAAATTATTGAAGAGAATATGCCCTAAACAGAGGAGTCACGAAATCAAGTTTACTTATGTTCTCCATACGTAAGATAATAAAATTTTACCAATACATATTTAATTATTGCTGTTGTGGCGGCCATCTTGACCACCATCATTATACGATAAGTAAAAAATAAAACATTAGTATCAATCTGACTCATTTGAAATGACTCTGATTACCACCAATACTCTTATTTTCAATCATCACTTTTCTCAGGGTCAAAATTAGAAAACAACATGAAAAATAATTATTTTGTCCTTACATGACATTGAACCTCAAGTATATCAATATCATTTTTAAATCCAAACTAACTGATGGCGATCAACACCATAAATGTATCAAATGTTTCTTGGTTTAACAAAACTGATCAATTACAATATGAGAAAGTACAATAAAATTGGATGTGTATAAAGATTTTTAGATGAGAGTAAGTTACTTGTACATGCATCAACTGTTATAGCATTCTCTTGTTTTTGACAGCCATGTTGAACACCATCTTGAAATGACAAAAACTACAAAATCAAACAGTAGTCTCAAGAAGTACCTAAAATAACTTTATCCCCACCAGAATACCACTGGCACTAATGTTTATACAGACAAATGTAAAAGGGCATGAAAATAAGCATATTTGCACTTAAGTGACCTTTGACCTAAATCTGCACCACTTTGTTGTAACAATTGTTGCTTATTAAACCTCACAAAAGTACTAGATGTAATTTAGGGGTTATTTTGACAAATTAATTGAAAATATAACATAAGATATTGCTGATATGCTGAAATATATGAAATTTTGCACTTAGTTGACCTTTGACCTACTTTTGGGGCTCCGGGGCATTTTCAGACTTGGCATCCACCCTAGCGTGTATTGTTACACATCAAGGAACACATTTAGCATGGATGCCAAAATGTACTCAAAAATGCCAACAGAAAAATATTTTGATGGCTTGGGAGGCCAACTATCCAGTCAACATTCACGTACATTAGTTTTCAACTAGTTTTATTTGACATTTTATGGACATAATACCCGGTGGGGGGGGGCACTCCCTGGTAAGCAGTGTACCGATGCGTGATCAAAAAAACGATGAGAAAGGGTACTTTTTTTCAAGAAGGGCAGTGCGCAGCGCTGACATCATTTAGGGTAGGCAAAATGTCGTTTTTGTGGAAAAAGGGTATGTTTTTTACAATTCTGCTAAAACGCTGTGAAAAGGGGTGGACCGAGGCGTCCTTGGCCGATATGTTTTGGGCCGAAATGACTAAAATGTCTAAAACCTAAGGGATAAGATATGATTTTCCCTTTCTGTTCAACAATGTGTGTTGCTTCAATAGAAATTATTGTTTCTGTTAATTGAGTAGTTCATACAAATAAAAATGGTTTGTATTAAATCTTGTCTTTTGTACCCTGCTCTCCATAATGCTTGCTATATGTAAGTGCTTGGTATTTATCTACTATATCAAGATTTATTTCAAGTATGTATAGAAGCCTAGTGGTGTAGTGGGAAAGCTGCTTGCCTTGTAAACCAGGGGTCAATTCCAGGCTTCTCCAGTTTTTCGTACAAGACTTAAACTAATTTCCTATCGCCATATTACCTTAGCTGTTTAGTGGGACAAAACACAAAATTAACCAACCAACCATTATTTCATATATATTTGAACAAATTCAGATGCTGAGGGCAAAGCTTGAAAGCCCTGAAACAATTTAAACCCCCAATACTTTATTACTGACCCAACAGAGCCAAAGTCTCAAAGGTGATCTTATAGGATAGGCAGGTACCTGGCATCCATCTTCCGTTACTGTAGTCTGTCTATATTTTAAAATTACTTCTCTGAAGCCATCAGGCAGATTGTTTGCATATTACACATATAGCATCTTCACGTGGTTATAAAAGAATTATTGCATTCCAGTGTTTTAATTGACTACAGTGGAAAGGGGTACTTTTTGACGGGACACAGTGGAAAGGGTCACATTTTAAAGCCAACACAGTGAAAAGGGGGGTCAAATTTTAAATGTCGATCACACTGTTTAGGGTATGTTCAACAATCCTTTGATCACGCATCGGTACACTGCTTACCAGGGAGTGCCCCCCCTCCCCCCCCCCCCGGGACATAATAAAAATACATTTATACACTGTTACGGCTGCACTGCCAAGTGTAATGGTATGTCGCACTAACATAAGTCATATTCACAGTATAGTTTTGTACATCGTGGAATGCAAATGTACTGTAAATGTAGTGTACACGTAGTTGTCATTTTTCATCTTGTATGTATCTTATATGTTTCTGTCATAATCCTGTATGTTTTGGATTGAATGCAGATTAAATTTTGAATCTTTGAATCTTTGTAGCCACGACCCTCTCGGCACCGGGGCGGGGTGTTATCATGCATTTATGATATCGTCCGTATATCGTCCGTCAGTATGGGTCCGATTCGTCTTGGGTCCGAAAAAGGTTTAGGTCCGAGTCGTCTTGGGTCCGAAAAGGTTTGGGTCCGAGTCGTCCCAGAAATTTTGGGTCCGAGTCGTCTTGGGTCCGAGTTGTCTGACATTCTACTATAAGCTCACCTGTGAGCCTTCGGCTCAGGTGAGCTAATAAAAGGCCCGCTCACACCACAGCAAGGTCGAACGTCGTGTACGTCCTGATATTCTGTGCAATTTCAATTCTAACACACCTCGCCTATATAGCCAATGGTAAAAAACGTGTTATATTGTGCAACAATTTCACAGGGCGAATAAGAGTGACGTTACTTTGTGGCATTTGTGACGTCAGCTATCCCACAAAGCAGCGTTAGACGGTGAATGTCATTTTAGCGCACAACAAACGTAATAAGTGTGTGTAAATACCAGCATTACAGTCAAATATTTGGCGGGATATCTGCAATGCAATGGCGGAAAGCTGAACGATATCGACGGTTTCAGCAACATTTATTCCGTTTATTGTGTGTTAGAATCGAAATAGATCAGCTCAAGTGCGTGAATTGTTGAGTAATAATTCACTGTTTGTCGGTCAGTTGCTACGCGCTCGTGATTTGATCTTCTTTACAACTGACCTCCAAACAGTGAATTATTACTCAACAATTCACTGCTAGAGCTGATCTATTTCTTAAACATAAGCCGTCGTACTGATAACACATTACTCGTAAGTAAGGCGTGCACGATGAATACGTTATAAATTCATGAACGTTACCTGTAAGTAATTCATACGTTCGCTTACGTTGCCATGCACAAGAGCCCACCTAGATATATTTTAGCATTTGAAACGCGTATGCATAACGCATTACCAGCCTACGAGCAGTGTAACACCGACTTATGTGTTTCTTATCAAGACCATATAGTGGTCCGCATTGTACGTTTGCCTGACGCATTTGGGACGTATGTAGCGTATGTGAAACGTGTGAAGAACGTACTGAGCGTAAGCGCAACTAACGCGTAGCGTATTGCTCAAGCGTTTGGGATTTTATATATAAAATTGGAAGGAATAAGGGTGGTCTTCATGATTAAATAGCCACACGGAAGCGTCAAAATAATATACACGACCATAATCAATCTATTGCTAAATTGTATTCACTGTTATGTTACATGTATAGCTTGTCAAAAGGATCACTTTTGTAAGAACTGGATGCCCTCAAAGTTTATATTCAAATTGTCGGCATTTAAAGAGCCAGAATTGTTATAAATTAAAGTCTTCTCTAAAAACTACGCTAATTACCACGCTAAAAATCAAAGGTAACAGGAATTTAAGCAGGAAGATTCCAAAATATGCTGCCTATTTTCAGTATATCAAATAATAATATTTTGTAGCAATAGACAGTTGTTGAGGTATTGTTATGGGAGACTTTTTTTTAGCTTTAAGAAGTGTTTTAAAAAGATTGAAACAGACGTGAAAAAGTTACCAATGATTATTCTCCTTAGAAACGATAAAAGAACTTCACAAAACGTACACGAATGGATTTCTTAAGTCAGTTTTACTTATGTATTCATTTATTTATTTTTAACTTCTTTGCTGGATATATGTTTGACTCACTTTTTTTGAAGGACGTAGAGTTCGTTTGAAGCAAGCTGTGCGTACGTTTGGGATGCGTCAGACGTGTGTTGTGCATACGCTCCTAATAAGTCACAAATACTTTACTTGTTTACGCTGGGCCTATGCTGTCATACACTTTTAAAAGCCATGCTATTCCAGTGATACGTTATGAATAAGCTACTCATACCTTAGACATACGTTTCGTGTGCTAGACATATGCTTTGTATAAGTTAAGATAGAGCCTTTCCCGGATTTATAATATAGAATAGACAGTGTATTACATGTACAACGGAAAAAACGTACTGGATATGTTTCATACGTTGGCTAAATTGTTGTGGTGTGAGCGGACCTTAAATTACGCCACTTGGTGTCATTGCCGCTGTCTTAACATTACAACATAAATATCTAATATATTGCCATTAAATTGCGAATTTCCGCAAAAACACAGCATTATATCGTCGAATTAATTGTGCAATACGCAAAACTAAATTAATACCATAGAGCAGATCACCACATAATTTCAATGACAAAAACTATTACGAGAAATTTTATAACGATGCGGATGGTATAGCGAGATAAATAAAACGTGGAAACGTAGTACTTATCTAACTATTACAAGGTTTTAATGGTGTGATAACTTTTTTTTTGTTTTATACGTTTTTATGACAAAATGGTATCTCGAGAAAAAAATATTAGGGGGGTACCTATACGCTTCCATACATATACGCTTCCGTACTCGAAACATATCTGTTATTGACATTGTCTCTACTAGTTTTAGTTTATGACATTTATTTTACTATTTCGTTAAACATCGGCTGGAAAACAAGGTATTGAATTTAAGTTTACAAAATGAAATCGACGTTCTTGCATATATTACGCTAAATTCAATTTCACCGTATTAGTAGATAAAGCATCAGAATGCCGTATGTTTTCGAAAAATGGTCAATTAATGTTAGAAAATTATTTTTGATTAAAAATGTCGACCAACTTTCCCAAACCCCCCAAATACACTAACAAAGTCAACCCAGGGGTACAGGTGCGCCGGGTCACGTGAAGTGACGTCATTACCCTGTCTCGTGCATGAACGTCTGACGTCATTGTTTTAAAATGACAATGGCATTTTAATTACAAAAGGATCAATGTTTATTCGTACAAAATTTTATATTAATCGGTTGACGCAAACTTATTTTACAGCATTTGTATACGTACTTTCCGATCGCCCCTCGTATAGTCTATGTTTGTTCAAAATACAAAGCGTGGCCATAGTATGCACGAGTAGTTCTTAAATAACCATAGCAACCAACGTTGTCGACCAAATTTAATGAAACATGCTCCGAAGAGAGATCAGATGTGTATCTTGTAAACAAAAGTAGTAAACTGGAGCCAGTCAATAGAGTTTATAAAATAAGAGAAAAGTCTCAATCATTATTAGATCATCCTCGCATCTTTGCTCAAAACATTGATTGTGGGTACACGTTAGAACCGCCTCGCTAAATAAATGTTTTGGATCAAAAATAAGAAAAATAGGTATATCCCTGCATACCTCAATTTTGCTATATGAAAGTAGGGTATAAGGGAATAGATATCATACGGAAATGTTATCCTGATGCTGGTTACGCACCATTGTAATAGCTCAAGCTGGCTATCCTGCATCCGCGTTCGACTTTTATCAGGATGGCATGCCCCCGTCAACCCCCCCCCCACACACACACCCACACACACTTAAACCCCACTTTTATATGGTCGAACAGGGAAGTACACGGGAGTACCTTATCTTCTTATTTTTGCTCCAAACATAGACTGTCAATGTGTGTACTCGTTAGAACCAAATCGCCGAGGCGGTTCTAACGTGTGCTCACGATCTATAACTAGAACAAAAAGTAAAACATAATATCAAATATTTTCATGTGAAAATTTTCAATTTTGTAAGCAATAAAAATTTATGTATACTTCATGGGTATGTTTTCATAATGTTTTTCAAACCATGCCGTGCATCTTGATCGGGGGTAGTCACATCAATAAAGAAAGCGTATAAATAAAATAAAGCGAAGAGAATCAAAGCAAAACATACAATGTTGATGAACAATATAAACGGTTAAGAAACGACAGACCCATCCCACCATATGTCTGACAAGCATTCTTCTAAGACTACGCTGTTCAAATACGTACCGGACGCTTGAAACATTCAGATGACAGTTGAGCCGCCGCATATGAAAAACAGCAACATGCACAGGCGAAAACATATGCGCAAATCAGCTGTACAGTAGCTGTACAGATAATCAGCGCCATTATTTCGCTAAACGGATAGCGTAATTCCTCTGACTTATATCCAAAAATTCAGACCTAGTCGGAACCCCAATTGTTGGTTTTCTCAACCCTTGGCTCAATGTTAGTTTAAACATATTTATTCAAATAAATCACATACATATATAAATCATACATTTACATGCAATACAAATTAGGGTTAGAATGGAAGCTTAGAGCTTATTTAATTCTTCTCCTGACACATACGAGGAAATAACAGACATAATGGCGAGCGGTTTAACGTATGTTGTGTTTTCCAAAAAAAGTGTATGTGTATATAATGTGATATGTAAACAAATATTTTATAATTCTAAGAATTTAACTGAGCATAAAGGTGTAGACGTTTAGGATTAGTCTAATAATTCAGGGTTAAATCATGTTAAATATTTCCGTAAACAGCTTATGAATAAATTATAACAAACTAAATCAAAGTGCCTACGTATGTCTAGGTATGTATAGAGAACTAGTAAGTAACAGAAGAAAGTCAAGACAAAATAAAGATGGATAGTAAAAAGAATTGCCATGAGTGGGTCCGTTGGGATGATTTGGGTTTTACATACTGGTAATTGCATTGCAGCATTAAAATCGTTTACTTTCTTTAATGTAATTGTGAACAGCTTCAAAAATCGCAATATTTGCATTGTAAGGTAGTATGTTACTTCCATATAGTATGACATGTAAAGAAACCTGAGTGTACCTGGAGATGATGTTGATGAGATCAGTGCGCTGGTTCCGGTAAAGGTGACATGATAGAAAGTAATGTTCCGTGTTTTCAACTTCTCCACATCGACATAACGGCGAGTCAGTGATGTGACTGGTACATAAGTCGTGATTAAGCGAACTACATCTCGTCCTGAGACGAGTGTGCAAGATTTGGAGCTTTCTAGATCCTGAGTAATAGTATTTCGGTACATGTCGGTCTCTGTTATTCAAGTTTCTTTTGAAGATATTTAGAGATTCGGAATTCCGGACGTGTGAAGGCAGTTTGTTCCATTCTCTGACTACAGAAGGAAGAAAAGATTCATAGTAGGATTTGGAGCTAGCAGGTACCATCCGGATGTCGTTAGAGTTACGCAGGTTATATGAAGAGACTCTATTAACAAGTGGCGGTACAAGAGAAGAGAGATATGGAGGTGAAAGACCATTTACCATTTTATAAAATAACGTTAACTTGTGTTTTCTTCGCCTTTCTTCCAAAGTTTCCCATTTGGTTTCCTTATTTAACTCTTCAATTGAGACCAGTTTCGTTGTGCCAGTTACTATTCTCGCAGCCTCATTTTGGATTTTTCCGAGCTCTTCTTTCTCATACTGAGTGCAGTTATCCCATACTGTGTCGGCATACTCTAAGATAGGTCGGATGAATGTAGTATAAATAGTTTCAAGAGACTTTCTGTCGAAATCGAACTTCAGCTTCCTCATGGCGTTAACCCTTGACCAAGCTTTTTCTTTAACATAGACTATGTGTTTATGCCATGATAGGTCCTTTTGGAAGATGATACCCAGGTGTTTGTGCGAATCTACTTCGAGTATTTGTGTACCGTCCATTAGGAGGGGAGGATGGATAGGTTTCAGAACTTTACGTGACGCAAGAAAGGCTTCTGTTTTGACAGGATTAAAGCGGACTAGCCATCTTTTGGCCCATGCCATTATCTTATCAAGATCAAGATTAAGAAGTTCAGCTGCGGTATCCGGATTTTCAACAACAAGGAATAAACTTGTGTCATCTGCAAAGAGACGTATATTACAGCCTATGTCTTTGACGATATCGTTAATAAATAGGAGAAAGAGTAATGGGCCAAGAATTGAACCCTGAGGAACGCCGGCCCTAATTTCGTTCCACTTCGACTCAGCACCAGGTAGGACGACTCTCTGTTTTCTGTCAGACAAGTAAGAGCGAAACCAACTTAGAAGAGAACCTCTGATACCAGCAGCTTCTAGCTTAAGGAGAAGACCTTCGTGCCAAACACGGTCAAAGGCCTTGCTTACATCACAAAATACTACTCGTACTTCCTTTTCAGTGTCAAGAGCTTGGGAAAATGTGTTATAGAGAAATGTAAGTTGGTTTACTGTTGAGTCGCCGGGGATAAAACCAGATTGCAGAGAGGTAAGTATGTGGTTTTCGTGAAAGTGCGTATATATGTGTTTAAATACAACCCGTTCAAAACATTTTTCAGGAGTACACAGAAGAGAAATAGGACGGTAGTTGGAAGGGGACGATCTCTCGCCACCTTTAGCTATCGGAGTCACGTGAGACCGCTTCCAATTCTCAGGAAATGCGCCTATTTGAAGAGAGCGATTAAAGAGACTACAGAATGGTACAGATAATTCTGTTGCTAGCTCACGAAGCACACGATTGTTTATTCCATCTGGACCTGCTGCTTTACCCAGAGGAAGTGATTTTAAGACTGTTTTAACTTCATCGGGAGTGATATGTATAGAATTTAGTTCAGATAGAACATCGTAACTTTCAAACTGTGGCAGTTCAACACCGTTATCATCGATTAGTGTCTGATCACGAAAAAAGTCATTTAAGATATTGGCCTTGTCCGTTTCATCATCTGCAATAGTGCCGTCTTTTATCAAAGGAGGAACAGAGCTTTTTGAATTTGGTGCTATAACTGACTTTAAAGTACGCCACCAGTCCTTGGAGGATAGTGAGCCATTTTTAAGCTTATCTGCGACTTTGACCTTAAGAGATTGTTTGGATTCCCTAATTAAATGAATTACCCTGTTTCGTAGTTGTTTGAACTTAGCCCAGTGATTAGGAGAGTTTGTAGTTTTAGGCTTTTTAAATGCTCGTTTGCGCTTTCTAATGAATCGCTTTATTTCCATATTAATCCAAGAAGGCTCATCTGGTTTTATACGAGTTTTTCTATTCGGAATACATTCCTTAGCAATTGCAATTATATGATTTGATATATTTTCTGCATATTTAGTTATGTCTGTGTCATATAGAGTATCCCAATTTGTACGTGATGCTTTTTCTCTAAGGCTGTTGTAATCTCCTCTTTCAAAGGACCAAGTGTGGCGTAAAAAGGATTTATGCTTGGGTTTGGTAAAATTGCAAATCCCATAGATAGGACAGTGGAATCTTACTTGTTGCGTTAGAAAAGGATCTCCAACTCCTGTATAGAGAAGATGATCAGAGTTACTTGTAAGTATTAGATCTAATAAAGAAGGCGTGTCATCGAAAAAATGAGTTGGTTCGTCAATAGTCTGTTTTAATGAATACTGTTGACAGAGGTCATTAATTTTGGAGGCGGATCGTGCATTTAGCATATTAAAATTGAAATCTCCCGTAATTAGTATATTTTGAATCCCAGTATCAGTTGCTAGGTGAATAGAATTTTCGATTGTTGTAAGGTACGCGGCTTTCGAGCTTGGTGGCCTATAGAAAAGGCCGAAAAGTACATGTTTGTGGTTCAGAGTAAGTTCTATCCACATGCATTCTATACCCTGAGGTTCTAAGTCCATGCGGCGAGTATAATGTAAGTTATCACGGACATAAATCATTAACCCGCCGCCGTCTTTATCTCCTGGCCTATCTTTACGCTCTGGAGAATGATAATGCTGCAAGAAGAGGTCATTATCAGACACATTGTCATTGAGCCACGTCTCGGAGAAGGCAAGGATATCCAGGCCACATAGTTCCGCAAATAAAACGTCTAGCTTATGAAACACACTCTGTACGTTGTAATGAACAAATGAAAGATGTTTTGAAAAGTCAACGGCACTGAGAATAGAGGCTGTAGATGTCAAAGATGTATCAGATGATACAGAAGAGGGACCTGGGTTAGGGTGGATATCTCCTGATTGCTGCAGAAGTAGAGTTATCCATAGTATAAGTGTAGTTATTAAGAATATAAATGAGACTGAGAGAGTGAAACAGAAGTTTGATTGGTAGCGTTTCCCGGGAACGTAACGTTTCTGGCAGTTATGTTTGGTGCACATATAAGCAAGGGCGTTAGTATTAAGAATGTGCGATTTCACCGAATAGCATGATGCTGCATTGAATAAAAGCCAAAATATTACTAAGAGGTGAGTAAGTAGGTACATATTTCCGCTGCACTTCCTATACGTATGCATAACGGTTCCTGTGCTAGCCTTGTTTAAAATTACGAAATTGTGAGTAGCAGATACAAAAATAGCTCAGAAACCGTAAAACATACATATCTAGAATATACAACAATGATACAACTCTTAAAAAGACCAACTAGTATTATATCAACCCACGGACCACACTCATGCGTCTTTCTATGATACAAAGAAAATGAATACAAAAATAAGAATACAGCATAGCAAAGACAAACAAGTAAGAGAATAGGCATGATCATATCATGGAGTAGACGGAGGCAATTTCAATTTATTTGTGTTTGAGATGCTCGTAATATTCTATATTCTGATTAGACATGCGTGAAAAATAGCTAACATTTTGTTATTACATTATATAGGAAATCAAAATTTTTTAAACCTGTAGAATGTGTTTTAGGTACAGGTACGTTGAAAATTTTGGTGATTCATTTTTTTGGTTTCAATTAGAAAAAAAATGCTACTGAGATGCTAATAAGAGGACATATTCGACGACGTTAGTTTAGAAAATATCTTGGGTAGAGCTATGTTGTTGTTCGCTTTCAGTTATTTGTTATAAAAGTATGTGTCGTCGCTCTACACACATTATTCGCCAGCAGTAAACAGAAAAACGTGCGGTTCATATTCGTTTATGTGTTGATAATGAGGTCGTAAATATCAGTACAAATTGGAGAATTTCGGTCAAAGGCAGTATGTCAAGATTGAGAAAAAACGTTTCAACCTACAATGTTATCTAAACAATGAATTAGGGTCATTTGCATTGGGTGTGCATTTGTCATTATTTCTGAAAAACTTTGTTTTCAACATAATTCTAGCAAAACAAGTTAACAAGACAGCAATTGAGGAATACATGAAAGTACATATAATCAACATAAACATGACGAACATATTTACAAGACGGTAATCGGCTACGTAATAACATAATACTAGGAAAATGGAAATGCAGACAGTGGAATAATCAAACAAAAGTCCTACACATGGTATATATTCACAAAATATTCTACTGTAAGATGGACGGGAACTTGGGCATATTTTTGAAACATTTGGGAGAACTAGTATTTTGACAAAATAATACGACTTTTTCATATATATGTACACGTATCGTAACGCTAGGTACAACAAGATCGGACCTAACTTTTGACAAGGGACAATGTAACCGAATTTATGACAGTCACATGAGTGTGCAAGACCATGGCTTAATGTACACTTGACTTAGTATACAGTAGAAATCAATTAATCAAATGCGATATCATATACTTGACTACCGTGAGAAAACCTGTTCACCTTGCTGAAGGGTATTACATACAGCTAGATCAGTGAAACACATATGTTTGGAACAGAAAGAGCAGCGGTCTCAATATGCTAGTCAGGAGACACCGGGCAGCAGACATGCGCTTTCTGTTGTTGTTCTATGTTACAACAAACACCACAGTAAATGATCTATCAGAGTAAGAATGTACGAGGTCAAAAACCTCTGAATAATAGTAAAAAATGATAACAACTGAACATGCATATAGATGTTGGAATCGATAGCTTCTAAATAATACAAGTACAATTATATGAACATGCATAACAATTACATGTATAAAGATGAGTATGTATCTTTCGTAATTCTACTGGAAATATCATAGCATTGAGCAGTGTTTTTTCTGGAAAAATATCATAGCATTTTGTGCTTTACATATTAAAAATTTACAAACATAATTTTTGCAAGTTATCTATTAATGCTCTCAAGTATAACTGTGCAGGCGTTTCTCATATATGGTCAAGATATTGTTTAACAGGTATAACAGTTAGATTCACTGTGACTAACCTATACAGCCAATAGTAACTTATTCAAGTAAGCATAGACGTTAAAAAACCTGTGAGAGCTCCATTGCCTTGAGAAAACAACTCGGCTACATTGAGCAGTGGAATCTCTACTAGAGACTACGTTTATAAAGCGGTCATTATAGGAAATGAAAACATGTGCTTATCATGAATGCCCAACATTAGTTTATTTATTTATTTTTAACATGAAGTAAGTCCTTTTATTTCAACCCGCCCCACGAACAGTCAAGCAGACACAAGTTAATATATGGGTTATGCAAACGGTCATCACGGCAGGGTAATGGTATGTACAGTATATTTCCAAAATTATGCGAACAACCCTGAATGGTCCATTCTACCGACACCGGCGTAACCTCTGCCTCTGCCTGATCCATGAGCACCACCACGTCCGCGATACTGTCCGCGATTCTGTCCTCGATTCTGTCCTCGATTCTGTCCTGGAATAGCAGGCGGGTTTGGATTCATTACCAAGTATCCGAACTGGAATAAGTCACTCACAATACTTATTCTGTGAACCAAATCGTCATTGTCTTTCACCAGAATATTGCCGTCTGAAGTCCAGGCACCTTTAGCTAGTTCCAATTTCGTGAGTTTTCTAGACTCGAACAACAGTGAACTTCTCTATCTTGTCAAGTCCTCATTGACAAATTCTCCATTGTGACCAGAGTCCTTGAGCTTGGTCCTCAGTTTGTAGAAGTTCTGCCTGCTACGGTATGTAGCAAACTTCACGATTATATCCCTGTGCCTTGTTCCCATCTTGTTTGGATTCCCAACCCTGTGACATCTGTCGATATCTGCTAGCTCAATACTCGATCCGATGTCGGCCGCCATCTTCATAACGATGTCGTCAGTACTCTCTAACGGCAGTTCCTTGACCCCAGAAATGCGCAAACATTTACGGCGGCTATATTGCTCTGCCTGATCACATTTGCGCTCAAGAAGATCGACACGTTCTCGTAGCTCTTGGTTTTCGATCACCAGTTCTTGATTCTTTTTCTCTACCTCAGATATGTTATCCTGGATACCCTTGAGTACGCCATCTACAATGCCGTTAACCAGAGTCAGTATCTGACCCTGGAAGGTATCAGTCAACAGTGCAGAGAGCTTTTCCATCTCCGACTCTGTCATGATAATGTGTGACGAGGGGTCTGATGCCGCCATGGCTGAACCAGAATCTAGCACAGGAGCCGGCTCCGAATCTGATGCTGGTGATATAGGCAAAGTCTTATTCTTTTTCAAATCAATGACAAACTCTCAATGGCTCAATGTTCCTGCAGGTGATTGGGTTAAAACTAAGCATGTAGACTATCGCATCACATTTCAGTAATAATACGTTTGTAACGATGATTTTTTTCTAAACTGAAAAGAAAAATCATTCCTTCCTATACGTTTCTTAAATTTGTAAATATAAATATATTTATGTCTTGCGATCCCCATTGATTTTTAATTCGCTTTGCGATACGAGGGTTCCGCATTTAGACGCCACCTTGACTATTTTTTACTTTAAGCGACGCAAGTTACGCAAATGACGTTGCTGACGTAACGTGGTTTAACGTCGTTGCCAGGCATTTTCAGCCCGACGTTGAAAATCGAAGCAGCGCTTTAACAAGTCAAGACGAAAGTTTTGTTGAAATCTATTAAAATTCGAAGAAAAAAAAACTCGATGGCTTCTGGATACTGTAAGTAAAACAATAACATTTCTTTATCTATCTCTTGAAGATTTATTTCAATTTTGGAATAGATCTATAAATTTTATTGAAATATCATGGGGATATTATCTGACTGAATATGAAATAAATAATAAAATAAAGTCAGAAAGAACAAATGAATTAATAATATAAAAATGAATAAAAAAAAAAAGATTCAGAATAAATAAATAAATAAACACAAACGTGTGGGTGCGTGATAAAATAACAAAGTAATTATATGAAGACAACCATACGGTACTGTGTCCTGCTATACTATACCCACTTATTCTCTACACCACGTCACTCTACCCTACCAGCACATCATTACCCCACTCTAACATGCTCTGCCTTACCTTATCCTACCCGGTCCTACCCTACTCTACCATACACATACTCTACCCTAACTAATCTGGCATACCCTACTTAACCCTAACTAGCCTAGCCTAGCCTAGCCTAGCCTACCCTAGCCTAGCCTAGCCTACCCTACCCTACCCTACCCTACCCTGGCCTAACCTAGCCTAGCCTACCCTTGCTTCGCCTAGTCCAGCCTACTACAGACTAGCCTACCCTACCCTACTCTAGCCTCGCCGGCCCTATCCTGACCTGACCTTCGTATCCTAGCCTACCTTAACCTACCCTGCCATGCTCTAGCCTAGCCTGCCCTACCCTACCCTACCCTACCCTAGAATACCCTACCCTACCCTACCCTACCCTAACCCCACCCCACCCCACCCCACCCCACCCATCCCATCCCATCCCATCCCATCCCATCCCATCCCATCCTATCCTATCCTATCCTATCCTATCCTATCCTTCCATAAACTACCCTACCCTACCCTACCTTATCCGGCTCAAGTACAGTATTGGGGACCCTCCCCACAAAAAAACCGACACCACACAACATTACTTTGTAATGTATATGTAGGCCCATATTTGTTCCGAACTGCCGTCTTGCCCCCCCCCCCCCCCCTCCAAGGTGCCGGCAGGTCGGCAGGTCGGCACTAATAAGACATATCTAAATATAGATATATATTTATATGCATAGCCATATACTTTAATTGGGGCCGACCTGCCGACCTGCCGACCCGCCGACCTTCCGACCTGCCCTCCTACCGGTACGTCCCCATGCCAATACATTGCAATATAATATATTCGGGAGGTCGACAGGTAGGCAGGCATGTGTATATCCAGCAGGGTTATTATCAGTGCCCGATATGGAGTATCTATTCTGTTGCGGGGGGTCTGGGGGGCTTGCCCTCCAGGCGTCGTCTAATGACAGGGCCACTACCAAAAGATGGCGTTGACTTCCGACCAGTGCCGGTAGGTCGGCAGGTCGGCAGGTCGGCACTAAGACAGATCTAAATATAAATATATATTTATATGCATAGCCATATACTTAAATAGGTGCCGACCTGCCGACCTGCCGACCTACCGGCATACCGGCACTGGTCGGAAGTCAACGCCATCTTTTGGTAGTGGCCCTGTCATTAGACGACGGTCTAATTGGTGCCGACCTGCCGACCTGCCGACCCGCCGACCTTCCGACCTGCCCTCCTACCGGCACGTCCCCATGCCAATACATTGCAATATAATATATTCGGGAGGTCGACAGGTAGGCAGGCATGTGTATATCCAGCAGGGTTATTATCAATGCCCGATATGGAGTATCTATTCTGTTGCGGGGGGTCTGGGGGGCTTGCCCCCCAGGCGTCGTCTAATGACAGGGCCACTACCAAAAGATGGCGTTGACTTCCGACCAGTGCCGGTAGGTCGGCAGGTCGGCAGGTCGGTACTAAGACAGATCTAAATATAAATATATATTTATATGCATAGCCATATACTTAAATAGGTGCCGACCTGTCGACCTGCCGACCTGCCCTCCTACCGGCACATCTCCATGCCAATACGTTTCAATATGGTATATTAGGGAGGTTGAGAGGTAGGCAGGCATGTGTCTATCCAGCAGGGTTATTATCAATGCCCGATATGGAGTATCTATTCTGTTGCAAGGGGTTGGGGGGCTTGCCCCCCCCCCCCCCCCAGGCGTCGTGTTATGACAGGGCCACTACCCGAAGACGGCGTCGCACCCCGGCCAACATACTGGTGCTGACCTGTCGATCTGCCGACCTGCCGACACACCTCATAATTATACTTTATAATGTCTATGTAGGCCCATATTAGTGCCGACCTGCCGACCTGCCGACTACATCTACTTGGTTTGACGACAGTTAATCTTGTTGACATCACCGAATATTTTATACCCTTACATAGCCACATACTTAAATTGGTGCCGACCTGCCGACCTGCCGACCTACAGGCAAATCCCCAATTCCAAGACTTTGTAATATATATTTAGGTCCATATTAGTGTCTCTATCAGCTGTTAGGTCGGTATATATATATTTATAAGCATAGTCATTACTTAAATTGGTGCCGACCTGCCGACCTGCCGACCCACCCCCTATTCATACTTTGTAATGTATATGTAGGGCCATATTAGTGCCGACCTGCCGACCTGTCGACCTGCTGATCCCCCTACTATATTGCTCTTGGTCTTTGTATATTTTATCAGCCAGTTTCGATCTGTAAGTCACATATGTGTTGTCTATTTTTAGATTGATGTATGTTCTTTCACTATTCTTAGTCATTTATTTAGTAGATCTTCTGAGTACTCAGTCTCTTTTTATATTTTTGTATGTATATGGAGTATACTGTAGTATATTGGAGTAATATTGTATTTAGTTGATGTACATTGTTATATAGTCTGAGTGTTTCCGCATTGTATGTGTGTGTATTATATAGTAGAAAATAGGTAGTAGGTATGGCCTACATATATATAGCACATATAGTAGATATGTTATATAGTAGATAGATAGGTATAGCCTCTAGGCTAGTATGCTTATATCCATTATATCTGTATGTTGTCATATTGTCTTGGGTCCCCAATACTGTACTTGGGCCCCTTATCCTATCCTTCCCTAGCCTATCATGGCATACCATAGCCTACTCTTCCCTACCTACCCTACCCTAGCCTACCATAGCCTACCCTATCATTTACTTCGCTTCCATACCCTACACTACCCTATCGTAACCTACCTACCCTACTCTAGCCTCGCCTGTCCTACCCTACCCTAACTACACTAGCCTACCTGACCCAACCCTACCCTACTCTAGCATAGCCTGACCTATCCTACTTTACCCTACCCTACCTACCCTACCCTAACTGCCCTACCATACCCTACAATACGCTAATTTTACTAGCCTACCCTACCCTAAATTCCCTATCCTACTCTACCCTACTAACTACCTAACTACCCTACTCTACCCTTGCCTACCCTACTCTACTTTAACAAACATAGCCTAACCAAACCTACCATACCCAGCCTAACGTAGCCTAGCCTAGTCTTCCTTATTCTACCCTACCTTACTCTACCCTAGCCTTGCCTATCCTACCATACCCTACGTACACTACCATACCCTACTCTTACTAGCCTAGCCGGCCCTAACATAACTAACATACATGTACCATATATCATTTGGGACTAAGGTATCCACATTTCCTTCTCTATATATGAGGAATCGACATGGGTTCCCATATAATCGAATATCCCCCTACATTACTCTACCCTAACTAGCCTAGCCTAGCCTAGCCTAGCCTAGCCTACCCTAGCCTAGCCTACCCTACCCTACCCTACACTAAAGTTCTAGCCTAGCCTATCATGTCATAGCCTACCCTTCCCAACCTTGACTAGCCTAGCCTTACCTACCTTAGGTGACCATCATATACCAAACCAGCACTAGCCCATCTCACCATATCTCTCTTTCTGCTTAAACTGTCTCTCGGCATCGCAGGTATTCTAGACAGTAACCCTTTACTATCATAATCTGCCTTAGCCTAACCTAGCCTGGCGTCTAATTCTACTATACCATATCTTACCTTATAATACCCTAGCATGTTGCATCCTGTCCTGTCCTACTCTTTCCTAGTCTAGCTCATTCCACCTTACGATATCTTGTCCTACCCTAGACTAGCCTGGTGAAGCCCCACCAACATACCTTACCCTGCATAATAAGCCTAGTATAGCCAAGACCAGCCCGGTGTAGCTTGCACAGCTAGCTACAATTATTATTAATCATAGCCCAGCCCAGCATAGCATAGCCCATTCCCCTTTGACTTATTATAGCCGGGTCAAGTCCAACTAACCTACATTAATTACCATTCCTCATAAGCCTAGCTTAGCCCAGGTCAGCCCTGTGAAGCTTACATGAATATACTAGTAGCTACTACAGTAATAATACCAACCCGGATCCTAGCAAGTTAAAGCTACCGTAGTTTGTTTCCTGGATAAGCTGAGGCAACCTTGTCTTAGGCTACTCTAACCAAGCCTAAACCATACCCTATCATACCTTATCCTAGCCTCTCAAGCTTGCCATATCTTTTAAGCTTGAGGTATTCTTCCCTGTAGGAAACAGTTCCTGGGTGTAAGCGAACCAGTGAATATGTTGAATAAACGAACGAACGAAAGAGCGGATGAATGAACAAACGATAGAACGAACGGACGGACGAACGAACGAACGAAAGAACGAACGAACGAACGAATGAATGAATGAATGAATGAATGAATGTTCTTTATTTCTTACAGCTCATTCAGACTCTGTCGATCTCGGAACAGAAGGTGTTCAATTCTCCAGCAATAGCCTGGTGAGTACAAAACATCTCCACACAGATATTTTGGGTGGTCAAGTCTCCATGGAAGTGGAGTTTGGTCACGAAGTGTATCGGAGTGAAGGTTAGCCAGCTGATCTAGTCAAGTCTCAGCCTTATTTTATTTTCAAAAGTCTAGTTTTATATGTCGGAAGCAAAGATATCTGAAAAAGTTCGCATACTTTTTTCATTGGCAGCGAACATCCTTTATACATTTGACTTCAATCTAATAATGTGGCATTACAACGATGTTTTTGAATGTCCTTGCCATCATTGTTTTCTCTAATGCTGGCCTGATGAAAGTAAACGCTGACCGGCTTTATGGTTGAGTGTCTGTGTTACATTGTTGATTTTCTACAGTGAGACGGTTTGACAGTGAGACGGTTTGACTTGTTGTACATATATAGGCGGCCCCCGTGGCCGAGCGGTTAAGAGCTCTGTCTCTCAATCACTCGATCATCTAACCGCTGTGTCTGGTGTAGGTCCAAGCCCCGCACTGGCCACATGTGAGACAAGCCAAGTTCTGTTTGCGGGTGTGCCAGGTGGTTTTTCTCGGGGTTCTCCCGTTTGCGCCCACCTACTGATTGGCCCGTCTCATATGAGCTGAAATAATCTTGAAAGGGACGTAAAACTGAATTGAAATAATAATAATAATAATAATGATAATAATAATAATAATAATAATTATATAGTGCAAATACTTTGGCCGTGCCGCTTTACCTCTGACATTGATCACACTCTGCATGCCAATTATCGATATTTGACCAACGCCGGAGTGAAATAGCTAACTCCGAGGCAATAGCCAACGCCTGAGGAACAGCGTGTAAAGGGTTGTCATCAAAACTATGAAATATTTTATAGAGCATGGGGATAATGTATTTGTTATGATAAGTTAGTGTGGTAAGATGGTCTTGCTTCCACATAGAATTTACAAAATGTTACAATACATTGTCTGGAACATATAAAATACAAGAAAACATGCACGATTTTGTGGTTTTGACTGTCAAGATTGATTTAGAAGTCATCAATTCTTTAAAGTCAAAACTTTTCTTTCTCTTTTCACGCTATAATTTATAACTCGTATTCGCTGTACAAACTATTTTATTTAAAACTCATTTCTGACAAAGCGTTTAGATATTATTCGCCACCAAAGACTCCTTGTGGAAAAAAAAATGGGATCGCCAACGCCGGAGGAAGATTACATATGGACATGGCGAACGCCTGAGGATGATAACGTTTGCACAGAATGCTGATTCAAGACAAAAAATAGTTTTTACTCTACTTTGTGTTGAAGTCCTTGTCACGATCATTGATATTGATTTCTGAAATTGATTTTGTAACTGTCAAGCATATTTTCATAACTGTTCACACTATTTAATGTCATTTCAGAGCATTAAAACAGCTATAATTCCTAATTGGCTTCGTAGACTTGCGGCACATATTTATCGTTATAAATATGAATGATTCACCTGTTCCGATTGGTCAAATGTATTCATTTCATTTATTGCGGTAAATCTGTGATGCTTAGAACTTATAACCATTATTAAGTCTTTGGTAAGTATGGATGGAGATAGTTAAAATTTCCAAGGACAGCTACATATACATATCATTATAGGGTCCTCGCCATATTTTGAACTGATTCCTGTTTTCTGCAGAAATCAAGATCCAATCTAAATAAAGAAAATAGGGTGGTAGCAACAGTAGTTGGCAGATACGGTATATACGGTACATCTCTATAATGATACATACGTGCACGCACGTGCACGGTTATGGAAATACTGCGATGCCGATTTAAGATACGAATACCCATTACCGTGTTTTAATAATTACTATTCGTATTTAAAAAAGTATGGCATGAACATTTAAGTTCTGCATAGTAACTCGTTTGTGTCTTCGTGTACAGAAATATTTTTATTTATGATACACTACGAATTTGAGAAACGTGGACTGAAACGTGCGTGCGCGATCCCACGCCACAAGGTAAGCGTATTGTAGTAGATTATAGGCATTACAGATCAGTATATGGTGAAAGTAAATATAATTTCTTAATAAAAAGACTATCAAATCTTGATAACAAAATCGGGCGTCGTGTTGGTCTTATTCTTCGGCTGCAGTCGATTCTTACTCCGGCGTTAACGTTACCCTCATTTCCTCACGCAAGAGGGTCTGTTAATTAAATGCTTGAAACTCTTCAAAATATACCAAATACAAGCGTGCTTCGGTTCTGTTAATATCAGATATACATTGTTTCTTCCATATACACAATTTCATAAGTCAATCATTTATTAGCTTGTCTACATATATCTCGTGAAATGCAAATCAACGGAAAACAGGCCAGCAGTTGACTGTACGTACGTTATGCACATTCTTATAATTTTTTCTTTGTTGTGAATCACATGCCGTATTAGCGGTAAAATTAAACTTTTATTTCTTCGTACACTGAACGCCAAAGCTTTTAAACACAAATATGCCTGATCGTTGGTCGTACCCATTCAATCCATTCCTCCGGCGGCGATCGTATCATACTCCGGCGTAGACGTTACCCTCATTTTCTCACTTAAAACAGTGTCACGTTTAAATGATGTAAAATGACCAGAGAATATTATATAGGGGTGTGTTATTGTTTTAGTTTGGACTGCCAGTGGTTGTTGCTTTAATATGTGCACGGTCGATCATACATCTGCTCACAGAAGCACGCATATTGACTGATTTATGTTGATAGTTGTGTAAAGCGCATTGTGCTTACTTTAATCAAGTATACGGGTATGGTTTCACATGAAACTAATGTGGATCACTTGTTAAACATGAAATAAAGATATAAAAATCAGCGAAACTCGAATAAAGGCGCATTTCTACTTAATTTTTGCAAGTTTTCAAGAAACACACTCACCATATTCCTCAGCCGTTGGCTATTGCCTCGGAGTTAGCTATTTCACTCCGGCGTTGGTCAAATATCGATATTTGGCATGCAGAGTGTGTTGATATTCAATTTTGATCGGACTGTTGTCAATGATATGTGATCACGTGCTACACATTGCACTGGAAAAATGTATATAAAACAAATACTTGTCCCTTTTTTAGTTATCACGTGAAGTCAACCGACACGGCCAAAGTTATTGCACTTTACTGTACATCCGTTTTCTACCCACGGGGTATAGCAATACCTTCTCAGATGATGCTGAGGGGCCCATGCCGCTTTTCACCGCATTTATACAAGTTCATTTTTTCTTTATCATCAGAAAAACCATATTAGAAAGTTCTAAGTTGCTGCGTAAAATAGTCTTAAAACGCCGATTCGTTTCGTTAAACGTTTTGACAAATGACACAACTTTTTCAGGAGAATGCAAAGCCACAACGGCAGCGTAAAGTTTCTAGTAAGAAACCCCAGGGGAGCCCTAGGAGACCCCAGCCACAAGCGAGCCCTGGTAGAAGGTCCCTGTCGCAAGTGACCGTTGCACAGGCGACCTCCCAGGCGAGCTCTGCCACGAAACCCCAGCAAAGTCCTGCTAAGAAGTCCCAAGGGACGCTGAATCAGAGTAAATCCACTCTGCAGACCACCGGCCTATTGAGTAAGTAAATGCAAATGCGAAAACACGCCCGTGCAATACACAGTATTTTTTCTGTTGTAAACTAAAAGAAATCAGCTTAGAACTTGAGTTTTAATATTTTCAAATATTTCTGCTCAAAACATTGATTGCGAGTACACACAATGTATGTTTTTGGATCAAAAATAAGAAAAAAAAATACCCCTATAAACTCCAGGGGCCAGTTGTTCAAAATTAACGATGTCGTTAGTTAACGATTTGTTAAAATTTCAAATGGCAATATTACAAATACACTCTTATTATTTGTTGAAAAAATGTGAGAATCCTTTGCATTGCAAGGTCGGCATTGACTTAAGAAGTTGAGGTCTGAACGATGATATTAAGCTAACAAAGTTTTTAACAACTGACCCCAATTTCTCTATTTAGAAGTTGGGATTAAGGGGGCATACATTTCACGGGCATGTTATCACGGTGTTGATGAGACTTGCAAGAAGAACACATTGTAGTACCCTAGTCTTTCTTCCAGCAGGCATGACGCACGACATGAATATGGCCATAGGATGTTAACTCTTATAATTACAGTTTGAAACGCACTGAGAATGCACTCTCTTTGCAAAGAAAGCTTTATTTAAGGTTATCGCAAAGTTAATTTGTATGTATTCGATGTACTCCATTTTGACTTTTGTAAACTTTTATTTTTAAACCAATAAAATGTAGCGAAGCCTCTGACAAAATCAAACGTGCAAGTTGGAGTTTTGACTAAGAAAATCTGTATTTGTGATTCGAATCATAGACTCGTTATAATTTTTCTAACTTTCGTGATTTTTTGGCATTCAGTCTGTGTTTTCTCTATATTCCAACGCAAACCATAACGACTGTAATACTACAAACTGGCACTACGGACCTACATATACAGCAATAATGTTTTCAGGTCCATCGTTGGACTCCGTCTTTACCACAGCAGCTGATTCAAGTCACTTTGAACCCAAGAAAGGGAAGAAGACTCGGGTTATACAGGTGAAGGAATGTGTCGAGACCATCGACAATGTTCATAACGAAGCTCTCGTTAAACCCCGCACTCCTTTTGCATCCCCAGTTAATGAAGCCCGTAGGCGTTCTGTCCCACGCTGCGTCTCCTTCCTGAACATGGCCGATGGAGCCAGGGATGTATCAACACCAGCTGAAGCCCGAACCAGCTCCGCTCGCAAGAGCTCAAAGGCTCGATCAACCTCAACACCTCCCAACTCCGCTTGTAGCAGTGCGAAGGCTCGAGCAGTTTCATCTCCACCCACCTCCGCGCGAAAGAGTACCGCCACAAGACCACCAAGCGCAGTGCGCAGTGGTGCACAATCTAGAACCGCCTCCAAGCCACCAAGCTCACCGGGTAAGAAGGCAAAAGCTCAGCGATCTAGCTACTCTCGCGGAAGTGCCAAATCTCGAACAGCCTCATCGCCACCAAGCTCTGCACATATGGATATCGAAATAGAGACAAGTGCACCATCCAGAGAATCCTCAGCACTCAGCGACTATAGTGATATTACAATTCTAAGCAATATCACTATTCTGTCAGCGCCCCGGAGCCAAGCACCACAAGCCAAGACGAGCAGTGACATATACTCTGATGACTTTGAAGAAACCACTGACGAGTTTGGAGCAGATTCAGACAGTACATTGGGACAGAACAAATATGAATCTGACTTTGAGACTGACAGCAATGAGTCTATTGAAGACCAGTCACCACCACAGAAACCGGAAAAGAAAAGCCATGTCCCCAATGCCAAACCAGCAGAACCTTCAAATGTAGTTTTCCATGCAAACGAAAAGGACGACTGGAGACCGAAGACATCCGCAACTTATTGCATTGCCAGGACCCCCGATAGCGAAAATAGTGACCATGCCATCGGACCAAGAGGAAAGAAACAACACTGGACTAGGCCTCACATACAGTCGCCAGAAATACTACATTTAGAGACACCAAGGAAAGGGACACCCGGCGTTGGTCGAAACAATGTATCACCTATTATGCCAACAATCACGATGTGGAATGGTTATGAGGCCGATAGCGAAGAGGACGAAAAATGCGTCGTAGGGAGGAAGGCCAATAACAAGTCTGATTTTGAACCAGTGGTACCCCAACCAACACCGACAAGGATCGAAACACCAGAAGATAGCTTCTTTTATGAGCTGCAGGATGGTTCCTACGAGTCTCAGTTCAACAAAACTCCAGACTTTCTCCAACTGACACCCCCGAGGAAGCCTTTTGAACTGCCCGATGCTAACTTCCTTGTTGACATCTTCGAACTGACGTACGAACCGACATTGAAGATGGGTAGCGAATCGTCCCGACCAGCAACTCGAATGAACCTTGAAACCTTAAGGGATAGCGCAAACGATGGTCGTATGCAAAGTGCTCCAAATGCAACAACGAATGAGGATGTTGGAAATCCTGACAAATGTGACGATTATGACCCAACAGTGGATGCTTCAGGATCAGAAAGCCAGAGGATTATGAAAACTCCCACCGATGAGGAGTTTTTTGATCGTCCACCAGTAGTCGAAGAACCACCGTCTATCCAGTCCGGTGAAGTGACACCTGCATACACCAACAGGAATTATGACGACATGAGCGCTGAACGAAAGGTATTAAACATGAATGGCAGAGGAACTCCTGCTCCATTTTCCGAAGAAAGAAAAGAGTTGGTGAAGAAGCTAAGACCGAAATCCGTGACGGTGATAGGCAAGGGTCTGATGGCGAGAGAGGAAGACATTCGAATCAGGAATAAAACAAAGATCACATATAGTAGAAACCCAGAGGAGGAGGTGAAAGCGGAAAAGGTAAGAGATACAAGTTACAAAAGGTACATTACCTTTCTTCTGTTTGAAACAGGTAAAATTAGTCACTAGTGATATTTACAAGCACGACGAGAGTAAATATAATATTGCAACGTTTTAGAAAATTAGTAACGACCGAGCGTATACGTACACGTACGTACGTATTTTATGCCTCCTGAAAAGTGGGGGTTCGAAAGATATGAACTTAAAACAATACAGTAATATGAACGAGATGAGCCACACCAAGAGCACCACCTTGGAACGGTTAGTAATGCAATTACTAGGGGGCTTAAACCGGTTTTATGGGAACCCAGCCCTCGCCCTAGGTCTTGGTGTGCTTCATTTAAGTTGCTTTGGATAATGTCTCGCCATGTCAGACAATATTTTTAACGCTATAATTATACACTGAGAGGCACTTACTAACGCAACACATACCTTTTTGAACATAACTCAATTATCAATGAACCGTTCTTCATGAAATTTTCAACAAAATGAGTTCATCTATTCTTGTATACTTTTGGTAATTTTCATAAAAATCGATGAACTATAATGCAATAAATTGGATGTTTATATAATATGACTGAAAAACAAAAAGTCACAATAATCCGGTTGAACTGATAACTAAATGCAAGTTATTCGGATATCACAGCAGTGAAGTTTATCATATTCAGTTAATATCCTGTGTGTCCAGAATGGGCCTACACATGGACACCTCCTCCTCAAGGACAAAACATATTTATTAATTTCATAACGAAACCTTGTGGGGTGCTTCTCCACTACCCCACAAGGACCTACTTCAGTTACTGCGTATCTGTTGAAACAACACGGTATTTCGGCACACGCCTGTTTTTAAACGAATCCCAGAGATGACCAATAACGCTATTTATTGTACTAAACACATCATATGATTTGTTTTATTGCCTGAAAACTTATTTACAAGCTCGTGGGGTTGGGGATACGGGATATGAGCTGAATATGATATTTTTGAGACGCCGCTATGATACTATTAAATTTTTCAATGGCGATGCTTTTTGCGACTTTTCATTTTTGAGTCTTGTTAGATAAACTAAATATTTTATAAGTTACGGACAATCAATTTCAATGAAAAATAAAAACAACACACAAGCATAATTGATTTATATTTGTGGAAAATTTCAATAAATTTGGTGGTTTAATTTTTTAGATGTGATGGAAAATGTAAGTGTTGCGTTAGAAGTGCCCCGCAGTGTATGCAATACCTGATATAACTTAAATGGTCTAATCAGAAATAACAACGGCACTCAATTAACTAACATCGTTCCATAGCAACTGCACACTCGTAACAGCTTCAACTGGGAGCCCTTCGTACCGGCTCCTAATTCAAAGTATTCCACTTACTATAAGGACACTTAGTCCAATACTAACTCCTAGAGCATTTCCAGAAGCCAAGTTTTAGGTTTCGCAGTGATCCCAATGCGACTGGTCAAACGGTCTGTGCTCAAAGCGGAGTCAATATCAATCACACCATCTTCTTTTCACCAACCGCTCTGTTCGCTTCAGGACACAGAATAATCATGTTCAGTAGTAGTAGTAGTAGTAGTAAAGTACAGGCTTTTAACGTCATCCTGGGCCGAAGGACTTAATCCATGGTTCTACCTCAAGGACGTATATAATCATTTTCAGCTTCGCACACTCCCTTTTATACTCATTCAGTCACGTGCAATATCCGGTTTGTTCCATTATAATGGGACGGTCCATTCTACACAACTGTGTAGGAAAATCAGGTGCGAAAAGCGGTACGTTATTAAAATACTGTATAAGTCGATTTTAATCAAGAAACCAGGCAGAGTTGCGAGATTTCACATGACGAATATCAAAATATGACCTTTTTATGGAATCTTACAGAAACTATGGTTTTAAAACGGAAATTCGTCACATTATTTACAATGTCAAAGAAGCTGTATATAAAAGTGACTTGTCGCATTTTGTGGTTACAAAAACGAACACTTTTTGTTAGGTTCTGAGAGCAACAGACGAAACCACCCAAGCACTGAGCAGCGGGAATCAGGAAGAAAAGACAGGGAAAGATAGAGAAGTAAGTCATACAGGATACAGAAAGCCTTATTGTCCATGTGTGTCAGATAAACAGATGAAAGTTACCAGAACCACTGTCAGACTTGGAGGATGCTATAAGATATACGTAATTACCACGTCATGTGATTACATACAAATGTGTTTGTGACATGTGACATGGTCAGTGTGTGAATGACGTGTAGCTACAGTTGAAATTGTACGGTATAGCGCATTATGAAAACGAAAACAAAACGTCATTGAATCGTCAAAGGAGGGCTATATGTATTTGTGCATTTTGCTTCTGAGATAGATTGTTCTCGATTTTAGTTTAGATTGTCTTTATCTGTAAAATGTTAAAGCCATTAAGGACTGTCTTATTAAGGTAATTTATGAAGTAGCGAAAAATAACAAACCTATCATACTACACAGGTAAATGATGAGGTGAGGGAGAAAGAGGTCAAACCAGAGGAAATCAGAAACAAAGAAGAAGAGGAGACAGAGAAAAAGGAAGAGGTAAGAGATACAAGAAACTTAATGTTGTAACAAAAGCTGCAAAAGATCTTTTCTGACGCCTACATATAGAAACATATTTGCTGTAAATAGCTAAAATGGAAAAGATGCTACTGCCTTTTAAACAATTATAATTCAATAGTCATAACAGATATACATAAAACAGGATAGCTATTGCATTACATACAGTATATAATTTTATGCTGTAAGTAATGTCAATAGTGAATTATATTAAATTACATTTTTCTGGGAAATAGCAATGTAGGAGAAAGTATTATAAATACAATATGTTTGTGTCAGATAGACCACGGACTGGTGTCTAACTGACTCGGACCCCACTTTAGAAGTCACTCCTGACATATACCGTCAGTTAACAAGTGATTGCCTTTTATCAGCTGTGGTAGTGTGGTGGATAGTGTGATGTATTCGCTTTGCAATCTGGAGGTTGCTGGTTCGATACCGACCGGTGCATACCTGTAAGGCAGATGACTAATGTTCATCCTGACGCAATAAATGTAAACCGGAACAAGATCAGTGTGTGAGTTCTAAAGACAGAGTTGAAATTGACAGTTGCAATTATTTAAGAGATGTGAGCACGCCCCTGACACCGTGAGGAAGGCTATGACAATTCTATGACAAGGCTATGAAGGCTTCTTCGTGACGTTTGTTTCGAGAAGATATAGACAGATGATTTTTTTTTTTTTTTTTTTTTTTTTTTTTTGGTGGGGGGTGGTGGGATAATTCAGTTTTACGTCCCATTCTAAGTTATTTCAGCTGATATGAGACGGGCCAATTAGTAGGAGGGGCGAAAACGGGAGAGCCCCTCGAAAAACCACCTAGCACACCCGCAAGCAAAACTTGGCTTGTCTCACATGAATAGCAAATAGCTATTAAACGCGGTAATGAAATAACAGCGCTCATAACCGCTCTGCCACAGGGAGACATTTCACGATTACTGAAATAGTCCTGGGATTAATTTTATCCGCAAAGCCGAATGTCAACAGGAACCGGTTTTAATAAGACAATCTTAGAAACGAAACATAAGCCAGCCATAATTAACATATTACATGTGCATAGGTAAAGGAAGATGTGAAGGAGGAAGAGATCAAGGAAGAAGATATCAAGACTGTGAGTGAGAAGAAGAAGAAGAAGGTGGGCCACATGAGACGAGTATTTATGAGGATTAGAAAGACAATGACCTGCTGTGTGAAGAGACAAGATGACAGCTGAAGAGGAATGGATCTAGTTGAGAAGTGGTAAGTGAATGGCCCAAACATTTAAGACCATTTGTAACTGTTTTATTAAATGCATGTATTTAAATTGGTTTGCCTAGGAAATTATGAAATCTCTATATCTAGTATCGGAATATTATAGAACATTGCAAAACAGTAAAAACGTATGATAGCTTTTTGATTCTTAATACTTTGTTGATGAGGCGTTTATAAAAGTCACCTTTTATACATAGTATGCCATTTACCATGCTTCCCGGTTTACCTGAGTGAAGCCTAATCTAAAGTCTTCACTGAGCGTTACTACTTGACGTCACTATTATTCTCGCATAGTTTTGCTCAACAGTATGGTACATATACCCATGTTCAGTGAAGTCTGAACTAAAGTATACACCCTTGTGCACATCATGTGCTCGCCATGTGCACTTCGCGTGAGCTTAATCTGAGACATAAGTTGCACCTGATGTTCAATTCAAGTGCACTCCAAGTTCTGGCACCTCTATACCACTACCTGTACCTGTAGTTCACTATGGCTGGTGTTTGATGATACCATATACCTGTATTTGCTGTATCAGCAGTATAATGAAATGGTTTTGGTAGAAAAAAAAAACAGTTCGTCTTATTTTAAGCTTGTCTTATTTTTATTTTTCCCGTATTATATTATATCATCTCTAATTTATTGTTCCTTTGGGGGAGGGGGGAATAAGCTATTAATAAATAACATATATTTTTTTCCTTTCTTTATATTTTTGTTTCTATTTCTTTTTTTTTTTTATTTAATCTCATCTTTTGTGTTCTTTATTACTTTCTTTCTTTTCATTTTTCTTTTTTCTTTCTTTGCAAAAAGGTGTCAATATAATCCTATTCCGCAAAGTTTTAACAAAGGAATGCATGCAAATGTTTATATATCCTAAAATTTAGGATATTGTTTTCAGAACATATACCAATATTTATTTATTTATTTATTTATTTATTTATTTATTTATTTATTTATTTATTTATTTATTTGATTCAATTGAAATAAGAGCACTGCACTTGAGGTCTAAAGACAACAGTCAACGGTTTTTAAGCGAACAAAATCATGAATCATTAATTTCAGATAAAATAAATAAATAAAATAAATTTAAGATCGATCAAGTATCCTCAATATTTTATCCAGAACAAATTTGTGAAAAAAAAATTAAAGAAGCTCAAACTTCAAGGTTTACGGTCCTTTAATCTATTTTATCACCTGTCATAAAATATGAGCAACAACCAATTATGAAGCGCGACTGATATTAACAAGGTGAGATAAGACGAGTTAATCATGAAGAAAATTCATTTGTTCTTACCAGGGACTGGTTCAGTTAATAATTGAATGGTTCTCAGGAAAATGTTGACTGGTTATTAAGACAGGTAACTGAAAGATTTTCATGCTGGTAAAAGGTGAAGAAAAATTGACAAAAAAGACACTGGCAACATTCATTCATTCATTCAAAAGATAAAAGTTAAAAATAAAATAAAGTTTATAATCATATTTATTATCTATTGTTTTAGGAAAACATAAAATAATTTATACAAGTTATTACGTATAATTTAACAGCAGTCGAGTATTCTATACAATATGTGTATCTCAGAAACCAAACATTCTTCTATTAAAACCAAACCGATTAATTTGTCAGTTGAAACCAATTATGAAGTGTGTCTGATATTAACAAGGTGAGATAAGTATAATTCATTCATTCATTCATTCATTCATTCATTCATTCATTTAAAAGATAAAAGTTGAAAATAAAATATGTTTTTATTACATTTATTATTTATTGTTTAGGAAAATGCAAAATAATTTTTACATTTATTATTTATTGTTTAGGAAAATGCAAAGTAATTTATATCAAGTTAATATCAGTTAATAGTATTTGAGCATACTATGCATTATGTGTATCTCAGGTAAAAAGAAACCAAACATACTCTGAGTATAACCAAACCGATTAATTTGTCTATGGAAACCAATTATGAAGTGTGTCTGATATTAACAAGGTGAGATAAGTATAATTCATTCATTCATTCATTCAGAAGATAAAAGTTGAAAATAAAATAATTTTTATATCATATTTATTATTTATTGTTTAGGAAGATGCAAAATAATTTATATCAAGTTAATATCAGCATTCAATATGCGTATCTCAGGTAAAAAGAAACCAAACAGTCTCTAATCATAACCAAACAGATTAATTTGTCTATTGAAACCAATTATGAAGTGTGCCTGATATTAACAAGGTGAGATAAGACATGTTAATCATTCTATTAGTCACTGAGTACTTGAGTGGCAAACAAACAGACAGTATGGTACAGGTATACCTGTGTGACATTATATACTCCTGTACTGTCTTGAAATGCCCTTTAAGTACAATGTCATTTATTTATTTATTTATTTATTTATTTATTTATTTATTTATTTATTTATTTATTTATTTATTTATTTATTTATTTATAAGTTGCTAAGTTTGAGTGCATGAATCAGAAAGGAATCAGAAAGGAAATCGATAAAATAACCTGTATAAAAACTTATTTTAAGGAAGTCCCATTCAAACCATCTAATACAGCATTTGAGAGAGAGAGAGAGAGAGAGAGAGAGAGAGAGAGAGAGAGAGATTTTAAATTTCCGTTAACCTCCTTTCGATCAAGAATCCTCAATATTTTACCCAGGACGAATTTGTTCATTATGCTCAATAAAATTAAAGAAGCTTAAACTTCGAGGTTTATCGTCCTTTAATCCACCTGTCATAAAAGCAATAACTCATCTATAATCATTTTCCAGTGGACGCATATCTATTGTAAAATACAAATACAAGAGCTTTTGTTTTTACCTGGGACTGGTTCAGTAAATATTCGAATGGTTCTCCGGTTAATGTTGACTGGTTATCTAGACAGGTAAATGTGAAACATTCAGAGATATCATATTTGAAAATGCACTACAACTATGGCAAAAACACATGTAGCGTGCTTACAGTGCAACTTGTGCGCTCATTTATTGTGTATAACTGTGTGACATTATATACTCCTGTCATGTCTTGAAACACAATGCCGTGGTGTTTATAAATAAATAAGTAAATAATTTAATTTATAAAGTTGCTAAGTATGAGTGCATGAATAAGAAAGGAATGATAAAGTATCCCGTATAAAACCTGAAGCAAGCCTCATTCAACCCATGTAGTACAATATTGTAGCAAAAGAGAGAGAGAGAGAGAGAGAGAGAGAGAGAGAAAGAGAGAGAGAGAGAGAGTGATGATCTCTGTTAATTTCCGGTTGCCTTCTGAACAAAATTAAGATCGATCAAGAATCCTCAGTATTTAACCAGGTCAAATTTGTTCATTTTGTTCAATAAAATTAAAGAAACTCAAACTTCATGGTTTATGGTCCTTTAATCCAATTATCACCTGCCATAAAATATGAGCAATAACTCATCTGCAATCATTAACCAGTGGGCATGTGTCTCATGTACAATAGTACAATTAAAGAGGGACTGGTTCAGTAAATATTCGAATGGTTCTCAGGTAAATGTTGACTGGTTATCTAGACAGGTAACTGTGTGAAATTCAGATATATCATATGAGTTTAAAAATGCACTAAAACTATATATGCTGAAACACATGTAGCTTGCTTACAGTGCAACTTGTCGCTCATTTATTTTGTGCAGTTTGCCCATGACACAGCTCAAACGGAATGTAAGGCAAATTCCCACATCGCTCATGGAATATCTTGCTTTCACACAGTCTGCTCAGGGACTATTGTTTTATATAGTTACATTGTTTCTCATAAACTTATAAAACAAATCAGCAGTATTTTGTTTAATTAAATCATTTCATTTTCCAACCACATGCATTGGTTTGATTGTCACACAAATGCATCCTATAATAATTACCTGTAAAATTGAAATGATACCTGAGCTAACAGCAAGTGCACTTTTGGCTCAGATAGGAATCGTGCACCTGGAGTTCTAGGTAAGTGCACTTGACTCTCAGAGCTCGTGCAAAGTGATGTGCACCTGAGGTTCAGAGAATGTGCTCACCATGTGCACTTTCTGTATACTTTAGTTCAGACCTTACTGTACATGTATGTCATACGGGGGTCATTCAAGAATTAATGACAGTGGATCCATATTCCGGAAAGTAAATAGACTCGGTTTTATTTGATGTGTTACATGTGGGCACATGTATTATGCGTTTGTTCTAAAAAAATGTGCTTTAATTATGGCAAGATTTGACGCTATGCTAATGTAAATATGACCCCTGAAGCGTCCATGGACGCGAAAAAGTCAATTTTTACACATTTTTGTATGGGAGTAGGGTAAATGCAAGGAGAGTCTTATCAGTATTTTTATGATTAATGGGCCAACTAGAGCAACTATATCGTTAATGACCATTTCCTGATTTGCAACACGCGTGGTTGCTAAGCAACAGCAGAACAGGGCAAAATAAACCTATTCTGAGCTCAACAGTGTGTTTTAAACCAAATAATGTGAAAATGAATTAAATTAAAAAAGATAATGATATGTTTTATATTAAAGGTTTTCAAATGACTTAATAACAAAAACAAAAATTCAAAACTCTGAGACTGTTATGGAACAATTATTAGATTTTAAAAAAAGACTAGCTAGACTTGATACAATTAAATTTGAACGGTGTTGATTCATTTTGAAACTCTGTGTACAGTGTCACTGTGAACAATACCATTGGCTTAGAACAAATATGCTTAGAACAAACACATATTTAATCCTCATGAAATGCTGTAAACAGGTTGAAGAAACTGGTCTTCCATCAAGGCAAGAACTAGTTTTTATAAACAACAGTGTGTCCAAGACCATTTACCTTGCATTCTTTGGTTGCTTAGCAAACGTAGCAAACTTTTGGAGGACTCATTGAATAGCACATATCTTCAAATTTGGTTGATGGTTTATGAGAATCACACAAGTTTTAAGAATAAAGTTTTATTGAATCATTGTCATTAATTCTTGAATGTCCCTCGTATTTTTTCCTTTCATCGGGAGTATTCGTGTACCCACAATCTATGTTTTGAGTGTACTCACAATCTATGATTTTAGTAAAAATAAGAAAAATATCATTTTTCAACTGAAAATATTCCATTTGTTTACAAATTAGAGAAATATCTGTTTATGGAATGGGCATGTTTTCATAATGTTTCAGGTATATCTGAAAGACACAACGGACACAGACTTGTGTATTGAAATATTGAACAATTGTAATATTTTTGTAACATAACTGTATGTTGACTTGGTTGGCTTTTTATACTACATTTTTATATACCTAATCAAGGATAGAGCGTAGCATGGTTATTGTCTAACTCAGTCGCAAACCAAACCAATCTTAATAGTGGCGCACCAATTTCACAGATCCATGCGAGTCGAGACTATTGATAGGCGTAGCCTACCCATTGCACAGACTCATGTCCAGAATTAAGATGGGCGTTGTGCACCCATAGACCAGACCCATGTGCGGCAGTATACAGATGGGCGTCGCGCATCCATTGCACAGAGCCATCTGCAGAATAAAGACAGAAGTGCCACACCCATTGCACAGATCCATCTGCCGAATAAAGATGGACGTGCCACACCCATTGCACAGATCCATCTGCCGAATAAAGATGGACGTGCCACACCCATTGCACAGATCCATCTGCAGAATAAAGACAGGCGTGCCACACCCATTGCACAGACCCATATGAAAAATAAAGATAGACGTGCCACACCAATTGCACAGACCCATGTGCAGAATAAAGATAGATGTGGCGCATAGATGTGGCGCATCCATTGCACAGACCCATGTGCAGAATACAGATGGACGTACCACACCCATTGTACAGAACCATGTCCAGAAAAAAGATGGTAATGTCGCACCTATCGCACAGACTCATGTCCAGACCATTCTTTATTTAAGCTGGGGACAAGGTCGTGTGTTCAGACATGCTTTTCTCTCATCTGTTCCTCGCCATGAGACAAAGATCAAATGGCAATAATTATTGCCAATGTGCAATTTAGTGCTTCCTGCTAACACAAGAGGTTCATTTGGGGAACTAACCTTCCAGCCTCGCTCCTGTCCATGACAGCTTGTGATTGGGGCTATAGTTTTTTTTAAGACTTTGTATGCTTAGTCAGTTGTGTAAGATGTTTTATCATAACCCGCTGTCTATACGGTCAACTGCGTTCCAGCAAAATGAGATTTTATAAGCCAACCAAGCATTTAAGTGAAACAAATTAGGTAGTAATGTTTTTCATTGTATATATATGTAAAAAAAAAAAAAAAAAAAAAAAAAAAAAAAAAAAAAACGGCTTGTAAAGATTTATCAGATGTGCAAATAAGCATTTCTGTTGTAATGATGGAAACTTACATGCAAACCAAACGTGAAATGTGAAGAACGTAGAGTTTTAAACGTCGTAATTGTACGTAACAGTGCAAATAATCGGCCTACGTTTATATCGATATACCATTTTCAAAATTCATGAAATTCAAAAGTAAAAATTCTCAACATCCACGTACAGTGTGTTTCAAACAGCAATCTATACTTCCTCTGTACGACAATCGTCGTCACGAATCAATGGGGTATTTTATATTGGTATTTTTTTCATTTTGTAGATATTGTTTTTTGTTTTACCTTTTATTTCATTATCTTTATTAATTCTTTTATTTTATTTTTAAAAAAATATTTTTTATCTTGAAGAGATTTTTAGCTCACCTGAGCCGTAGGCTCAAAGGTGAGCTGATAGTATAGGGAGGCATCCGGCGTCCGTCCGTCGTCGTCCGTCGTCCGTCGTCGTCAACATTTTCAAACGACTGCTCCTCTGAAGCTGCCAGGCCGAATCTTTTCGTATTTCACATATAGCATCTACAGGTGGGGAGAACAAATATTTGTGTTTTTTATTTCGATCGGATAAGAACTCTGGTTGCTATGGCAACATATGCTTCCCATAGACTTATAATGGAAAAGTGAAAATTGCCTATTTTTGATGTCTTGTTTGAGATATTTGAATTTTGTTTTTGCAGAAATGTTTATTGAGTAGTCCTCCATGTTTCATGTGACTTTTGTCCTAATCCTTTATTTTGATTGGTTGCAGGGGCCCCATATAGGGCAAATTTTCGAAAAACATTCAAAAATCTTCTTCTCAGAAACTGTCAAGGGGATTAAGCCTGTACTTTGTATACATGTTCCTGGCAGTAGCCTCTACATAATTTGTGTTTTTATTCCAGGCGGATAAGAACTCTGGTTGCTATGGCAACTGAAAGTTTCCATAGACTTATAATGGGAAAACTGTAAATCGGCTATTTTTCCGCTAAAATTGCAGACATTTGAATTTTGTTTTTGCAGAAATGTTTATTGAGTAGTGTTTGACGTTTCTTGTGAGTTTTGTCCTAATCCTTTATTTTGATTGTTTGCTGGGGCCCCATAAAGGGCAAAATTTTGAAAAAAAAAATCAAAAATCTTCTCCTCAGAAACTGTCAAGTGATTGAATCCTGTACTTTGTATATATGTTCCTGACAGTAGCCTCTACATAATTTATGTTTTTTATTCCAGTCGGATAAGAACTCTGGTTACTATGGTTTCCATAGACTTATAATGGGAAAAGTGGAAATTAGCTTTTTTTCTGGACCAATTTCTTGTGTATATCTCTATGTTTCATGTGACTCTTTTCCTAATCATTTATTTTGATTCGTTGCTGGGGCCACATAAAGGGTAAAATTTCGAAAAACATTTAAAAATCTTCCTCAGAAATTGTCTACGGCATGAAGCCTGTACTTTGTATACATGTTCCTGACAGTAGTCTCTACATAATTTGTGTTTTCTTATTTCAGTCGGATAAGAAATCTGTTTTTTCCCACTACTTTGGTTGCTATGGCAACTTAAAGTTTCCATTGACCTATAAGACGAAAAGCGGAAGATTGCAATTTCTGCCATTACGTTTGAAATATTTGAGTTTTATTTTTATGTAAAAGTTTGTTGACTAGTCCTCCACAATTTTGGCAATTTTTGTCTTAATTGTGTAATTATTTTGGTTGCTATAGCAACGTAAGGGTGAATTTATGAAAAAATATCCTTCCCTTGCAAAATGCAGTTTTTTCTGCACCACTTGAAAGCATCATTTACATACCAGCTAAGCCTTCACTCAAGAGGAGGTTAAGCTTGCCCTGGGGCGGGGCGAGAGGTCAAGATCTAAGACACCTTTGACATTTTTTATGTTGAATTTTACAAATATCTATAAACGCAACGTTTCTGCATTACTCAGGTAAGCTACGTGGCCGATAGGCCTCTGGTTTCGTTTTGGATGATCTTTCTGGATCATGTTTGGCAATTTTATTTTACTTTTACAGGGAGGCTAATGAAATTTCCTATGAAACTCACGGGTATTTATATAAAATTAAATTTGTAAGTTTCTATCATAATGGATTTATGAAGGAAATATTAAAAGAAGTAATTATTGGTATCCTGCCAATCTAATGCTATTATCACGAAATGCTGATAAAGCAGGTCTGATCTGAATCTTTGCATGTCGTATATCCATATTTCAGCACGCCTTTGCAAATTGTTTTATCAAAGTTTTCTTCTCTTTTTTTCAATTCTAAATAGCCTATGGATTTGGCAGAAGTCTTTGTTTGGCAGAGACATGAATAATAGTTTAATAATAGAACGGGTCAGGGCAACAAGGTGCTTTAGTCCATATTTCATTTAAAAACAACAACACAGGAACAACTATTTTTACAAATTTATGCAAAATAATGTGTATTTTTCTATTGTACAAATAGTTAACCTTTGATGGAAACATTGGTTTAAACATCAATTTAACTCATTTAAGCATGGCGTCCTTTTTGTGGGACATAGGCAAACAGCATAGCCCCAGATGTGACGCCGCAGAATGCGGCGTCCCTCTGGGGCTATTCTGTTTGCACAGAGAAATTTCATCGAAAAATGAGATAAAAAATAAAATTCACTCCCAACACCCCTAAAATTGAAAGTGGACACGCCCACTTGATAATGATGGGAGAATCCATTCGTCAAATATGGGTTAATAGAAATAAGACCAGAAAGTCCGAATTTTAAAGACTTACTGCTGAAGAAGCTGAAAGTGGTACCACTGTTTATTCGATTAATGACCCCTAATGGTGCAATATGGTCCCTAGATCAAAGAACTGCCATAATGAGGCGATTATCGGTCATAAAGAGGCCCCTAAAGGATAATACCTGTAGTTTCACTGTTTATTGATTTTGTGGTCCCTGATAACCTGTGCAATAAAACTGCCTCCCTCTGCAATCAGTATTGATTTTTCCTGTTTTTGCCCCTACCTGTATTCTGAGTCATTGTTAGGGCACTAGGTTTCCAATGCCTTGTCCCTTATCTAATGACCCTCAATAGACATGGAAATATGTCTTTTTGTGTATACAACAATGGATCTAACTCCATATTAAAGGCCTAGGTGGACTATAAAAGGCAAAATTAGGTAGCTTATCTCAGTATCGTCCTTGAGGTGGAACCATGGATTAAGTCCGTTCGGCCCAGGATGACGTTAAAAGCCTGTACTTTACTACTACTACTCCTTTTCTCAGTATTAGTCTAGACACCAAAGGATTAACATCTCCAGCAGACCCTAAAAATCCAATAATCAATTTGATTGGCTGTTGATAACTAAAGTTTTGTCTAAACTGTGAAGCAGTCACATATTGCACGAAACAGCAGCCCCTTTTTATGGTTGTGTTTCTGTGACAAGGGTCTTAACTCCAGTCTTGCACCTTGTGGTTATTCTAGATAAAAAATCTAACTGATATCCTTTAAGAGCAGTGAGCATATTAATGAGAATGGAGATGAGCCATATTGCGGTTTCGGCTACCAAAGCCTCCCAATTGGCCCTATTTGTTTAAAGCACTGCTGGACGTTGAAAACGATGTTTGAAACACGCACTTCCTACCTAGATACTATTTTGATCTAAAGTTTAGGCTGTTAAAAGATAAGACCAACACATTCGAAAATCAGGTCAAGTAAGACATGTTTGCTCTAGTTAAACAGTTGCAAAATGTTTAGAAATAGTTTTCAACCCATTGCCTTACTGGTTTATATGGTCATAGGGGATTCATAGGGAGCTTAATATGCGAGGAAACAAGTTTTACATGACAAATTCAAACACCCATTTTTGCCCAAATATGACTAAAGTGCCTTGTTGCTTTCACCCGTTCACAGTCTGATAATTAAAAGTATTTATATCATATGGTAGTGACATTGTTTCCCTTAAAAAGTGGTGTAAAATCTGATTCAATTTAATCAAATTGAAATCGTAATCATTAAATTGCAAAGGCGTGTACATGTGGTTTACGTATATAGATATGACGGAAACATACATGCCAAAATGTTTGCGAATCTGAGTTGGTGTGTTTGACAGATGCATTAGAATCTAAGAAATGAAATATTGAGCGCTTTGATGTGCTCCTTTAATTGCACAGCAAACACAAAAAACTATCTTTCACATGCGCGTACGTATATACAACATTACAAAAAATGGATGCTTATCAGGTCTGGGAAACTCATCGAAGGACAGATATTCTGTAAAAGGATAGAATATCTGTCGTTTTATAAGTTTCCTAGACCTGCTTATGGTAAACAAATTAAGTAAAATAATGATAAAAATATGGATTTGATATCTTCTATGGTAAAATGGGGTTGTATTAGACGTGTAAACCATTTGATTGATTGATTGATTGATTGATTTTTAGTTCAACTGATCCATTAGGTTCACAAGTTGAGCTTATAGTATACCCATGACTTGGCGTCCATCCGCCGTCTGTCGAGAGTCAGACTTTTTATAGTTCTGTCGAGAGTCAGACTTTCCATAGTTCTTTCTCCTGAATCAGCTTAGACGATAGAACACACATCATATATGAAATCTCCGAGCCTTCGGTGGGAAGAACGAAAGTTCGTTATTAGTTATAGGCGGCACTATAGGCCAATCTTATGGACCCATTTGAAATAAGCGTAGCTCCAGAAATGGTTCGATCCCGCGCTACTCATCGGCTTGTTTAAAAATATAGCTAGGCAGATTAAGTCAATTTGCTATAAAAATCGTGCATTTGGTGAAACAAGCATGAAATTTGGCATGTAGGCTCAAAATGCCCAACTGTTTTGAAAAATATCGTTGTCTAGCCAAAAATTCAAAATGGCGGACAAAATGGCGGCCATTTTTAAAATGGCCGCACTGAAAGAGTACATATCATAGTTTGTTATCTAAAACTTGACTGCATTGACTGAATTTTAGGTTTTTGGTGTCTATGTCCATGTTTAAGAACACAGTGAATCTAAATTTTTTTACTTAATATTCATAATGGCGGACAAAATGGTCGCCATTTTCAAAATGGCCGCCATTGAAGGCTTGAATTACAGTTTTTCATCTTACACTTCACTGAATTGTTTGATTTTCATGCTTTTGGTGTCAAATTTATGTAAATGAACCTATAGAATATAAAAAATCCACATAGTTTTCTTTTATTCATCGTAAGTCATGACATTCTTGCCAAATGTAAAGCTATAACATCAGCCCTTAATGGGCGAATTATATTTTATATGCAGCCGTGTGTTGAAAATAATGATTTTAGTTGCATTTGTTTTTGTATAAAGTTGATATCAATATGTCAGGCGATTATATTTAATGATTATCTCTTTGCATTTATTTTTCTTTTTCATGTAAACACACATACCTGTATGGACAAAACATGGCAACCATTTTGATTTTTAATTACATATTAATTGCTGAAAAATAAAAACAAAGACATAATCATTAACATCACGAAAACATGTCCGTGTAATTTATACCCCCCTGAGCCCCACTTTCATACAGCAAAATTGGGGTATGCAGGGGTATGCCTCTTTCTCTTTTTTGCTCCAAAACATAGATTGGGGTACTCGTTAGAACCACCTCGGTGAAGCGGTTCTAACATGTACCCACAATCTATGTTTTGAACAAAAATTAGAAGAATATCAAAATTTTCAGCTAAATATTTTCAATATTTAAAACACAAAAATATCTGTTTATTGCATTGGCAAGTTTTTGTAATGATATGATCACTTGCAATATTCATATCAACTTTATACAAAAACAAATGCAACTAAAATCATTATTTTCATCACACGGCTGCATTTAAAATGCATTTCGCACATTAAATGCTGATCTTCTTGCTTTTTTCGCAAATATGTCATAACAAATGATGAATACAAGAAAACTACGTTAATATTTATATTGCCAGTTTTAACGGAAAAGTACCTGTATGGACAAAACGTGGCCTTCATTTTGATTTTTAAGTGTGTTTACACGAAAAAGAAAAATAAATGCAAAGAGATAATCATTAAATATAATCGCCTGACATATTGATATCAACTTTATACAAAAACAAATGCAACTAAAATCATTATTTTCAACACACGGCTGCATATAAAATATAATTTGCCCATTAAGGGCTGATGTTATAGCTTTACATTTGGCAAGAATGTCATGACTTACGATGAATAAAAGAAAACTATGTGGATTTTTATATTCTATAGGTTCATTTACATAAATTTAGACACCAAAAGCATGAAAATCAATCAATTCAGTGAAGTGTAAGATGAAAAACTGTAATTCAAGCCTTCAATGGCGGTCATTTTGAAAATGGCCGCCATTTTATCCGCCATTATGAATATTAAGTAAAAACTGAGATTCAATGGGTATTTAAACATGGACATTGACACCAAAAACCTAAAAATCAGTCAATGCAGTGAAGTTTTAGATAATAAACTATGATATGTACTCTTTCAGGGTGGCCATTTTGAAAATGGCCGCCATTTTGTCCGCCATTTGAATTTTTGGCTGGACAACGATATTTTTCAAAACAGTGGGGCATTCTGAGCCTACGTGCCAAATTTCATGCTTGTTTCACAAAATGCACGATTGTTTCACTAATCTGCATAGCTAACTCTAGATTAGTGTTTTTGTGTTTTATGCGGCAGCGATGATATTTGTTCCTCGGCTACTTCGAAGCTTGTTGGGCCATACACTTTCTTGTCAGTCCAGAATTTTCGTTTCTTCTTGATGGCATACAGTCCTTGACAAAATCTTCTCTCAGTCTTTTAGCTGTTTTTTTTTTTTTTTTTTTTTTTTTTTTTTTTTTTTTTTTTTTTTTTTTTTTTTCTTCTTGATCGGATATTGTCTTTATGGCGATGTCAGTTGTATCGGCAAACGATGTCTGGCAGATTTTTTGGTTTTCGTTCCTCGTATACTATCTCTACAGCCTCTTGTAGGTCTTTGTCTGGATTTTCTTGCAGAGTTGTTTCAACCACTTCGTTGAAGAATCTTGCATTTTATATGTCCTTATGTCCATCAAAACACCCCATGGTCTAATTTTTTAATCTGCTTTACTATGAAATATTTACATTTCTGTTGCAAGATCTTAATGAATCTATAGAACTGAAATGCGGTTCATAGTTTATTGTACTACATCGTGTCATGCGACGTCACATGATACAACTCTCACCAATGTTATTGGACGTTGTAAACGTCATGAACCGGAACACCGGCGCGAACCGGGACATATGTCAAAAACCCGGATAGAAACGGGCGACACCGGGACGACACCGTGCTATTCCGACACAAACCGGAAGTGCGCCAGGACTCCACCGCGGTGAACTGGTACCTACCGGCTTGAAAGGTTTGGCCACGGAAACTGCGGTTTGGCGGTTCACCCCGGTATCGCCATAGGGTTCTCGTTACTTGTTATTGTTTTCAATACCATGAAACCCCGGGACATAACCGTTGTTTGACTAGCAGTCACCGAGACACAACCGCAGACAATCGGGGTAACATTGTGCTTTACCGTAATCAACCAGTGCAGACTGGCCTTTACCGTGACAACATCCGGTGACAGAACCGGAAAAACGACCGAAGCTACATCGGGGTAACACCATTACTGTGAGAACATGATCATTGTTGTAGAATTTCTATGGTTTATCACGATATACCGTCTTGTCAGGACAAACCGGCGTTAACCGAAGTTATAACCGGGTCAATGAGAACGAGGCTTTAACACGAGTCTGAAATGCGGGACAGAGGCATATGTGCGTAATTAATATTCTGGCTGAAAAAGGTCCTGCCTCCCCCACCCAGGGAATTGTGCAGACATAGTCTATCTTAAAGAGCAGTCTTTTCTGATTCAAATGCAAGATGTTTGCACTTTGTACGCCGGGGCGTAATGGTGTAACAGCTATTTAAAAATAACAACTGTTACCAGCTTATTATATTTGCAGTATTCTTTGATTGAGAATGAACAATAGGTTGTTTTACCATAATTCTACCATTTTTCTGCAAGATTCTTCGAGGAAAATATGTGGGATGCATAATTTTATCAAGTTGACATATATGGGTCTCTATCTGTATAACGTATGTAACGTATGTAACAAAAATATGCGAATTTACAGTTATAACCAAATAAGGTTTTCAGTAATAGTTTCTGTGGAGTGCAAATCTGCAAACATCAATGTGCAAGGTAAGAATGTCATGTTTATGTTATTTGCGATTCAAATAAGAGATGTTTGCACTTTGTACGCCGGGGCGTAACGGTGTAACGGACATTTAAAAATAACAACTGTTACCAGCTTATTATATTTGCAGTATTCTTTGATTGGGATTGAACAGTAGGTTGTTTTACCATAATTCTACCATTTGTCTGCAAGATTCTTCAAGGGCAATATGTGTGATACATAATTTTATCAAGTTGACATAGATGGTTCTCAATTTGTGTAACGTATGTAACAAAAATATGCGAATTTACATTTATAAACAAATAAGGGTTTCTGTAATAGTTTCTTTGGATTACAAAGCTGCAAACACCAATGTGCAAGGTTAGAATGACATGCATGTGTTATTTTCATTTGCTAGATGTGCCTCAGTTGTAACGGTGTAACGCCAAGTTGTTTATATTTAGATTTCATGTAATGTTACAGTGTTACCAATACCGCATGGGGTTAATTTGACCTACAAAATTGATCATATATACGTTATGACTTATCATAGACCACTGAATTTGGTTTCATTTTAAAGCTTCTTCACTATAGCCGTTTCATCTTAAGGTAAGTTATTTATCTTATTTGGATATTTGTGAATTTTAATCTAAACATTAAAATGGCCAAAAAATCATTAAAACCCCATAAAAATGTCTTTCAGATCCAAGCTATCATCGTTGCACATAGTTTATACACCAGTGATACCATTTGACAATTTTACAGATGTTTTGGGTCTATTTGAAAATTATCTCATTTGCATATTTATCAATATTGATATATAAAAAAAAAACTATGAAAAGTTTGGAAAATCACGGAAAAATAACATTTATACTTACATAATTACTAGTGTCTGGCATGTCAGTAGACCTAGAATGATAAAAGTTGTAGCAGCTTGATGCTTTGGTCTATGCAATTTGTCTTCTAGTCTGATAAATGAATAAACTTATTTTATGTTTTATGGATATTAATGCAATTTTTACAGACTGGAGATGAATCACGTAAAATAAGAGGGTATACCTTACAAAACGGCTTGTGTCTAGGTTACTGATAGCACTACTGTACTGAATTTGGTATCAAATGATTGCTATGACAATGAATTATAACACTGTTACCTGATATATAAACCTTCTTATCTGATAAAGGTCACTTATATTAGAATTAAACTTCATAAATAAGAGAAAATAAGAGAAAAATGAAGAGATAAACCAACAAAATCACTTATATCCCGGCTGCTCATTGTCTTAGAGGGCTTAATTGGTATCAGATATTTGCTTGGACAATGCACCATTTCCCAGTGCTCCTATATACAAATCATATCAGATTTACTTTCATGGATATTCATAAAACGTCGATAAAAATGGTAAACAGCAAAAAATTAAGGGTGTCCAGCAAAGGGACGCGTGTACCTTTGCCTTATCCTCATATGTTTTGTGGTATGTATACATGACATGACAATGATTCATATAGTTTGTGATAACATGACAACAATTCATTATTAAAGTGACCGAATAGTAACATTTGATGCCATTTTGACTACTCGACAGCTATTGATAGTGAAGATATAAGTGACTTTGTTGGTATACCCCTTCACGTTTCTGCAAATTTTCTCTATTTCTGAAGATCTTGTTGCAATTCAGGAAACAAACATTCATATGATTTATTCATAACATCATATGGTTAAAGAACATTGTCTTAGCAACCAGTCGATACCAATTTCAGCTGTCTAGGTCTTCCAGTAGCCAAGATCCATCTGGTTTAATAGGGGCCCCGCCTCAATTCTTCGGTGGTTAATTGCCAACATCTAATTTAACCATTATATTTTATTAATGCTCATCAAATGACTTTTTTATTATAGAAGGATGATAGAAAATTGCCCTTGCCATTTTCAGCACATTCAGACTTTAGCTTGCTGAAAAATTTAACCATTTTGTAGGTATACCTGCTTATTTGTTATGCATTTTCTCTAATTTCTAAAGTTTTCATTAATATTCATAAAACTGAAATTCAGATGATGTATTTAGAGGACTGAGGGCATTGTCCATTGCCGTCGCATTTATTTGATAACATTTTCAGCATTCTAGGTCTATTAACAGTTCAGGTACAAACGATTTTGTAGTGATACCCTAATTTTTCTGCATTTTTAAGAGATTTCTAAACGTTTAAAAATAGTATTTATGGGGTCCAAAGACATGATTATCAGAAGTGAATAAGATTTCTAGTTTTGTTTTACACCAAAAACTAAATTATTCATAGGGAAACGTGAAATGTTGACACTATTTTTGAAATAGCATCATTTACATCTACTGTAGACCACGTCATTCTTTATTCATACATATATGTTACATACGTTACATTCCTCATTAAGATGTCAGCCTAGATACTTGGTGACACCCACTCAGAACTATAGTTCTCCATAAGCATGAAATATAAGCATATAATTAACAACATTAGATATAGCCATTAGAAACTATTATTTACACGTTTTACACGTTTTACGTAATTAGCAATACAATATTTGGCTTATGAAACTGCGGGTAGGATTGCTAAATAACTCATTTAGTATAATATATACAGTATAGGAATTTTCTCTCTCCTCCATTAAACATAGTTATGTAAAAAATCACATATATTTGAAAAAAGCTGGAATGTGTAACTAAAACAAACAAACGATGTCACTCACAATGCTAATTTTGAAAGGGTTATTTTAATATATGTTACAGACATATTACACTATAGGTGTCAGATTATTGCTCAAGCAACTTTAGTGTTGAGAATGGACATGTTTCATGCAGACTATATGAGATGGGTGAATGGAATAATTAAAATCTTATTTTTCTGACGCTATAATTGCCATATCATTATTTTTAAAACATATTATGGTAACATATGTAACATACAGCAACAGACACATGCTCCAATGTACATAAAGCAAACATCTCTTATTGGAGCAAACTTGAATTGTCATTTAAGATATATGTTTGCAAAATATCTAATGGAATAGAGCATTAGACTGGCATGTACTGGCATTCCTGCTATGTACAATGCCCTTCGTCATTCATTACATGTATGTTACATATGTTACATTCTGGATCAAAATCTTTGATCCAAGATACTTGGTTACATATCCTCAGAGCCATGGTTCATGATAAAATAAGCAAGAAATTATGATATATATCCACCAGTTTCAAGTATTTTACATGCTTCACGTTCATTGCAACATAATAGTTCGCATTTGAAACTGGGGGGTAGGGCTACTAAATACTTCATTAAAGGCAATATATACATGATAGGAAAACAAACCTTGGTTTTTCTATCTGCCAGTTGAACATGCTGATGAAAATAAATCTCATATCTTTGGAAAAATGCATAGTGCAACAGTATAAGTAAATGATATCACTCAAAAGTGGTATTTTCAAAGGGTATCGTAAATTACGTTACGTATGTTACAGTAAGTGTGTGTCAAATTTTTGTTCAAACGATTTTCATATATAGTATAGACATACAGCAAGCAGACAGTATGAAAAAGTTGCGTAAAATGATAAACTATTGTCATTTTTCTGTAGCTGAAAACACCATATCATAAATTTCTTAATTTTGTTTAGGTAACGTATGTAACAGGCTGTTACAGGATAACGCCCCAACGCTCAGGGTGCAAACATCTCTTATTCTACTCAGCTTGAATTGTTCTTTAAGATAGGGTATGTTTGCAAAATTCCCTAAGGGGGGGGAGCAATCGACCCTCTGGCTAGCAGCCTATAATATAATATTTTTCGTCGACGTTAAAGAAAGCTAAATTTTCAACCAACAATCCATAGTTTTAAAGAAAAAAATGGGGGAGGGGGGATAAAGTTACAAAAACACTAAATTCATTAATAACTCTTTATTGTCCCATGTATGAGTCCGAACAAAGCATCTGTTCATTGGCTTGGACTTCGACTCACCCAACATTTGATTGCTATATAGCACTTAATCATGTCCAGAAAAATGGCGGCAACCGCGCGCCGTTTTATGTTGTGGCACACGCCAAAGTCCAAAATCATCTGGTTTGATTTCCAACACAATCAAAACTTCGACAAAGATATTAGTTAATAATAACAAATACTCTGAGAACAAATATGTTTGTGAAGGTAATATTTGTCAAGATTTCATCGTTCGTGAGAACACATCATTAAAGATTGTTTGACAAACAGACTTTGTCCAATGGCTTGAAACTCCTTGGTCAAAGATTCTGTGACAAAGTTTCTTGAACAATTTTCTTTGCTGTCTGTGAACGCAAATTCATTTCTAAAATTTCTGTAGCACATTATCTTCGTCAAAGAAATATCGTTCGTGTGAACTTAACTTTAATGCATTATCTAATCTTAAAGGGAGAGCTTCTGAAGGAGCTTAAGTGGCACCCTGTTTAATCGATGTATGACCCCTGCTGGGGCAAACTGATCCAGAGATCAAAGGACTATCATAATGGGGTACAACTGTTTATATGGTTTATGGTCTCCTACCTGTGCAATACAACTGTCTTCCTTCTGCAGTCAATATTGATTTCTTTTGTTTTGTGGGCCCCTACTCGTATTCAGAGTCATTGTTTGTGGCCTGGCAATGTCTCTGAATACAGGTTGATTGCAGATGGAGGCAGTTATACTGCACAGATTATCAGCGACAATACAACCGATAAACAGTAGTACCACTGGTATTATCCTTTAGGGGCCTCTTTATTACCCCTTGCAGAGATGATATACTCACCTCATTATGACAGTTCATTGCTCTCGGAACCATATACCATCAGGGGTCATGTGATTCCACTTTAGCTCCTTTAAAAAGCAATGTTTCTTTGACGAAGATTATTTGTCACAGAAACCAAAACTTTGGCAATGACTTTGCGTTCACGCACAGCAAAGAATCTTATTTGAGAAACTATGTCACAGAATCTTTGACGATGTCTGTTTGTCACAGAATTTTTACGATATGTTCACACGTACGATGATAACTTGGCAAATACTACCTGTACAAACATATTTGTTCGTGTAAACCAGTGTCTTTTTCAAAGTTTTCATTGCCACTTACTCTTTGTTCGAAATCAAACCAATTTGATTTTGGACAAAGATTTTGGCGTGTGCCGCAACATAAAACGGCGCGCGGTTGCAGCTATAGCAATTTTCTGGACTGACATGTACAAGTGCTATAGCAATCGCATATTGGTTGATTTTAGTCCAAGATTATGAACATGTTCGGACCCATATACGGGTTCATAAAGCGGGCGGAGACCCAGAGACATTAATGATTTTTAGGGTTGCCGTAACTTTTTCAGATATTACAAGCTCCGTTCTTAATGTCCCGGTTCTAACCTCGGGTCTCGCCGTTTGTCCCGATGAAGTAAAGCCAGTATACCGAACTTCTATTACAAAAACTGATCGTGTTCTTACAGTAACGGTGTTACCTCGGTGTCGACACGGAAGTTTTCCCGGTTCTACCACCGGGTGCCGTCACGGTGAATGCCGGTTGGCACCAGTTTTACTACGGTAAGGCCCAGTGTTACGACGGTTGTCTACGATGGCGTCTCGGTGACAGCCGGTCACGCCACGGTTATGCCCCAGTGTTTCTCTGTATTGAAAATAATAACAACTGGCGATACCGTGGTGAACCGGGCCAAACCGGAGTTTACCGTGGCCAAACCTTTGAAGCTGGTAGGCCCCAATTCATCACGATGAAGGCCAAATCTGTGTCGGAATAGCACGGTGTCGCCCCGGTGGTATCACGGTTTGTCCCGATATCGCCCGGTTCGTCCTGATTATATTAAACATTTTAATACCGGTTTACCCTGATTCGTCCCGATTTGTCACGGATGTCCACGGTAGGACTACGGACCTTCTATCCCGGGTCGTCACTGTTCATACCGATTTACCTCTATTATCAAACCGAGTTGAACCGTAGAGCTAAATTGGGACAGTGAAGAAATGACTCAAGCATACACTGACCTGGACACATTTTGGTTCTACTCCGAATAAAGAAATAATTTGAATAGTCGCAAAGGCAGCCATATCTTACCTAGTTTGAGTCATCCAAAATGTTCTGAAATAAAAATATAATCATCCAATAAATGAAAATTGGCACACCGGTTTCGTGGAGCCTCCATGGGTAGCGTGAATGATTGTTTACTCCCGAAAAACAAGTCCACGTCATTCTCACAAATGCTTAAAAGTCTTAATGTCCACAACCGGAGTGCCAATTTTCATGATACTTGGTATGTAGCATTTGTAACTTCAGCTCATCATATGTCATGTTTAAATGATGACCTTGGGCTAGCCAGATCTCAGTTGAGCGTTTACAGGACCATTGGTCATCTGATTTTTTTTTCAGTGTTAAATCTGTCACACACCCAGAGAGAGAGAGAGATAGATAGATAGATAGATAGATAGATAGATAGATAGATAGATAGATAGATAGATAGATAGATAGATAGATAGAGAGAGAGTCCTCCTATTTTGTACAATATTTGTTCTGTTTGTTTGTACTGTATGTTAATTTTGTTGATTTTACTGTTATTTTTTTTATTTCTTTAAATAGTTGAGTATGTTAACATTGTCTCCTTGTTGTTATATCTAAGGCTGAAAATAAAATTTTGTTTGTTTGTCCTTTACCTATCCACCCGAACCACCACCACCCTCATGATCCAAAAAATGCAATTCTCACCCTGTATACCGTTGATGCAACCAAATTTGTTACGGCACATATTGATTCAACATTTCACGAAGGTAGGGGGGAATGGGGAACGGTCATTTCAATTTTACAGGTATTAATTTTAGGATGTCTGGGTCGTTACTTTGTGGGGGGGGGGGGGGGGGATAAGGATGCCTTCAGTTTTTGCCATAAGTAGTTTGTTAAAAAACCTTACCTTGTGACAGAAATTATAAATTTTATTGGAGAAATATGCCACCAGAAACACGAAATGATTATGTTTACTGATTGCTCAAATCCTTCATCATCGTTTGTCATTATCCAAGTTTCAATATATACCGGAATCATTCCTTGTATCATACCACCAAACAGCAACCATGTATTCGAGCCGACTTTTGCACAATATGGTGTTGCTTGACCCACCGGGGTCCAACTGGTGTTTTTCTTTTGCTCCGGAGTTAGTAGGTTACTCGGCGCCCAGGGATCTCCATCGTCGGGCAGCTTACTCAATCTGTGAGTCCTGTGTTTTGATTCATCAGGATGTTTATCTTGATTTATATGTTTGTTCTTGATGATTCATTGACTAGTTTCACCACGAGGACCGAAGATCTAACTAAATGTTATGAACCACTGCAGAAGCTGAGGGTGAGGTTAGGCGCCTGTAATACCGGTTTAAGCCCGCCAGTAACTTTGTGTTACTGATCGTTCCAAGACGATACTTCTGTGGTGGTTCTTTTTGTTTTATGTCTTGGTGTTTATTTTTTTGTGCTGTTGGCGCCTTATGTGTGTTTTCATAGTTTTAGTTAAGGTAAATGAAAATAGCTGCTCATTGGGAAACTAGCTGCTCATTCGGCTTACGATATGTTTCATGGTATAAGTACCTGATTGTTAGTTTTTTTCCCACCTCGGTTTTTGGAGTGGGAATCTTTTTCTGATTGCGCCTTTTCCTGAGTCTTTGCCTACTTGTACCTTTTTAACACACCTAGGTTGGATCGTTTGCGAAGCAACGTACGTCAATGAGTTCATTGCCTGGATGCTACCAATGTCCAAGATGTGTTTTTGGAAAATGATGCTAACAACGGCGGATCTTTAGGCCAAAAATGATTTTTCTTACGGCGGACACTTTCGCAGAATGAAAATGATGTTGAATTTTTAACATTTTGTGCTGTGAATTGACAGCTTTAGTATCAATTTGGATAGACATATTTGAGTTTTTAAATTAATCTACATGTGTATGCAAATATGGTGAAAAGTCTATAACCCTATACCTATTCTCCATAATGCAGTAAGTAATTTAAAAGCTTCTGTTACTCTGCCCGCTGTTATGGGCGATCTATTGCTAAATGTGAATGTTGTTTCACCTTGCTTTTGATCTGGAAATCTTTTCTGGAATATGACTGATGCTAGTAGTCTTGCACACTGCAGTTTGTTACTCCCCTCACGTTTCAGAAAAGATAATGGTATGCTTTAGCAATATTGCAACAAACATAGTTGAGTTCCTACCAGGTATTTGGGGAAAGGGGGGCGGAGACAATGGCTAATTCATGAGCTAGAAGGTGCATTAGTGATTATTTGTGGGGAGTTACAGAGCAAACACTTTATATGTGGGGGTGGGGGTGGGGAGTGTTGAGCATGTGCAAAATACTTATTAGGGAGATGTGGTAAGCAATGGCAGGTGGAGTCAATCCATTACTTTCAGGTGCAGGGAGCTCACCTGCATGAACTTTCTGTAGTCTTTACATCGTGGGCTAGTTCACTTTGAGCAAGAATAAAATACGTAAACCTATTTCAGACGTACATTTACCTGCGCTATCAAGAAAATGCGTAACGAGAAATTTTAATGAGTACCGAGTAACACTAAGATACACAACCTTATTGCATGGAAACAGACAATTTTGACAAGCGAGTACACACACACACACACACACACACACACACACACACACACACACACACACACACACTAAACGCCCAGTTGTCCAGATGCTGATGCCGACAGTGACACACATATATCATTGCACACAACACATACGTCACATTTGTCGAGTGTCTGTGTATGTGTGTAAACTGTTTAAAGCTTATAATGTCAGCATTTCCGGCGACTGCATTATAAGGGCTAACAGACAACCATTTGATGGAAAACCTAACAAGTTGCCTTGGTTTTTGGGAAGTGGGGAGGGCGATGGCGTAATGGTACAATAGGGCACCAGAGATTTGATGCCTACCTTCACCGTGTAGATTGTTTGAGAAAAACACACAAGTTCCCCACATTGCCGAAAAACAACTAGGAAACGTTGGTTGTGTCCGACATGACTAAAAATTGTTGATTGGGGCTAAGTCATTGCCAAACGAAACAAAAAGTTTTGGAAGCGGACGGAAGATGTATACAAGAAACACATGCAAAAATATCCAAAACACACTTAGCCCCGCTCACCCAAGCTTTAACGGTCACAGGATTTCCCATTCTGCAAAAGTGTCCGCCGTAAGGAATATATTTTTTTGCCCAAAGATCCGCAGTAGGTAGCATCATTTTTAAAACAACACCTTGCACGTACGTCGCATCAAGGCAATGAACTCGTTGACGTACGTTGCTTCCCAAACGATCCAACCTAGGTGAGTTAACACCATATTGTGCAAAAGTTTGCTTGAGTTCAGGATTGTTTTTGGTGGTATGAAACAAGGAATGATTCCGGTATAAACCGAAACTTTGATATTTACAAACGATGGTGAAGGATTCGATATAATTAGCAAACGTAATCAATTTTCGTGTTTCTGGTGGTATATTCCTTCAATGATAATATATAATTTCTGACACAGGGTAAGGCTTTGTAACAAACTACTTATGGCAAAAACTAAAGGCATCCTTACTTTGTTTTCCCACAAAGTCAAGATCCAGACATCCTCGCATTAATGCCTGTAAAATTGACATAATCGTCAACTAACCGTTCTCCATTCCCCCTACCTTCGTGAAATGTTGCATCAATCTGTGCCGTAACAAATTCAGTTGCATCAACGGTATACAGGGTGAAGATGGTATATTGGCATTTCTGTCCGCTTTCTACTGAAAACAAAATATTATAATTTACCTACCTACCTACCTACCAAAGTCTAAAATGCTAGGTAGGTAAATGACAAACAAACAATTTTCTAATTCACGCCTAAATGCTGCTTTCTTGATTGTCCGCTTGTCTGTCTATCTGTTAGTCTTTCGCTCCGTCCGTATCAGCGATTCAAGCTACATTTCAAAGGATCTCCTTTGAAAACATAATCTTTCAGAAACGGCCTTTTTCAAAACCATCCATTTTTAAAACACCTTGACATTTTGACAAGATGCCAAAATATTTGGATAGGCCTATTGCATAGACAAGGGAGGTCATCTAAAACCCCTAAAATTGAAATTCTAGCAAATTTAAGGAGCTACTATATTAGTTATGTATACTATGAAATTGAGTTTTGGTTCGGGCTACTTAAAATGAAACACAATATTTTCGATAGTATTGATTACTTCCCCTGCTCACATTTTCACAATGAAAACCATAGTCAGATTTATTTTCTGCCATAGAATTTTTTTAAACTGATTTTCAAACTTTTGTGGCATCTTTAAAGAAGGGATGACTTGATCAAATTTTCTTTGTGGTGTTTCAGAAAATGGCGATTTTGAAAAACGCAGTTTCTGAAAGATAGTTTTGGACACTAGTATAGTATTGGTCATGTTGTAGACGGAATATTTCCATCAGTATTCCGTTAAACCTCTCCATACCAGGGAAGTGGAACGAGGTACCGAAGTGGAGCGGAGTGACAGTTAGCCAGCTGACCTAGTCATGTTGGTATGCTGGCATACTGGCTATTGGTTAATACAGAAAAGAAAAACGCACACATCGACTGTACAGAATTTATTGACAACAGATTTTCATTGTAAGTTCAATGGTACAATTATGAACATTTTTACAATATTGGTCAATAAAAATATTAAAAAGGTGTAAAATATACGACAAAATAAGATACAGCCGCTTTGCTCAAAGGGGTATGTATTGGAACTATTTTATTAGTTTATTTTGATATTTTCTGTACACTCATTTGATGTCAAAGAATAGTTTTCTTCAATATAAATAGAAAATGGATTTGAATCACATTGAAAACGAAACTTCCTGCTGAAAAGATTTCAACTTGTGTATCCTTCAAAGCTAGTCAGACATTCATATACTTAAGAAGGCCTGAATACAGTGTTGTGAAGTTTAAATGACTGTGCATGATCAGACTTTGTACAAACTTTACTCTTTAGCGAAAGCTTCATAAATCAGTTAAGACTTGGACTAGGAAACATCCGCTCAGCATATTCAACGCCTATGCTGTGATATAAACTTTATAGTAGTGATTGCAGCCTTAAATCAGATGGATGCTCGTACTGATCTAAGTCTTGACTGAAATTAGATAGTTTCTAAAGCAGCCGTTCCATAAATGATGGTAATGGTATCACATTGGTCGCGTCGAGAGAAAACTCCGTTTCTGGGTTTCCGAATTTTATTATGCAAGAAGAAGGTTTCTTGGGACGAGGCCGACATGATAACACAGACTGCGAGTTTATCATATTTCAATCAACATTTTTATATAAATGAAAATTTCCTTATCTTGTACAACAATGTTTGGATCATATTTTTTTGCCCTCTATCTACTTCTTCTTCTTGCCCTGCGAAGCAAAGACGAAAGACTGTCCGTTGGTAGCAGTAGGGGTGAAAGAAATTTGTCCGAGCCCGCTCTGTGGCTGTGTTCCTGTAGTAAAACCGGTCTGGGTGCCAAACGCTGAAACAGAATAATGCTCGTATTTAAAGGGGAAAAACATGGCTATGATAAAAAAGCATAACGTTTTGCTAATATCAACCAATTTTTTAAAATTATACATGTACATGTTGTGACATTCTTAAAAGTGCTCCATTTCGCGAAGAAAAATTTGACTACAACCAGACGAATGGACAATATCTGCAAAATTCCGTTATAGGACACTAGAAAACACAGGTTAGTAGCTTGTCCTTACATTATAAAACATTTTGACAATTTGCTCCCAGAAAAGAGTCTGACTACATATATCGTAATAAAACGTCAGGGCCCAGTTGTTCATTAACGACATCGTTAGTTAAGGTGGCGTCATACCTAGCCGATTTTGACACACGATGGCCACACGAATATGAAATTTTCAATTTCGCGCGATTGTCGTCACGAATTTGGTAAAAAGCCAATGTTGAGCCGAAGCATGTACGAAGCCTACCGATGGACACACGATGGACACACGATTATACCCGATGCAGTCACGAACGATACACGAAGTGGTAGTTTTGCATACGATGTTGATGCGAATGGTATGCGAAGGCTTGACGATGTCGTGAAGCCATCGTGAAGCCATCGTGAGGTGTAAAATGTATTCCCGAAAGTGTCCCAAAGGCATAACGACACTTCCCGATGTTATGTAAAAATCAATTAACGAGACTAAAATGTGATGTTGAGAAAACATAAGCTTTGTTAGTTTCTTTCTTTACAAAATAAAATTGGAAATGCCACCGAAACCAGGAAGAGGGCGTGGGAAGAAGATTGCGCCTGTCAGCTCCATCCAAGGTTCCACTCCAATACTCCAGTCCATGACTCCACTAAAAAACTCTAATTCATAAAATACACGGTGTCTATATTGTAGGCGGGAGATTGAACGAGACCCAATTTCATTCGCGTGCAAACATGGTCTCTTTTGAGAAGGCACATTGTATTTCATTTGTATGATTTCGTTGTTGACGTCGACGGTAAAAATTACTACCATGACTGTATTGTCAGTTACTTTACAACACTGTTCAAATTTGTCGGTGACAGTTTGGTTTTATTTCAATCTATCTTTCGCATGAAACTGACACAAAACTGTTCTTGAGTTTATAGTAGATGTAGATAAAAGACTCGTTTGTCGAAAACTGCAGTGGGTACAGCTCTACTAGAAAGAAAACAGAGTGCTGTTTGAAAGACAACATAATAATAAACATACCAAATACCTGTAAGAGATGGTGTTGCTCCTGCAAGATGATTTTATCATGTGCCAGTTGCGTGTAAAGAAGCAGTGCTGCAGTCTACTTCCTGTTTGTCTTGTCTTCGAAATATACCATGATTTTTGTCAGAATAGAATCAACAGTACTGAACTTAAGATTTTCTGAGAAAAAGGCCGCGTGTGTGTGGATGCTGATTTTTGTATGTCAACGTTACCTTGGGATATATTGGAAACTGCAGAAAATGCAGTTTTGGTTAATATCGTGTTTCCATCGGGATGCCATTGTGTTCTAATTTTTGTTAGATACGATGCTTATACGATGGCGTTGCGAGGGCTATACGATGTCGTGTTGCCTTCGTAACACAATCGGGCAGCATCGCGTCTCCATCGTATTGCCTTCGTGTGGCAAAGCCGATGACCACACGACAGAAGTACGATGTAGTCCCGATGTCATATGATGGCCTTACGGCTTTGCGAAGGTCACGATGCACTCGCGAATTCAACACGAAATTGAACCATCGTGTGTCCTTCCTGTAATTTTTGGCATGTCAAAGATTTTGGTGCTGCTCGAGATGGTGATGCCGATGGCTTAAAAAATCTCCTGATGGACACACGATGGGTAACGATGCACACACTAATGGCCCGATGTCTTCACGATCCCCGCCGAAATTGAAACTTTTCATAATCGTGTGTCCATCGCGTGTTAAAATCGGCTAGGTGAGACGCCTGCATTAACGATCCGTTAAAATTTCAAACTTGAATATTACAAATACATGTGTACTGTTATTTTTACTTGATAAAATGTTGATATCATGTTATCATGTGAAAATCCTTTGTATTGCATCTAAGATTCTCACAATATAACAGTGTATTTGCTTATGTAGTCGGCATTTATTTAACGAGTTGACGTATTAGCTAACAAAGCCCCAGATATTTACCAGCACCAGTGTTGATCTGCCCAACCATGCCTCCATTGACCATGTTGAAGTTGGCTCCTCCATTGAATTGTGGGAATGTTTCGTCAGGCAGAACCTGCGTCATGGCTGAAAGAAATCGGTTTAAAACAGCTGCATCATGAAGAAAAAAATCATCAAAGGGTCTATATGCATAAGATTTTTTTCCGGGCGAGATCAGTACTATGATGGTTGTGTTTTTTATTGGTTTTAGTGTCCCGGGAGCACACGAAGGCTCAACCGAGTAGGAGGTGGTGTTTTTTTTTTTTTTTTTTTTTTTTTTTTTTAGAAGCCCGGGATCGAACCTGCGACCCCTGGTTTACAATTTACAAGGCGAGTGACTTATCCACTGTGCACCACGGTAAAGTATAAGATGTAAAACAAAATTTTCAAGTGATGACTTTGGGGATGAATTTAGCATTTACATGAAAGAAAAGAAATATGTGCACTTTTATTTATAAAATAGTTTGGCTGATTTAACAGAACTCAGATAATGCAACTAAATAATTTCTCAACCCACCCAATCTTTGGCCTAAATGCACCATTAAACTTTGGACTGATTTGCAGTTGTTTGTCAACAGCACTTTTCAAACAAACAAATATGGGCTCACCTGCCATATGTATACTGAACAATGTCCACAAATGGATTGTTTTGAGTTTTGATGTTTGTTTTGAAAGAAATGTTAGCATAGTGCATAAGATCGTTAATTTTATTTACAATCTTACAGTTTATTTCTAATTTCTAGATGTGCCCCCACCCTAGACCCAACATTTCCTTTCCCTTTCGCCAGTGTAGGTGTTTTTCACATTCACACAGCATATCAAAGTGGCATCCTGTGTCTAGGTGGGGAACAGGGTCAGCAAGGCGAAAATGCATAATTTTCTGATTGATTTTTTATGAACTAAAGTAATCACAAATATTATGTACAATTTTAAAGACATCAGCTGTAGAATTGTAAATGTCCACGGTCGTAGTTCAAGCCAAAACGGTGTCAGGGTGAGTATATTTAGTTTCTGTAGATCTCACCAACGCACACAAACCTATTCAAGAAATAATGGTGGTCTTTCTCATTAGTGAGAGACGAACGACCATTTAGTTTCTGTAGATGTATATACATGTACATACAGATAGATATTCAAATCAAACTATGTGTATTGCATATATGCTTAGAAGTGCGAATTTCCAAACTAATTTTAAAACTGACATAAATAGTAGCACTGACTTTTAGAATATGCTAGAATACGTTAACAATAAAGAGCTAGACATCTTCGTGTACTATTTATCAATTAGGGAGACTCCCCATGTAATGCATAGAGATCCTTTTGCAAATGCGAAAACAAGAAGAAAGGAGTGGGAAAATTGTCACGTTGACCAATGTCTTTGTTTTCTCTTCGTGGATAGAACAATGACTCTCTTTGAATCCAAGTTTTAAACCTGATACCCTGAAACAATCATCTTGGTAATCCAAGCATTGCCCTTGACCACCTCGACCTCTGACCGTTAAACGTCAAAGATCCACCGTCTTAACTAGTTTGTCAAACTGGAGAATATAACTTACCCATATTCTGCAGTGCCTGTGCGGACAGGGGCATGAACCAGTTCCTGGAGGTGGTACTGACAATGGTACAACAGGCCATTGGGGTCCGGGCATTACCGTTGATCATACTGTCCGTGTTACCACCGAACCCCTCGTCATCTCGCTCCTGGGTTATCTAGATGTGGTAAAATTAATGTGAAAATATTGACAAAGTGTTCATTTATCAGTTAGTTTAGTTTGTTACGCAGGGCACGTTTGTTCGATCCTGGTCTTCTCAAGTCTTTCGGAGGAGATGTTTAACCGAGGTCCCGTCTCCATATGACCTTTGCTGTTGGTTGAATTCTTGCATTCCATTGTAAGAAGTTTGTCGCTCTTATGCTGGTGAATGAAGTTCGATTTTCTACTTATAAGGGATGCGCGATAGACTCGGGGAAAGTGCCTCGGACTTCGTATCGAGAGGTCGGGGATTCGAAAATTATTAACGCTGGAGCACAAACTTACAACCAAAAAAAAAAGATATAAGGTGGACAGAGCTGGTTACTATTATGTAAGTGTTTTAGAAACCTTACCACTATTGATCTTCCGATGACATTATTGATTCCCTCTAGAGAGATGACCATGTCACTGAACTGGGTGGAGACAAGACCCTCGGGGCTCTGTAGTATGTTGCCCAGGTCACCAGCGTGTCGTAACCTAAAATTTGAAAACAATGTTGTCATATGTAGAGAGATACAAGTAAAATGAAAGTATGCATACCCATCAAGTAAGCTACACAGACTAGCAACAGGGTATATATATATATGGGTCATTATCAAAAAATGGAGCAATCCTTGTCCTTGATGGTTTTCTCGCAAACGCGATGTCCGAGGTTTGCTTTTTCCATGTATAATATTAGTTTCCGCGGTGCTTCACTACAATCACACGCGATTTCATGTTTCCGAGTACGTTATTTGCAAAAAAGAGATGCTAGAAGTGCTATTTTATCGATTTTTACCGTGTCCCAGGGTCAGGGTAAGTAGTTTTATTTGTTTCCATTGCAAAAGAAGCTTGACAGAAATCACATTTTCTGTGACCATCTATTGCATAGAATGTTATTGAAGTCAAATTCAAAAATCTTATGATATATAAAGTGCTATTTAAGGGTGGGGCACATATATAGTGTTGTCCCTGGAAAACGTATCAGTGCTGTCACAATTATTGAAAATCGATTTTGACCAGAGTTACAAATCATTTTCTCGGATCAAAACAATCGCGTTTTGTAGACGACACCAAGCTGAAGAAGTTACGGTAAAAAACTTTTGAACAAATCGCATTACTCCGTTGCTATACCATAAAGACATGTCAGAATTGGAGTGGGAATTTTACAAGCATCAGTCCTATCACGCGCATTTTGCCGCTTATTGTAAATATCACATACATTTTAAAACCATGACTGAATTTCAACTTAGGAGCAGTAAGAATAGACATGCAAAGTTTTCATCCTGCATTCTGTTGTTAGTCATTAGAATTAAATTTCTGTCTGAAACTCAGTACTGTCACGGTCAGTGCTGTCACGGTCGTGACAGTACTGATGCATTTGTGACAGCACTGAGTCGACTTTGTCAGCAGGTGTAGATTCAAGCAATTTCCTAGACTGAAAGGAGCTAGGTCGCCTTTCATGAGAGGGTCTCAGCTACTAACACCAGCCGCGGCCAGAAGTGGCCAATTTATATCCGCTTGAAAACCATTTGAGGTGTGTGGGGGTGATACAAAACTACAAATACAAAATTCTTCGTCGACCAGGGTATATCCAATTATCCCCGGGGGCGGTACTCCCATAATGATATTGAGACAGTATGTGTATGTAGCTTCGATAAATGCCCTTTTTGCGTCGTCCATTCCAAATAAGATTACCCCTTTTCAGTATAAAAGAAATTTTAAGCCCCCACTTTATTCAGAAAAATTGCCTTTAAAACGCCATCCTTTTCCTTGAGGGGTACTTCTGGCACGGATGTGGCGTAAAACCTACCAGATTCATATACATGTACCGCGAGGAGGCGGTTGCAACGGGTATCCAAATCTGTTTTGGGTAAAACACACACACACACACACACACACACACACACACACACACACACACACACACACACACACAAAAAAAAAACAAAAAAACAAAACAAAACATAGCCGGGTGTATTCTTTTGAAAACACCGTTCACATGGTATAAAATACACACAGAGTGCAGATTTGCACCCGGAATGCAAAATACACCAAGGTTCAAATTTTGCAGATGAACACGGCTAGTTCTTGATAACCGCTCAGGTTAAACATGTCTAGAAAAAGTGTGGTAAGAATAATTACATAAACTTAACTGTTTACCGTGTACGCTAAAGAAGAATCTAGACAAACCATGAAGACGTATTACCCCAGGAGCTAATTTGACCTACCTTGCACCCCCCAGGACAATTTTTCATGGGTGCCAAATCGTTCATTGGGACCCCAGAAATGCAAAAAAATTTTGTCCTCAAAGATAAACTCAATTGCACTATGAAAAAATGCATGGTTTCCATGGCAACCATTAACACGATTCTTAAGCATGGCGGTGGTCATAGAAAATTGATCAAATCCCGACTGTTACTTATCCTAGACCACTGAAATTGGTCTCATTTTAAAGCTTAGACATAGCCCTTTTATCCTATAGTAAGTAATGAATTTTAATGAAAACATTAAAAATGACAGAAAAATCGTTAAAAACCCATAAATAAACTAATTTCAGACCCAAACTGTCATTCTGACACTTTATTATTGAACCAGTAATATCATATGGGAAATTTATTGATGACCTTGGCCTATATGATCGCTATCTCATTTGCATATTCATGAATATTAATGAAATTGATAGAAATTGAGGGGAAAAACGAGGGAAAGAATATCTCGATTGCAAGGTATTGGATAGGTTATAAGGTCTATCTTTCATCCCTGGGACAAATTCTGAATGCTGCCAGTGTGGTCAGAGGGACCACCTTAATGCCATAAAATATTGTCCTCAATGATAAACATGTTTGCATGATGTAAAATGACCTAGTCTCCACACCAACCCCTAGTGTGATTCTACAGAATAGGGTGTACCTACAAAAATACATCACACCAATAGCATGCTCTAGGATACTATAATTGGTCTGATAGTGATGCACGAACCTAACAATTGAACCTTGATACCTTATATTTTAATCATTGAATTAGCTTATTCATGAAAATTAATAAAAAAGACATTAAAAATGGAGAAATATCGTGGAAAAATAGGGGCTATACATACAAAATCGCTTGTACCAGAGCTATTAATAAACCCAAGATGCTGAAATAGGTTTCAAATGAATGCTATTGCAATGTACTATGACCCTGAAGTATGATTTAAGAATAATCTGTTTTTCAGTTTCATGGATTTTCATAAAAACTTAAGAAATTTAAGGGAAAAAGTTAAAAACTTATATGGGTTAACCTACAAAATGACTTGCATCTCAGCAGTCAAAAGCCCTATAGTGCTAAAAATGGTATCAAATGGTTTCTATGGCAATATTAAACCATCCTGTACTACAATATTTGAGTTATTAGATATTTTGTTTGAAGAAAATTAACACAACTTTTTGAATTTAGTGAAAAAATACAGAAAAATAATGGGGGTTATACGTAGAAAAACGCACATATCTTGGCTACTGAAAGACCTAGAGAGCTATAATTGGTATCAAATGATTGCTAGGACAATGTTCTATGACCATGTAATCAGCAATATATAACATCAGCTATTGTTGTTGTATGGATATTAATGAGATTGTCATAAATAAGAGAAAAATCAATGAAAAATGATGGGGGACACCAACCAAATCGCTAATACCTCATTTACCAATAGCCATAGCGTACTCAAAATGGCATTAAATTATTGCTAGGACAATGTATTATTGCCAGGTACTCAGATATTTGAATCATCTTCGCTGGCAAGCAAGATTTAATAAATTTTGTTTAAGCACAGCCTTCAATTTTCATTTATTTTCACAATTTTTCAAAACTTTATGTAACATTCAGAAAATTTTATAACATTTTGTTAAACTATCAGACCACATGGCTGTAGTGCATTCTCCTAGCTATCTATTGGTACCATTTTCAGCACTCTACGGATATTAGCAGTTGAGATATAAGCAATTTTGTTGGTGTACCCCTTCATTTATTGTCAATTTTTCTCTTATTTATGACAATCTCTTTAATATACATACACCAACAATTGTTGATGTTTATATTGCTGAGTACATGATTATAGAACATTGTTCTAGCAATCATTTGATACCAAATATAGCTCTCTAGGGCTTTCAGTAGCCAAGATATGTCCGTTTTTTCTACGTATACCCCCATTATTTTTCCGTATTTTTCACTAAATTCAAAAGGTTTTGTTAATATTCTTCAAACAAAAAATCAAATGACTTAAATACTGTAGTACAGGATGGTATGATATTGCCATAGCCACCATTTGATACCATTTTGAGCACTATAGGGCTTTTTATTGCTGAGATGCAAGTCATTTTCTAGGTTTACCCATATAAGTTTTTAACTTTTTCTCTCAAATTTCTTAAGTTTTCATTAAAATTAATGAAATTGAAATTCAGATTATTCTTATATCGTACTTCAGGGTCATAGTACATTGCAATAGCCTTCATTTGAAACCTCTTTCAGTATTCTGGGTTAATCAATAGCTCTTGTACAAGCGATTTTGCATGTACACCCCAATTTTTTCCACGATTTTTCTCCAATTTAGAATGTTTTTTTTTTTTTTTTTTATTATTAATTTTCATGAATAAGCAAATTCTATGATATAAATATAAGGTAGCAAGGTTAAATTGTTAGGTTCATCACTATCAGACCAATTATAGTATCCTAGAGCATGCTATTGGTGGGATGTGGGTGTAAGTACCTCCTATTCTTTAGAATCGCACGATGGGTGGGTGAAGACTGTCATTTTACGTCATGCAAATGTGTTCATCATTGAGGACAATATTTTATGCCATTAAGGTGGTCCCTCTGACCACAATGGCAGCCATGGGAATTGGTTAAATGGATGCAAGATAGACCTTATAACCTATCCAAATCCTTGCAATGGATATAGTTTTCCCTTGTTTTTCCTCATTTTTTGACATTTTTATTAATATTCATGAATATGCAAATGAAATTTTGATATAGGCCCAGATCATCAATACATTTGTCATATAATATTACCGGTTTAATAATAAAGTGTCAGAATGACAGTTTGGGCCTGAAATTAGTTTATTTATGGATTTTTAACGCTTATTCTGTCATTTTTAAAGTTTTCATTAAAATTCATGAATATGCAAATTCAAAAATTTGCATTACTCACTGTAGGATGAAAGGGCCATATCTAAGCTTTAAAATGAGACCAATTTCAGTGGTCTAGGATAAGTAACAATGGAGATGTGGTCAATTTTCTATGTACACCCCCATGCTCAAGAATCGCTTTAATGGTTGCCATGGAAACCATGCATTTTTTCATAGTGCAATTGAGTTTATCTTTGAGGACAAAAATTCTTTGCATTTCTGGGGTCCCAATGAACGATTTGGCACCCATGAAAAATTGTCCTGGGGGGGGGTGCAAGGTAGGTCAAATTAGCTCCCGGGGTATATTAAATGCTCAAGCAATTCAAGATTTTTAAGAACATAATTCCACAAAAAAAGGCAATATTGCCTCCGGTGAACATGATGAGGGTATTAAAATGTCCCCAAAATAGCCAATCGGCGTAAAGCTTTTACGTCGTAACTAAGAAAAATTCTACATAATTTTGAATGCATGAGAGATAAACGAATCAAAGAGCACCACCACATATGCTTTACGTTTACATGTTAACATAAAAATGAAATGTTGTGGACAAAACGTAAAGAGGAACTTTCAAAAGACAGCAAAATTTGCCCAAGTCGTGCAAACGGTACAACCACGTCAAACCGTCATGGCTCTTTTTCATTCCGTTCGTTCTGCTCATTTCACTAATGCCGGTTTGAAATCAACTACCCGTACATGTACGAGGCTGGTGCCTACCAAGAAAAAAGTGGTACTTCCGTCCTGACACGACTGAACGTTATTGACTCGGGTACATTAAACAAACAAAAATATAAGACGCGTGATGAGAAGAAGGGGGTATTAGCTCCAAGGTCACTAAAAGAAAAACGACCTTTCTCCCCCAGCTCCCTTAAATGTTTTCCTTGCTCCCAGCTTCCTAAAATCCAACTCTCTTCAAATGTTTTCCAGTTTTCCCAAGCTCCCTGAAAACAAGTGGCCCTGCCACCCAGCTCCCTAAAACCTGTGACAGGGTCCAAATTTTCCTGCGGTCTTTTGTCGTGAACAATCCTGGTTGTTTCAGACATGGTCGAAAGGCCCAAAGACACATTTTCTCATGCTGCAGCTTAAAGTGATAAGCGGAATAGTGCTTCTACTGCGCTTTACGTGTTACACTGCGTTTGAACGTGTTGTGTTAGAGCATTGGATCTACGCAAAGGTGTCCCTGGTTCGAGCATCAGCCGAGGCTTCATTGGTTGCTACCTTAAGTCAGTCACTGCCCTTAAGCTCATCAGGTAATAGTCAGAAATTCATCAACTCCGCACACATTGGAATGAAAAAGGCGAGATCGGATAATTATCAGTGCTGTCACGACAGCATCAGTGCTGTCACGATATCAGTGCTGTCACGGTCATAATAATTTAAAATACTAGAAACGCAGCATATGAACATAATTGCTTTTGGTATATAATGATACCATACTAAAATAGTAAACGTTTAGCTGAAATTATTTTTGGATTAATCGTACAAGATTATGTCTATAAAAATAAAGCGCTTCAGAAACAGAACAAATCACAATATGTGCATTTTCATTGGAGCTCTCTCCTTCGTGAATTCATTGAAAGTATTTAAAGCTTGTGTGAATTTTTGTTCGTGACAAGTTATATATACCCCCACTTACAGATTGGGGAAGTCTTATCAAATGAGCGTTTTACGCAAGAAAGTTTGTTCGTGACAGCACTGATATTTTTTCAAGGGTACCATACAATTAATTAATGCTGGTGCACTATTTGTTCAGTTAAACTTGGCATATTTTATTTCTATATTCTATATGCCCCTGTTAATAAAACTAACCCATTAAAAAAGAAAAAATGGACAATTATTTTTTTTTCGTTTTGCCTTTCTGGATTGCTCCATTTTTTGATAATGACCCATATACATTCGTATTTCTGCTGGGTCGCGAGTTTTAAATTTCTTATCAATTAAACCCTTCATCCAGCCCTTTAGCCGATTGTTATCTAGTACAGACGGATGGAACCAAGACATTTCCTTATGTTGTCTAGTTTTAAGTATTTATTTGTAATGTACTAGCCTGGGTTCCAGTCTAATCATTTTTTCTCTTTTTTATTTTTTCCGTTTCTTGGTCGAAATGTCAATATCCACGGAAATCAATGACGGCTACCGATACCTTTGATGTGTAATTTTTAGAATGTACTAATTGTCGAAAAAGTCGAAAAATAACCATAGAAATAATGTTTGGAAAAATAATTATATTGACGACTGGACCCAGGCTAGAAATGTACATGTAGGCCTACATAAAGCCGAACTAAGAATCGAAATGTAGATCTAGAAGCTAAATAATACGTACCAGGCAAAGTTGAGTCTACGTCCATGGGGTGTTCCCGTGGGGTTGAAGTGTGGCCCGACCCGTGAGCACATATCTCCGATATCCCCGAACTCGTGCACGTGGATGCCCCTTTCCACATTGATAGTAGACTGTGGTAGACCCGCCAGCTGGATTCGCACATTTACCATATTTCTACCCTCCCCGATCAACTAAAATATTGAGTTTCAAATCAACGACTTTTGCGTATTCTATGAAGAAAATTATTCCAAGAACTGTGCATAGTTAAGGGATCATGATATTCTTGTTTAAAGCTAGCTTGCCTCTGGTGACATTTTGGTGTATTTCTTACTTTAGTGGGTCCCCGCCCATTGGGACCTAAAGAAATAGATGGACTGTTTGTGCTAGCAGGCAAAGCTTCTATGCTACTGACTGTCCATCTGATTACTGGTCTGAGCCTGCCCAGGAAAACTGGTTCATGTCATACCATCTATACATATAAGCCATAATGACTTAGTTGTGTGGTTAATTTTGGGTACAAGTCCCATAAAATGAAGGCAACGTCCCGATATGACCATAGCTGTTGACTAGGACGCTAAACCACAACTCAAACAAACTCTTATTTTGGTATTCTTTGTTATTTCAAGTAGGCCTTTTCATCGTATGCCTGTGCTTTGACCGTGCGTCTTTTTTGACATTCCCCTGGCATTCCATTGTGTTTAGCCCTCCCAAGACGCTGGGTTAAGGGATTGTATTTGGCAATGTATTTTGTGCCTCTGGTAAAATCTTTTCAGCTTAAATACATGGTACTCAGACCATGGTACCCCCATTAAAAATAAGAGAGTTAAAGGTAAAAGATTACCAGAATGGTTTACACCTGATATAAAAGAAATGCAACATAAACGAGATCAAAGCAAACGGTTGAAACAATGGGCTGACTATAGGAAGTTTCGAAACAAAACTAAACAATTGATAAGGCATGCAAAGCGCAAATATTTTTCAGATACGGTTGACAATGGTAAAGATACTAAAGCAATATGGAAACATTTACGATCAGTTAATTCCGGAACAAACATGCAAACGAATCAAATTCCAGCTGAACTAAACATTAATAATGAACGCATAATAGATTCAACTAAAGTAGCATCTAAGATGAATGATTTTTTTGCTTCAGTAGCAGAACAATTTGATATGGACAGTTCTGAATTATCCATCACCGACGGCGACAAAATCAAAAAATTTGTTGGTTCAAAAATCCCTAATGGCAACAAGTTTTGTATTCCTTACATAACGAATGAACAAGTTATGCACTACATCAGCAAATTAGATTCATCCAAAGCCGCTGGACTGGATGGTATTGGGCCTAGGATAATTAAACTTGCAGGTAGCAGCTTATCTTCATCTATTGCTGCACTTATAAATAAAAGTATAGCTACAGGACAGTTTCCGTCACAACTTAAGCAAGCAAAAATATTCCCTATTTTCAAAGGTGGGGCTAAATCAGACCCTTCTAATTACAGGCCTATTTCTATATTGCCAACTATATCGAAAATTTTCGAGCGACATGTAAATAAACACCTAATGGGTTTCCTTAATAAACATAAACTTTTAAATGAAACCCAATCTGGATTCAGACCAAAGCATAGCTGCCAACCTGCTTTAATTAGGCTTATTGATACTTGGATGGAATGTATAGATAAAGGGGACATAATAGGTGCACTTTTCTTAGACTTTCGAAAGGCGTTCGATCTAGTTGATCATAGAATTTTACTCGATAAGCTTTCATTATATAACTTTAGTAACTCTTCTCTCAAATGGTTCGAATCATATCTTCACGATCGTAAACAGGCTATGCAAAATGAACATGAACTAACTGAATTTTCTAAAATACTATCTGGTGTACCACAGGGTTCCATCTTAGGCCCTACTCTTTTTCTTATATTTATTAACGACTTGCCCTTAAACTTTGAATTTTGTTTATCAGATTTTTACGCCGATGACGCGACAGCTCATACTAATGGTAAACAAGTCGATACAGTAGAATATAAAATACAGGGCGACTTTAGTAACGCTAAACACTGGAGTAAACGCAATAGTCTCCCACTTAATTACAAAAAATCTACTTGCATGATGTTAGGCACAAAAAATCGACTTAGTGAAGCTCGTAAGTTTAATATTAAAGTAGATGATATCTGCTTACAAACTGTATCTACGCAAAAAGTTTTAGGTTTACATATTGATGAACATCTTTCTTGGACAACCCACATAGACCACCTATGTTCGGCTATCTCTAGTAAGATTTCGCTTTTAAGACAATTATCAGAATATGTTGATGTTGATGTGCAGAAACGTTTTTATCAGGGATATATTTTACCTTTGATAGATTACGGTTCTATCACATGGGGGTCAGCTTCAAAACCTAATATTGAACGGGTATCCAAATTACAAAAACGCGCTGCTAGAATCATATTAAGTGTTGACTTTGACACACCATCTTCAGAGATGTTTCAAAAGCTCAACTGGCCTTCGATAGAAAATAGAATCAAATATAATAAGGCAGTTCTTACCTACAGAGCTCTTAATAAACAAACACCAGAATACATTTCAAAGTTATTAAAACCTCTATCTGAAACACACTCATTGAATTTAAGATCAACAGAAAATAAATCCCTACACATACCAAGGGCACATAGTACCATTTACGATAAGTCTTTTACATGCTCAGCCCCGAAACTGTGGAACGCTCTTCCTCAAACGACAAGAAATGCAGATTCTCTTTCAACTTTTAAAAAACAACTTAAAAATATTTTAATCTGCTGATGCACTTAATTACATGTACATGTTTTTTTAAGTGATTTTTAAAAAGTGCATTGTTCTTAAAACAATTCTTAATCTTTTTAAAGTATGGCATGTTTTAATTTTAAAAAGGTTTTATGTTTTATGCGCTCATATTCACAAATGTTTGTATATATGTATATATATTTGTTTTAAGAGGGCCGCAAGGTAGAATAGCTTAAGCTAATTGTGTTACCCTCTATAAATATAGTATAAAATAAAAAAATAAAAAAAAAATAAATAAATAAATCGTCAACGTCCTCAATTAATGGTTTGTGTACATGAAGGCTTGTATGTATACATGAGAAAAATGTGTTTTTAAAGTTTCTGGTCAACATTAATGATATTTAGTGTGCAGAGGGTCAGATGCTTGATTCGCAACTCTCTCATTTGCGACTGTGGCACTTCAGAACTTTGCTGTTGTAGATACAAATTTTAAACGTTTTGCGTGTTTTTCATCGAGAGAATTTGTAAACGAGAAGGGATGGTCCTTTTCCAACGTAAATGCCCAGATCGAAGGAAATGTTTTGGCGAATCGATTCATCAATTAAGTTCTATTTCCGTGTTTTGATTAAAGTTGCTCTAAGCAAAACACAAGTTGTCCTTTTTTAATGCTGTAATGGGAAAATACAACAACAAACAACTGAAATTTGTCACGAAGACCCTCCCAAAGTTTGATTGGCCCGTAGCCTTACTTCCACGTGGAACAGCGGAAGTTATGTTGGGACGGTCAGTTATCATTTTAACATTTCAGGCACACCTGAGCGGTTAAGCAGTAGTCAGTGCTAACCAGTACCGGACTGATGGTGAAAAGGTATGCAAGACCAGAAACGGAGCTTGCCAACGTCCGATTGATTCACGACTAGTGTCATCGGACCAGCCCAAAAGTCATGTTTTTGTTTAAAACCGAAATTTGAACCAAACTTGTATTCGATTTTTGATAGAATTCACACTATTCGGCTAAAAACAAGGAGGTCTGAGAATATGTAAACATATCCCGATAGCACACCAAATATACGACAACCAAGTAAAAACGCAAATGTGACGAACTTACAATTTAGAAACTCCGTTTTCGCCTAAAAATTCATGACATTGTAGCAAATTATTGCAGTTTCAATCGCCGATATGCTATTTTAGGGATTGTGAAACCAATTTGCAATAAAAAAAAATGCTTATAGCGGCTCATGAGCACGTTGTCAATTATGTCGCATGTTCTGATGAAACTTCACATATTTTATTTACTCACGAATTGTCTGAGGTCAATTCTTCCCTTCACCGTTGAACTTGTATCATTCAACATGCATGTAGCATATCTGTAGTTGTTGGGGTTTCTTGCCAAACTCATCATCAAGGCGGCCATAGGGGTGAGGGGCACTAGAACAATTTAAACATATATCGCTAATTATCGTTCCGTAGGCACAAATAAATCGCGTTAATAACTTTTATAACACCAAGAAGCTTCCATTCAGGAATAGTGAGTGCATATTTGCAGTGGCAGATTTAAATGGGTTCGTGTGTGCGTGTGGGGTCAAATTGTTTCAATTCCTTAGGGATATTTCAAAAGAATCATGACTGTATTACTGAAAACGCACCACCCTTGGTGGGTTTGAACCCCCTTCCAGAGATTCTGGATCCGCTGCTGATATATTTGCCATGTACCATTCTCAATAAAAGGACCATTGACCATGTCCTGTAAAATATGCCTTGTTTTCGAAAGCCCAAAACTCCGTTTTTAAGCAATTTCTACTAAACCTTTGCAATGGGGAAGGTAGTATGATGTCTTAAGAACGGATAAATGCTATAATGTATGAAGAATTCCTCCACATACTGTAGAAATGGCTAGCAAAGCGGAGGTGGGGGTGAAAAATTTGAAAATATAAATTTGAATAAAAATCATTTTTTGTTGCATGTCTGTATTCAGTTCCACCATTGTTATGATTTTTAAACATGTAGGTCAGTGTCAAGTGTCTTAGACACCCTAAAATTCATCTCAACATTTTGATGCTTAATAAGAGACATTATTTTCATAAATCATTTTGGGAGTTACCTGTATATCATTGCTAACAATGACAAGTATTGAGCAAAGTCATGAGAAAATCTGTAATTTGTTTCCAAACAGGTATACCGTAAACCCAAGTTATGTAACCAAAAACATGACAAAGCGGGGTTTAAAACACAGAAGAAGCAAAATATGTCCATGCGACTATGACACTGATCTGTTCTTTAAGTTTGGTACATGTATATCTGCAAAACACATTTTCTCATGGATGCTTCAATTACTGTATGCTTTTGGCAAACATAAAATGACACAGAATTTATTTGCAAGTCTGGAATGAATGAATGCATGCATGCCACCATTCAATTTAGATACATATGAAATCTAAATCTTTCCTGTTGTTAAAATGCTCCTACAGTGATCAAGTATTTTTCAATGTTAAAACTATGGCATATACACCTGGTATACATGCACCTGTTCAGCTATAACACGCCCTGCTATCTCTCTCATAATACACATCAATGAGAAGTACTTCAGTGAAATATTGTTGGTCTAAACGAGTCGAGACATACTGTCAGGAGTAAACCAAGATGATGCCACTTAAGTATTTGACTAGATTCACAGACCTTAATTCCGTGTAAATCATGGATTAAGAAGTTTAATAAAGCAAATGCCTGAAGTAGTCAAAATCTTCATGACATGATGCTGACACCAAATGTACATGTACTAAGAGATCATCCATTACACAATGTTAATACTGACAACTTTCCAATGTACAGTCTAAGTGCAATGCAGGACAAATGCCCCGTTATTTATGCCCCGTTATTTGTCCCAGACTTATCAAGACTTATCTCTCCACATGTTGAATTCACTCATGTGCTTTGAAAGATTAGGGAGCGTGTATGTTTTAACTTGTAATGGTATAGACTGGTGCAAAAGTTTGTTCCGTGAAATGTTATTTCTCTATTTTTTGAATGAATCAAAAATTAAACATGGTTAAAAATCAATTATTTTCCCGTAACGGATGACGAAAATAGTACATGTTTGTCTGGCTTAATTGCACTTGATAGGAAAGAACCTAATTTCTACCATTCTCACTGTATTAAGTACTTATAACTATTTTATATACATGTACACAGTTTTGGTGTTACATTTTTGGCTGGGCAACATTGTTCCCCCCCCCCCGAGTACCAACAAGCCATTCAGATATAATATGTATTTTATGATGACCTATCAACATGCAAAAGGATTTGTTGGTACTCGGGGGGGAACAATGTTCAAAAAATAGTTTTCTGTTTTCTTATATGTTCAATACAAAAAGTAGCTGTTTCAGCCCAAACATAAAGCCATACATGTATCAAAATGGAGACCAAAGTCCAATATGCTAAAATATGGACTGACAGTGAACTAACGTGTGATGGTTGAAGCATTTTACAAACTTTTATTTTTTTCAAAATACAGGGCAGCTATACATTGTGACTCCCATTACCACTGTCAAAGATCCTTACCTTTTTTTTCTATACAACGATCTATACTACTCAAAGTTTGATAAGCATCAAAACTTTATTTTTGTTCACATGACATACTTGTAATCTAACACCTGAAATTTTGCTATAGATATGAAGCAGAACCATCACTGTGCAAACATTTCATCTTTTTTTCGCGTTGCCTGTGAGCGCTTTTCGCAGACTGGCAGAAACGATGGAAACACCCTGAAATTAAAGTTGCCATTGTTCATTGATTGTTGTCTTCCCTATCCAATTCTGTCATTTACCCCCTCTTACTGGTTCATTCAACTGCAAAACTGTTTTCATAATCGAAATGTCGATAATTATGGGTCTAAAACGCACATTTGGAAAATTTCAAAAATCTGTGATTTTTGGTTAAAAACACGATTTTTTACCCAAAAAAATTGTTTTCGCTTAAAACGTTGCCCTTTAGGCTGCGAGTATGGAACAGAAAACCGATTTGAGCTACGGGCATTGGTTTAGATTTTACAGCGTTTTAAAACATTTGTCATTGGACTTATAACGTTTTCTTAATGGAAATTTGCATTATGTGATTAAAACATCTGACAAAAAATTTTAAAAACGCTGGTTTGAGCAAACCAGAGTGCGTATTCAAAAACGGTTTTCAGTTTCATGATCACCATGCAAAGGACAACATTTTAAGCGAAAAAAATTTTTTTGGTAAAAAATCGTGTTTTTAACCAAAAATCACAGATTTCTGAAATTTTCCAAAAGTTCATTTTAGACACAAAAGTATCGACATTTCGATTATCAAAACAGTTTTGCAGTTGAATGATCCAGTAAGAGGGAATGAATGACGGAATTGGATAGGGTAGGAAACAGTGACAACTTCAATTTCAGGGGGTTTCCATTGTTCCTGCAAGTCTGCGAGAAGGGCTCGCAGGCAATGCGAAAAAAAGATGGAATGTTTGCAGGGTGTTTGTCCTGCTATATATCTGTAGCAAAATTTCGAGTGTTACCAGTATGTCTTGTAATCAAAAATAAACTTTTGATGCTTATCAAAGTTTGAGTAGTATATTACCACAACGCACAATTTGACATGAGACACTAAAGAGTCTTGTCTAGTCGTGTAGTGTCCATACGTCTGTTTCTTGCAGTTTAACTTTAAAGCAATGGATTTGAAATAATGCCCTTAAATGTGGACAAGACGGTACCCTAATCGGCGCCGGATCGAGAGGTCGAGGGTACGCATACCGAGTAGTGTCACTGAGTAAAACAGAATATTACTCCGACATGACTGAAAAAATTCTGGGACGTTAAAAATGAAATATAAAATATAAAAGTCCTTACCTGGCATTGGTGGCGGTGTCAGTCCCGGGGTTCCAAGGAACTGACTCCCGACAAACCCTGTAGAACCGGGCACGGCCGTGCTTCCAAATGGTCCCATGGTCCCAAATCCGCTGGTGGTCTGTCCACTTTGAGTGATAAACTGTGTTTGTATGGCTGGGTTAATCCCACCGGTTGTTGTTGTCATGCCCGGCTGTAGCATGGTGGCTCCGGGCTGTCCAATGCCTGTCCCGGGGCCTCCAGGTTGGAACGTGCCACCAATGGTGTTAAACCCTGGTTGGGTAATTCCGACCCCTGGTTGAAAGGTTCCTGTTGCAACGCCTGGTTGAACCATGCCTGGTTGCACCATGCCCGGTTGCATTCCAGTGGCGACTCCGGTGGTCATTCCCGGCTGAACTGCGCCAGTAGCCGTCATACCCGGTTGCAGGAGAGTTCCTGTGGGACTCATGCCTGGTTGGAATATTCCAGTCGTCATCCCTGGCTGCATGCCTGGTTGGAATCCCGCCCCAACTCCGGGCGTCATACCTGGTTGGAACACGGTTGTTACTCCAGGTTGGCCTGTGCCCGCAACACCGGTACCGAATCCGTTTGTCGAAGAGGGAAAGCTGATCCCGGGGGCGGTAAACGATGACCCAGGGACTCCACTCTGGGCCAGACATCCCGCTACAAAAAGTGTCAAAGCCACCAATGTCCGCATTGTTCTTGTGAAAAAATATTCTTTCTGTGAAATTTGTTGTTCTTAATTGAAATTGCGCAGAGTAAAACTGACGTGTCAAATGGGGGGCGTGGCCAAATCCTCGAATCTTAAATGACATGTGTCGTTTTTCTATCGCACGCCTTCATTTAACCAGGAAATCTACTCCGAAAATTTGAGGAAGCAATAATTAAATTTAACATAAATTTGGTTTTTATATACGTTTGACGTAAAAACATTGACGTTATAAAATGTACATGTTTATGTATCTAACTTTTGAAATCTGAAATTTACACTTTTATATTAGCAATATTAAGCAAAATTAAGGTCTCCAACATAAATTAATCTATAGGAATCAACAAAGCTAATTTACCTTCTGGTGTATGGACAAATGCTTTAACTCATTTAAGCCTAGCGTCCTTTTTATGGGACATAGGCAAACAGCATAGCCCCTGGTGTGACGCCGCAGAACGCGGTTTCCCATCTGGGGCTATTCTGTTTGCACAGAGAAATTTCATCCAAAAATAAGATAAAAAATAAAAACCGCTCCTAACACCCCCAAAAAATGAAAGTGGACTCAGCCAAATGATAATGATGGGAGAATCGATTCGTTAAATATGGTTTAATACAGACTTAGCCGAGCATACATGGGCATAAGTCAACAGTGGAGATCTATAATACTTGCTGCATTACAGCCATCTGTAGCGTTGACCTGTTGAATACACCATGGTAAACGTGACATTTTGCATTTAAACTGATGGAAATACAATGTTTAAAGGCGTTTCATACCTATCAACACTTTTTTGTATACCTCAAAACTTTTCATGCAACAATATACTAGTTAGGATTTCGCAAAAGGTTTCGCGCTTTAATGTAACGTTTGTCGTCTTTTTCATTTTCCAACGCACATTGGTTTCATGCGCTTACAATATGTATGTGACTGCGTAGCTCAGTCGCCAACAGCGTGATAAAGGCGAAGAGGTGGTGCGAACAAAGCCCCGCGAGTGTGTGAAAAGAGTACATATAGATGGAACCCCCAGAGGGCAGAAGAATCGTACTGAAATCGAGGACAAAAAGTACCTCGACGCTCCTCTACGCTGCTCGCGCTGCAGCTAAGCTACTGCTGCAATCGAAGGGGATTTCTCTTAAGCTTTAACCACACTTTTACTGTTTTGAGTCCATGGCGACCTCTCAGCTACGTAAATTTTGATGGAGCTAAAATCTCGCGCCGTGAGATGGCGATCGCTACCTCACGGTGCTTCCGATATGCTTCTCATGAGACCGAGGCGTTAGTATGGGCACATTAGGTTTATTCTTAGTATGATTTAGGCGTATCTAAGCATAAGGATGATTCTCAGTGTGGGTAAGAACATTAGGTCTACTCTCAGTACGCATGAGATGGTTACATCACAGTTTATTATACCTCATTAATATTCATTGGCTGAGTGTGGATTTTCATTGGTCCAGAGCAGGTCACGCGGAGGGTGCTATTCTGTTATGTCGCATGATCATATTACCCCCTGACGTCACATCTGCTGCACTTGTAGTCACATGCGTTTGATTACAGTGCACGTGGAGGGTGCTATTCTGTCATGTCGCATGATCTGACGTCACCTAAATGTGCAGTTGCACTTGGTATCACATGTGTTTGTCCTATGGTGTGTCGCTAATTTGTTTCAAAAAGGGTTCGGTATAATAAAACGATTGTTGCTCTTGAGTGAAGGTGACATGACGATTTGTTCACCCTCGACGGGTGATATTGCCTGCCTCGGGTGAACAAATCGCTATGTCACCCTCACTCAAGGGCAACAATTGTATAGTATCTATAGGGTGTTGGTCAGTGTGCATTAGACTAAGAATCTCTTAGAAGAAATTTGAGGCCGCATGCGTGTCTTTTTGTCAGAACGGGCCCCCACCCATTGGGGCCTAAAGAAATAGGTGGGCTGCTTGTGCCTCTAGGCAAAGCTTATACACTACTGACTGACCATCTGGTCTGAGCTTATCCAAGAAACGTGGTTCAAGTCAACCCATCCATATGTATAAGCCTTTTGTGGCTTAATTGAATGGTTATATTTCAAGCACTTGTTGGATGTCATGACATCCTCATTTTGGGTAAAAGTCAACGTCACGACATGACCCTAGCTGTTGACTGGGACGTAAAACATCAATTCAAACAAACAAACAAACAAACAAACGAACAAACAAACAAACAAAACAAACTTAAAACAATGAACATCCGGCCCAATGGGTCTTTAAGTCGGTTTTAGAGAATACATGCGACATATATACATTTATATTTGACATAATTTTCGGATGTCATGATATCGTAATTTTGGGTCTCATAAAATGGAAGCAACGTCCCGATATGGCCATAGCTGTTGACTGGGGCGTTAAGCATTAATTCAAACGAACAAACAAACCATTTTTGTCAGCACATTTTTTACAATGCCTCAAATAAATATACAGTAAGAAACTCATTCACAGTTGAATATTACATTTTTCTAAAACCTCCTTAGATGAACCATTAGACGTTCATCTGTGTTCATACTTCCATGAACAACATTGTGTCACGCGACGTGACGTAATCCAAACTTGACGTCAAAAAACACGAATCTCGCCAATCTGATTGGACGTTGTAAACGTCGACGCCGTTCCGTTGTTTGAACACACACTGTGTGCAGATTCTCTGTTTGCTGGTAAATGTGACCGCCTTGGTGATTTTTCAACAAGCGATAGAGAGAAATGAATGTAAATATAAGCAATGAGTTTAATTTTTCTGTTGTTCATGGAGCTATGAACCGCAGTGGGTCGCTAGCAAAGCTTACACGAACCCCTTCGGGGTTCATTCACTTTGCACGCGACCCACTGCGGTTCATAGCTCCATGAACACCAGAAAAATGAAATTCATTTCTTAATTAAAGACGTACATGTACACACACGTATACATAAAAATGACACTGAAAATGTTCAAGACTGGGTGCGGATATGAAGCTCTGATTAAAGACGTGTATAAAAAATGTGAGACTGGGTCTGATTAAAGCCGTACATAAACATAGAAATGTGACAGAAAATGTTCAAGACTGGGTCTGATTAAAGACGTACAAGTACATAGAAATGTGACACTGGGGAGTTGGGTGCGGATACGAAGCTCTGACTAAAGACGTACATATACATATACTGGTCAAAATAATTTAGGGATCAAACCTATACTATAAGGATACATTTTTGGGCCAATCGATGATTAATCAAGTTTTCATTTATATGGTGGATTAGTTTTATCGCGCTTTCATATGCCACCAATTTTGAAATTGTGCATCATCTTCTTAAGCACAGCTGTTCTTTTTAAACCACACTACCCTAAAAACCAAAGTGATAAAAGGTCCATAAAAAACGATTTTACAAGAAATTCAATTTTGCCAATTCATGAAAATTTTGCGAATTTGCACGATAGTCATCAAGACTCATCATTTCAAAGGTCAGCCCGCTAAAAAAAATGGAAATTTCAAGCCATTCTAAAAATTTTGCACTAACAAACTTACACACCATCAATTCCCTATGGGAATTTCATACCACTTTCATTTTAAGGATAGTCTGGCTTAAAGCCTTGTCTTCTTGAATGCAAAGACTATTGATTCGATCCTCAAGTGTCCAAAGCTTACAAAATGAATTACCTTAATGATAGAAATGTTTCATTTTACCAGCAGTTCAAATCTTGTAGAAATTGCTCGTCAAAAGTTTGATCCCTAACTTAATTTGTCCAGTATAAAAATGTGACAGAAAATGTTCAAGACTGGGTCTGATTAAAGACGTACATATACATGTATATACATAGAAATGTGACAAAAAATGTTCAAGACTGGGGGTTTAAACTTTTATTTCTGTATATACGAGGGTTGGGATTTAAGTTCGTAGACTTTGGCTACTGATTGAATATTACAGCATTTATCCAATATTTGATGCATTATTATAAAGAAACAAAGTATCTTTGTTTCGTGTTTACAATATTTTTTCAAGACATCTTGCGCAGTGCTCATAAAATGGTCTCCATAGCAACTTAGGTTTCGCTACCCGGGGCACGTCGAATTTTTAACAATTCTGAAGTTATGTGCCGTTGAAGAACACACCAGTAATTATCATATTGCAAGCCAACACTTGAGCTAAATCAGTTTAAGGCATTGAAGTATCATGTTGTTATCTCAGTTTAAATTTTAAGCATTATGTCGACGACTTGTTTTGTTATTGGAGAAAATGTATGGCCAGTCGCGCTGCTTGGAAAAGAAAAAATGGCGTTAACAGGCAACGTCGAAACAACAGCATTGATTAAATAGCCAAACTACCCACAGAAACATTCAAAAGAATAGATATGTGTTGTACAGTTGTGGAATAGATCGTGCAGTGGTATTTAAATGGTATGTGAGATTTCAGATGGACGTACTTGAATTTTAACGATGAGAAATGCACTCGTCTACTATAAGTCTTCAAATGCTACGGCCAACATTCTTGATTTAAAACACCGATATGCATGATATGCATAGAAAGTTATGTATAATAACTATATTTGATGATCGCAGTATTTCCACAATAATAATTAAGAAATCCCTGAAGGAAATCTAGCAAATAAGTAAAGGTATGGCTTCATGTTTGGTTCCAAAAAAGGCGTTTTAATGATGACACGTATTGAAATTTGACGTAGTTTTGACGTCAGAATTTCCACGACATGCACCGGGTGATGAAAGGTCATCGTGTTTAATTCATTGTTGTGCGATTACCATTTTCAGTAGAACAGTGCTTTATACCTTATACGATAGTTAAAAGAATGTATTTTCAGATTATAGCATTTCAATTACTGAGTGACAGACATCTGAACTTTTACAAAGAAAGTCTACGAACTTAAATCCCAACCCAAGTACATGCACATATAATGATACAAACAAAGCATTTTATACAACAGTTGCATATATAACAAGGGATTCAGAAGAAAGTCGAAACGAGTGGGGGGTTGGGTGCGGATACAAAGGTCTGATTAAAGACGGACATATACATAGAAATGTGACTGAAAATGTTCAAGGCTGGGTGCGGATAAGAAGCTCTAATAAAAGACGTACATATACATAGAAATCATTTCTATGTGACTGAAAATGTTCAAGACTGGGTCTGATTAAAGACGTACATATACTTAGAAATGTGATTGAAAATGTTCAAGGCTGGGTGCGGATACGAAGCTCTAATAAAAGACGTACATATACATAGAAATGTGACTGAAAATGTTCAAGACTGGGTCTGATTAAAGACGTACATGTACATAGAAATGTGACTTTAAATGTTCAAGACTGGAAGAGGATACGAAGCTCTAATAAAAGACGTACATATACATAGAAATGTGACTGGAAATGTTCAAGACTGGGTCTGATTGAAGACGTACATATACAAAGAAATGTGACTGAAAATGTTCAAGGCTGGGTGCGGATACGAAGCTCTAATAAAAGACGTACATGTACTTAAGGATTGAAATTCAGATTTTAGCTTTCACTGGATGATGAAAAACATTAGGCTGTTTTAATGTCTGTGAAGCCCGAAGGGCTTCTCGGAGAAAGCTAAAATAAACTAAAATCTGAATTTCAATACTTATATTTACATTTTATATTACGGAGTGTCTATTGACAGACGTCTGTCAATAGCAAATATTCGGTAAATGTTCTATTACCAGACGTCTGTCAATAGCAAATTTTCGGTAAATGTGCTAGTACCAGACGTCTGTCAATAGCAAATATTCGGTAAATGTGCTATTACCAGACGTCTGTTTATATTATCAATCAAGTATCAGATTTTTAATTGCACATATCATGCTCATTTTCATGTTATTTGAGATTAAATCCGACTTAACGTAATTTTGGAACAGCCAAAACGTCTAATTTTCGCGCTTAACGTCATGGCGATACGCGACCGACGTCACAACAACAAGAGTAAACAAACAACGTCACTGGCTGGGTTTGATGTCGCCCCGCCCATAGATATGGCTTCTAGTTCACGTGACTTAATGTTTTTCATTGGAAAATGAAGAACATGAAGAAAGATACTTTATTCTAGGGCGATTGCAATAAAATGTAAATAGGCCTATATAGAAATGTGACTGGGTGCGGATAAGAAGCTTTAATAAAAGACGTACATATACATAGAAATCATTTCTATGTGACTGAAAATGTTCAAGACTGGGTCTGATTAAAGACGTACATATACTTAGAAATGTGACTGAAAATGTTCAAGGCTGGGTGCGGATACGAAGCTCTAATAAAAGACGTACATATACATAGAAATGAGTCTGAAAATGTTAAAGACTGGGTCTGATTAAAGACGTACATGAACATAGAAATGTGACTGAAAATGTTCAAGGCTGGGTGCGGATACGAAGCTCTAATAAAAGACGTACATACGGGGTCTGTCCCAGAAACACGTAGACAATTGTGATAAAGCAATAATGTGTCTGCAGAATTTCATGAAATTTATATGATCTATTTGCAAACATTTCGTACAAATATGGATGAATTCACCCCTTTCACAACAAATTTATATGCATTTATTCCAAGAGTGGTAGGTGTCTACGGCGCACGTCAAAAACACTGTTTTGAAATTCATCAAGATCAAATTCAACAGTTCCTGTAATTGCGAGTTGAGGTGATATTACACAATTCTAACTGTCAGTTGCTAGAGTAATTAATATGTAAGATAAGTTTTTGAAAGTTTGAAATAATTTCCATCATCAGCGTTGATTTTATAGAAATTTTCTTAAACCTACTGCAATTATTTTATTGGAAAAAAGTGACGTAATTAAGTTTTGCGGCGCAAAATTAGATCTTCCCCAAGCATTTCTTTCCGGTTAAGTATATTTAACAAAATTAATTTATAAAATCAACCTTCTATTGTGTCATTTATAATGCTGTGATGATTTTGTATGCATTTTTCTTTAAATATTCTAAATGCTCGTTTCTTGTTGTCATTTTAAACAAGCGACATCTTTTTGTTTTATTTCAGTCTAAAATAAAATTAGTGTTCCCTCATATAAAATGAAAATGATCATGCTATTTTTTCTACTTATCATTTATAACTCAAATTACTGACTATAATTTTAACTAAGAAGACTTGATCAATTCTTAGATGACAATATTCATCACCATTACGGCTCTAATAAAGAGACTGCACACAAAACATACAACCACCCCTCCACAAAAAGGTAGCAAAATGATTTTCAACGTGCTCCGTAAACGCCGATACACTATCATATACATCTCCATAACTTTTGCAATTTGTAAGCGATTAAACTAATACTTTCATAGATTGCTCAGTACAAATGTAGTTTAAAAGCATGAACATATCTTTAAATTTCAACGAACCGTTCACGAAATATCAGACATCTTGATGATTTCCCGGGACAGACCTCGTATACATAGAAATGTGACTGAAAATGTTCAAGACTGGGTCTGATTAAAGACATTATACATATACAAAGAAATGTGACTGAAAATATTCAAGGCTGGGTGCGGATACGAAGCTCTGATTAAAGACGTACATATACATAGAAATGAGACTGAACATGTTCAAGACTGGGTCTGATTAAAAACGTACATGTACATAGAAATGTGACTGAAAATGTTCAAGACTGGGTGCGGTTATGAAGCTCTGATTAAAGACGTACATACTCGTACATGTATACATAGAAATGAGACTGAAATGGTTCAAGACTGGGTCTGATTGAAGACGAACATATACATAGAAATGTGACTGAAAATGTTCAAGACTGGGTCTGATTGAAGACGAACATGTACATAAAAATGTGACTGAAAATGTTCAAGACTGGGTGCGGCTATGAAGCTCTGATTAAAGACGTACATATACATAGAAATGAGACTGAAAATGTTCAAGACTGGGTACAGATACGAAGCTCTGATTAAAGACGTACAAGTACATAGAAATGTACAGAAAATGTTCAAGGCTGGGTGCGGATACAAAGCTCTGATTAAAGACGTACATATACATAGAAATTGTGACTGAAAATGTTCAAGACTAGGTGCGGCTATGAAGCTCTGATTAAAGACGTACATGTACATAGAAATGAGACTGAAAATGTTAAAGACTGGGTCTGATTGAAGACGAACATGTACATAGAAATGTGACTGAAAATGTTCAAGACTGGGTGCGGCTATGAAGCTCTGATTAAAGACGTACATATACATAGAAATGAGACTGAAAATGTTCAAGACTGGGTACAGATACGAAGCTCTGATTAAAGACGTACAAGTACATAGAAATGTACAGAAAATGTTCAAGGCTGGGTGCGGATACAAAGCTCTGATTAAAGACGTACATATACATGTACATAGAAATTGTGACTGAAAATGTTCAAGACTAGGTGCGGCTATGAAGCTCTGATTAAAGACGTACATGTACATAGAAATGAGACTGAAAATGTTAAAGACTGGGTCTGATTGAAGACGAACATGTACATAGAAATGTGACTGAAAATGTTCAAGACTGGGTGCGGCTATGAAGCTCTGATTAAAGACGTACATATACATAGAAATGAGACTGAAAATGTTCAAGACTGGGTACAGATACGAAGCTCTGATTAAAGACGTACAAGTACATAGAAATGTGACAGAAAATGTTCAAGGCTGGGTGCGGATACAAAGCTTCGCTGAGTAAAGATGTACATATACATAGAAATGTGACAGAAAATGTTTAAGACTGGGCCTGATTAAAGACGTACATATACATAGAAATGTGACTGAAAATGTTCAAGGCTGGGTGCGGATACGAAGCTCTGAGTAAAGACGTACAAGTACATTGACCCGGTCGGCAAGCTACTCTTTCGTTAGAAAAAATCAATATTGGTTACCAGAACTGCAACTTTTCCGCCTCTTCGCTCATTCGATCGAGGGTATAACTCGGTCAATATCGCTGTGATTTAATCATTTTCAGACGCTTATATAATCATAATTTGTCAGAATAATAACAGGGTTCATACCTTGAGTTGAATAAATAATGATGATCTAAAAAGACATGCAAATCTTTTATTAATATTTTAATTTTGTTTTCATATTTTCTGTTTTTAATTCAGTAAGGTTACAGAGATAAACGGAGGAATTCACCTCGTACGAATGACCTATGGCGTCACGCCGAAGACGAACATGTACATCGAAATGTGACAGAAAATGTTCAAGGCTGGGTGCGGATACGAAGCTCTGAGTAAAGACGTACAAGTACATAGAAATGTGATAGAAAATGTTCAAGGCTGGGTGCGGATACGAAGCTCTGAGTAAAGACGTACAAGTACATAGAAATGTGACAGAAAATGTTTAAGACTGGGTCTGATCAGGGACTCTATAGACCCTGGTCTGATTAAAGACGTACACGTACATAGAAATGTGACTGAAAATGTTCAAGGCTGGGTCTGATTAAAGACGTACATACACATAGAAATGTGACTGAAAATGTTTAAGACTGGGTGCGGATATGAAGCTCTGATTAAAGACGTACATATACATAGAAATGTGACAGAAAATGTTTAAGACTGGGTGCGGATACGAAGCTCTGATTAAAGACATACAAGTACATAGAAATGTGACAGAAAATGTTCTAGACTGGGTCTGATTAAAGACGTACATATACATAGACATGTGACTGAAAATGTTCAAGGCTTGGTGCGGATATGAAGCTCTGATTAAAGATGTACAAGTACATAGAAATGTGACAGAAAATGTTCAAGACTGGGTCTGATTAAAGACGTACATATACATAGAAATGTGACTGAAAATTTCAAGGTTGGGTGCGGATACGAAGCTCTGATTAAAGACATACAAGTACATAGAAATGTGACAGAAAATGTTCAAGGCTGGGTGCTGATACCAAGCTCTGAGTACAGACGTACAAGTACATAGAAATGTGACAGAAAATGTTTAAGACTGGGTCTGATTAAAGACGTACATATACATAGAAATGTGACTGAAAATGTTCAAGGCTGGGTGCGGATATGAAGCTCTGATTAAAGACGTACAATTACATAGAAATGTGTCAGAAAATGTTCAAAACTGGGTGCGGATACGAAGCTCTGATTAAAGACGTACCTGTACATAGAAATGTGGCTGAAAATGTTCATGACTAGGTGCGGCTATGAAGCTCTGATTAAAGATGTACATATACATAGAAATGTGACTGAAAATGTTCAAGACTGGGTGCCGATAAGAAGCTCTGATTAAAGATGTACATATACATAGAAATTGTGACTGAAAATGTTCAAGACTAGGTGCGGATAAGAAGCTCTGATTAAAGACGGACATGTACATAGAAATGTGACTGAAAACGTTCAAGATTGGGTCTGATTAAAGATGTACATATACATAGAAATTGTGACTGAAAATGTTCAAGACTAGGTGCGGATAAGAAGCTCTGATTAAAGATGTACATATACATAGAAATTGTGACTGAAAATGTTCAAGACTAGGTGCAGATAAGAAGCTCTGATTAAAGACGTACATATACATAGAAATGTGACTGAAAATGTTCAAGACTAGGTGCAGCTCAGTATAGGGAATAGAGACAAACACCCCTCAGGGACTGGCGCAGGCTGATTTTAGTCCACACTATTGCTCATTGCAAATAAGATATGCCATAAATGCACATATTTTGTATTTGGTCCCTCTATTACCTGGTCCCTAAATTATAGTCCATGGTCCTTGAGGGACCAGGTCCCTGGTCCCTTGGTCCCTCAAGAAAAGTCCCTAAATTATACATTACCGATAAGAAGCTCTGATTAAAGACCGACATGTACATAGAAATGTGACTGAAAATGTTCAAGACTGGGTTCGGATAAGAAGCTCTGATTAAAGACGTACATATACATAGGAATGTGACTGAAAATGTTCAAGACTGGGTTCGGATAAGAAGCTCTGATTAAAGACGTACATATACATAGGAATGTGACTGAAAATGTTCAAGACTGGGTTCGGATAAGAAGCTCTGATTAAAGACCTACATATACATAGAAATGTGACTGAAAATGTTCAAGACTGGGTGCAGATAAGAAGCTCTGATTAAAGACCTACATATACATAGAAATGTGACTGAAAATGTTCAAAACTGGGTGCAGATAAGAAGCTCTGATTAAAGAACGAAAACTTTATTTACCAAGGTTACAAGTAAATTACAACAAGGACACTCTATCGAGAGGACGACGCACTCTGATTATTTTGTCCTTTATCTACTGTGACATGATTTTGGACCGAAACGACCCGTTGCCCCGCGTGATCTGGCAAACGAGCGGTACATGTAGTTTCAAAATAAATGGAATTATCTTCTCTGAGCCAGTAAGTAGAACCTTTTAACAATTAAATCCATTTACCAGATTAAAGGCCTTTTAATTATCTTTCATCTGACATATTTATCTTTCCCCTAATTATCACATTACAGGTAATTTTAGTGGTTTTCTTGACCAATTTTCACACAGTCGTCATAAATCGGAACCGATTACTTAGATACAAGCTTCGTGCTACTAGTAAGTATAATATTTATGAAAAGCAGATACATCAAAGTTTCGGAAAATTTATATAAGAGTTTGATATTTTGAAATGTGTAGTAGTAAACTTATTAGAAATTACAAAGTCCGCGTGACAAAATGGTGGACGGTTTTTAGAAAACGAAAATCAACGGTGGCGCTTTTGGAACACTTTACAGCTTTATTTGAGCTTTCTATCAATAATTATTTTGTTTACTTTGTATGTTAAAGACAAATCTTCATGTTAACATATGCAAAACCTAAGTTCAAGCTATACTGTCAGTTTGTCAGGACGATTTTTTCCGGGAAATTTACGGCTCATAAGTTTGTTTTAGGGGTTTCTTTTTCCTATGTTTTTTCCTAAATTGAAAGGTTTTCATTTAAAAATTGGTTCTAAAACTGTCTGTTATGATGATGGTAGACTTTGTGCACTTAATTTTCTTTATTTATCGATTTGAATGCAACCAATCTTTGGAGTTATTTAATAAAAACTCGAACAGGTATGATTTATCTTATTTCAAAATGGCGACAATATCGACTGCTGCGGCTTAGCGGACAGGTAAAAGTGGCATAGTACATAGTCAATATTTCATGAGCGATTTCCATTGAGTGTGTCGTCCTCTCGATAGAGTGTCCTTGATTACAAACACTTTTGGAATAAAGTTTGTTGTTTGGTTTAAAGCTTTACGTTCATTGTCAAAGGTTAAAGTCATGTCCATAAGATAAGCTTATTGTCATGTCCATAAGATAAGCTGTCCACTGATAGAGGGTAAGTCTACCAGAGGTAGATTACCAGTACTAAGTGCACATCATTCATCACACACTAACAAAGATAATGAATGGTTGTAGCTTTAAAATAAGTTCATGACCAAATCTTCATTAATCAAAGAACTGTCAAGCTCTGGTCAGCTTTAATATGAAAGGACAAGCTACCGTGTCAATTATTTTACCAAGTCATTATAAAATGACAAAACAATCAATGTTTACTGAGTTGTTTTTAATAATTTGCTGACAACAATTCCATCACAGGTTTACATAAAACATTTGGAATACAACATAAAATAAGTCTAACATATGAGTCACAAGAAGCGAGAACCCACTTTTGACAAAATGCAAAAACAAAAGTGCAGATCAGTTGCAGGGTAAAATATGCACAGCTGGTCAGCATCTTTGTTTTCAATTACTCACTTCCTCCTCAGTTTATGTCTCTTGAATTCTTTTAGGGTTGTATTGACTGGTTTGTGTAGGATCTGGTCCCAAGTTCATAAAAATATTTTTATGCTCAACTTAATTGCTCCTAAATGGCAGAATAGACAGATTTTTTGGATTTAAAAGCTTTATTCACTAAAACCAATAATTTATCCTGCTAATAAATGTTAACTGAGCAATTGTTGGTATTTTAACATTTATGAGCAGGATAAATTCAAACTCAGCTGAGTTGAGCATGAAAAAATTTTATAACCTTGGGACCTAGTGAGAATCCCAAATGCAAGTTTTCACTCAATGGAGTTCGAATCACACTGATTATTTTCTTATTCTATACCAAGGTGACTCTTGAGCTGCGACACAAGAAAGAAAACAATGTGGTTTCCAAACAGGTCTGACACAAACCAAGCTGTACAAGCACAGAAAACGGATTGAGGCTGGAAATTCCTGATTTAGAAAGTAGAGGAATTGTATTATCTATGTAGCAAACACAAAGGCGCTGATCAGCTTCACAGTTACTGTAAAGCTGATCTGTGCCTTTGTTTTCTCATGTGCAAAATGTTGGTTTTATCATGATGCAGCTCATATTAAAACATGGCTTCTACTGGCCTTTGAGCATGTACAATAGAGAAAACAATCAGAACAGATGATCATCTGGCTTGGTTATGGCTTAACAATCTAACCAACAATTTTGATCAACTATCCCCAAAACAAATTTTCTCTCAAGTTATATAGAAGTGAAAGAGCATTATTTTTTTACATTTCTTTCCAAGATCACACACATAACATGGAATGTAAGCTGCATCAAGATACCTGCTTTCTGATGTGATCAATGTATCAGATCAGTCTGATTTTCGTTCCACCCCCTCCACTTATTTGACCAATTGGCTGTTTAAAATGTGTCATTTTTGAGACACTTTTATACTGACTCGGAAGAGATATAGAGCTTGCAATCTTTTAAAGCATCATTATACATTTTCAGTTATTTGTGAGTAAAGTAACAAAAATAATCATATAATTAAACATATCTAGTGGTAAAGCGTCATACTCCGAATCGAGAGGTCCTGGGCTCGATCCCCACAGGCGTCACCGTGTTGTGTCCTTGAGCAAGACGCATTAACTCCCCAAATAACTGGTTAAACACAGGGGGCTCTGACCCGGCATGACTGAAAAAATTGTTGACTGGGATGTAAAGCCTCAATACAAACAAACAAAAAAATAATTAAACAAATAATGAATATTTATTTACTGTAGGTGTAATATAATTTCGTCATATTGGTGGGCATTTTGGATGTCATACTAGATTTTGGTTCAAAGAATCCACATGATTATTGGTGAAATATCAGTAATTTCATCACTTTGGTGGACATTTTGGATGCCTTCATAGATCACGGTACATAGAATCAACATCCAGACTTAGAAGCTTGGCCTCTAAGTGCCCTCATTGTATGACCCTTCAACATATAATCTTTAAATGGAGGCTGGGACATAATTGGTGACGCCAAACTAGACCTTACCCCTTCTTTTGAAAGAAACTTACCATGTACCCTTTAATTATAAAGATGAGAATATTTCTACCATCCTAGTTGACATCCACGTTGAACAATTTTCTGATATCCATAGGAAATTTTAACCTTTCTAATCTTCGAAAGTAGTTTTTGTGCAACAACATATTTTGTTTGGCCTATAGGTTCATAAGCAAATTGTTTCAAAATATGCAATAGTTTGTGACAATTTAAGGCTCACTCAGACGAAATCTGTTGCATTCGGAATTTTAAGTATCATTGTGCGTTTTCCAGTTATTTCTGAGTAACCAACTTAATAAAATCTTCATTTTATCTGGAAATTGACGTTTTGACGGCCATTTTGGATGTCATCTTGGATTTCCATGGGAAGAATCCACATAAAAACTTGGCACCTAGGCCTAAAAGATTGTGCATTCTATGAACCTCAACATAAAACCATCAAACCTTTCTATTGGTGGATGAAACAAAATGTGTGAAGTTAAACCTACCCCTACCCCCTTGATTTGCGAGAATCTTATCATGTACCCCTAAGATATGAAGACGAAAATATTTCCCAAATTGATACCACAATCCTAGCTGACACCCACGTTGAACAATTTCTATATAAACAGAATTTAATTCTAACAATAAAAAAAAATTCTGTAGTGTGTGTGCAACAAAATATTTTTGTTTAAGCAATGGGCCAGGAAGCAAATCTGTATAAAATATGCCAATTTTTAGTTACAAATTTGGGTTCACTTAGGAGAAATCTATTGCAAGCATGATTTAAAGCCTCATTATGCTTATCCAGTTACTTCAGAGTAAACTAACACAATAAGATCTGCATTTTTACCTTAATTTTATGTATTTTAGGTGAATTATCAGAAAAATTGACGTTTTGGCGGCCATTTTGGACGTCATCTTGGATTTCCGTGTGAAGAATCCACATACAGACCTGGTACCTAGGCCAAAAAGATTGCCCATTCTATGAGCCTTAACATAAAACCATCAAACCTTTTTAGTGGTGGATGAAACGAAATTTGTGAAGCTAAACCTACCCCTACACCCTTTATTTGCGGGAATTTCATAATGTGCCCGTTGCGTTATAAAGATGAAAACATTTCCAATTTGATACCACAATCCTAGCTGACACCCAGGTTGAAAAAAAAATCTAAATACTAAATTTATTTTTAACCATTAAAAACCTTTTCTGTAGTGTGTGTGCAACAAAATATTTTTGGTTTGACCAATGGGCCATGTAGAAAATCTGTTTAAAATGTACCATTTTTTGTGATACTTTTGGGCTCCCTGAGAAGAAATCTATTGCTATCAGAATTTTAAAGCCTTATTATGCTTTGTAATTTACTTCTGAGTAAAACAACATAAAAATATGTATATTTGTGTAGATCTTTAACTCATATATGTGAGAAATTAGAAAATTCATCTTTTTGGCGGCCATTTTGGACGCCATCTTGGATTTTGGTATGAAGAATCCACATCCGGACTTGGCACCCAGGCCTAAAAGTTTGCCCATTTAATGGTCTCCAACATGAAACTATCAAACCTTTTATGTGGAGGGGGTGGAACGAAAATTATTTTTTGCCCTGCTGGCTTCTGCGCTATTACAGACATTGGCAATTACTTAATTATGGTTTTATGTCTCAGTCAACAACTATTCACTCATGTGGGGACTGACTCACTACTTCATTTAGTATAGAGAGTACCATTACTATGGAGAGTTAATGTCTTGCACTGGAACACAACCTGGCAATAGTCTAACTAACCACTAGGACAGCATGCTTTCCTTGGCAAATGATCATGCAATATGAGCCGCCACATGGGAAAACCAACAATCTGCATATGCGAAAACAAAGGCGCAGATCAGCTTCCCGGTAACCGCGTAGCTGATCAGCGCCTTTGTTCTCGCTACACGGATAGTACAATTCCTCTACTTTCTAAATCCAAAATTTCCAGTCTCTAGCCATCTTCTGTGCTTGTTCAAGTCGGTTTGTGTCAGACCTGTTCTGAAACCACATTGCTGGTTTTCCCACGAGGCGGCTCAATTATAATCATACAGATAACTATACAACAGAGATGCTTACTCTCATTTTGTGTAGTTCTATTGCTTGTCCTTACACATAATGATCAATGTGCTACATCATGAGAAAACCTGTTTTTGCATACATAGATAAGTTAAGCTGCTCTGAGCCCCCACCTTGGAACATGCAATTGACTTAGAACTGACGGTGCAGTGAATGTAGAGCTGATCAGCTGAGTGCCTTTGCTATCAGATTTTCCAACCATGTCAGACTCATGAAACTACCTGTACAGCCACAGAGAATGACTAGAAGCTTGAAATTCAGGATTTAAGAAAAAGAGGGATTGCACAGTTACCATACTGCACAGCTGATCTGCCTCTTTGTGTAATATATGCAGAAATCTGGTCTTCTCATGCCATGCTTATATAGTAAACACCTATTCCTACTTAATCTAAAATGTCAAGCCTGGTTTGCTTGGACCGTATGTCAGAATCTTTGATATAAGATTTTCTTATGATGCTCTAATATATTTGGCATGAAAATCACAGTCACTTAATGCAAACTAGAAATGCGTGTTAGTAAAACACTATGCCCCCAACTGTATGCTTGTCCCTAAACTGGCAGTTTGTATGATTCATTTAATTCATTCAAATGCAGTCAAATTTAATTTCCTGAAGAAGCTGTTTAGTTCGGTTGCATCTGTTTTGACCAGAAACAGAATGTAAGCTTTTTTGTAGGCAAGTTAGAAATGATGTAAAAATTTAAAAATGAGTAATTTTGTCAAAATTTGACAGAGAGTCCTCAAAAGTTAATCAGGTGATCTTCTTCTCAGCCACAACCAGCATACAATATATGAAGGCTGTAGCTCAAATACTTTTTAAGATATCTTGCACACAAGATTTTCAAGATTTGTTTTTCAAAGGGACATTATTCCAACAAGGGGCATAACATGTACATGAAAAAATACAGGCCAACTATTTTTTCATGAGGAATCTGTCTATGAAATTTCAAAACCCTATCATTCACCTTTCAAAAGTTTCAAATTTCACCGAAAGGACCAATGGTCCTGTAAACGCTCACCTGAGATCTGCTGTATATACGAATGTTATAGAAAATAGTCCCAGTATAAAGGCAGATGAAGCCCTTGGGCCATTTTTTTTTTTTTCTTCAGAATAATCAATATACTGTCCATACAAGTTTTTCCCTTCAAATGACATTTTAACAGTTTACCCATTGAAATACATGGGCAACACATGCTGACCTTGCCTTAAAATAGGTCAAGGTCATCACAGGGTCATGATTTATATATACATTGTAGTACTTGAGCCATCGATGCTTCATGCCAAGTTTCTTCGAAATCGGACCACCGGTTCCGGAGAAGAAGATTTTTGAAGGGTTTATACCATATATGGGCATGGCGGCCACTTGGTCATGTGACCTTAATTATTTATATACACATTGATTCCCCCATTCTATAGATGCTTCACATGAAATTTGGCTTTGATTGGCCAAGTGGTTTCAGAGGAGAAGATGTTTGAATATTATGGTAATATACATGTATAATGCCTCAGGGCTGGGGCAAATGAGCCCCTGGAGTTCAATTTTTTTCAGAACCATTAATATTCTGTCCTACTGCCCATTTCCTGCAAGACTTTCACTTTAAATGACTTTAAATGACATTTTAAAAGTTATCCCCATTCAAATGCATTGGCGACCTATCTTGACCTTGCTGTAAAATAGGTCAAGGTCATCCAAAGGTCATAATTTACTAACACATTGTAGAACTTCAGTCACCAATGCTTCATGCCAAGTTTTGTTGAAATCGGTCCATTGGTTCAGGAGAAGAAGAATTTTAAAGGGTTTTACCATATATGGGCATGGCAGCCATCTTGGTCATGTGACCTGGATTATTTATAAACACATTGATTCCCCCTTCCCATAGATGCTTCCTATAAAATTGGGCTTTGATTGGCCAAGTGGTTTCAGAGAAGATCTTTGAATATTTTTGTAATATACATATATATTGCCCCGGGGTGGGGGCAGACCAACCCCTGGGGTCCAATTTTTTTTTTTCAGAATTACCTACCTTCAGTCCATTTGCCCATTTCCTGCAAGATTTGCCTTTCAAATGACATTTAAACAATTTTCCCCATTCAAATGCATGGGCGACCTATGTTGACCTTGCCGTAATATATGTCAAGGTCATCCAAAGGTCATAATTTATAAACACCTTGTAGTTCTCTAGTCCTCGATGCTTCATGCCAAGTTTCGTTGAAATCGGTCCAGTGGTTCCGGAGAAGAAGAATTTTGAAGGTTTTTTACCATATATGGGCATGGTGGCCATCTTGGTCATGTGACCTGGATTATTTATAAACACTTTGGTTCCCCCTTCCCATAGATGCTTCATATAAAATTTGGCTTTGATTGGCCAAGCGGTTTCAGAGAAGAAGATCTTTGAAAATGGTGGATGACGGACGGACGCCGGATCATGGCCATCCTATAAGCTCACCTTGTGAGCCTAACGGCTCAGGTGAGCTAAAAATCAATCAAAATTTCAAAATTCCATATTTTTGTAAAAATTTGACGGAAAGTTAATCAGGTCATCTACTCCTCAGCCCCAACAAGTGTACCAAATATGAAGGCTTCAGCTTTAATACTTTTTGAGATATCTTTCACACAAGATTTTCAAATTTTGTTTTCAAAACTCAGAAAAGGGGCATAACTTGGACATGAAAAAAATACAGGTCAAATATTTTTTCATGAGGAATGTGCATATGAGATTTCAAAACCCTAGCATTCACCATTCAAAAGTTAACATACGCACACACAGACAGACACACATACAAGTCAAAAGCAATATATGCCCTTCCAACTTTTTCAAAGTAGGGGGCAGCATAAAAATTGTAAACTTCTTACATGGATATCATTATGAAACAAATTAATTTCTAGAGCTATTTTCCCCTTCAAGTGATTAACAATGTCTTTGGTGTTGAGGTCTAGGAAATGGAACATCTTTACATTTTTGTTCTCTTCAGATGTTAATATGAAGCAGGTGTGCAGAGCATGACACAAATATGAATGTGAAAATGTTCCAGATATTTCTAGGCCTCATCACTATCATATTGCTAGTTTGTTTTGTGGATTAATGTCTCAGTCAACAAACTTCAATCATTTTAAAAGGATACACCAACCCTCGGTATCAACCAAGTTCTATGGGTGGGTGGATGGGTGGGTGCTTAGTGGGTGTGGGGGGACATAATATGACATAATTTGGCTCAAAACATGACTGTGGATTCTAAGTCTGATATTCTTCCACTAGCCCACCTAACTCCCGATCATCATACACGATTATTCTAACACCCACATGTGATAAATAGGCAGTGAAAAAAGCAGCCCTTTACATAAACTTGAAATAACAAGCCTTATAATTCACACAGATGCTTTAATTTCTTATAATATTATTCAACTATTACCATTCAGGGACATAACTTTAAACTGATTATCAAAACAATATAAGAGCTGTCACAGGACAGCGTAGCTCGCCTGACTTGTGCTTTGCCACTAAATCTGTTAAAATCTATGACCCATGACCTTGACCTCAAGGTCACTCAGGTGGGTCATGATCTTCAGACCAATATCTACCAAAATGAAAAGTATCAACTTGATCTATCTACATGTTCAAGAGATATAGACATATAAAAACATTAACCAAACCTTTAACACAAAATTTCCAAGTCCGTGACCTTGACCTCAAGGTCATCCAGGTGAGTTGTGATGGTACAGCATAAAACCTGAGACATGGAAAGTATCAACTTTATCCATCAACATGTTCAAGAGATATAGACTTACAGAAACACTAACCAAAACTTTAACACAAAATTTCCAAGTCCGTGACCTTGACCTCAAGGTCACCCAGGGTGGGTCAAGATGGTACTGCGTAAAACTTCAGACCAATATCTACCAACATGCAAAGTATCAACTCGATCCATCAACATGTTCAAGAGATATAGACTAATAGAAACATTAACTAAAACTTTAACACAAAATTTCCAAGTCCGTGACCTTGACCTCAAGGTCACCCAGGTCACCCAGGGTGGGTCATGATGGTACTGCATAAAACTTCAGACAAATATCTACCAACATGCAAAGTATCAACTCAATCCATCAACATGATCAAGAGATATAGACTTACAAAAACTTTAACCAAAAACTTAAACACAAAATTTCTAAGTCTGTGACCTTGACCTCAAGGTCACCCAGGGTGGGTCATGATGGTACTGCGTAAAACTTCAGACCAATATCTTCCAACATGCAAAGTATCAACTTGATCCATCGACATGGTCAAGAGATATAGACTTATAAAAAACTTTAACCGAAAGTGTGACGCGGACGCGGACGTGGATGCGGACTCGGACGCGGACGTACACGTAAACGCGGACGACCTGGGTGACAACAATAGCTCTATGCACTTCGTGCAGGCGAGCTAATAAACAATTAAAATTATAATCTCCCTCTCCAAGATGTTGGATATTTTTTATAACTTATGTAAGTTATGTAAACCCTGAGCATAAAGCTTTCGCTATGAAGCATAAGAAGACATTTTATTGTAAGTAAATTGATTGTGATCGCCGAATTAATGTTATAATACGCGTATTTGCAAAGAGAAAAGCCAAAAAAAAAAAAAAAAATAAATAAATAAAAAAAATAAAACCCCAGTTTCTTGAAAAGGATCATTTAGATGAAATTTTCAGTGATACAGCTAATGAGTTTTTATAGTAAGTGACAATCAACCAAAATCAGACTTTTATAGCATGTTTCATTTCATTATGAGGTTGCAATGATGTTAGTGTACGAGAACGTGTATTACAAAACTGCATCTAAAATATTCATGATAAATGCTATTTGAAAACAGATGGCATAAAGTAGTGCCTGATTGTCTGAACTAAAGCAATTGTTTAAAAAGATTTGGAAAATTCCTTTGTTAAAGCTTCCGGTGATCGCATTTTTCTGTTGACGTCCGCCTATTGTTTTCAAATCCTCATTATTGCTCACGACAGACACATTGTTGTCTTACATATCGCGATTCTGAAGGTGTCCGTTCAGTTAATCAATGGCTATATTATGGCACTAAAAATTTTGAGTACATCTATTCACTTGAAAATAGCAATTTACATCAAAAACTAACAATATGTCACATACAAGAAATATGCGTCAAAGGAGGCATATTTGATTTTGTCTCCACCATGACTTTCGAATATTAGAATCAGTTTGGAATCTTTTGCAAGGTAATTATAGGTGTCATAACCCTCTAACTATGGAAATGGGGTATAACTAAATTTTTTCGTGGCAACGTGACAAGCGTAAGTCTCAACGTCACGATTTTCAAATTGTGTGAAAGAGAATTAATGGGATTATCAATATTTATACCACAAAAATAAATTTTGGTGATATACGAGGGGCGTTCGGAAAGTTCGAATAATTGTTTGATCATTCAACTAATATTCATAGTAAAACAAAAGGAAACATATCTTATTTAACTTCAACATGTCCCCTATAAATGCTGTGAAAACGAAGATCATGCACAAAGACGTAATAAAAATATGTTCATTACAAAAAGGTGAGGTATGGGTACCCGGAGCACGCCAAAGTCAAAATGACGTTTCGAAAACGTCAAACTTTATTTTAATCCTGTTTGCGATGATCACACTTTCTCAGCATGAACACCATGAATATCTACGCATTTAATGTGTCTGTCCAGTCCATTCTTTTGTTATAAGTTTCGTAACCATTATCAGTATGCGGTGATACATCTCCCTGAGTCTAAGTTGCTAATATTCTCCACTGAATCATCAATTTTTTCGCAATTCTTAACGGAACACAATGCCACTGCTGGTTGGTTACTTCTAAAATCGCCATCAGTTGCTTTTATTCTAGTCTTAAAACATGCGAATCATTTGTACATAAATGCTGAACTATATTATTAACAGTTTTCCCGTTTATTTTACCGTCTTAAGTGTTTCTGTGTGTGTTTTATGAAGAAAATACTGAAATTCGTAATCTTTTGCAACGCAACGACACAGTTTGACCGTCATGTTTTCCCCATGCAACCCTCGTAATAAAGGACTATAACTTCTTTGAGGAACATCCCATTGATTTTAAATTTTCAGGATGCAATGTCATGTTGCTGAAATATTACATGACGATTCCATGCTTTTCTGGCGATGAGCAAACAGTCGGAAATTATGTTTATTTCTTTAAGACTTCATTTAAGAAAGTGACATTTTTCGGACTGCTCCGGGTACCGATGATGACGTTCCCACGGTAACCTGTATTTTCGGTTTCTATGGTCACTTTTCTTTCTTTTTTCTATCAACAATTTAGAATAAGTGGACGTTTACGCACACCAACTTTCCAGTACAATGGATGAAAATTATGAAATATATAACACAATTACACGAACTTTCCGAACAACCTACGTAGAAAGAAAAAACAAGCATATTGATTATTTTCGCATTTCTCTTGCAAATAAAATTGTCTTCCTAGGAAAATTGTTGAGACGTGGCAAAAATTTGCTAATGTATGGATTTCACCTTTCTCAGCTGCCCAAAAATCTAACAAAATATGTTATTTTACCAATAATTTAAAGCCATTCAGCTGCTGTCCATCATATTGGAATAAAGCTTTAATTTTGCTGCAACTCGCGTGACCATTTTGATGATGCAAAACTCTGCGAATTTCAAATAAATAGGGAAACAGTAGACAATTTCGACAGATTCTGGAGAAAAGAAAAGTAACACAAATGAGTTCTTTTTTGATAGCCATTTAAGGTCATGTCCCTGAGAGACTACTAAAAATGAAAATTCCTATGAATTGTCACAATTATGATTTATTATTGAAATGAAACCAGGTCAGGAAGATTTTACTTAGTTGTATTGCTAAGTCTGTTATATGACCTAGCAGTGGTTGGGGCAGTAACTGGGCATTGGTGGACAAAGTTTTGGCCTAAAACACACCAAATGTACAAAATGTAATTCATAAAGCATTCTTAGATATCATAACTGAACTGTATTCACTTACAAGGCATTTTCAATGAATCCTAAAAACTATCAAGTCCGTGGTCAGAGAGCATTATTCAACAACAAGGTCATTGTAAAGCTACATCCCAACTAGTTCTCCAGTCCGGGACATTACATACCACATGGCTAAACAGTGACCATATCACTGATATATATATATAACATGAAGAACAACTTTCCGGTGGCAAAAACAGTTTTCATCATATGAAATGTTCCTTACTGTTATTATAAGTGATTCTGGATAAACAGGGCGGATCCAAGTCAAACTGCTCCATCAGAAGCAACATGACCAGGGTCTTTATCACTCATAAGCTTGTCTACATCATTTGTTTGAATTTCTATGATTTTCTAGCACAAATTTCTTTAATTATGGCAATAAGTTGTTCCTTTCATTAGTTGTTTTTGAAGAAATCTAGAGTACACAAAAACAAAAATGTTCTGTTAACTTGATTTCAAATTTTGGCAGTTTTGTGTGTGTGTGTGTGTGTGTGTTTAATTAAGATGCAAACTAAACAGAGACAATACTTAAATATGGTTATCAAAATAATAACTGAAACAAGTTATTTAAGCATTTAAAAAAAACACCCTTTCTGGGTCGTTAAAGTTTTCTTCATCTAATTATTTAGTAAAATTTGCAAGTATTACAAAATAACTTATAAAGGTTATTAAGTAATATTTTTCATGAACTTCAGACCTTCTGCATACTCATTTCTAGACAATGCATACCAAATTTTATTGCCTGGTCATAGTTATGTAACACATCTTTCACAGAAAATTATCCACTTGCCCATGAAAATAGTTCTAAGGCTACAACTGGAAGGTAAATGGTGAAAATTGGGTGATTAACTTAAGTTATTTTAGCAAAACTTTGAAAAAAATTATAACTTGATTCAGTTATGAGTCAGTTACTATTTTGATAACCTCTTTAGGTTTTGTCCCTGACTGCTAAAATATGGAAAAAATCAACTGTATTGGACAGTGTCCAAAATTTAGAATAATCACCATATTCATGATTAATAAGCAATAATTTTCAATGTAAAACCCTAACTTCTATCATTATTTTTGTTTGCTATCAATGTCTAAACTCTGCCACTCATCATCATCAGCCTCTGCCCACACTTCATTATCCCAACCATCATTGGCAGCCACATTACCAGTCTTTTTACTTGGACTATCGTCTATACCCAAGTCGACAAGATTTCCAACCAGCGGATCTTTCTGTTTATTTGACGACGATGGAGTATCATTCCAGTCCACACTGTCCCAACCGTCATTTGTATTCACTAATGTTTCTTTCTTTTTAGCATTGCGGCTAGATTTTAAGGATTTTTTATCTGCACCGTCGAGACTTTCCCAGTTATTTTGGTCCCAATAGTCCAACTTAGACTCCTTATTAGTCTTTTTGTTGAGTTTGTTTTTGGAAGACTTTGCGGTTGATGGTTCGTCATTTAACCATGCTTCTAGAGCATCGTCATCATTATTGCCGTCATCGTTCCAGTTATTTTTATCGTCAGACCAGCTGTTCCAATCTTCATCCTGCTCACCAATCAGCAGGTTGCGGCTTGGGTCCCTGAAAAACAGTTAAATTAAAACACAAATCAGCCTGCTTTGCTACATAGATTAGCTAATCAATGTTAGACATAAGCCTACCTGCGTAGTCAAAAAGTTTAGTTTTTACAATGAATAAAGATTTGAGTTTGTTTCTTTACCAATGTTACAAATGTATAAAATCATACATATTTTAAAAATATCCTTGACATATTTTCAAAGTATACACCATGCATTGGTAACATTGATTTTACAATTCCTATTTCATTGACTGCCAAATTTTGTGTCAAATCTAATTCACATGTAACCACAACACCCCACCTACAGGGAAGGGTGGGGTTATGACTTTTCACAGTAGAAAATCTCACTGGGATATGTATTCTAATGACAGAACCCTGTCATCTTCCCTGTGATGCAGGGGCAATTGCCCCACACTTTAGCCCCGCTAGGGCTCATCCTTCCCCAAAGTTGGGAGAGGGCTGTGGTTACAAACGACTGGTGCATAAGATTCCCTATCCAAAATTGCAAGGTCTGAAAATCAACTGGAACAAGATTTTCCTAGTCCCTCAGAAAAGAGGATTTGTTTTGTTTTGTTTTTACTTCAAATTTCCCCTATATTTTTGAGGACAATACAAATGACCCAAATACATGTAATTTGTTACTTTTTATCGCACCTGCTTATAGCAGGGTGCGATATAGGAGTTCAAATTTCCGTCCGTCCGTCCGTTCGTTCGTCCGTTCGTTCGTCCGTCAACATTTACGCCGAAGTTTAGTTTTCTCGACATCAGAGATAGCTGCGAGTCTGAAACCTTGCATAGTAATTGTCCCTGACATACCCTTCAAGCACGCACCTTAACCCGGTGCCCTTGACCTATATTTCACGGTCCACTGACTTTGAAAATTTTTATGTCGAAGTTTTGTCAACATTTACGTCGAAGTTTGGTTTTCTCGACATCAGAGATAGCTGCGAGTCTGAAACCTTGCATAGTAATTGTCCTTGACATACCCTTCAAGCACGCACCTTAACCCGGTGCCCTTGACCTATATTTCACGGTCCACTGACTTTGATAATTTTTACGTCGAAGTTTGGTTTTCTCGACATCAGAGATAGCTGCAAGTCTGAAACCTTGCATAGTAATTGTCCTTGACATACCCTTCAAGCACGCACCTTAACCCGGTGCCCTTGACCTATATTTCATGGTCCACTGACTTTGAAAATTTTTACATCGAAGTTTGGTTTTCTCGACATCAGAGATAGCTGTGAGTCTGAAACCTTGCATAGTAAGTGTCCTTGACATGCCCTTCAAGCACGCACCTTGACCCGGTGCCCTTGAACTATATTTCACGGTCTATTGACTTTGCCCGATGCAGGTGCGATATCGACCTCCGGGGAGTTCTTGTTATCATTCATTTATAACAAAATTGTCCCTATAAGAGCTGTCGCAGGACAGCGTAGCTCACCTGACTTGTGCTTTGCCACTACAGCTGTTAAAATCTATGACCCATGACCTTGACCTCAAGGTCACTCAGGTGGGTCATGCTGGTACAACATAAAACTTCAGACCAATGCAAAGTCAACTTGATCAATCTACATGTTCAAGAGATATAGACTTATAAAAGAATTAACCAAAACTTAAACACAAAACTTCCAAGTCAGTTAGCCTGACCTCAAGGTCATCCAGGTGAGTTGTGATGTACAGCATAAAACCTGAGACCAATATCTATCAACATGCAAGCATCAACTTTATCCATCAACATGTTCAAGAGATTTAGACTTTAACCAAAAAATTTAACACAAAATTTCGAAGTCTGTGACCTTGACCTCAAGGTCACCCAGGGTAGGTCATGATGGTACTGCATAGAACTTCAGACCAATATCTACCAACATGCAAAGTATCAACTCGATCAATCAACATGGTCAAGAGATATAGACTTACAAAAACTTAAATCAAAAACTTAAACACAAAATTTCTAAGTCTGTGACCTTGACCTCAAGGTCACCGAGAATATCATGATGGTACTGCATAAAACTTCAGACCAATATCTAGCAACATGCAAAGTATCAACTCATTCCATCAATATGGTCAAGAGATATAGACTTACAAAAACTTTAACTTAAAACTTAAACACAAAATTTCTAAGTCCGTGACCTTGACCTCATGGTCACCCAGGGTGGGTCATGATGGTACTGCGTAAAACTTCAGACCAATATCTAGCAACATGCAAAGTATCAACTCAATCCATCCATATGGTCAAGAGATATAGACTTACAAAAACTTTAACCAAAAACTTTTAAAAACACAAAATTTCTAAGACCGTGACCTTGACCTCAAGGTCACCCAGGGTGGGTCATGATGGTACTGCGTAAAACTTCAGACCAATATCTAGCAACATGCAAAGTATCAAGTTGATCCATCAACATGGTCAAGAGATATAGACTTATAAAAAACTTTAGCCGAAAGTGTGACGCGGACATACACGTAAAGGTACACGTAAACGTAAACGGAGACGACCGAGGTGACTACAATAGCTCTATGCACTTCGTGCAGGCGAGCTAAAAATGAGTCTAAAAGTCTAAAACAAATAAACAAAATTAAGAGGGAAAACCCTGAGTGATATCACCTACCTCTGATGTACTGGGGTGCCATCCCCCAGTAGGGATGACTTCTCCCCGGGGCTTGTATCTACAGAGTTCAATGTTGTCTTTGGTTCACCCCATAAACTCTGGAAATTACCCCAACCCTTGGCACCCACTGAAGACAACTGTTAAGAAAGTCTAGAGTTAAAGTTCATTGTAGTTCTGTGTAATTGCAAAACACACAAATTAGTTTTGTTTTGTGGTTTAACAACCCAATCAACAATCTTTTAGTAATGTCTGTATGATGCCACTGCTTCATGAGCATTAACCAGTAGTGGGTAATTAATTGGCCTTGCTCATGCACACAACCCATCCCCACTAAGATTCACTGGAGTCCAACACTCCAAGCAGTAGGCCTCTGTGCTCCACCAAATTTGTTTTGGTAATAGTTTGATATGATTTAGATAATTACTTCATATTTATGGCAAACAAGTTGGCCAAGTATGGCTTGTCCAGTCCCTACAAGCACGGAAGATGGCTAGAGGCTGGAAATTGTGGATTTAGAAAGTAGAGGAATCATGCTATCCATGTAGCCAAAACAAAGGACTGGTATTGATCAGCTTTGTTGTTACTTATCAGCTTCATTACTGCGAAGCTGATCTGCAACTTTGTTTTCGCATATGCAAAATGCTAGTTTTCTCATGATATGGGTCATGATGTTACTCTTCTTGTATTTGTAGGCTAGAAGCATTGTAGTTTGCTTGAGTCGCCAAATAAAGTATCTTGTATCTTTGTAAATGTTTCAGCATGTTAACCACAAAGAGAAAGATACTAATGAATTAACCCTACAGAACTGAAGATAGGAGGACAATATGCTTTACTGACTTAAAATCAATCATTTCTATTATATCTTATCTATATCTTGAATTAGGAACAGATTGTGATATTAAAACTGGGGATAAGAGTAAAAGAGTACAAGAAAAAATAAATTAATGAAAAGAAACTATTAGAACAATGCAGACACAATATTTGAGGTCTCACCTTAGAAGCGAAACCACTCATTGATTCTCCGACCTCATTCAACAGGGTTCCTTTCTCTACCTACAATGATAAAACATACACAACTTTAAACACACAACAAGTAGGTTTTAAAGTTTTATCCGGAAACTCTGAATGGATTCAGCTCATCATTACATTATTTGGATGAGTCTACTTCCATTTTGAGGCGCATCAGAAGTCATATCATTTTTATTATAATTATTTATTTCATTTTTCTATTTAATTTCTTTAAGCATAACAGAATAGCCCCAGGGCGGCCCCCGTGGCCGAGCGGTTAAGAGCGCTGTTTCTTAATCACTCGATCATCTCACCGCTGTGTCTGGAGTGGGTTCGAGCCCCGCTCTGGCCACATGTGAGACAAGCCAAGTTCTGCTTGCAGGTGTGTCAGGTGGTTTTTCTCAGGGTTCTCCCGTTTTCGCCCCACCTACTGATTGGCCTGTCTCATATAAGCTGAAATAATCTTGAAGGGGAAGTAAAACTGAATTAAAAAAAAAAAAAAAAAAAAAAAGAATAGCCCCAGATGGGAAGCCAGCTAGGTTCCGCAGCATCACATCTGGGCTATAATTTTTGCCTATGTCCCATAAATAGGAATGCAGGCTTATATGAGCTAAAACAGAACAAGATTTTATCCAGAAAATCACCCTTTCCAATTTGATCTGAGACCAAATTACACAGCAAAATCTCCTTTAGTCTGTGGTAAGTGAACCCGGCTTGATATCATTGTGGCTAATTTTGGGGAAAACCTATTTAGTAGTCCTTGTAGTCCATATAAACACAAAATTTTCATTTGAAAAAGGTGTAGACCCACATCAATTTTTGTGTGAAAAAGGTGTAGACCCATATCAGATGCTACTATCAAAGTCATTTGACCTGGGTTAGCACTGTTCACAGACTCAAAAACAAGCAGCTCTGCTAATATGGGCCAACTTTTTCCAATTTCAGCAGTTTGTCTTCTAATTTGCAAGTTTCTGTTCTTGCAAATTTCTCCTTATTGATTTTCCAAAATATCTTAAGTTGAAAGTGTCTTTCTGCCAAGAACATTCAAAAGCTATGACCCGTCTTTTCTAAAAGCACTATCACACTACAGTTTATGGAGTGGTACCAATTTTCTACACACACTAGTGAGTGTCTTTGCCAAACAGGTCCAAAACCCATTATTTAAAGTAGGGGAATCTTATCCAGAATTACTTTCAAATACAATGTAGTTTCACAGCATTTGTGTCTTGGGATTGTAAGTTAGGCAAGTGAACCATTTATTGAATTCAACAGCATCCCTGCATGTTTTTTATGATTTTGCGTGTATGATTTTTAATTAAATTAGCAAGAGCTCTAGGGACATTAACTGTTATTCTAAATTTACTTCATTCCTGTAAGTCATGGCATGAAAGATCTCCTTCAAAAAGTAAATGCTTGGCTATGGTGCAGATCAGCATGTAGATGGGCAGTTTGGTCAGGATCATAGTCTATGATTTTCCTTGCTTTGTTATTTCATGTGTTGTAATTCACTTTCTCTAATTAGTACATGTATTTCCATCTGTTGTTTGCTGCTTAAGTGGCAAAAACAGCTATGCTCTTGCCATATCACCATAGTGAACATTGAAGCCCCAAACCATCTCTGACATCAAAAAGAAATTGTTATCCTTTCGAAATTCTCAATGAAAGTGCTAGGTTTAATTTTTCAGTTGAAGACACAAACCAGAGGACCATTTGTCCTGAAATCCCTCACCTGAGATTCGGTCTTGCATGACCTTTAGCTAAGGGCATGTTGGTCAATGTAAAAAGTAAACTTGACCTCTAATACCCGGAACTCAAATAATTAATGAAAATTTACCTTTTTTGGGGCCCCAGCAACCAATAAAAACAAGGTATTAGGGCAAAAGTAATATAAAACATAGAGGACTACTAAATAAACATTTCTGCAAAATCTCCAATGAGACTGCAGAAATAGCAAATTTTCACTTTTCCCCATTATAAGTCTATGGAAACTGAAAGTAGCCATAGCAACCAGAGTTCTTATCTGACTGGAACAAAAAACAAATTTTTTTGTAGAGGCTAATGCCAGGAACATGTAAGCAAAGTATCAGCTTCATAAAGCAAACAGTTTCTGAGAAGATTTTTTTCGAAAATTTGCCGTTTTTGGGGCCCAAGCAACCAATCAAAATAAGTGATCAGGATGAAGGTCATCTGAAACGTAGTGCATTACTCATTAAACATTTCTCTAAAAATAAAAATGAGACTGCAGAAATAGCAAATTTTCACTTTTCCCATTATAAGTCTATGGAAACTGAAAGTTGCCATAGCAACCAGAGTTCTTATCTGACTGGAACAAAAAAAAACTTTTTTGTAGAGGCTAATGCCAGGAACAATGTATGCAAAGTATCAGCTTCATAAAGCAAACAGTTTCTGAGGAGAAGATTTTTAAAGTTTTTTTTCGAAAATTTGCCCTTTTTTGGGGCACCAGCAACCAATCAAAATAAGCGATCAGGATGATGGTCATCTGAAACATAGTGCATCACTCAATAAACATTTCTCTAAAAATAAAATTCAAATATCTCCAATGAGACTGCAGAAATAGCAAATTTTCACTTTTCCCATTATAAGTGTATGGAAACTGAAAGTTGCCATAGCAACCAGAGTTCTTATCTGACTGGAACAAAAAAAAAAAAACAATCTTTTTGTAGAGGCTAATGCCAGGAACATGTATGCAAAGTATCAGCTTCATAAAGCAAACAGTTAGTGAGGAGAAGATTTTTAAAGATTTTTTCGAAAATTTGTCCTTTTTGGGGCCCCAGCAACCAATCAAAATAAGCGATCAGGATGACGGTCATCTGAAACGTAGAGCACTACTCAATAAACACTTCTCAAAAATAAAACTCAAATATCTCCAATGAGAAAGCAAAAATTTGCAAATTCCACTTTTTTCCATTATAAGTCTATGGGACGTATAAGTTGCCATGGCAACCAGAGTTCTTATCCGATCTGAACAAAAAACAACATTTTTGGTCCCCCCCCCCCCTCCTGTGGATGCTTTATGCCAAATATCAAAAGTTTTGGCCACAGAGCTTCAGAGGAGATGTCATTTGAAATTGTGGACGACGGACGGACGAAGATGGACGATGGATACCTACCTATCCTATAAGCTCACCTTTGAGCCTTCGGCTCAGGTGAGCTAATAAATTAGTACTGCATGGTCAGCATCCGTCTAATAATGGCACCAAAAACATGGTGTAATAGACACCCAAACCATGTTTTTTATGGGAATGCAACTCCAATGGGGAACCGGAAAATAGATTCTATGCAATTTTTTTTGACAGTGCAAATTTTTAAGACAAAGCAATTTTCAGACAATGCAATTTTAAGACAATGCAATTTTAAAGTAAATGCAATTCCACCTGGCATCCGAAGTTTAACTCTAATGATGTTTGATGTATGGCAGCTTGGAAAATGGAGAATATCTTGGCTCCCAGTGAAGGGTTAATGACTGGATCGCATGTTGCAGATTTCCTTCTTGACACAGAAAACCTTTCATTTACACATGAGGCAGAAAATGGAAAATTCACTTAAAACTGTGACATGTCATGTTTGCATATACTGAAACCCAAGATATTGTCTGGCTAAAATATAGGAATAAAATATAAAGGTAGTCTCTGACTTTCGTAGTCTCTGAGTCTCAGAGTCTGTTTTTGTACAATTATTACAAAAACACACAGTAATTTTTCATTCATAATTAAACTTGAAAAATTTCTAGTTTAAAAATTTGATATTTTGTTTACATTTTGTTAAGTTAAACATTGATTGTGAGTACAAGTTAGAACCGCCTCGGCATGGCTGTTCTAATGAATAGCCATACTCAATGTTTTGGACCTGAACATAAAATTGGGGATTAAGGTGTGTTTTTTTATTTCACGTACATGTTTTCCTGATTAGAGAACAGAAAAGAGAGGAAAGAATAATTTGACTTTTTTTGTACAATATGCACCTACAGTCTAAAATAATGGGCATAAGTCTAAAATAATAATTTCTACATTTCCAATATAAAGCAACACAAAATTATATAAATCTGATGAATTAATAATTATCTAGCTGTTATCTTCCTAATCTGAAATAAATTCCTATGATTATTGTCATTTTTATTCCCTAATCCTTACCATTGCATTGCAAGAAAACTGCCTTTGAGATTTCTCTCAGATGTCTAACGTAGTTGCACAAACAGCAGTACAGTGTATAATTTTCGAAACACAAAACTTTACATTACTGTTATTACAGAAAATTTTAAGATATTTATGTAGACAACAATAAATCTACCGGTCAACATTTTAGGGCTGGCTCTGACAGAAAGCATGTTCATCAACAGTCTTAAACTTTGATTTGCTATGACTAGGCTTGACATCTGACGGATGTCGCAGTAAATCAATACTTGTTACGCTTACAAAATTTGTTGTTTCCCTACTCTGACAGACAATTGACCTGCATAATGAGAAAAACAGGTTTTTTTATATGGATAACACCTTTGATAGAACAATCTCTCTTTTAAGATCCCAAATTTCAAGCTTCTATCTATCTTCTGTGGCTGCAAAGGCCAGTTTATGTCCAACCTGGTCTGAAACCCCGAAGACCAATTTTCTTGGGTTGCGCTCAGTTCTGACAGAAGACAAATTCTACAGTATTCATGTTTCTTACTTCACTTCAAATTATTATGCCTAACAAGAAAAATGTCAACCACACAGACAGAGGGACCATGAACATACAAAGTCATGTGATGAGTTTAATTAAAGAGGCATCAAGGAAATTTTTTAACCAGAGGACCAATGGTCCTGAGAAGGCTAACCTGAGATTTCATCTTTGAAAAATGACCTTTGGCAAAGGTAAAAAATAACCTTGACTTTGAAAATTCATATAATTCAATTAACTCAGTAAACAGTCTGTAGCTACCAATTTTCAGCTCTAAGGCCTATAAATGTTCTGAAAATCCATTGCTTACATTTTTTTTCCATTGAAATGCCCATGTGACCAAATTTTACATAGCCATAAAATAGGTCAAGGTCAATCAAAGGTCATGATTTATAAAAGTTATGATGGGGCTACATTCTATGTGCTGTTGAAATTGATTCGTTGGTATGCAGAAGAAGAATTTTAACAGATTTACCATATATGGGCATGGTAGCCATCTTGGTCAGGTGACCATGACCATTTATGTAAACTTTGGTTCCCCTTTCACAAGGAAGCTACATTTGGCTTTAAATGGCCAAACAGTTTCAGAAATAATTATTTGGCCAAACAGTTTCTGATACAAGAACTCCGCGGTGGTGGATGTCGCACCTGCATCGGGCAAAGTCAATAGACCATGAAATATAGTTCAAGGGCACCGGGTCAAGGTGCGTGGTTGAAGGGCATGTCAAGGACAATTACTATGCAAGGTTTCAGACTCGCAGCTATCTCTGATGTCGAGAAAACCAAACTTCGAAGTAAAAATTTTCAAAGTCAGTGGACCGTGAAATATAGGTCAAGGGCACCGGGTTAAGGTGCGTGCTTGAAGGGTATGTCAAGGATAATTACTATGCAAGGTTTCAGACTTGCAGCTATCTCTGATGGCGAGAAAACCAAACTTCAACGTAAAAATTTTCAAAGTCAGTGGACCGTAAAAGGGTATGTCAAGGACAATTACTGTGCAAGGTTTCAGACTTGCAGCTATTTCTGATGTTGAGAAAACCAAACTTCGACGTAAAAATGATCAAAGTCAGTGGACCGTGAAATATAGGTCAAGGGCACTGGGTTAAGGTGCGTGCTTGAAGGGTATGTCAAGGACAACTACTATGCAAGGTTTCAGACTCACAGCTATCTCTGATGTCGAGAAAACCAAACTTCGACGTAAAAATGTTCAAAGTCAGTGGACCGTGAAATATAGGTCAAGGGCACCAGGTTAAGGTGCGTGCTTGAAGGGTATGTCAAGGACAATTACTATGCAAGGTTTCAGACTCACAGCTATCTCTGATGTCGAGAAAACGAAACTTCGACGTAAATGTTGACAAAACTTCGACGTAAACAATTTCAAAGTCAGTGGACTGTGAAATATAGGTCAAGGGCACTGGGTTAAGGTGCGTGCTTGAAGGGTATGTCAGGGACAATTACTATGCAAGGTTTCAGACTCGCAGCTATCTCTGATGTCGAGAAAACCAAACTTCGACGTAAATGTTGACGGACGGACGGACGGACGGACGGACGAACGAACGGACGGACGGACGAACGGACGGACAGAAATTTGGACTCCTATATCGCACCCTGCTATAAGCAGGTGCGATAAAAATCATAATCTAAGTTTAATAGGTAAATGACCTTTTGCCAAAGTCAAGAAATGACCCTGCCCTTGAATACTCACATTACTTCGTTAACTCAATAATAAGTTATCAGTATCTACCAACTTTCAGGTTACAGGCTACAAAACTTTGTGAAAAATTCAATGTTTCCACTTTTTCCATTGAAAAGCCAATGTGACCATGATTTATACAAAGTCATGATTTATACAGGTGTCACCAATGCTACATACCAAGTTTCATTGAAATCGGTCCACCGATTCTGAGAGGAAGAATTTTAAAGGTTTTTATAATACATTGGCATGGCGGCCATCCTGATCATGTGACCTGGACCATTTATACAAACTCTAGTTCTCCCTTCCCAAGGATGCTCAACGTGAAGTTTGGCTTTAAATGGCTCAGTTTCCATGAAAACGACAGACCCCAGAGCATGCCTATCCTTTAAGGTCACCTGTGAGTCTTCGGCTTTGGTGAGCGGAAAATGTATCGAATGTAAATCTTGATTTATTTCAAAGAGACTTTGAATTTTTGTTTAAAAAGTGGTATACAGTGTAAGTTTAATAGTTTATATTGAAAATCAACATTTATGTTTACATCCATTAGTTTCAGTGACAATGAAAGAAACATCTGTCAGTCACATATGTTACATGTATTTTACTGTGACAAATTTCATTATTCTTTTTATATGCCAGATCATAGGATTAATCCAGCATTAACAAAACCACTGAGGGATTGTACAAGATTGGGCATCAGAGCCTTCAACTGTTTGCTTAAAGAAGAGATATCACATACTATTTTGGTCAAAAATCGAAAGAAATCATATTAATGTATCGATTCATTCCCTAAAAGTCAAAATTTAATATGATGGTAAGTAATTATTTACTTTTTAGAACCCTACCATACCGCACGACTTTATCGGCAGTTTTCGCTTTTTTCCGGCAAGTTACCTGTGTGGGCGTGGCTAACGATGTGTGACGTCATCTCGTACAAGCAAAAGGAGGCTGACCATTAGGGGCCCTGTTATAATACCTGTGACCGTGATTGATATTAATATACTTTATAAAAATTGCTTGTGTACTAAATTTGGATTAATATTATGATTCTTGAATATACATATTTATTATCTCGTGAATCAATTCTATTTATTGTGTGCATAAAATTCAGCCTCTTTGGATGAAACATGGTTCAGTGCGCGATCGCCGGCTGTACCAACGAAAGTAGAAAAACGGGCAAAGAAATTAGTTATCACAAATTTCCAAACAAGGAAAAAGACAACAAAAGGTATAAAGTTTGGGTCGAACGTTGTCGGCGTAAATATGTGACTGCTGGGTTTGAAGGGACGAAGTGGGAACCAGCAAAAAGTGCGGTTATTTGTGGATTACACTTTTCTCTAGACGCATTTGCACTTTCGTGCAATATTTTGGACAGTTTAACTAAGCTTAGGGCGGATGCCATTCCAACAATTTTTTGGTACGACGGAGGGAATGCCCCTACAAGGTCGCCGCCCAAGTTGTTCGACAAACTGCGACCGGTTGAAAAGAAAAGGATGGTGCGAGAGGTAAGTCGTTGTACATGTATACGTATAGGCCTTGTAGCTAGCGAATACTAGTATTTGGTTATTTAAAAATATTGTTATTTTAATGGCGAGCGAACAGTCAAATACGATTATTCGGAATAGGTCTTTTAAGGTTTGTATAATGGTAGTCCAACAAGACCTGACAAAAAAAAATAGAGACAGTTGAACCCATTAAATACTGTTGTACGAGGTGTGATCAGAAAGTTCTAAGCTTCAAGTGCTTGTGATTACCAGGGAATGAAAATCTTGTGATTACTTTTCAACAAAATCCCCCTTCAAGGCAATGCACTTAGTTCATCTCTGTTCGAGCTTGCTTATCCCTTACAAATAGAAGTCCTTTTCCTGGTCCTCCAAATACTCTTTCATTACCGCTATGACCCCTTCATTGCTCCCAAACTGTGTTCCACGGAGGTTGGATTTCAATTCTGGGAACAAATAGAAGTCAGAAGGGGCCATATCAGGAGAATTTGGGGATGAGGAAGGACTTCGAATCCGCATTCAATCGCAGTAGTCATGGCAACTTGCGACGTGTGAGCAGGCACATTGTCCTGCAAGAGCAGAACACCTCGTCAATTTTCCTCTCCTCTTTCTTGCAATTTCCTGGCGCAAGCACCTCAGTTCTGCTGCATAATATGCACCATGCCCCCTTGTTCAAGATAATCAATCATGATTACCCACTGACTATTCCAAAAGACTGAGGCCATCACCTTCCCTGCCAAAGAAACTCTCTTAACCTTCTTTGGAGGGGGTGAGCCAGGGTGCTTCAATTGCATACTTTTGATTTTTGACTCTGGGTCAACGTGATGAACCCATGTGTCATCTTGGGTTACAACTCAGTCGATAAAATCACCGGGATCATCTTCATAGCCAGACAGGAGATACCTAGAAATGTCGAGTTGAGATCATTTTTGGTCATCAGTCAACATTCTTGGTACCCATCTTGCCGAGACCTTGGACATACCCAAGATATCCATTAGAATTGTTTGCACTGCCCCAAAACTTATGCCCACTTCGCTTGCTATACTTCGCAAGTCTCTCCTTCTGTCACACATAACCAGGTTGTGAACGATCTCGACATTTTCATCAGTGGTGACATCTTTGGGGCTGCCGGACCTTGAATCATCATCAATGCTCTCTCACCCCCGCTTCAATTCTGCAGCCCATTTTTTCACCGTGCTAGAAGAGGAGACTCCCCTATTCCCAAGGGTTTTCATAAAGTCTTCGTGAATTTCCTTGGGAGTCATTCCCTTCTTACAAAGATATTTTATCACCGCTCTCACTTCAACTTTCCCCATTTTGCAAGTTTGACGCACTGTCCTCTCTCAATACTGTTGTACAAAAGCAATCAAGCATGACCAAATCCTTTTTACTCTCCATATGACTTTCAATTACCGTAAATAGAATGACAGACTGAACAATGTTTTTGTCTTATGGAATGCTTTGAAGTTATCAGGCTTAGAACTTTCTGATCACACCTCATATTTCATGCACTTTTTGAGAATGAAACTGATTCTAGGCCAACTATTGTGATGAATATTTAAGTGCAACTGATCAATTGAAATTTATCAAATTTCCATAAAACCTCCAGATCTTCAAGACACTCACTAACAAATACTAGTAGTTTATTGAGAAATAAGAAAAAACTACATGTATTGTTAACCTAACAAATACTCACACAGGTCCCAAATTACAGAAGAAAAGAAAGAAGAAAATCTTCAGAAATGGCTTATATTTCCCAAGAAATAGGGCCATTGATTTCCTGTCTTACAAGTAAATAAGAACTTAGCTAAAGCGGAGCCAAACAAACCAGCCAAAATAACCAGTTCTCAAAACTGGAGCTCATTTATAGTTGCTGTAGTTCAAATTAAGCTCTGTAGATCTTCCAAGCCCAACAAAAGATGCACAATAATAATCTTTGCAACTATAATGATTTATGAGTTTCCCATATCATGATCTGATTTAAAGAACACCTAGACTGATTTACACAGATTTGTATTGCCCAGACCGAACCTATTTGCATTTTTACGATTCTCAGTCTGCGATAATGAAATCTAAAGCTTTTATAAATGTTTTCTTCATGCAGTTATCTTGCTAAAATTTGATTCTCCCACATACAATGACCTTAATAATAGGGTTTTAGCTTTTTGGTCTAACTCAGATCAAGGTACTTAATTAACAAATTCAGCAAGACAAAATAAAATTGCATCATTGTGACGGTCCTGGCCAAAGGATGTCACGCCAAAATTTTGATCACATAACTCTCACTCATACAAAAGTTATTAAAATCTTGCTCTGGCTGTCATTCAGCTTTGGGTTCTGGGTTTAAGAGCGGTGAGTTCAGTGAAGTGGATTTATACTGGTGGGTAATAAGAGCTGTCGCAGGACAGCGCGCTCGACTGCTTCTGACCTTTGTCAAACATAAGGCCAAATCCAACCTGTAACCCAAAGCATTATGCTCATACATCTCTTTGCCTTGATGCAATAAGGCAAAGTCACTGAACCATGAAAGTTAACTATAACTACCTAAGATTTACAGGTCTCACTCATATTGTGAAAGAAGTGTGTTCATATACCTAATGTCAGTGCCAAGATACAAGGCAAAATCACTGAACTGTGAAATATGGTCACACTGACCTATAAGTACTTCAGGGTCAAAGGTCTAGTCATGCTTACTCATAATGTGAAAGAAATAAGATCATATACCCATTGAGTGTTGAGATATAAAGCAAAATCACTGAACCATGAAATTAGGTCATAGTGGCCTATAAGTATGTTTGGAATAAAGGCCTGGTCATACTCATTCATAATCAGAAAGAGGTATGAAAAAATACCAACTGAGTGTCAAGATAGAAGGCAAAGTCACTGAACCATGAAATTAGGTCACAGTGGCCCAGGAATACTTTACGGTCAAAGGTCTTGTCATACGCAAACATATCGTGAAAGAAGTATATTCATATACCAATTGAGTGCCGAGATATAAGGGAAAATCACTGAACCATGACATTAGGTCATAATGACCTATGGCTACTTTAGGGTCAAAGGTCTTGTCATATGCAAACATAGTGTGAAAGAAGTTTGTTCATAATCCACTTGAGTGCCAAGATATAAGGCAAAATCACTGAACCATGAAATTAGGTCACAGTGACCTATAAGTATATTGGGGTCAAAGGTCTGGTCATACACACTCATAATCTGAAAAAATATGAAAATATACTGATTGAGTGTCAGGATATAAGGCAAAACCACTTAACCATGAAATTAGGTCACAGTGACCTATAAGTATATTGGGGTCAAAGGCCTGGTCATACTCACTCATAATCTGAAAGAAGTAAGAAAATATATTAATTGAGTGTCAAATATAAGGCAAAATCACTGAACCATGGAAAGTAGGTCAACCGATCCTTACCGTCATGACACACAAGTCAGTGTCGCAGAGTCAAAAGATGAATATACAACCATCTTCTTAAGTTGTTTCTATTAAGAAATAAAAAGAAAAAAATCAGTTCTAGATTTTGACCTCTAGCCCCACCCCCTGACTCTGACCTAGAGGTCCGACCCATGTCATGGAACCTAAAGTGTATGAAGTATGAACGCTTTATGATAAGTTGTTGTCAAGATATGGACTCTTTGTAAAATTTACACAACAGCACATCTATTTTTTACAGTGTTCTAGTTTTTAACCTCTAGCCCCACCCCCCAGGCATGGACCCAGAGATCCCATGCCATGAAATGAAACTCAACCCTACAGGGTACCTATGGTCTGAGTATGAAAGCCCGCTTATAAAAGGTTTTCAAGATATAGACTTCTAGAATACTATACCACAGAAAAGCCATTATTATTAATGGTGTTCTAGATTTTAACCTCTAGCCCCACCCCCTGGCATGGACCCAGGAAACCGATGCCATGGAATGAAAGCCGACCCTACAGGGTGTCAATGGCCCAAGTATCAATGCTTTCTGATGAGTGGTTGTCAAGATATAGACTTCTAGAAAACTTTAACACAAGAATGGCCATTTTTGAAGGTGTTCTAGATTTTAACCTCCAGCCCCACCCCCTGGCCTGGACCCAGGGGCCCGATGCCATGGAATGGAAGCTAACCCTACAGGGTATCTATGGTCCAAGTATGAATGCTTTCTGATGAGTGGTTGTCAAGATATGGACTTCTAGAAAACGCAAGTGTGACGCGCAAGTGCACGGGAATGGTAACGGGAACGTGGACGACCGGGGTGACTGCAATAGCTCTATGCACTTCGTGCAGTCGAGCTAAAAACATAAGTATACTGATACAGACTCGTATCAGGTTAGTAGCCTGATATGGGATTTGTATTTTGGTCAGATAATAGGTTATATCAAAGTGTATTTTTTGTAGGTATATTATAAATACCATAAAAATTCTATTAAACGCCCGGGCGCTTATTCAAAACAGTTCCTTTAGAATAGAAGTTGATGGGCGTTTATTGGAGGCTACACTGTATGGCAACATTAAAGAGTTCATATATTAAGAACTGAAATTATTGGTTGATCTAGATCTGCCCCATCCATGACTTTTGTTCCAAGTTGTTGTTCGGATATCCCATGCATTACCATTTATTTGAACTACAGGAGAAAAATAGATATGCGTTTTATGTGATAAAGCAGAAAAAAATAAAAATTTACTGCTTAAAATATAGGATTTTTCTCAACATTTTTAATGTGGGCGTTTGTAGTATTAGAGGTTCCAGGAATTCCAAAACTCTCTGATAAAATGTCCATTTTTGGCATCCAAATAGGGGTATGGGCGTTTATTAGAGCGTGGGCATTTAATAGAATTTTTACGGTCAATACATATTGCATACCTTTGCTACTTTCAATACTTTCATAACACATGCATAATAGGTCCAAAAATATTTTCAGGAAGGCTTTTCTTTCGGAGGTGTCCCACAACCATGAGTATGTGTCCAACATACCATTTCAAACCTATACCCTTCACTGGACAGTTCATTCTGTGTTCCCTCATTCTAGTTCCACACAATGTAACAAGAGCAGGGCGATTCTTAACTGCCAGACCATTATTAGCTCCAGACCTTTCTCGTTTCTAAGGCTTCATTCTATATTCTGCTCTTCCTAGAAGTTTGATATGGCCTCTGTATCAACTGTTCCATTAGGCATCTTTATAGACATGCTACTTTAAAGGCTTCATCAGCTCTAAGAAACTGTTTAAAGTGCAATGACATGGTGTAAAACACTAAGTGCAGAATCAGCTTTTGGTGCTGAAATTCAGTCTCTAATGATCTTATTTGACTTAATAGCAAAGCTGTGTAGGACCTTGCTGGAAATCAACCCCCTCAAGTCATTTTCTTTGCAAAATCCTACTTCAGTTGACTTTACCTTTTCTTTAGTAGGTTTGACCACGGATTCATTGACTGTATGGCTGAGTTCTATTGTTTTCTCTTTGGCTACATGGGCTGCTTTACTGGCCTGCAAATATACAAATGAAACTTGCTCATCACTATCAAAAGAGTCACATAGTCTTTTTTTTTACTGGCCTGCAAATACACAAACAAAACTTGCTCATCATTATCAAAAGAGTCAATGATAGTCTTGTTTTTACTGGCCTGCAAATACACAAACAAAACTTGCTCATCATTATCAAAAGAGTCACATAGTCTTGTTTTTACTGGCCTCAGCTGCATATAAACAAACAAAACTTGCTCATCATCATCAAAAGAGTCACATAGTCTTGTTTTTACTGGCCTCAGCTGCATATACACAAACAAAACTTGCTCATCATCATCAAAAGAGTCACATACAGTCCCGGTAAAAAATCAACAACATATTCCTCTTTTCTCGGAGGACCCTAAGCTATTTTTCTCGGAGAAAGAACGCTAAATTTCTCTTTTCATTAAGATATTTCGTTCAGTTCGATTTTCTCGGAGAAACACCGAGAAATTTCACCGCGACCGCAGGTATTAACAGGTGAAAACAGGTAAGTCCAGATTTACCTGTTCGCGGTGTTTCTCGGAGAAATATTGTGCACGATTGTGAAAATCGATTTTACCATATTTTTAATAATTAAATAAGTTTTAGACATTTAACTGATCAGCATTTATAAGTGTTTTTGTATATGGCACATCTAACAGTTTGACACGTTTTAATAAGGCACATTAATTACTGAGCAAACATTCCACAATCTTCTTCACTGGTTTCCGTTACGGTTGGTCAGGCATGACTCGACTCGCATTTGACATACAAATTAAGAAGTACTTTGTTTCATCTCAATTATGTCTTTATCCAAGTAGTTTCATTTGTTTGAGCTAGGAAACATAAAAGCAATGGGCCATAAACATGAACGAGTATAATAAGTAACCATTTTGCGCATTCTTGAATTCATATTGTAATGAAATAAATGTTTTCTGGTTCTGGTTGTATGTCAAGCTATGGAAACGTGCATGTAGAATGAAATGGCATAATTTCATCACATTGTCAGCTTATGGAGCAAGCTATTTTTGTAAAATTTTATTGACCCGATTACCCTGCAGCGATCTTCTAACTCCTATATGAATATGCATTACAACATTCTCGATGATAAGGATACACAGTATTTAACTAGCACAAAGTTTTGTCAATACCTCTAAATCACTCGTTTATCAGGGACACTGTTCGCATAAACACTTTTTTTATACCAAATTTATGACCAAATCTTCACATAAGAATAAGGCGGATAACGAGAAAACAATTTATGCACTTTTCTTTTTTAAGCATCTGTTTTTCTTGCTAAATGCATAAACGCAAAACCTATTGCCATGCATAACGACAACTCCGCCATGAACATTTTGTGTTGGCGGCATGTAGTTTTTACAAGGTGCGGTCCGAAATGTCAAGTGCATAGGAAAGTGCATGATACATGGTGAAAAATGACAAGTAAAGACAATTTATCAATTACTGATAATTGATAAATTAATTGATAATTAATCGAGTAAATTAACAAACGCATTTAAATATTCATGTGCTTTAAACCCATACACATTGTAAGAGGTATTCTTCAACATATTTACACACATCATGACCATGTCCATGTCCATGTAATGTTTACCCCACTTTTATATGAGCCGCGTCATGAGAACGCTGGACTTATACTCATGCGATAATAAAGGCGCAGATCAACTGTACAGTATCTGCACAGCTGATCAGCGCCTTTGTTTTCACTACTCGGCTAGTACAATCCCCCTACTTCTTTAATCTGATATTTCTGTACGCTGTGGCTTGGCTCGGCTGTACGTTACATATAACGTGGCTTAAAGGGTGGTTTACTGCGCTATATACCTAACACTTACTCGATTCACAAAGTCTCGAGTTTGAAATTTGCATATTTCCAAGGGAAGCTATCCCGTTACATGATCAAGGTGTATAGATATGAATTTTTCACCGTATTCGATCTAATAAGTGCACTTGTTCCAAAAATCGCACATCCTGATCGTTTCCGAAAAACATGTGCAGCTCGACTAGCACACAGCTCAACTGGCGTATGGATATCTTACATCAAATTTACACGTTAAATCGCATTAAAACTTAACCTTTATTAATGTTTGCGTAGAAGGCAGGAACGGATACACTCATTTTACACGAAAACAAATACATTACCTTATATTTTGGTGTCAGTTTTAAAAATTACCGGGACCGTCTACGTATACAATCTTTAATATGCATGTGCATGAATAGAAAAATCACTGCGCTATATTGCTGTTACTAACGTCCTTGTCCTCAGCCACGGTTATGTCGGTACGTTTTCGTCGCTTTATGGTACTGTACAAGTTTGGGATGTCCTGACGTTCGAAATGGGCTACACAACATTCGTATTTGTAAACCCGTCACTTACAAAAACTACCGAAACAGCATCCGACACGCTATGAACTGCAGATACTTGAGTATGTATGTTTTGTATGTTTGATGCATCCACAAGTTTATATCTAGATGTCGTTACACAAATGACGACAAAATAATGGTGCATACGTAAAAGAAAACTAAAAGAAAAATACTATCATAATCGACATTGTCCCAAATTCATGTACATGTAAAGAAAAGTTTGTATATTTCAGCCACTTATTTTGATGCACTGTGTGACATATCCTATACAAAAGTATTTGTTGCACATAATGCATTTTTCATCTAATAATATCAATCAGATTTAAAGAGGGAGCGAAATAAAAAATTAAGACCATTAAAATTTCTTGACTGTATATACATGTACATTTACAATGTTCCATACAAACCGCAATTCTGCACAAGGTATAACAAACATGTAAATGTATTTATGAGGTTTTCCGATCTCTCCTTCCGAAAGCGTTGCTGCCTTTTGTGTCGATGATGTTTTAAAGAAATAATTTCATAAACCGTAACTTTAAAATTACGAAAACATGCCCATGCAATATACAGAGATGTTAAAAGATGAAAAAAAATGAAAATGTTCAGTAGAAAATGTTTGCTTTTTCTTATTCATGCTCAAAACATAGATTGTGGGTACACGTTATAACCGCCTCACCGAGGCGGTTCAAACTAGTTACCACAATCTTATGTTTTGGAGCAAAAGATAAAAAAAAGATATACCCCTGCATACCCCAGTTTTGCTTTTGCATTTTCCATGAAATGTTTTCCTGATGTAAAATGTTTGAACAAGAATGATTTTAATGATGCAAATGCATGTGCGTGAATAGCAATGTATGGACATGTACATTCATATCTACGTGATGTATTTAGCCGTCAATTGGGAGTAAGTCATATGACAGTGTTGGCTGCACGGTCGGCATTTTTATTTGCTTGACTTTTTATTTCACTTTTCGGCAGACAGCTTCCTTATCATGTGAAGGAGCAGTGTCAGCTTCGTGTACATTAGATAATGTGACACAAGAACATGACTGTGTATGCCGAAACACACTTCCTGGTAATGCTGCAAATTCTACCACTTGGCCAAATCAGTCAACAGTGATTTCTGTAAATTTTGTTGACCATTTATGTATGTTAATACCATGCAATATTACGGGTGAAAGGGCATCAATTTAGGCGATCCCATAAGTTCATGATTTAAACGGCTTTGTGGTTGTTCATGGAGAATAACTTTTGATGCAAATTCTTTCCTACTACATGTAGTCTCGATCTAAAACATACAAGTATATATACATGTACATGTACGAATGCTCAAATTATTTGCGATTTATATGGAACCATAATTTGAATATTTGATAACGGTTACGTTAACAGCTTACCAAGAAATGCTGGCGGACAAGTAAGGTCGGAACATTTAATAAGACAAGCCGCGATGGTTTTACATGTATAGATAGTGCGTTCGCTTCCAAAAAAAAAGTTGCGATTTCGATCTCCGGCCGGTATATTCATGTTATTTTGATGACTCGACGTGTGTTTATCCTAAACCGCCTGTTAAATCATTGCTATTGTACATAATTAAATACCTTTGATCAAATGTCATTAAACTTATTTATTCATTCAATGAAAATGATTCTGATTATCCACATAGTCACTGGAAGTGTGGTAATTTTATTCTTTGTCGGAAAGGACAATGCTCAAGGCGCGAATTTTTAATGGCGCCCTTGATTTTTAAATGATTTTTTTTCGCTTCCATTCTTCTGTTCAAAGATCGAATAATCATGGATGATGTGAAAAGCAACACAAGTGACAAACGTCATCATAAATTTTAATGTAATCAAGAATATATTTATGTGGATTATAAGCCATCTAAACAAATACGTAACATCTGCAAGTTTCATACTTGCAAATACTTATTATTTTTTAATTCATTGTTTTATATTTATTCAAAAATTATAAACATGCATTTGTCTTTTAAATTCCTCCGAGAAACTCCGAGAAAAAGAGTTTTATCGATAAATCCAGGTAATTACCTTTCTCGGAGAAACACCGAGAAATTTCACCGAGAAACACCGCGAAATTTCGCGCAGACGATTTCGTTTACCTGGCTTATTTCGCGGTGTTTCTCCGAGAAATAAAAAATTTCGCGTTTGCCATGGTTGCGGAGAAACGCGGAATATGTTGTTATTTTTTTACCGGGAGTGTACTCTTGTTTTTACTGGCCTGCAAATACACAAACAAAACTTGCTCATCATCAAAAGAGTCACATAGTCTTTTTTTACTGGCCTGCAAATACACAAACAAAACTTGCTCATCATCAAAAGAGTCACATAGTCTTTTTTTACTGGCCTGCAAATACACAAACAAAACTTGCTCATCATCAAAAGAGTCACATAGTCTTTTGTTTTCTACTGGCCTGCAAATACACAAACAAAACTTGCTCATCATCAAAAGAGTCACATAGTCTTTTTTTACTGGCCTGCAAATACACAAACAATTATCAAAAGAGTCACATAGTCTTTATCTTTTAACAAAGCTGCGCATTTACTACACAGCTGATCAACACCTTTTTTTTCATTGCAAAAACAGTTCCTCTAAATTTCTAAAACCAAAATTACGGTTCTCTGGCAATCAAATCTCTGGCAACATGTGTCAGACCACAGTAATTGTAAATCATGAACAAGATAAATTCAAATGTATGCACAATGGTCAACCTATATGTGTCCATTTGCAGTGTTTGTAAATCATGAACAAGATATATTCAAATGTATGCACAATGGTCAACCTATATGTCCATTTGCAGTGTTTACACGGCTTGCGGGTATTTATGCTAATTTACTGGAGACTAAAAATGGCGGCCACCAGTAAATAATTTTTGGATTTTTCATTTTCAATCGTGGTATACCGGTAGTAAAGCAAACACAAAACACGTCAAAGGGACTGTAGAATAATGTTTGTTTAAAGAATATGACATGCACCTGGCGACTGATGTACCGACCAAAAGGGTAGGTCATTTTTTGTTAATTTCTTGTAAATCACCATCTTTCAAGAGATCAAATTTTGATTTTTTTTACATATGCCTTGCTTTCTCTTCATTTGTGCACAATTCATTGCCTGGTCTTGGAGCATTGAAATAGTGTAACAGTTTGAAAGTGAAGCTTGTTTATGGAACAAAACATGACGATTATATGAATGTGTTTTAGGAACATTCCTCAAATGATCTACACGCATGGTGGGTATTCGAATATATCCTTCAATGCCTACATAAATCGTCTGTTACAGAGCATATTCACAAAATATACATATTTCTATAGTCCCTTTGGCATGTGGCATGCTTGTTCATGAATAAAGTCTTTATACATGTTATAAGGTTATAAGCAAGTTTAGGCAAAAAAGAACCACTTCCGTGTTTTAAGCACCATCAAACTTGCGTAAAACCCACCAAATCAGCATATAGTGTGGTATGGCTTCCCTACTGAAAATATGAGTGAAATATCACTGAAATTTCAATGACATTTCAGTGAATTGCAATGGAACCCTTATTAGCAATGAAATATCACTGAAATTTCAGTGAACTTTTATTTTTCAATGGAATGTCAATGAAATTTCAGTGAAATATCAATGATATATTCCATTGAAATTTCAGTGAAATATCAATGAAATATCACTGAAATTTTCAGTGCTATTCCCATGAAATTTCAAAGATCACATGACCAATAACCACATTACCCATAATCCCATGACCTCTGACCCTACTTTCTTTTCCAGTTGCACATAATTTTGAAAGGCAAACAAAAATCTAATCTGAACTAAATCTTCAAACATCTAAGGCATCAGAATGACTACAAACTGGGTCCTTCTTAGATAAACTGCAACAGCACTAGTGGAAATTTTGATGCAATAAAAATAACTTTTCAAAAGTGGGTGGGGTCAAATAGACAGTTGCAAATGAAAGAAGATATGTTGAAATGACAAAATAAACAATTTTAAAGTATTATCTGGTCGTTTTCTCTATTTTTTTTAATTTTCTTTTTCCAAAAAAGCCAAATTTTCGGACGTTTTTTGTGACAAAAATTAGCACGAATTTTTAAGCATCAAAAATAGACTACCAGTACGCTTTTTCTGTATTCTTTTATTATTAAACTGTTAACAATGAACTGTTCTGTTATTTAAGCACTGCTAATTTGGCTATTATATCTTCCTTGAAACTTACGAGGAGTTTGAAATATGCTTATCGGACGTTATGCTGTCGGTCAAAAAAATGTGTATTTTTACCGTTTTTCATCTCCTTAATCATGCTGCTTTTTCTTACATTTGATATTGTAAGGTGCGTTTAAACACTCTTCCTTGCAATGTAATATGTCATTTGCAACGGGCGGGAAAGCAATACTAACTTTGCAAAAACGAACTACATAACTTACGATGAGTGTCGGTCATAATATTACGTACTTAACTTCTCCCGTTAAATCATCCTTGGGGCCGAAAATGCGATGCGCGAATGTTGCGCATATACGTAATAAAACTGTGTACTACGTCATCACTTTTTGAGGTATTCATTCCTTGCCGTCTGTTGCAAAACGAAAGTACAATATGATCGGTCAAATGTTTTATTGGAATTTACATCCGTATCGAGTTTTGTTTTTAATCGCTACGACAGTTTGGTGACAGACTGCCCAAGGATGACTGTTCATGCGTGCTTGGATTACGCTAATTTGGTGAATTTTGTACTAAATGGGTATGTTTACATGTTGTCGATGTCAGTTTGATTGAAAAATAAATGGATATTACGAGATGATCATCACGCATCAATAGTTACGTCTGAAACACAATGGGTGAGTTTGGTAGCATTATAAACGTACAAGGATTCAGTCTTACGTTTCAATCAAATGCTAAACGTTTTTGAAGGTTATTGTTTCCACGATCAGGCAGGGATCTCTATAATGTCATTATTTGTTGGCTGCTGGACGTTGTATTTGACACTGCAATGGTGTGTTAGGGATGTTGTTGTTGACAAGTTATGTAACGTCCATACCGAGATTAAATATATTCTGCATTTACACCAGAGATGATCATATTGTTTACAATGTATCCCTTAAAACAGCTGCAGTTTCTTACTTAGAGGGCGACTAGCAGCTAATAGTTGAATAATGAAGGATGAAATGAGAAAGAAATGTTGCGGATGTTACTGCTTGACAGGTTGAATGGACGTAAGTTTGACAATTATGTGCCAAAATGTCATTGCTTAAAACATCAATATAAATGCAGCTGGATGCACACCAGATATTCACAACCTATGCTTTATAATTGAAAAATAGCTTTGGACATTGTATTTATGAAAAAACCTACTCTGACAGATTCAGAAAAAAATCATTAAGTTCGTGTTTTGGGTGACGTCCGTAACACTAGACCAAAACCTTATTTGCATATGAAATTCTTGTATGGCAAAGAAAACTATGCTTTGAATTTATTCATATGTTTGGGAGTTACATACTCGAGCACAGAATGGAGTGCTTGTATAATGTTTACAGCTAATTTTCAGCATTTTGACATGTCAATGTAACATCCATAACGATCAGTGACTGCTGAAGAAAATGTAAAAAACTAAGCTTAATCGAGCAAGAACTATCTTTTTATGACAAATTTAGGCAAAATGAATAACTGCCCAATATTTCTAGGTAGAAATTGTTGCAAAAAAGTAGATTTTCAATTTGTAAATAAATGTCCAGAAATGTTGCAGTTTTTATCTCAGAAGGACCCAACTAGAAATATGAAGACAAAACAGCACACAAATTCAGAGTTAGTAACAGGAAGAGGATAGTGCAAAAACATTGATAGGAAGTGGTCTGGAGGATGTTTATGTAGACGACATGAGGGAATGAGAGAACACTCTTGGATAGAAAAAAAAATGATAAACACTATATAGGGCTAGTATATGTAAGTAACTTTCATCAAATTGAAGAACTATTATTTTCAAGATATGACAATATGTGCATGTTGTTCTCAACATATAATAATTTCTTATATAATGACTTCTTTGTATTTGTTTGTATTTTCTGACCAATCCTGCAGACATATTGCAACTAGGTGTCTGGCAGGGGTTAAACTGAAATGTCAGTGCTATTTCATTGAAATGTCAGTGCTATTTCATTGAAATTTCAGTGTTATAGCATTGAAATTTCACTGACATTCACTGAAATTTCAGTGCTATATCATTGAAATTTCAGTGCTATATCACTGAAATTTCAGTGAAATGAGGGGGAATTTTTACACTGAAATTTCAGTGATATAGCACTGAAATTTCAACAAAATTCATTGAAATTTGATTGATATAGCACTGAAATTTCAGTGATGTAGCACTGAAATTTCAGTGAAATGAGGGAGAATTTTTGCACTGAAATTACACTGAAATTTCAGTGAAATTACAGTGTATATTTTCAGTAGGGTTAGTACGATAATGCATAATTTTCTCTTTGGCTCTATGCATGGGCTATTTTACTCACCTGCGAATACAAAAATACATTGAATAAAATCTAAAGATGTGTTAAGAGACAATGTACAATTGTACTCCTGCAGATGAAGTTGCTTTATCAATTAGTGAAGGGACTCTTAGGTAGTGTTGGGAACTAAACTAGAAATGACTAAAAATCATATATCAATACAACAGGGTTACACTTTTTCTGCAGACTTGCAATTAAAACTTCTAGCATTCTAGCACATTTCTAGTTTCCGAGCACCATCAATCTTGGGAAGACATTCTACAGATAAGGAAGAATTATGTAAACACAATGTCCAGACACAATTTGTCAGCCACCAAATATTTACTGCAATAATCAACCATTTGAGCCACCTCGTGGGACAACCAACAATGTCGTTTCAGAACAGGTTCGACACAAATCGGCCTGTACAAGCACAGAAAAGAGCTAGAAGCTTGAAATTTTGGATATAAGTAGAAGAGGAATTGTAATATCTGAGTAGCGAAAACAAAGGCGCTGATCAGCTTCGCGGTTACCGCGAAGCTGATCTGTGTCTTTGTTTTCGCATATGCAGATTCTTGGTTTTCTCATAAGGCAGCTCATTTCTTGAAGTATTTCATGTCTCGTACATCTACAGGCTGTGACGGAGAAACATCATAGAAGGAAAATGTAATGGCACCAAACTTACGAAAAAAACAAATTGTTGACATTAAAAGATGCCAGACTTTCAAAATATAGTTTTATTAAAAGACAATATTTGTAGAAACTGACATGACAAAAAATCCCATTTTTTATGAAAAGGGCTCAGAAAAATTTTACACATGCATGAAATCAGATTATGTATGGATAATATTCGAGCATGTCATAATCTCTGCTCTAGGAGAGCCAAGGTACTCTAGGATCAATATATACAGAGATTCTCAATACATTCCCATAAAATGTCATAACATTTGCATCACATCCCCACATGCATACAAATGTATTTTTTGATAAATTACTTTATTAATTCCTAAATTATATAATCCATTTCAGCTATTAGCAAATATAATTTTCTCTGGGAGATAATTAACTGAATTACCTGCATTACTTTATGAAACCATCTGCCTTTTTTTATTTTTCTTTTTTAATATGGGAAGAACAGAAGTGGATATTAGCCAGGTTACCACATAAAATTGTCATCACAATTGGGGGAGGGGGGGGGGGTATAAAACTCCCTATATATTGAGTCATTAGAAATTTTCAGGACCTGGCTAAATCATCTGTAGCCATGAAGAATTTTAGAAGTGTGGCAAAGACTAAACAAAGGAGTTTTCTAGCTGTGTGTCTTGATTATGGTCTGCCATTCTATCAATGTCATAAATCTCTCTATAAATCTTTTCCCTAATTAAACATCAAAACTAATTTCCATTCCCATGTCTGCAAGCTAACAAACATAGTGCTGCAAACACTGCATTAATTGTTATGGCACATACCTGGTTTCCATGGTAATGTAAATGTTTGGACCACAACAAAATTAATGACAGGTCAGCAAAGCTAGAAAATGCTTTGAATGGGATACATCTAAAAGTACATACAACCATAATTTGTCTATAACACATGAATCATCACAAACAAAATGTATAGCATACCCATCAAAAAATAAAAATTTGCTTACTGTAATAACTTTATAAGGGCTGTTTCATGTAAAGCAAAATTAAAAACCAGAGGACCAATGGTCCTGTAAATGCTCACCTGAGATCTGCTGCATATACTGGTCAATAAACATGTATGAATATTATGGTATTTAATTCCAGTGCAGGGGCAGATGAAGCCCTTGGGCCATTTTCTTTTTTCTGAATCTTCAATATTCTGTCCATTTGCCAATTTCCTGCTGGCTTTTCCCTTCAAATGAAATTTTAACAGTTTTCCCAATTCAAATGCATAGGCAACCCATGATGACCTTGCCATAAACTTGGTCAAGGTCATCACAGGGTCATGATTTATATATACATTTAAGTATTTTAGCCATCGATGCTTCACGCCAAGTTTCCTTGAAATCAGTCTATTGGTTTCAGAGAAGAAGATTTTTGATGGGTTTTTACCATATATGGGCATGGCGGCCATGTGACCTAGATTACTTATATACACATTAATTCCCCCACTCTATAGATGCTTCACATAAAATTTGGCTTTGATTCGCCAAGCGGTTTCAGAGGAGAAGACGTTTGAATATTATGGAAATATACATGTATATTGCCGCGGGGTGGGGGCACATGAGCCCCTGGGGTCCAATTTTTTTCAGAATCATTAATATTCAGTCCTACTTCCCATTTCCTGCAAGACTTTCACTTTAAATTACATTTTAAAAGTTTTCCCCATTCAAATGCATTGGTGACCTATGTTGACCTTGCCGTAAAACAGGTCAAGGTCATCACAAGGTCATGATTTACATATACGTTGTAGTACTTAAGTCATCGATGCTTCATGCCAAGTTTCATTGAAATCGGTCCAGTGGTTCCGGAGAAGAGAGTTTTTGAAGGGTTTTTACCATATATGGGCATGGCGGCCATCTTGGTCATGTGACCTGGATTATTTATATATAAATTGGTTCCCCTTTCCCATAGATGCTTCATGTAAAATTTGGCTTTGATTGGCCAAGCGGTTTCAGAGAAGAAGATGTTTGAATATTATGATAATATACATGTATATTGCCCCGGGGTGGGGGCGGATGAGCCCCTGGTGCCCAATTTTTTTCAGAATCATTAATATTCAGTCCTACTGCTCATTTTCTGCAAGATTTTTCCTTTAAATGACAATTTAACAATTTTTCCCATTCAAATGCAAAGGCGACCTATGTTGACCTTGCCGTAAAATAGGTCAAGGTCACCGCAAGGTCATGATTTATATACACATTGTAGTACTTGAGTCATCGATGCTTCATGCCAAGTTTCGTTGAAATCGGTCCAGTGGTTCCGGAGAAGAAGATTTTTGAAGGATTTTTACCATATATGGACATGTCGGCCATCTTGGTCATGTGACCTGGATTATTTATATACACATTGGTTTCCCCTTCCCATAGATGCTTCATGTAAAATTTGGCTTTGATTGGCCAAGCTGTTTCAGAGAAGAAGATCTTTGAAAATGGTGGACGACGGACGACGGACGGACGGACGACGGAGCATGGGTATACTATAAGCTCACCTTGTGAGCCTGACGGCTCAGGTGAGCTAAAAAGCTTTTATTGCGTTTCCATATTTTGTTAATTCAAAGTTGTACCATATGAAATTCCATTCATATAAACATTATCATGCAGGTTTATATTATAGGGTTTAAATATGATTTTCTATTCATTAACATTCTCTAGGTCTCGAGGGGAGTGTTGAAAACCCGAGGACGCAGCCCTCGGTTTTCAACACTCCTGAGGGACCTAGGGAATGTTAATGAATGACAAAACCATTTTTGATCCCTATTATTGCATAAATTCTGCACAAACAACAGAAATTATATGGTGCACTATATTTTACAGCCTCATTACATTTTCATCCCTATGCCTGTTCCGGGCTAAACTGTTACTCATTAAAGCAGGTGGTTTGCGTGGTGCCCGGTAACGAGCATAAATAAAAGCCATTACTATATTAATACATGGCTTTCTTTTCTTAAATATATGGCTGTTAATATCGTGTGACACTGGTACTCATTTATGCAATAATATAAAATAATGTCTATTATGTCATAATAAAAAACAACACATACCAAATTATTACTTACATATTCCAAATGAACTGATGTCAAACAAACTTGATCTTGTTAAAAAGGTGTGCTAACCTAATTTTCTCAGAAGTTCAAAGTTGAAAATTTGGCTATAGACCAGTCACTTGGTAAAATCTTTGAGCATGCATCTCTACACTAAGCATATAAATTAGGAAACATTATTTGGTGTACTGACAATTAAAAATGTCAAATTAGTCAACATTTGTACCAAGTTTAACCACAATTTGCTCACATTTCATTTAAAATACCCTTTAGGGGACATGTCAATTAAAGTTTAGTGCATCAAATGATGAGCATGGCTGTATTATACATCTCAAGGCTATTATTAAATATTAGTCATGCACTCTCCTTAGACCAGAAAATCACATTTTGACATTAGGATCCTTACCCCAGGGAGAATTTTTATTGCGAAGGGCGGGGCAACGAGCAAAGTTTGGACCTCCAGTTTGCCCCCTGGGGGTGGGGCTCATAGCAGGGAACTGAAACGGAAAAGTCATAATCCCCTCCCTTCCCCATAGGAGAGGGAGCAGTGGTTACAAATGACTGGTGCACAAATGTATTTTCACTGTCTGTGGACATAAAAGCAATGATCATTTCAGCAATAGATTTAAACAGATGTCCACGTCAAAGTTGAAGGCTACTTACCCTTTGGCAGCTTATTTAATGCTGGCCATGTATATTAAATTCAGACATACAATTTTCCCTTTAAAAATGGCTCTAGATTGTGAGTATTTTCCTAAAATTCCACTAAAATACTGGCAACATTTTTCAATGGACTACAGGCAATATAGCAGTTTTTCTCGTGGCTCCTACAGTTGTCAACTAGGAATTGCCTGTATCACATTGCTACAGCACTAATGAAGCTAGACAATAATCTTATTCTTTGTGAAATTCTATTGCATGTTGCCATTGTGCGTGAATGCAGGAGCTGCAGCTTCATCAACAATATCCTACCACAAACTGTTGTGGATCAACTGGGGCATGTCTTACCTGCTTATATCAGTTACTGTAATCAAGAGGAGTATCTTAGATACAAGTTGTATCAGGCATGACTAGGCACCAGCCAATGACAACTAATCTTAGTCTTTCCTGCACACAAATCCCAATAAAATCATTAGATCTGTCACGCAGCTGCTCAATTAAGGTGTCTGGATCTCGCTGTGAAATTATTGAGTTTCTCAGACCTAATACGGGCATATTAACAAAAGCGGAAAATTCTGCGAGACTAAAAGTCTAAGTGCAACTGTGAGAGTTGTTAATGTATATACAGTCTAGACTGGCCTAGCGACCACCTGTCTTAAGCGTTTTCCTGTTGTAAGCGACCACAATATGATCCTCCGGAGCGTTTTTCTATGTTAATTGACCTCTCTTAAGCGATTCCCTGTCTTACGTGACCAACGACTGCTAAAATAACAAGAAAAACGGTCATTTTCGTCGCAATAAACGACCGATATTAGCGGCGATAATGGCGGATTAGGCAAAATTGCAACAATGACTTGCGGTATGTTTCCACTCTGACAGCTGACAGATTAATTGCAGTAAGCAACCATGCTTACATTGAAATGATATTGTAAACAATAGAATTAAAGAGAAAAAATGTTTGTGTCACTTTCTTAATTATTGTGGTTTCCGCCAGGGAGGTGTTATAAGGCAGCCATTCTTCGTTTCATTTATTAACAAAGTAAACAACAACATCAACATATTTTATCTAAAAATATTTGTGTTGCATTCATTTAATCTTAGTCTGCTACTGTGAATCACTCACTTATTTCCTATATCTCCTATATTTTGTTGTGTAACTAACTGAGATCGTCTCAGTGTCACATTTGTATTCCAATCAAAACTTCAATTGAAACGTTGACCAATTATCTATCTGACACCCAAACACTTAATTAATATCACTATTCTACGATTTCAACTCCACAATAATGGTAAATGATTTTTATCACTAGCTGATCAGCAGACCGTGAGTGGGAAAGCAAACTGTGAAAGACGCTAAGCGTGTGTAACACACTCGCTTCACATATTCCATATGTACCTGTGAGTTTTACCCCAATACACTTCATCCACATCACATCTATAGACACTTTACCTGTTCCAAACGCTTGTTAGTATGCTGATGTTAACGAAAGGTGGGATTTCACTGTTGGCCGGTATTTTGGTAATTCATACCTTACAATTTTTTCAATACAATAAGCAATAAAAATTTTCAATACAATAAGCGACTTGCCTTGGTTCATGTAAACAAACACAATGAGGACTGAATCTACTTTAAAATACACCGAAATAATTTAGTTTGGATAATAATATCTCACTAGAGGAGAGTTATACTAAAAAAAGACGATACATAGAGGTAATTGATTTGCTATGAGTTATTAAGAGACAAATCGGAATTGTAATGTATTTTCGCGACCTGAGACGATCTTTCAAATTTTCCCCAAATTTTGGAAGCCTGGCTTTAGAGACCACCTGTCATGGGAGACCACTTTTACTGCTTCCCCTGCATGGTCTCTTAACGCAGGTTCAACTGTACTTATTCGCAGAAGAAACGCGAAAAAAATTAAATAAATTAAATCGCTTGTTTTTTCTTTCTATAACACCAAAATTTAATTTAGTGATATGAATTTCGATAGTCCCATCAGTTCTCTGTCACACAATTTGAAAATCATGATGTTAAGGCTTAGGCTTGTCGTGTTGCCAGGAAAACAAAAGTATTCCCCATTAATTAAATTTCCATTGCTAAAGAATTATGATTATAACCTTTAACCTTAAATATCATGCTGAGATTTATTTTTTTCCAATATCGTGTCCCACTGAGGTTTTTTTTGAAAAAAAAAAAATCGCTTTTTTAACACTTTTCAGGCTTCAAAAAACACTATGTTGCATTTTCCAAAAAGCTAATACTTGCTTTGGGAGAGCGATACAAGTATGTATATCGCTACGTTTTGTGTCTAAACATCATTAAATCCATCAATGAGCCGCCATTTTAGCATTCAACAAGTCTGTAATTATTGTGATTTCTTACCAAAATCCCGGTTCAAATGCGTTTTCTAGGCTTAAAATGCCAAAAAAACAACCTCATTGCTGACAATTTCCTGATTCAGTTTTTTGCACACGTCACCTTGAAGTATAGCGCGTATGCGAAAGAAAGCACTCTCACTGTTTACAAAGGTAACGTGTGCAAAAAATGGAGGAAAAAAATCAAAGTCCGATCGGGCGAACGACTGCACCTTCAGTGGCACAAGTATACTTTCTCACAGGCGCACGATAGCGCCGACAGCCAGTTAAAGGTTTATTATCTTGAAAAAAAAATCCAAACTGACACCAATATTCGAAAGTCATGGGAAGACAAAATCAAACTAAATTGATGCACCCTTCGACGCTTATTTCTTGTACATGACGTCTTGTTTATTTATTTTTTTTACGTAAATTGCTGTTTACTATCAATTGAATAGATGAACTTGAAATCTTTTAGTGCCTTAAGATAGCTGTTGACACACTGAACTGACCAGGGGTCCTGCTGGACCTGAACATTAGGGAGAAGTGACTTCTCCCTCCAGGAAAGTTAGGGAGAAGTTTCGGTACCCAGGGAGAAATGATAAAAATAATGTCAACCAAGGTGGAACTAGATTGCTTCGATGCTTAAAAGCCTTCATTTAGAAATATATACTATTTGCTAAGTTGTCCTAGTATGCTGGCTGTATCATTCACTATATCTTTTGTTCTGCATTAAAGATGCATGTAAGTAGAATACAATGACAAAGCTCTCACTGACAATACATAGATCAATATGCTGATGCCTTCTATCAGACCTCCTGAAATTACACTGAACATTATCTTTTTAGAAATTTACTAGCAAAATGAACCATCTTACACAGAGGTCCAAATGTTTTTAAACAGCCAGATCTTGTTAATAATAAACAATCTAAAAATAGAAAAAAATAAAGCCCATTCTGTTCTCAAAATTACCATGAAAAGAAAATGATTATCCAATTCAGAAAGTCTACTTTCACTTTCACTTTTGGTCTCATTTGGAATACCTCGGTTAAATTTTTGGCAGTGTCATTATCTGGGTCATTTACCTGTTGACACAGCTGTGTGATCAATGAAGCGTGTCAATTGAGCTTTGACACAATTATCACCTAAAATCAGACTACTGATATGCTGAAGGGATTAATCAAACAACTTCAGATGTGTGAAATACTGACAGGTGATTTGAGGTGCTTCCATGACTATTCGTAGTAAACCATTTCGTCGAATGGACAGTTGATAGAATGCGACACTTAATCAGATACGACACTTTGTCGAAATTACGTCGAAAGACAATTCGTCGAATTGGCTTTTGTCGAAATTTCGTCGAATTTGGTCGAAAAATGTAACTTTTTGTATTCAGATTAAAATATCAAATGAGCATACCTTTCATTCGCGCCATTGCCTTTTTGACCTCGACTTGTGCAACATTTGGTCCATGAGCACTATGTGGAGTTTCTTTAATGATGGAGACTGGCTCCCCAGCGGTTGTGATTATTCTGCCTTTACAACTTGTATCATAACATTTTCAATAAATTTTTTGCTCAGCCTTTTTGTCCCTACAGTACTGGAATCCTTTATATGCCAGCTTCTGTGCCCCCCTGTTGCTAGTGAAAAACTCTATACTATCAGCCATTTCTGCCATTTTGAACACAGAAAATCCAAGAAACATAAGAAAATCCAAAATATTTAAATCACCAGCTCAAGAGTGAAAACTAACAAAAGTGACAATAACGGTTGATTTTTGCTCATTCCATACTAACCTGTTAAATTCATCAGAACAGACTCTTTGAACACTTTGAACTCTTTGAACAGTAACTCATACCTTTTAAGCTACTGTCTGAACACCATCTTTCAGAAACTGCATTTTTCGAAATCTCACTTTTCTGAAACACCACAAGAAAAATATGACCATGCCATCTTTTTGCAACTCATGAGTCCTAAAAAGTGCCACAAAATTTTGAAAATCAGTTCTCTAATAAAATAATTATGCCCAAAAATCATTTTGAATAGGCATTTTGCATGTGCAAGGGAGGTAATCCAAACACATTAAAACTGATAATCAAGCAAATCTGTGGAATGATTTTAAGAGTTGCATACAAAACAATTTTGTTTTTAATTGGGGCATTTATGATGAAAAATAATCAATTTAGATTTTTTTCCGGGAAAATAGTAACTTCCCTTGCTGGCAATTTTACAATGGAAAAAGCCCTATTCAAAAATATTTTCTTACATAAAATTTTTATTTGTTAACCTATTTTCAAAATTTTTGTGGCACTTTTTAAGACTTTTGGAATGCAAAATGATGACATGCTCATATTTTTCTTGAGGTCTTTCAGAAAAGTGAGATTTTGAAAAATGCAGTTTCTGGAAGATGGTGTTCAGACAGTAGCATACCTACCTATTTGTCCCATTGTATTGTTCCATTATAGATAACGGTAATAATACGCCATAAGCGTGACCGGTTTACTTTGTCAAACAATCGAGTACACCTATGAATTATTTTGTAAATGGCCGAAGCGAGGTAAAACAATCGCCTTTCAAACTCGATTTGAAAAAAGTAAAAGTACGACACATGGTCGAATTTGTTTCGACAAAGTGTCGTACTTCTACTTTAAAAAAAATCGACGAAGTGTCGTAGTTGATCGTTTTTTTCGACCAAGTGTCTTATTCTATCAAATGTCAATTCGACCAAAGGGTTTTCGACGAAAAGTCGTGCACCGTTTGAGGTATAGATTATATTCTACTGGTTTTTGACATCCCTCAGAGCACTTTGCAATATACAAGTATCAGCTTTTCACAAAAAGCAAAGCGATTTGACTTCTCTTTTAGAGCTATGTATGGCGAAATCTCCTAAATTTGAGCGAAGTTTTTCGCCCTAGAGCCTTGTAACTGGACCCCTGACTGACATCTAAAGAATCGCGATATGAAAGACCATAATAAGTCTGTAGTGAACAATAATGATGATTTGAAAACAATAGGCATCAACAGATGAATGCGACTACTGGGAGCGTTAACAAGGGGTATTTTTCAAATCTTTTTTTTACAATTTCTTTAGTTTAGACAACCAGGCACTACTTTATGTCATCTTTTTCAAATAGCATTTATCTTAAATGTTTTAGATGCAATTTTGTACTACATGCACTCGTACACAAAGGTCATTGCAAGGTCATAATAAAACATGCTACAAAATGCTTATTTTGGTCTGGTCGATTGTTACTTACTGTAATTACTCATTAGCAGTATCGATCACTTAAAACTCCATCAAAATTATCCTTTTAAAGAAAATAGGTTTCAATTTTTTTTCGCATTTCTTTTGCAAATAAGTATACATGTATAAGGTATGAGAAATCTAGGCTGGCTTATGGAAGGCAAAAGCCGTCAAAAGTCCCATTTTTAAATGAAACAGGCAAAGTAGAAATGAACTAATTCATTTTCAAATAAAACAAACCGTAATATCACATAAAACGAGCGAAAATGACACAAAACAATTCCTAATGTGAAACGGACCAATTCATTTCAAAATAAGAAGACAAAGTAGAAATTAACTAATTCATTTTCAAATAAAATAAACCGTTATATCACATAAAACAAACGAAAATGACACAAAACAATTACTTATGTGAAACAGACCAATTCATTTTAAAACCAAACAATCAACTTCGCCAAATGGGACAACTTGAAATCAAACGAAACAAACGTTTCCCAAACCAAACAATTGACTCTGAAATAAACCTATCCGGTAATAAAAAAGGTGCAGGTCAAACGAAATAACGAAAAATCGAATATTAACCAGAGGACCAATGGTCCTGTAAACGCTCACCTGAGACCTGCTGCATATACCAATAAACATGTTTGAATATTATGGTATTTAACTCCAGTGCAGGGGCAGATGAAGCCCTTGGCCATTTTCTTTTTTCAGAATCTTCAATATTCTGTCCATTTGCCAATTCCCTGCTGGCTTTTGCCTTCAAATTTATGACATTTTAACAGTTTTCCCAATTCAAATGCATAGGCAACCCATGTTGACCTTGCCATAAACTTGGTCAAGGTCATCACAGAGTCATGATTTATATATACATTGGTCCTTGGAGTACTTTAGCCATCAATGCTTCATGCCAAGTTTCCTTGAAATCAGTCTATTGATTTCAGAGAAGAAGATTTTTGATGGGTTTTTACCATATATGGGCATGGTGGCCATCTTTGTCATGTGACCTGGATTATTTATATACACATTGATTCCCCCATTCTATAGATGCTTCACATAAAATTTGGCTTTGATTGGCCAAGCAGTTTCAGAGGAGAAGACGTTTGAATATTATGGAAATATACATGTATATTGCCCCGGGGTGGGGGCACATGAGCCCCTGGGGTCCATTTTTTTTTCAGAATCCTTAATATTCAGTCCTTCTTCCCATTTCCTGCAAGACTTTCACTTTAAATTACATTTTAAAAGTTATCCCCATTCAAATGCATTGGTGACCTATGTTGACCTTGCCGTAAAATAGGTCAAGGTCATCACAGGGTCATGATTTATATATACATTGTAGTGCTTGAGCCATCGATGCTTCATGCCAAGTTTCGTTGAAATCGGTCAACCGGTTCTGGAGAAGAAGATTTTTGAAGGGTTTTTACCATATATGGGCATGGCGGCCATCTTGGTCATGTGACCTGGACTTTTTATATACATATTTGTTACCCCTTCCTATTGATGCTTCACATAAAATTTGGCTTTGATTGGCCAAGTGGTTTCAGAGGAGAAGACGTTTGAATATTATGGAGATATACATGTATATTGCCCCGGGGTGGGGGCACATGAGCCCCTGGGGTCCAATTTTTTTCAGAATCATTAATATTCAGTCCTACTGCCCATTTCCTGCAGACTTTCACTTTAAATGACATTTTAAAAGTTTTCCCATTCAAATGCATTGGCGACCTATGTTGACCTTGCCGTAAAATAGGTCAAGGTCATAACAGGGTCATGATTTATATACACATTGTAGTGTTTGAGCCATTAATGCTTCATGCCAAGTTTCGTTGAAATCAGTCCACCGGTTCTGGAGAAGAAGATTTTTGAAGGGTTTTTACCATATATGGGCATGGCGGCCATCTTGGTCATGTGACCTGGATTTCTTATATACACATTGGTTTCTCTTCCTATTGATGCTTCATATAAAATTTGGCTTTGATTGGCCAAGCGGTTTCAGAGGAGAGATCTTTGAAATTGTGGACAGACGGACGGAAGATTTTTTTATGTTTTTCCTAATGACCCCCGGGGCGGGGCCTGTATGGACCCCAGGGGCACAGTAGGCAGGATTTACAAAGAGGGCCATTATACATTGCTACACACAAAATATGAAAGCTCTGGGCCTTATGATTTCGGAGAAGAAGATTTTTTAAAGTTTTTCCCATGACGCCCCCGGGGCGGGGCCCGTATGACCCCAGGGGCACAGTTGGCAGGATTTATAAAGGGGAACACTATACATTGCTACAAACAAAATATGAAAGCTCTGGGCCTTGTGGTTTCGGAGAAGAAGATTTTTTTATGTTTTTCCCATGACGCCCCTGGGGCGGGGCCCGTATGGACCCCAGGGGCACGGTTGGCAGGATTTATAAAGAGGACCACTATACATTGCTACAAACAAAATATGAAAGCTCTGAGCCTTGTGGTTTCGGAGAAGAAGATTTTTTTATGTTTTACCCATGACCCCTCCCCCCCCCCCCCCCCCCCCCCCCCCCCGGGCGGGGCCTGTATGAGCCCCAGGGGCACGGTTGGCAGGATTTATAAAGAGGACCACTACACATTGCTACTGACAAAATATGAAAGCTCTGGGCCTTGTGGTTTCGTAGAAGAAGATTTTTTTATGTTTTTCCCATGAAGCCCCTGGGGCGGGGCCCGTATGGACCCCAGGGGCACGGTTGGCAGGATTTATAAAGAGGACCACTATACATTGCTACTGACAAAATATGAAAGCTCTGGGCCTTGTGGTTTCGTAGAAGAAGATTTTTTTATGTTTTTCCCATTGTAAGTCTATAGGAGCTAATGACCCCTGGGGCGGGGCCATTTTTGACCCCAGGAGCATGAATGGCAGGATTTATAAAAAGAACCACTACACATTGCTACATACAAAATATGAAGGCTCTGGGCCATGTGGTTTCGGAGCAGAAGATTTTTTTATGTTTTGCCCCATCACGCCCCCGAGGCGGGGCCTGTATGGACCCCAGGGGCACGGTTGGCAGGATTTATAAAGAGGACCACTATACATTGCTACACACAAAATATGAAAGGTCTGGGGCTTGTGGTTTCGGAGAAGAAGATTTTTTTATGTTTTTCCCATTGTAAATCTATGGGAGCTATCTGTTGCCATGGAAACCAGAGTTCCATTCCGACCTGGCCCAAAACCTAATGCAACCTTTCCCCCTCCTCAATGATGCTTTAGATAAAATTTGATCACGATCGGCCATGTTGTCTTAGACATATTTGAGTTTGAAAATGTGAACGGACGGACGCACGCACGCACGGATGCCGGCTCGACTACTGTACTATAAGCTCACCTTGTGAGCCTTCGGCTCAGGTGAGCTAAAAACTGAGGACTTGTTCGCTGCAGACACCAAAAAAAGAGAATAAAAAATAAAAAAAATAAATAATTAAAAAAAAAAAAAAAATAAATAAATAAAAGCTCTTTACTGATCTAATCCCACTGATAAAACCCGGACCTTGGAATTGAAAACAAGTAGCCGAAGGGCAACGAGACAAGTACAGTCACTGGACACAGCTAACTCTGCAGTCCAGGGTCAAATATGGCTCAAACTCGAACTCATCCAAGATGTTATGGTTATCCTTGTTACTTCCAAGAATGAAGAAGATCCCATCAAAATTGAAGGCGCTAGAGTGGCCACAATACAAAATATTGATTTTTCAAACACTAAAGGGCAGCTAACTCCGCAGTCAGAGGTCGGATCTGGCCTAAATTCGAACTCAGCCGAGATATTGTAGTTATCCTTGTTACCTGCAAGAATGAAGAAGATCTACTGAAAAACAAAGATGCTAGAGTGGCCACAACACAAAATATTGATTTTTCAAATACTAAAGGGCAGCTAACTCCGCAGTCAGAGGTCGGATCTGGCCTAAATTCAAACTCATCTGAGATATTCTAGTTATCCTTGTTACCTGCAAAAATGAAGAAGATCTACTGAAAAACAAAGATGCTAGAGTTAGTTAAGACAGAAAATGAGAAAAGATGCTTCGGAGCTTCTTGTCTGTTGCTTGGCCCACCGGGGTCCAACTGATGTTTTTCTTTAGCTCCGGAGTTAGTAAGTTATTTGGCGCCCAGGGATCTCCATCGTCGGGCAGCTTACTGAATCTGTGAGTCCTTGTTTTTGATTCATCAGGATGTTTATCATGATTTATTTGTTTGTTCTTGATGATTCATTTACTAGTTAGAGATTCACCACGAGGACCGAAGAACTAACTAAATGTTATGAACCACTGCAGAAGCTGAGGGTGAGGTTACGGCCATGTAAAATCGATTTAAACCCGCCAGTAACTTTGTGTTACTGATCGTTCCAAGTCGATACTTCTGTGGTGGTTCTTTTTGTTTTATGTCTTGGTGTTTAAAATATTTTTGTGCTGTTGGCGCCTCATGTGTGTTTGCATATTTTTAGTTAAGTTAAGGTAACTGAGTGGCCACCTATTGGGAAAATAGCTGCTCATTCGGCTTACGAAATGTTTTCATGGTATAAGTGCCTGATTGTTAGTTTGGTTTTTGGAGTGGGAGTCTTTTTCTGATTGCGCCTTTTCCTGATCTTTGCCTACTTGTACTTTTTTTTTCGTTATGAAGGTACAGGTATTTTGTGAGGAAAAGGGTTTGAGATCATTTTTAGGGGTATTGGGTATGCTGAATCCAAAAAACAATGTTGGCAAGCTGAGAAATGGCTCCTTCACCATCTAATTTGCATATTTCCAAGATGGCCGCCAAAATTATGAAAAACATCAATTGCTGCAAATTGGTATATACTTAGGATTCCAGACTGCTACAAAATAATGCAATAATAATAATAAATGATTAGAAGGTCTTCAATGAATCAAAAAAATTCTCAAAAGCTAAAAGGCTGATCGAGGTGGGGTGCGGAGGGGGCAGGGGTGTGGGCCTTTCTACTTGTACCTACAAAAGTGATCATATTTCCACTGTAACAAGTCCTAGACCACTTCACCTGGTCTCACTGTATAGCATAGATATAGCCTTTAGATCCTTTGGTAAGTAATGCAAATTATCTAATTTGCATATTCATGAATTTTAATAAAAACATTAAAAATGGCTGAAAAATTGTTTTAAAATCAATAAATAAACAAATTTCAGGCTGAAGCTATCATGACATCAATATATTTGTCACATGATATATTACTAGTGCAATAACAGTGTCATAATGATGGTTTGGGCCTGAAAATTGTTTATTTATGGATTTTTAACCATTTTCAATGTTTTCATTAAAATTCATGAATATGCAAATTAGATAATTTGCATTACTTACCACAGAATAAAGGGGTAATGTCTAAGCTTCACAATGAGACCAGACTCAGTTGTCTAGGACAAGGCTTAGCAACAATGGCGATATGATCAATTTTGAAGTCACACCTTTTGTCAAGAATCAGGTTAACAGCTGTCATGGAAACCATGCATTTTAATAGTGTAATTGAGTTTACAACTTATCTCTAAATCTAATGACTTTTCCTGCTGTGGTCATTCACAATAAGATAAGGGTCACATTGTCAAAGTTTGACAAGGGCTTCAATTTCAAAAGAAACAGATGTGGCAGTTTATCTTTTTATCAGGACCTACAACAATGTACTTGAATTTAGGAGGTCAAACAAATTATATTGATTGAAGTTTTTATTTTTTACCCTAGGATGTCTATTTTTGGTACTATCACCATCCTCTCACAGGTGCACTAAATGGCCATGTCCAGAGAGAAGGAAGAATATGTCATAATGTATATATTGATGTTTTATCTTTATAAACATCATTTTCTTAAGCTTAAGAAGAAGATTTAATGCATGTATAGAACATTGCAGCTGAATGAAATAAACTGTCCAATCAAAAATGGTTATTGTCCATTTCAATGTCTTTTCTTGTGACAAAGCTCTGTATTGCTTATAGGACAAATGACCTTTCATTAAAAGTAAATGTGCTGTCTCCCTGGGGTTAACTTAGGTCATTTTTACTACAAAGGGTTTACACATTCTTTGAAGACAGATTTTACCTTGGAAACAGGATGAAATTGAAAAAGTCATTAGATTTAGAGATAAGTTGTATCTTTGCGGGTAAATACTCTTTGCATTTAAATTTATGTAATATAGTCAAGCAGTCATCTAAAAATATATTTTAAATGATTTTAGGCTCAGTTCATGACAAAATATAGCAAAAGTGAGCAAAGCTCACATACCCCCGGCGGTAGCCATCAGAGGTCATACCACTTTGAGACAAAAAGCAGATAACAGAAAAAGGTATACATCTAGTCATCAAATGAATACCTAGGTGTACTGTACACTTCTACAAAGATAGAACATCAAGGTATCTTCTGGTGTAGATTTGTATAAAATTCAAGAAAGTTCACACAATCAGAGAGAAAGAAAAATGGACAAATAAAGGGACTGATAAGCAGGAGATGCCTGATTATTTCTTAAACAATATAACTTATCATTCCCAATGTTTGTACTAAATTTCACCTTCCTAAGTTGAGCAGTTCCTGAGAAATTTTTGACAGAAATTTCCCCATTCATTATACATGAGTGACAGATGTAAAAATTACAAAGTGGAAGAACAATGGAAAAACAAATAGTGGGCATCTGATTTTCTCTTACACAATACACCTGGACACTGTCTAAATGTATACAAAATTTGAAGAAGCTGGCATAAATAGGAGCTGAGAAAATCTGTGACAGAAATTTCAATCAGAGAGAAAGAAAAATGGACAAATAAAGGGACTGATAAGCAGGAGATGGCTGATTCTCTCTTACACAATAAAACTTACCATACCCAATGTTTGTACCAAATTTCATCATCCTATGTCAAGCAGTTCCTGAGAAATTTTTGACAGACATTTCCCCATTCATTATACAGGAGTGACAGATGGAAAAACTACAAAGTGGAAAAACAAATAGTGGCCATCTGATTTGCTCTTACACAATACACCTGGACACTGTCTAGATGTAAACAAAATTTGAACAAGCTAGCATAAATAGGAGCTGAGAAATCTGTAACAGAAATTTCAATCAGAGAGAAAGAAAAATGGATAAATATAAAGGGACTGATAAGCAGGAGATGGCTGATTCTCTCTTACACAATACAACTTACCATACCCAATGTTTGTACCAAATTTCATCATCCTATGTCAAGCAGTTCCTGAGAAATCTTTGACAGGAAAAAGTTTACACACACACACACACACACACACGCACACACGCACACAAACATCTTTACAGAAAAGACAAAAACTATATACCCCCTATATACTTCGTATATGCCGGGGGTATAACAAATGAAACGTTTCATCAATATAACAGATTCTAGATATTTTTGCGGCCATTTTGAAAATATGCAAATTAGGACATGAAGACGTCATTTCTCAACTTGCCAACATTGGTTTTTGGATTCAGCACACCAAATTACCCCTAGTTCAAGTGTCAAACACAAAATGCCTGTACTTGCTAACTTTTCTCAATTCCTGTCTTAACTAAGTGGCCACAACACAAAATATTGATTTTTCAAACACTCAAGGGCAGATGACTCTGCAGTCAGAGGTCGGATCTGTTCAAAATTCGAACTTATCAGAGATGTTATGAATGTCCTTGTTACTTCCAAGAATAAAAGAAGATCCAAATAAAAATGAAGGGGCTAGAGTGGCCACAACACTAAATATTGATTTTTCACACAGTCAAGGGCAGATAATTCTGCAGTCAAGGGTCGGTTCTGGCTGAAATTCGAGCTCATCCTAGATGTTATGGCTATCCTTGTTACTTCCAAGTATGAAGAAGATCCGAACAAAATTGAAGGCGCTAGAGTGGCCACAACACAAAATAATGATTTTTCAATTACTCAAGGGCAGCTAACTCCACAGTCAGAGGTCAGATCTCGCTGAAATTCGATCCCATCCGAGATATTATAGTTGTCCTTGTTACCTGCAAGAATGAAGAAGATCCACTGAAAAATAATGGCCCTAGAGTGGCCACAACATTTTTCCCATTATAAGTCAATGGGGATTTTTTCAGATGCTCAAGGGCAGATAACTCCGCAATCTGAGGTCGAACCTAGCCGAAATTCGAACTCATCCGAGATGTTATGGTTGTCCTTGTTATTCCCAAGAATGAAGAAGATCAAAATGAAGTTGCTAGAGTGGCCACAACATTTTCCCCATTATAACTCAATGGGAGCTATTTGTTGTGATGGAAACCAGAGATCTGATCCGACCTGGCCCAAAACCTGATGCAACCTTTCCCCCACCTCAATGATGCTTTAGATAAAATTTGATTGGCCTTGTTGTCTTAGAGATATTCAAGTTTGAAAATGTGAATGCACAGACGCACGGACGGACGCACGGACGGACGCCGGCTCGACTACTATACTATAAGCTCACCTGTGAGCCTTCTGCTCAGGTGAGCTAAAAAGTGCTTTAATTTGTAAGCCATCTCATGTTTTGAGGACAAACTGACATAATCATATGAAACTTACGGTATTTTCTTTTTTGTCATAAAAATCATGGGTTTCCATACAATAGGACAACTGAAGTTCCAGTCAATAACTAGAAGCCATTTCCCTGATACCATGCTCAATACACAGTCCTCAGTTGCACTTTATACCATTAGTGTAAATTAAGCAGAAACGAGATACATCATCTTGGGAGGTTCTGGCCAGCTTAAAAACCTAATAAATGTACAAAAGAAAATGTCAAAGTGGTCGTTTTACGAGTAAAATGAATTACTGTGAAATAGTATGTTGTTTGTAGTTCAAAGTAATTACTGTAGTTCAAAGTAATTACTGTAGTTCAAAGTAATTACTGTCCATACACCATCTCCCAGAAACTGCCTTTTCTAAAATCACACTTTTCTGAAACACCTCATGAAAAATATTTATTAATTGTCACCCTTTTTCATTTGGAAAGTAACAGAATGTTTCATAAGCATGTTAGTATCAATTGATTAAGAGAAATAATGAAAACGAGATTAACTTGTAGTAACTACGCACAACAGATTATTTGCTAGGGTAACCATGGAAATATGACTGTGTGAATAACATTGTCAGGGATGGTAATCCTCCAGTACATTTTCTGCATCAGAAAATCATGCAAAGCTTCTAAGAACCAAACCTCTTGATAGAGACACTTTCAGGTGAAGTCCTACATACAGGCAGTGCAGTCTCACTTATACACAAAAAATCATGGGTATGCAGTTGCAAAGGTCACAGAGCTAAAGGTCACATAATGATTTAGCTTGAACATTGATTTCCCTTAATCCTGACAGTAACAACTTCCAGCTTAAGCTAGCTGTCTATAGAAAATGTTCAAAAGTCTTTACTGATTTTGGTCACGAAGAAGTTTCAGTGGAGATCATTATAAGCAGTCAAAAGCTAGACCAATGATATGAATGACTGCCTGCAAAACAGTGACAGTGTCTAATTGTAACCACAAGATAATGAAGTGTACGGCTAATAGCCAAGGGTCTGGCAAAGGGATCGAAAAATTTATCTCTCAAAGGATGAACACTTTTCAGTTATGCTTTAATGTTTCACTGTGCCTAATTCAGATTGACAATACATTGAAAAAATTCTTATAATGTCATCATTATAATCCATTCTTTTTATATGACATTTTAATGTGATAACAATAATAGCAACTTGTGGATAATGTGGCTCAAATAGTTGTAACATAAGCTTTTGCAGCAGCTGTTATTGATAAAATGTTTTGTTTGTTTGTATTGTGGTTTACAATCCAAAGTCAACAATTTTCAATCCTACTGGTGGGAGCCACCACTTTCTTAACTATGTATACATAATCGTGAGGACTATGGGGAGTAAAGGACATTTCTTGGCAGTGACAGTGGGCTTTGAACCCAAGACGTATTGATTGGCAGTCTGATACTCTACCACCAAAGGCCACAACACTCAGAATCCCAATTACTTACGCTTTGCTTCCAAACATGAAGTTTATCTGATGTTCTCCCGAATCTTTTACATGCTTAAATAATTTGTACAATTATAAATGTCACATGTTCATTGTTTATGATGTAACTTATACAGTTGAAATAAAGCTTTTTTTTTATTACTTTTTATGTATCTTGCTTATATTTTCTTACCTATAAAGAACCAAAAATTAAAATATCCAAAACCAAAAATTATGTTGAGACCCTCGTAAATGAGTCAGCGTACTACGCCATGAAATCAGCAGCTATAAGGGTGATCCTTTAGTCACAATATCAGCTTGCAGCTATGACAAGAATAAATTGCCGAGTCTTAAATAATCAATACAAACTACGAGCCGATGCTCTCTGCAGAATACCAATACTCCTATGCTCCTACGAATAATTATTATTGATACGTAGTGACACTGGATAACCGAGATGAAAGGGAAAGGCTTTCTCAGGAATAAATACTTCAAGAGCCCATTATTTCAAGAGAGCAAACTTTTGATTAAATTGTGGTTATAGGGAAAATATATATATAAGAGGCTGAAGTCTTGGGGACTAAAAAAATCCCAGACAGTATATATAAATGTGTTACTCTTTGATTCTTACTTTGCTTTTAGGTTATGCAAGTATAAATATATACCAAGTTTGACTAGCAAAGTGGGCACCTTTTTGGGGAAGAGCTGCTCACTAAGATGATCGATTGTTCTTTTTGTATTAGTACTTACATGTATTTGCTATTTTTGTTTTTCCCCATTTCAGTTTTTGGGGATGGAATTCCTGCTATTTATGCTATTGTTTTTTTTACTTTGCATGTTTTGTATCACATGCAAAAAAAAAATGAATTAACAGACATATGGAGATATATGATGATTGAATTAACATTGGGCAATGAAATGAAATGGGTGACTGATTCCTATATAATAAGGATGAAAAGTGAAATGTTCTTATAGTTGATGACATGTGCTAAATACAGACTGGTGAGGTTCTACCATATTACAACACACCAAACATAATCAATCTGTCTTTAAAACAAGCTCTTTCAAAAAAAAAAAAGAAAAGCTGTGTAAAACAGATCCCTTAAACATAATTGCAATAATGAATGAAGGTACAGCATATACAATTTAAAATTCATAGAATCTGACTCATTTGATCAATCTAGAAGTGTTTTGACTGGACTAAATGTCAGTTTCTGTTAGTTTATATTTTCAGTGAGAGTAAACTTTCCTACTGGCACCATATCGTTTACACTTTGAAAACATGACATTTAGTCCAAAATATATGTAGATCTGTATGAAATTCGTACTGAAGTAAAAAAACAAAACAAACAAGTACAGGAATCAGAGAACCAATGGTCCTGTAAACTCTCACCTGAGATCTGCTGCATATACCAATAAACATGTATAAATATTATGGTATTTAACTCCTGTGCAGGGACAGATGAAGCCCTTGGGCCATTTTCTTTTTTCAGAATAATCAATTTTCTGTCCATTTGCCAATTTCCTGCTGGCTTTTTCCTTCAAATGACATTTTAACAGTTTTTCCCATTCAAATGCATGGGCAACCCATTATGACCTTGCCATAAACTGTGTCAAGGTCATCACAACATGATTTGTATATAGATTATAGTACTTAAGCCATCGATGCTTCACACCAAGTTTCATGGAAATCTGTCTATTGGTTACAGAGATTTTTGAAGATTTTTGAAGAAGATTTTTGAAGGGTTTTTACCATATATGGGCATGGTGGCCATCTTGGTCATGTGACCTACATTATTAATATACACATTGGTTACCCCATCCTATAGATGATTCACATAAAATTTGGCTTTGATTCGCCAAGTGGTTTCAGAGGAGAAGATGTTTGAATATTATGGTAATATACATGTATATTGCCCCAGGGTGGGGGCATATGAGCCCTTCGGTCCATTTTTTTTTCAGAATCATTAATATTCAGTCCTACTTCCCATTTCCTGCAAGATTTTCACCTCAAATGACTTTTTAAAATTTTTCCCCATTCAAATGTATTGGTGACCTATGTTGACCTTGTCCTAAGATAGGTCAAGGTCATCACAGGGTCATGATTTATATACACATTGTAGTACTTTGATGCTTCATGCCAAGTTTCATTGAAATCGGTCCACCGGTTCTGGAGAAGAAGATTTTTGAAGGGTTTTTACCATATATGGGCATGGCAGCCATCTTGGTCATATATACACATTGGTTCCCCCTTCATATAGATGCTTCATATAAAATTTGGCTTTGGTTGGCCATGCGGTTTCAGAGAAGAAGATCTTTGAAAATGGTGGACAATGGACGGACGACGACAGACGGACGCCCGGTGCCTGCCTAAACTATAAGCTCACCTGTGAGCCTTCGGCTCAGGTGAGCTAAAAAGTCTGAAGTTGTAGAATGTAAATCTTCAACAGCTCAGGACATAAATGCTTTATTTGTTATACTAACTACGACCCATGATATTATGAATACAGGACCTATATATATATACAGGTACATATCTATATTGTACGAACGGCATTCAAAAAGTTCGCTGAAAAGTGCCATCATTTTCTTATTTTGTAAAACGGCTGAATTAATCTAATACAGTTAAATAGACAAACATGATTTGTACTTATACAGCAAATTTTGCTGCTCTGGCATGAATACAGTGTTAACAGTGGTTGCTATGGAAACCTTACATCACGATTACCGGCCCACTTTTGTTCATTTTTGCAAAAAGTCGATGTTTAATGATGACGTTGCATTTGATAGTTTATCGTGCTTTTTTCACCAAACTTTGTATGAGCAAAGTTCAATATGTTTGCGGTGGGCACATGACGTCATATAAGTGTGTGTTGTCATTTGGGCGTAAAGCGGCCATATGCCTAAAGTGGGTATGCCTAAAATGCGAAGGGAACAATGGTCTTCGGTGAATTGTGTGTTTGGAACGGACTATAAAAGAAAGAAACACTGCTAAGAGCAGAAAGCGCATATGGCAACAATAAAATTAAGAAAACGGCAATCAACAAGTAGTATGCATGCTTTCTACACCACTAGAAAAGCGTCCATGTCGACTCGCGCAGCATAACGTCAAATAACATCATACTATACTGTCGAAAATGATCGTCGTGATAGAAAAGAGTAGAATTTGTGATATACACAACATATCAAATTGTAGTTTCTGCACAATTCACTGCATTATACACACAGAACTGACAATTAGACCCGTATGCAAGGTAGATTCCAAAAATGGTTAAGAGCTAGTCAACAGCGGCATGAATGCGTATAGCATGACGTTGTTATGACGTTGGGCCTGTTTTACTGTTGTTATATTAGACACGCACGTGATTTAATGCCTAATTTTCATCCGATTTTATTCAAATTTTGTGCATATGTTAACTATATGTTAATTTACAACATGCACATAGGACATAAATTTCTCATGACAATTACAACTTTGGCAGCACTTTTCCTCAAACTTTTTGAACCCCCCTCGAACAACAGTAAGCTTATGGGCATTACATTGAACTGCAACATGATGCAACTGTGTCTGATTGGTTCATATTTTCTACAGGGAGGTTTTAATATGATGCGGCTCATAAAGGCATATGTTACTACACAAAGGAACTAACAATAAAATAAGAATAACAACATCAATATACACAAACAACAAAACAGTTTAAAATAGCCAAATGTGTACTTTCAGATCACTGGTGATGACACCCCCCCCCCCCACCCCCTTAAAAAAAACAAAAAAGAAACAAACAAAAAACCCTGAGCTAAGTCACAAGTGACTTAGTTACATCTTGAAAATTTGAAAAGGTAAACGTAGGCAATGATCAGGAGATGTGCAATCCTGAAGAAACCAGAACAATGTTGCCTAGAAAGGGAGGAATGTGGCCAGAATGGCAATTAAAATGTTCCTTGAGTCTCAAAGATTAATAAAGCAACAAAACTTTACAACATCATACATATTCTCACCGATTTCCACCCATAGACCTTTGTAGGTAGCAGGCAAAAAACAATCAACAATCACAGTGATTTTCACAATGCATACTATATGCATCAAAATGAATGTACGAGAAGTCTACATTTCAATTGATCTCTGAACTGATGCGCTACAGGAATATTCTGGCATGATCTTGCATGAAAGCAGTCAAAGATGAGAAGAAAATAGTTTCTATATGCACATCTTTTGTTTGATTTGTTTGATTGTGGTTTAGCGTCCTAGTGAACAGCTATGGTCATGTTGGGACGTTGCCTCCACTTTATGGGGCTTTTACCTAACATGCTTGAAGAAATAACCACCCAAGTAAACCAAAAACGCTTATATGTATGAAAGGTTTGATTTGAACCATTTTTCCTGAGCAGACTCAGTAATCAGGTGGTCAGTCTGAGTAAGTCATAAGCTTTGCCTAGAGGCACAAGCAGACCATCTATTTCTCTCAGGCCCCAATGGGCGGGGGCACAGCCTACATTTGCGCACATTTTTCAAAAATTTCGTCTGTGCACAGTTTTCATTTGCGCGCAAAAATGTATATCATTTGCGCACAGTTTTAGTGTTACATTTGCGCGCATGTTTTGCACCCCTTTGGCCAGCTGCTGGTATTTTATTATATCAAGGTACGATAAATAAAATATCAACACTGTTACCCCTGTTCACCGATCTGGAGATGGAAGAGTTCGAAATGTGTGACTGCCTTTGTTATAAGCATAAAACCGAGTACAGCTAGTGAGCTAGTAACGGTTATTGTGGCAAGGCCCTGATGGAGAAGTTTGGCTGCTAAACAGTGATTGCAGACTCCAGCAAACCTAATGAGTTGCGAAATGTATACTCCATAAGATGTTTGGATTGGAAATGACTAAAAAAGATGTATAACTATTAACTTGGACTACAGTCTTGCGAGCACAAACATACCATTTACCTGAGAAGATCTGATGTGCGCAAATGTAACATATACCTGGGAAAATTGTGTGCGCAAATGAATATGTTTACCTGGGAAAATTGTGTGCGCAAATGAACCACATTCTTTCAAAAATGTGCGCAAATGTGCTGCCACCCTTTCAGTATACAAAGATCTTGAACATGCAGGTTTTCTTGAATCATATGATACAAATATAGATGTTTCATCAGACAGATTTTATTACATCCCTACATATGTGCCATGAAAAATTAATTACTGTAAATGTTTTAACCATTGTTCAGCTGCATGATAAAGCCTATAAACTTAATGTTCACAAGTCACTGAAAATAGATTTCTCTAAACAGCAATGATCCTGATTAGTGTGTAGAACTGGTGTTATTTTGGAAATGTTTGCAAGAGCTAATATTAGCAAATTTGATGCGCTTTGGAATTCATTGTTGCTAATTAAGAATTTTCCTACGCTATAAAGACTACATGAACAGATGAACACTAGGTTAGTGGATTTAAGAGATACATATAATTTGGAAATGTGTTACTGTAATAGACAATTTGCAAACTAATGTGAAAAATTGTAAATTTACAGATCATCAACCATGTCAACAGCTTATATTTACTATTCAAATCAACTATATGATAAACCTGAGTAACCTTGTTTCTAACCAGAGGACCATTGGTCCTGAGAACGCTCACCTGAAGCCTGATCTTGGAGTATTAAGTCATCATGAAATGACCTTGACCTTGAATACTCACACACCTTTATTAACTTCACAAGTTGTCTGCATCTGCAAAGTTTCAGGTCTCAGGCTGCAATAGTTTCCAAACCCAGTGATAATTTCAATTTTGATATTTAAATGACCTTGGGTCAAGGTCAACAAATGACCTTGGCCTTCATTAATTACTTACCTTCATTGACTCCATTAGTTTTCTGCATCTAGCAACTTTGAGGTCTCAGGCTGCAACAGTTTCCAAAATATCCATTGTTTTTGCCTTTTCCCATGTAAAAGCCTATGTTTCCAAAATTGACCTTGCTGTAAAATAGGTCACGGTCATCCTAGGGTATCATTTCAACAAACTATGATGGGCTGGAGTCCCAAATGCTACATACCAAGTTTCATGAAAATCGGCTTGTCGGTTCTGGAGAAGAAGATTTTTGAGTGGTTTTTACCATAGTTGGGCATGGCGGCCAGCTTGGTCATGTGACCCGAATTTCATGATTGCACTTTCGTTCCCCCTACCCATGGACACTCCACATAAAATTTCACTTTGATTGGCCAAGCAGTTTCAGAGAAGAAGATCTTTGAAAAGTGTGTATGGACGACAGACTGGCCAAGGTCAAGAGATGACCTTGACCTAAATTAATAACATAACCTTCATCTACTCCATTGGTTGTTTGCATCTACCACTTTTCAGGGCTCAGGCTGCAATAGTTTTCAAAAAATCCATAGTTTTCACTTTTCCCATGTAAAAACCTATGTTTCCAAAATTGACATTGCCGTAAAATAGGTCAAGGTCATCCTATGGTCATCATTTGATCAAATTATGATGGGCTGGAGTCCCAAATGCTACATACCAAGTTTCATGAAAATCGGCCAGCCGGTTCTGGAGAAGAAGATTTTTGAGTGGTTTTTACCATATATGGGCGTGGCGGCCATCTTGGTCATGTGACCTGGATTTCGCATACAAACTTTCGTCTCCCCTACCAATGGATGCTCCACATAAAATTTCACTTTGATTGGCCAAGCAGTTTCAGAGAAGAAGATCTTTGAAAAGTGTGTATGAATGACAGACTGGCCAAGGTCAAGAGATGACTTTGACATAAATTAATCACATACCTTCATCTACTCCATTAGTTGTTTGCATCTACCACTTTTCAGGCCTCAGGCTGCAATAGTTTTCAAAAAATCCATAGTTTTCACTTTTTCCCCATGTAAAAGCCTATGTTTCCAAACTTGACCTTGCCGCCGTAAAATAGGTCAAGGTCATCCAAGGGTCATCATTTTATCAAACTATGATGGGCTGAAGTCCCCGATGCTACATACCAAGTTTCGTGGAAATCGGCCAGCCGGTTCTGGAGAAGAAGATTTTTGAGTGGTTTTTACCATATATGGGCATGGCGGCCATCTTGGTCATGTGACTTGGATTTCGCAATCAAACTTTTGTCTCCTCTACCCATGGATGCACCACATAAAATTTCACTTTGATTGACCAAGCAGTTTCAGAGAAGAAGATCTTTGAAAAGTGTGTATGGACGACAGACTGGCCAAGGTCAAGAGATGACCTTGACCTAAATTAATCACATACCTTCATCTACTCCATTAGTTGTTTGCATCTACCACTTTTCAGGCCTCAGGCTGCAATAGTTTTAAAAAAATCCATAGTTTTCACTTTTTCCCATGTAAAAGCCTATGTTTCCAAATTTGACCTTGCCATAAAATAGGTCAAGGTCACCCAAAGGTCATCGTTTTATCAAACTACGATGGGCTTAAGTCCTCGATGCTACATACCAAGTTTCGTGGAAATCGGCCCACCGGTTCTGGAGAAGAAGATTTTTGAGGGGTTTTACCATATATGGGCGTGGCGGCCATCTTGGACATGTGACCTAGATTTCGCGATCAAACTTGAAATACCACTAACCAAGGAGGCTCCACATAAAATTTCAACTAGATCGGCCAAGCGGTTTCAGAGAAGATCTTTGAAATTGTGGACGACGGACGGACAACGGATGGACGGACGCCGGATCATGGCCATCCTATAAGCTCACCTTGTGAGCCTTCGGATCAGGTGAGCTAAACACACACACACACACACACACACACACACACACACACACACACACACACAAAAAAAAAAAAAAAAAACTACCAGTAATCCAATACATAGATCCAATTTTGGTAAAACAGGAAGAGTGATATATTGATATGCAGCTCATTACTGATCCTGAACAAATGTCTGAAACAATAGCTCCCATGGTAGCAATTTGTCACTAATGAAAAGGTCAGGTTCATCTATCAAGACCTAAAGATCTTACTATGTAACAGGCAAACAAGCCTGAATATCAAAATAAGCTGTTTATTTTAATCAAGTTTCTAGTCTGAGAAACCATATGAAGCAGCAAATCTGTCCATACATACCCAGTATCAGGGGCAGGGCTGTCACAGTGTGAATCAGTTTTGGTGAAAAAAAAGCTGAAACTCCTATACCCCTTTTAAAAACATCAAATCTGAATAGTGAATCTGCAAACATTTGAAATCTAAAGTATTGATGAAAAAAGCTAAATTTGCCAAAAAGCTGAAGATTCTCATGCCTGCCGGGGTTAATCAAATGGTATCGCCAGTACAGTCACATATCAAATGTGCGAAAATCATGCCGTGATGATATTTGAATTGTGTGTGATAGTCCGGCAGAACCTTCAGTGGACCTGGATTTGGAGTACATAGAAAATGTTTTTACATATTTGGAAAGCTGAAGACTTCTACATTAAGAATCCGGCGGGTGACATCTTGTCACCATTGAGCAATTTGAGAAATTCAAGATGGCGTCCAAGATGGCTGCCCGTATACGGAAAACAGTAGTTTCCATGGAAATAATTATATTTTGAGAGACTTTTTAAATTTGAGATCACTTGTATTTGAAAGCTGAATCATTTGTACATTGAAATTAGCGCAAGAAAACAGACATGTATGGAGAGCATCCAAGATGGCCGCCAGAATTAAGGAAAATTGTATTATTGAAAAGGGGCGATTTCAAGACTAACACATTTTTTAAAGCAAACAGTTTGGTGGCATTTTGTTAACATTTAAGACTCCGATGAATGTCATCTTATCACCATTGAACAGTTTGAAAAATTCAAAATGGCATTCAGGATGGTTGCCCGTATACAGAGAACAGTAATTGCCATGTAAAACTGTGGCTCAAAACTATGATATCAAATATGATTTCCCATTCCCTTTATTGTTTTCAAGACATCTGTGTTTCGGAAACCACAAAAGAGAAAACATTTACCCTATGATATGGCATTCCATGTCTGATAGTTTTAATAGACCACCTTAAAAGTTTACAACTGTTTACTCTTAAAATTTTCTATAAACCCATATGTTGACAGCCATTTATAAGAAACATTCGTACATAGAAAATAAGTACATAATTGATAAGTGCATTTATATACGTAGTCGTGTCAGTCGCAAATTAAGAACTTTATCAACATTCAAATATCGATTTGCAATTTATATGTGAAATATTTTCTTTTTCTCACGACAATGTTTTGACAACCACTCCGCTGAAGGTACTTGTACTTGAACCAATGATACTCTTTAATAGGCCTTATCATTGAACATTTACCATTTTCTTGCCCATGAAGGTCTAACACTAAAATAACTTTGGAAGAAAATAATATTTGGCAAATTTTCTCTTAAGCTTTGTTTGTAGATCATTATCATGAAGTGAAGGTCAACATGATTCATTTTTGCCATGATGACTTTGGAGTATGTCATACTAAGTAAAAAAATCAAAACTGAAATCCTTCAAGAGTAGCCAACACATTAATGAGAAAGGGGATGGGCCATACTGCGGTTTCGACCAGTCTCTTCAGTGACCTTTAAGACCTACAAGTTGATCCCCACACCTTTATGTTTCAGTCCATGCAGCCTATGGTCGTTCGTCTCTCACTAATGAGAAAGACCATCATTATTTCCTGAATAAGGTTCATGTGTGTTGGTGAGTTCTTTGATGGCTGACTAGGCCAGTTCTAGCTCTAAACTGTCGGTTGCAAGTAGATCAAGTCAATGTCATGGAACCTGCTGGTGGCCCATTAGTCTTGGCTTTGCATTCTCTGCGCTTTCTTTCGGCTTCACAGATTCTCTTTTTTTATATAGAGAACTGCTCCTTCGTTGATGAGACCTTGCCACTTCGATTGCTCCTGTGCAGTCTGTTCCCAAGAACCCATTGGTATTTCAAAATCCTTCAGAGAGGCTTTGAGAGTGTCTTTCTAGCGTTTCTTCTGGCCACCTTAAGAGCGATTTCCCTCCTGTAGTTCTTCATAGAAAACTTTCTTTGGAAGTTGCGCATCAGGCATCCTTAAAACATGGCCAGTGCATCTTAGCTGTGCTAGCTTTAAGACTGTATGCATGCTTTGCATCCCTGCTTTCTTCAGGACCTCTGTGTCTGGAATCTTGTCTTGCCACTTGATTATTAACAGCTTTCTCTAACAGCTTAAGTGGAAATGGAAGTCTCTTTGCATGACGCTGGTATACCGTCCAGGTCTCACATGCATACAAGAGGGTGGGCAGTACCACAGCCTTGTAGATTTTCAGCTTGGTGTCAAGCTTGATTCCAGCCTATAATATTTAAATGTATACCATTTAGTTGTACATGGATATTTTCTAGACCAAGAATACATGAAATTGTGCATACAGATTGTTTGTCAGTAGAACCCACTGTTCTACAATTAAAAGAGATACAGTGTATAGTCTACTGAATGAGCTATATTGATGCCAATGTTTATCAACTTGTTTATTCTGTATATGACCCCACTTGTGCAATATGCGCCAGTGATCAATGTACTGCCATAATAAGGTGATTATCTCATCGCTTTATGGGATAAAAAAGAGGCTCCTAAAGGATAATGCATGTGATACCAATGTTTATTGGTTTTATGGTTCCTTATTACCTGTACAGTAAAACTGTCCCCATCCGCAATCAATACTGAAATTTCGTTTTGGAACCTTATCTGTATGCAGAGCCATTGTCTGGCCACCAGGTTTTCTAGTATCATGTTCCATATCAGTTATCATCTAATGACTTTCAATCAGTAGGAGCACTTGCTTTTACAGTAATCAGAGTTTAAACATATTTTATTGTTATCTCAACAACAAAGGGATTGGGCTCCAAGTTCTGTAGTTACAGCCTGCCCCCTAAAAATCATAATAATAGGTCACTTGGATCTCCATTTCCAGACTTCGCTGTCTGTCTTCCAGAATAAAAGATGCATACATGCATATGAGAAAAGATACATGTATGTGGGCCTATAGATAATGAGACATAAAAGCCTAATTTTTGAACCATCTTTTTTTAGTCTAGGTCGCTGTGAACTACATGTCCCTATATTTTGCATTTGTCAACAGAACTTTGACTTATACTATGTGAAAGTGACCACATTACTTGTTTGTTTGTTTGTGCTGGTGCTTTATGTCCAAGTCAACAGCTATGGTCATGTCGGGATTTCTACCAAACTTTAGGATGACATGACTCTTAATATGTGCTTGAAAATACAACCACCTAAGTTAACAACTAAGGCTTGCTTGTATGGATGGTTTTACTTTAACCACTTTCCTTGGGCATGCTAAGGCCTTCTGTGCTGTAACCCATTAATCAGATGGTTATTCAGTAGATTTTTCAAAATTTTGCCTGGAGACAAAAACAGCTAATATATTTCTCTTGATCCCAATGGGCGGAGCCCACATTCCCTCTTGACCACCCTTCTGTAGTATTACGCATGCAGCACAAAAGGAAATATTACCCGTCATTTTAGGTTGTGAGAAAAATATGGGCTGCTTGTATTTCCAGATAAAACTACATGTAACTGACCAGCCTTTTGATTACTGGTCTGAACCTGCCCGAGAAGTGGTTTAGACAAATAAAAATAAAACTTAGATCCTTTAATAGCATCTATATTTATAAGCATGCGTTGTTTAATTTAGTGGTTATAATTTTAGTATGTTTCGGATGTCATGGCATTCAAATGTTGGATAAATTTCGCATAAAATGGAGGTACTATCCCGACATGCAATATCAGTTGACTTGGGCGTAAAGCAACAAAACAAACAAACAAACAAACCAAATTGTATTCCTTTCTTACTGTGGTGGCCATCTTAGATGCACTCCTTACATGGTATTAATTGCACTGATTTCATGTGTTCAAAATGCCAAAACATGAATATTTGCATGGTAATTACTTTTGTCATATACAGGCAGCCATCTTGAACGCCATCTTGAATTTCTTAATTTGATCAATGGTGACAACATGCCATCCACTGGACCCATAAACGTTAACAAAATTGCCACCAAATTGTTTGGTTTGAAAACTTTGAATTTTCGAAGGCATCGCTTTCAAATATTGTAATTTTCCTAAGTTTTGGCAGCCATCTTTGATGCCCCCTTTACAGTGTATATTTTCTTGCACTCATTTAAATGTATAATTAATTCAGCTTTTAAATACAAGTGATTTCATGTCTAAAAGTCTGTCAAAACATGATTATTTCACAGGAAAATATCATTTTCTGTATATGGGCAGTCATCTTGGACGCCATCTTGAATTTCTCAAATTGCTCAATGGTGACAAGATGTCACCCATCGGATTCTTAATGTAGAAGACCTCACCTTTCCAAATATGTAAAAACATTTTCTATGTACTTTAAATCCAGGTCCACCTCAAATAGCCCAAATGGCTACAGGACTATGAAATCAAGGTATCAAATGCGTGGATGACCTGTAGGGTAATTAGCTGATAATCACTCAGGTAACCTATGTACAGCAGAGGTGGTGTAATGGATAGCGTATTCCCTTAGCAAATTATCACATGGGCATTTTGGTTATCGCCCGCAGTATCAACCCGAGACTCCATTATCAAGCCCGAGAGCTATAGCTCAAGGGCTGATAATGGTCGAGGGGTGATACTAAGGGCGATGACCAAAATGCCCATATTATAATCTGTTTATCACATCTTCCAAAGATTTGTTTTTAGAAATGCGAAAAACGTTGATTCTGATTTAAGAAAGAAAATGACTGCATAAATACGACATGCCAATGACGTAACGTCATTAAACCTGACGTCACATATTGTCGTGGCACCACAACATCGCATGCAGGCATGATAACCTCTCTCCGTTCAAAATACATGATTTCCGGTTATAAGCCTGCCCATGCTGATAACCAGAGGATAACCTAAGTATGTGATAAGACATGATATGGCTGTCCACATACTCAGATGATAGATAGGTATGGTCCAAAACACTCTTCTGCCAGACAAGTTTTATGTGTCTGTGGTTAACCTTGAGTTGCAATGATATACTTTCTCACAAAATTTCACCAGAAAATTTTTGATATTTTTGGCTCAAAACATAGATTGTGGGTACATGTTAGAACCTCCACTCCAAGGCAATTCTAATGAATACCCACAATCTATGTTTTAGATCAATATGAAGGAAAACAAGTATTACCCCCAGATACCCCAGTTTTAGTATATAAAAGTGGGGTACATACATTACATGGACAAGTTTTCCTGATGTATGTTTTTAAAGAGCTGAAGGTACTAAAGAATACTAAATTACCTTTGCAAATACATGTACGACTACTATCCAGTTTAATAACAGTATAACAAAACTGCAACTGTGTTAAATTTCTAAACGAATAACATGGAGATATCTCATATGCCAGATTAATTCTCTTTGGCATTTCAAAAACAAATTAGGTAATTGAGTTTATAATGAAAATGTGATCATGCATAATTAATCAGCCTTTCCCTGTAAACACCTTGAAATTCCCTTGATTAAAGGAACAACATTAAAAAGCATGATACCCTATATAGAGGTCATATGAGCCGCCGCATGGGAAAACCAACAATCTGCATATGCAAAAACAAAGATGCAGGTCAGCTTCGCTGTAACCGCGAAATCCAAAATTTCAAGCTTCTAGCCGTCTTCTATGACTGTACAGGCCGATTTGTGTCGGACCTGTTCCGAACCCAAATTGTTGGTTTTCTCATGCACAAGCTCATATTGAACAGACCAATGCATGAGAATAACTTCCACTCACCTTCTCCGAAGCAACTGTAGCAAACTTGGCAGCTCCTGCAGTGAAGGAGGACCAGCCCTGAAGATTAAAGAAAATAAAAATTATAAACAGAAAAACAATAAAACTGAGATATTCTAATATGATCCACATCATAAGCAAAACAATTTTTTTGCAAATGAGAAATCAAATGCGCAGATCAGCTGTGCAATAACTCTTCTCTTGTTAAATCCAAAATTTCAAGCCTATAGCGTTGTACTGTTTCTGTACAAACCAGTGTCAGACCTGGTCTAAGACCAGTTTTCTCATAATGCAGCTCATTTTTAATTTGTAAACATATCACAAGAAAACCTGTTATTTAGCACAACAAGATCGCTGCGGCAGTTGATATAACTAAAGCTGAAGCATATAAATAATGTCTGAAGGGTTTCATTAGGACAATATGAAAGCAAGGCTTAATACTTGCATTTATTACTTCTGAACAGAAACATGTTAAGAATATATAGAACAAATGTAGCACTGTGTCACAACATATAGCATAATATAGTTTTGTATAGCATATAACATATAATAGTCAACATTTTTGTTTTCAGTGATCTACCACATTTAGATCTTAAAACTTAGCCAACACCTTGATCTACCTGTAATACATGATTAATTTCAAGCAACTTCCACTTTATTAGCATTGTACCATTTTTTAAAGTATACTGTCTCACTCTAATATATATTAGTGATATGATGATACATTCACATTACTCTTTTTATTTTTTATAAAAAGAGAAATCTTTTACAAAGAAGTCAATGTCTAAATTCTTTTGTAATTACCCTCAACAGCTGCCATAATAGATTTTATAAATACACAATCTGTTTTAAATAGATATTTCTGGCAATAAAATACCTCTTCATGGTTTGGCTGCATTCATGTATGCAGGGAGAGCCCTTCTGGCCAAGGCTGAGGTGTAATCAACATGGATACAAGTATCTATGCTGGTTATAGTCTGCATGAAATAAGAGCCTAATCAACATCTTTACTAACACATGACAACAGCATGTGGTTTCCTCACAAGGTCATCTTGAGGAGATATTTTCACAAAATTTTACTTTATATAATTTTCAAACTTTTAAGATCTGGATTGAGAGGTTGGTTCAAACCCCACTGGTGCTGACTTGTGTCCATGAGCAAGACATAGTCATTCCCAGTGTAATTCACAGGACAGGGTGTCATTTTCTGACATGAATTTGATATTAAACCACAATAAAAACATACACAAATTTTACTTACTGTGGATAAACTTGACAGAGTATTATCAAAGAAGTCGTCTTGCTTTTTAGTTTCTACAGTGTTCCCAAAACCTGCATAACGTCCCCCTTGACTTGGTGGTAAATGGCTGAAAAAGCAATATAACAGATGAATGAGAAATGAGCCGCGACACAAGAAAACCTGTCCTAGGGTCTCCGATCAGGTCTGACACAAATCCGCCTGTGCATTCACAGCAATAGATTAGAAGCTTGAAATTTCGGATTTGAGAAGAAAAGGAAAGATACTATCTGTGTAGCGAAATTGTGGCAATTTTCACTTGTTTTTCATTGTAAGAAGGTACAAGTAGGCAACGATCAGGAAAATGAGCAACCAGAAAAAGATTCCCACTCCAAAAACCGAGTTGGGGAAAAAATGAAATTAACAATCAGATACTTATACCATGAAAACAATCGTAAGCCGAATGAGCAGCTATTTTCCCAATAGGTGGCCACTCGGCATAAGTTGCCATAGCAACCAGTTTTTATCAGATCAGAACCAAAGACGCAATGATGTATGATGATTTATGTGTAATATGAAAACAATTGGCCTTAAGGCTTCAGAGAAGTCATTTGAAATGTTGACAATGGACAGAATGATAGGAACCTGCCTATCTTATGAGCTTAGGTATGAGCCTTAAGATCAGGTGAGCTGAAAAACAAACATTGTTTTGGAATTGTAACATATCAGCTACCAAAATTTCTGAGCTGTCAGTTTAGTTTCTCTTCACAGCATAGATTTTACAAAGTCTTGTTTTTATAAGTATGATGCATGTATATCAGGCACCAAGATGCTATTTTGTGTCTTACCTAGTCCGCACTCTTAAATCCAACTATTTTTGCAAAAAATAAAAATAAATAAATGAACAAATGACTACAGTTTTATTCATTTTGTCATTTGAATTTTTCATGGAACACTGCAGCTTTGTTGCATACAAAACTATTTGAACTCTCCATTTTAGAATCCTAAAGTTGTTGAGTTGAACTTACTCTGGTCTCATGGCATTTTCTGACTGTACTCTGTCAAAGAAATTCTCCTTCTCTCTTTTTATGTAGTCACTGTAAAAACATTTAAACACACATTGACGTGTAAGGAATACAAAAATCAATAATGATGTGATTGTTAAATGAGCCACGTCATAAGAAAACCAACAATGTGGTTCTTGAACAGGTCCCTAGATGGCTAGAGGCTGGAAATTTTAGATTTACAAAGTAGAGGAAATGTACTGTGTAGCAAAAACAAAGGCGCTGATCAGCTTTGCGGTGACGGTGAAGCTCACCTGCATCTTTGTTTTCACATATGCAAAATGATGGTTTTCCTCATGATGCGGCTCAAATGTTTTTCAGTCTAGAGTATAAGTTTCTAATAAACAAGAAATTTGATCAGCCAAAGACAGAATCAATAAATGACAATATTTTGAGGTGTATACCCAAAACAGATATAAATTGATTCTTTCCCTTATGAGCAAAAATTCAGAATAAATATATTGGTTATTTAGTCAGATAGTCAGAATCAAAAGAATCCAAAAAACATACCTATGCAATATACAGATTTTTCTTAAGTCGTAAAAATTACAGAGTTGAAATGAATTTTTTTAAAATTTTCTTTATTTTGCTCAAAACATTGATTGTCACCAGGGAACATGTTAGAACCACCTCCATGAATGAGGCAAGGCAGTTCTAATGAGTATACACACAATCTATGTTTTGGAGTAAAAATGTGTTTATGAAAACACTATGCCCCAACTGGTACGTCACTTTCAAGATGTGACAACATCTGAAAATTGAAAAGTTCAAATTGCAAAAAAGTGACAAAAATTAATTTGAGGAGTATACCCCAATGATATGCATATCTTCAAAGCATGGTCACAATGTCTGTAAAGTTTCAAAAGTATCGGTATTAAACTGTAGGAGAAGTTGCGCACACAAGGTACCCACTTGTCCATCTACTTTCATTATCAAAATGCCCGAAAAATGGCTAAGTTCAAATTGCGAAAAAAGTGACAAAAATTAATCTGAGGATTATATCCAAACAATATGCATATCTTCGAAGCATGGTAACAACATCTGTAAAGTTTCAAGAGAATCGGTATTAAATTGTAGAAGGAGTTGCGCACACAAGGTACTCACTATCTGTTCACTTTATCAAGAATTAAAAAGGGACACAACTCTCATAGAATGGGCCCCTAGCCACTAAAGAAAAAATACAGGTCCTCTTAATTTTCATATACAAACTAGATACCAAGTTTCGAGATCCTAGCACTAATGGTTGTTGACCGAGTGTAAGCGTAACTTTCGCACCGGATGCACGGACGGGCGAACGCATGGACGGACAGACAGACCCAAACCAATATGCCCCCCTCAACTTCGAAGAAGTTTGGAGCATAAAAACAAATGTATACCTCTGTACACCCAGTATAACTATATAAAATGGGGTTCAAGGGTTGGTTGATTGGGGTTTAACGTCCCACTAAGAGCTTAGGTCATATGGAGACCGGACCTCGGTTTATAGTCCCATCCGAAGGACTGGAGAAGCCCGGGATCGAACCTGCGACCCCTGGTTTACAAGGCGAGTGACATAACCACTGAACCACGGAGGCTTCTGGTTTAAGGGTTTATATAATTCCAGACTTCTCTGACACTATAATAGCCTTCTTAATATTAGTTTTGACTGGCGGCTATTGCGGTTTGCAGTCAGATCCTCAGGTATATTCCATACTTTATTCATTAAAGGCACTTTCGATTTTGTATCAATTTTGTTCATTTGTGTTAAAATGCCAATAATTATGAACAGGATACATTTCATGTTAGAATGAGTTCACTGAATAAAGTAAGAATATAGGGGCCAGGAATCGATGCAATGAAACGATGAATAAGCCTTTTTTGTTCCGAGAATAAATACCTTGACAGAGATGGTGCATCTTGATAACCACCAGAGCCTCCCGAATACCCTCCATAGTTGCTACTAGACTTTTCACTACTCATTCTGGGATAGCTAGCGGAGGTGGATAGGTGGGGTGTGGACACCACAAAGGGTTTGTGATTTCTAGCAGAGGATGTCTCTATACTCCATGGTCTACCCTCAGCTTCTGTGGCAATCTGTTTGGAAAATAATTTTATAATCATCCAAATACAAATGTACCTCTTAAATAGATTCTTTCTTTCAAAATTATTAAAATCCTCATAAGGGGTTTACATGAATTTTCATACTGAATCAAGTTGGAAAACATGAGTGTTTGACTGTTTTTCCTCGAGGATTTTTTTTTTTTTTTTCAGAATGTTCATTATGCTCCTTGTTCATTATGCTCCTTATTTTCAGAACTCAGCTCTTATTTCAGCAGGCAAAGAAGCATTCCCCATTTTTCTACTTACTTTATCTCTGTATAGAGCAGCAGCCCGTGAGTTGTATTTCTCCTGCAGAGACATGCCAGGTTTATAGTCGGGCTGTGAGTTGAAGAAGTCCTGGGCCTTTCTGTTGCCACCGACCTTCATCTTGTCTAGCTCCAAGTCTTTCCATTTGTCCATTGTTACTGATCGTACAAAACTGAAAATGAGGAAAGCCAGATATGATGGAATCATTGACACCTATCATTTATCTTGTCGCTTGAAGACTAGGACTTTTGTCCTATTCAATGCAAAGATAAGGTTTTGGTTGGCTTTTCAGTATGATATCAGTATTTGAAATAAGCATCAATGCACTATTTACAACTAATAGTTGTAAACAGATAAAAGGTTTTATTATTATTGTATCATCCAAATGAATTACTTCTACAGCAGCAGTCTTATCTGGGCAAGGGTTTCACCTGAGGCTTTGTTTTCTAACTGTAACATCTGGTGGCAAAAGAACTCACACAATTTGAGGATAATTGTAAAGGTAACAGAATTATGTCACTATTGTGTATGTACTTGGAAAGAAAACCATGAAGCTCACCTTAAATGCACACCTAGACCCCTGTGTTTGCCAGAGCACTCCAGACATATCCATACACCATACGTCACACTCACCCATTGAGGATTATGACCTTTACACTCAAAGCATATCTGAAGAAAAATTGTGAAAAAAGCAGGTCAGATTTTCTGAAGATATAGACTTTGGCTTTGCTTAACAGTGTTAAGTTCTGCTCCTATGATAATGAGCAGGAACAGCCGTTCAATATTAGAGATATCTTGAGAAAACTTGATTTTAATGTTTCCACAACTTGATTTAAGCTTTACAGGCACACCACATAAACTGACCAGGGATTTTTATTCAATATATCCAGGACAATCTAGATTATAATAGAAACATGAAGCTCAAAATTTCTGGTAGAGGAACAGGAAATCCAGCTCTGTTAAAAATTTGTGTATCACCATACTTGGATACCGGTAATTATGAGGCAAAATGTTCAGGATCTATCTTCCACAACTTCTTAACCTCCTCAGAGGACTTCGGGATAGGCCAGCACTTTAAACAACAGAAAACTTTCAAGAGCAGGTGCCCAGAAGAAAACATATCAACTGGGGCTGAGGCTATGTGCACAACGGTTGTACCTATAATGCCGCTTATTTGCACCATGGGCGTGCCGATAGCCAATGCTAAGAAGTTTGCTATCGGCGTGACGTATGAGATTTTCTAACAAGATTACGTATGCATTAAACTAATAATTTGCCATTAAATAAATTAATTATGTGTTTAGGTATTGAAATACATTCAAATTTAACACTTTTGTTAATCATAAATAGGAGAAAAACTTGATCTGATTATTTCATCTCACATCAACTGAATCACAGTAGATTTTTAAACAGCAGAGAAAAATATAACCATTGTGTAAATGATTTTTGTGCTACTAAAATGTTTCCGTACTCAGTCATCGATCCACTGAACTCAAATCAAAGGCTGTTTATTCTTTTGAATTACCACATTCTTTTATTATTTAGGTTACTATAATTACTTTCTCATTTATGCATACACATGGCTGATTTTTACAGGCAGATACACAGAACAGGTAAGCCTATATCAACAAAATAACAATTACAAGTACATGTACAGAAGGTGGACAAAAGTATTCGTCACTTTTGAAAACTCCATAGTCTTCAATGTATTTCCATGTTTACAAAAACAGTTATCCTGCCTCTTCTGCTCAACATATTGTTATCATTTTGGTGCCATTTGAAAGTTAAATAAATGAAGCAATACACAAAGGTCATTTGACGAAGTTTCAACATTGCATTTTTCAAATACAACAATTTGAATTTTAAGGAAGTTTTGAAAAACTCATTTTCCCATTGGTGAAGTCGCCCAAAAATTGTCAAAAAATATTTCACAACTTTTTACAAAATTGTAGCTTGAAAACGCATGCATGGAATTGTGTGAAAATACCTTGTTTATTGCTTTATTAATTTACCTTTCAAATGACACCAAAATTATTAAAATATGTTAACCAGGAGAAGCAGGATAATTTTCCTAGCAAACGTGAAAATACATGTAAGTCTATGGAGTTTTCCAAACATGACGAATACTTTTGTCCACCTACTGTATGTTAATCAAAAAATAAAATTTCATGCATGGGTAAGCCTGAGGAAATAATTCTGTTTACTTTCAATATACCCTCGATATCGTCGTTAAACTATCGATCGACCTTAAATTTACCTTGATACTTTATACGCACTTATATTTATTTTAAGCCAGAGAGTGTGACGAAGTATTTTTGGATCGATAACCTTGAGTTTGCTTCGTTTACAATGTAATCAGATATTTAGCATGTGTGATCAGCCATCGTTGTTTTCGTCAAATCATCCAAACATAAAAGTCATAGTTGTTACTTGGTGGTTATAATTGAGCCGCCTCGTGGGAAAACCAACAATGTGGTTTTCGAACAGGTCTGACACTAACCAGCTTGTACAAGCACAGAAAATAGCCAGAAGCTTGAAATTTTGGATTTAACTTGAGTAGAAGAGGAATTGTACTATCCGAGCAGCGAAAACAAAGGCGCTGATCAGCTTCGCGGTTACCGCGAAGCTGATCTGCGTCTTTGTTTTCGCCTATGCGGATTGTTGGTTTTCCCATGAGGCGGCTCATATATTAGCACATTTCTGCCGTCAGGACATCCGCTAATGTTGGCTCATTTGCTCATGCACACCAACAACATAAGTATATAGTAACTGTGTCACATTACGAAAACTTGCCCATGCGTTATACAGATTTTAAATATTTTTGCTAAAAAACATTGAATGTCGAACCACGTTAGAACCGCCCTGCCGAGACCCACAATCTATGTTTTGGAGCAAAAATAAGAAAAATAGGTATAGCCCTACATATCCCATTTTTGCTGATATGTTTTCCTGATGGACACTCCCAGCTTCTAAACACCATATTGCACATGGGGCTTTTCCGTAGACAACTTCTCGGACCAGCGATGTCATGTTTCAGATTTTATTTTCAAATACTTGATGGTATTAGAAAGAGGGGAACTGAACTTCCGTCAGACAACATGAAGATTTGTCTGACATTAAACCCCAAAGCTAATCGAATTGACCGAACGATTTGTTGTGTTAACGGCTGTGTTAAACGAAGACATAGACTAGAAACAGTGTAAATTTTAACCCAGCTGTCGTGTAAAACCACATAGAGGACCATGTAGCCTACATTTGCGTCGTGAAACAGTGTCGTAGGGGAAGAGCATCGGACTCCGTATCGAGACCCCCAAATGCGGCGGCGTGTTGTGTCATTAAGCAAGACTCATTAACTCGCCTGCAGCTATGTCTCCGTCTCGACACAAATGGACATTTGTTGACTGGGATGTTAAGCCATTACCAGTCTGACAAAAATAACCATCAATCTACTATCTTCAACTTATCTTTACACTGATTCATTTTTCGCTGGCATGTCGACTTTTTAATTAACAGATACAACTATTTATTATCATTTCTCTCCCTCTTGAAATTCAAAAGGGAATAACTTTAATAAAGACAAGTTTCAACTAGAATGTCCATCATAATCATGGTAAACAAATATTAAGATAATGTCAAAAATAATCTCTGGGGTCGAGGCTCATGTTCCTATTGAACGACCTTATATAGTTTTATATTCGTGACAACCATGCTAAATAATGACCAGTCATTGTTGAATTGTGGTTTCAGTGTGCGCATTTTATTCCATTCACTATACGGTGTTGTGTACTTGTGTTACAAAGTATTCATATAATTTTCGAAAGTTAAACGACTTTATTGTTTACTTCAAAAGGAGGAAGCTTTGGTGTTTGTAAGGTCAAGTTTATCCTACATGTACATAAAATTGGATGGATTGTTTACAGTAAACCCATTACAAAAACATGGCCATGCAATACAGAGATTTTTTTCAGTGGTGAATATTGAAATTTCACCAAACAAAAAATGAAATTCTTAATATTTTTGCTCAAACATACATTGTGGGTACACGTTAGAACCGAATACCCACAAGGTATGTTTTGGATCAAAAATAAGAAAATTAGGTATACACCTGCAAACCCCAGTTTTCTTTTTTTTTTCTAAATAAAAGCGGGATTGAAGATGCATGGTATCCATGACGGACACGTTTTCCTGATGCTTTTGTATGTGTTCAGTTAAACAAAGCGCCTTTGAGGACAAAATACCACTTGCATATTCTTAATATTTAAATGCGATTCAGTAGCATGGCGTGTCAACGGTCACATTTTGGTCTGTGTTTCGAAGGCTGGACAATGCATGTCACGAGAAGATGACAATAAACAATGCAAGGATTATAGTCATAACGCACCAGTCATTTGCAATCACGCCTCACCTACAGGGAAGGGTGAGGGATAGCCGGTCTAAAGTGCGGGACAGTTTTTCATTGTCCTGGCAATGCAGGGGAAATGATGGGGTTTGGGTATTAAGATCCCCGCCCCAAGGAGATTTTCTATCGTGAAGGGCAGGACGAACAGCACGGTTTCGACTAGAGGTCTCTAGCTGAGGGCATTGAAAACTCTGGAAAGTCATAATCCCCACCCTTCCCCGTAGGTTGGGGAGCTGTGGTTACACAAGAATACTGGACACAGTTTGTGAACCGTTGAAAATTCGCCATAACCAAGTCTGACGAAAAAATTTTGTAGGACGATTGGATTGATATCGGTGTCCGTCATTCTAATAGCGACTGGCTGCACCAGTCTTCTTTCTGCATCTGCTGGGTTTGTTCATAAAATTGTGGCTAGAATAATTGATTGTCCTGGTTGATTATCCAGCCTGATCATGGTTTTATGGGACACAATGTTTCCAATCTCACTGTGGTCAGGTCGACGATGTTAAAATTAATCTTTTAGAAGCCTCCGTGGCGCAGTGGTTGTTATCAAGAGTTCGGAAAAAAATTAATCTTATTTTCATCATGGTAATATGACGGCTTTCATAACGAACCTAACGGAAGCCTAATGACTTATTCAATCTGTTCCCCATGACAATGACATGAATGACCATGTTGACACATTTATTTCAAGGTCGTGAGAGGCAGAATGAGTTCGTTTAAAAATATCACAGTGTATTCATTTAGGAAACTACGCGTCTAAAAATATCTTACCTGTGTCGCTGACCGATTTACTACGACCCGATAGCTAAAAATAAACACTGATGGATCGATCTAGGTTGATGTAACTAAATATACGAAAGTAAAGGGATTATTTTCCAGAGGTGTAATATTCTGTTTCAGCTTTGAAACCAATGCATACTATTTAACAACTTAAAATCAGGGACAGTAGATTTACAGGGACTTGAAACTTCAGTACTGCTAATATCATTTTCCGATGTATGTGTGACTTAGAGTCAGGCCAGGTTTTAGAATATGCCAAATAGGTATTTACATGGAGAATAAGTAAGAAAATATGTGTTTATAGTGGTCAGTTTCTACGAACTACTCCTTCTTCTATATTGCATTTTTATTCAAGCAAAACATGTCATCTGTTTAAGCACATATCGGGCTGTTGTTTGATGTCAAGTTTGAATATATACACCAAAAATTACACCTAAGCCATCTGTATAAAAATGAAGAAAAATTGTTTTCTTCCAGAAGAAGTTTTTTTGTCTTTTTTGTAACAGCCTTTTTATATAAAAATATTCACTCAATCTATTTGATTTTTATATTAAACAACACTGGGACAGTTCATCTTTAGCAGGTCGAGTTGAAACGTGAAAATGAGTATATACCTATTTTTAAGTATATACTTAGTTTTAAGGATAGCAGCTCATAGTAAGAGATAGGAAAATCAATGCAAAAAACTAACTAATGACTTTATACAATAAAGAGAAAGACTTGGCCAGTTGTTAAAGGGTTATATACACTTTCAGATTTTAAAATAATTTTTAACATCTACCGATGCATTGTTGTGTTAGCATGCTTTTTGTTTTGTATGTATTTTCCCATTTGAAGATTTATTGATTATTACTAATCATTGTTTACTTTGAGAATATCCCAGTGGGAGGTATCTATACTAAGTGAGAGAAGGGTGTGTATTTGTGTGAAATTCAAGGGGTTGTCTCATACATATCCTAAATGCATGTTTCCTTCAAAATGCAGAAAATGCAACGGTAGAAGTTGAAAATTATTTAAAAATCTGAAAGAGTATATGAACCTTTAACAACTGGCCAAGTATGGTTTTGCAACTCTTTCTCTTTACTGTGTAAAGTCATAATTTAATTTTCTGCATTGATTTTCCTATCTCTAAGTATGAGCTGCTATCCTTAAAACTAAGTATATACTCAAAAATAGGTATATACTCATTTTCAAGTTTCAACACGACCCGTTTAGAATGGTATATTTCTTTTTAAGTTATGTTCAGTATGCTTGTAGGAGTATTTTGTAAAACACAGGCAGTGTTTGGAATATTTTGCCTTATCTAATTGCATAGTCAATTATTGGAATACCTGTCCAGCCCAGTCCAAGTGGCAAGACAAGCATATTCTATAAAATAGGGTTAGAGTCTAATCACTTGTATTATATAGATCACTGTTAAAATGTATCAATTTTCTAAACATTTATCATTTGAATATCAATTTTCCTTCGTTCCCAGATAAGCGTCGTTATCCACACGACGGTCGTGCCAATAAGCAGTGTTATCGGCACTACAGTCAGGCTACAATGGGCTGTCGATAAAAAACATAACCGGGCTGGACCCGGCCAAATTTACGGAAAGTACCGAAGGTTCCGGGCCGGGTCTACGGAATTTATCGGAAAATGACGATCTTTCGGTACCGGAATGTAGCTCCGGGTCCGGTTCAAATAGGTACAACCTTATGGGGACTGAGAATAATTATTTATTGGAATCGAAATTATACGGTTAAAGCTTTGATTTATTGAAACTACGATAATCAAATCCATTTTTACGGCAACGGAACTATTCCGCTAAAATATTCACTGCAGAAACGTAAGATTAATCATTTCCCTGAGGTTCGGATGGGTATCTGAACGATCTTTAACATTTTTCATGATCTCAAGATCAATCCTTAGTGGTCTTTCGGACGTGAAAACAATCCTACAATTTTGCGAAATATACTCATATATATAAAGGATAGTGCATCATATTGTTGTGAAACTGCTTTGTTATAGATGACATATAGTTACAGTGTCAAACCCCCGAATGCAACCTGGTGAAGAGATCTCATCATCATCATCATATCCGTTTTATAGTCCGTTGTCCTCTACTGAGGGTTGGACTTGTTTGACAAGTCTCCTTCTTAGACGACCTCTCCACTCTGAGCGATTCTGAGGATCAGCAGTATCCATTCCTAGCTTTTTTCTGTCGTCTAACAACACTTCATCCCATGATTTCCTTGGCTTGCCAGATCTTTTCTGTGCAACTATGTTCAGCTTGCGTACTTGAGCAATCCAGCCTTTGCTGCGCTCTACATGTCCATACCATCTCATTCTGCTGGAGCGAAGCACCACATCTATATCCTGAAGTCCAAGCTTTGAGAGAAGGGAGTCTGAGCTTACTTCATCATTCGCCTTGACATTACAGATCCAGCGGATCATCGCACGGTCATTGCGCCGTAGGCGGTTAAGTGTAGCCACAGTCATCGCCCATGTTTCTGCCGCATGCAGCATTACACTTCTCACACAAGTTGAATAAACTCGACCTCTGGTCAAAAGTGGCAGATTGCGGTTGGTGAGTAGGGGGAGTAGCTGTCGGAACTTGCCCCAAGCGGATTTGCAACGTGTTATTGCAGCCAGTTCACAACCACCACCAGCAGAAAGCATGTCTCCCAGATAACAGAACTCTGGAACAGCCTCAACTGTTTCGTCATCAACCTGAACCTCCTTCACTAGTCTTCCATCTATTGGACGTGCCTTTCCTAGGCAGCGAGCACATCTGAAATCAGGATCAGGGCGCAAGGGGCCTTTGATTCCACTGCATTTCTTGTGGATCCAGGACAAGCAGCCACCACAGAAGATAGCATTTCTTCCTACACCTGTCTGACAGACGCCACAGGGATCCTTTCCAGATTTTTTCAGAAGGTCCAGATTGGGGCCAGAGACCATGATCTTTGTCTTCCCCATGTTCACTCGAAGGCCTTTCCTCTCCATCTCTGCTTTCCATGTCTTCAGCTTTACCAGTAGTTCCTCCATGGACTCAGCACTAATCATCAAGTCATCTGCATACAACAGCTCCCAAGGGCAGCCTGTTCGGAACTCCCTGGATAAAGCCTCTAACACAATGATGAAGAGAAGCGGGCTTAGGACAGAGCCCTGATGAACACCTACTTTGACACCAAACTCCTCACTGTATCCACTGCCAACTCTTACCCTACTTCTCACGTCTTTATACATGGACTGGACAAGGCACACTAGCCACTCGTCGATTCCTAGTTTTCGCATTGCCCACCAGATGACATCCCGTGGGACCCGATCGAATGCTTTTTCCAGATCAACGAAGGCCATGTAGAGCAGCTTGTTAGCAGCTAAGTGCTTCTCTTGTAGTTGACGGACAATGAAAATCGCATCTGTAGTGCCACGACCTGACATAAACCCACACTGCATCTCATCAATCTCAACTCTTTGCCGGATGAGTCCTTCTACTACACGCTCCAATACTTCTCACGGAGTCCATGACTGCATGAAGAACACAAGCTTTTACCACCAATATGCTACGTCACGAGCTATCAAACCTGTGGAGATGGATTCATTCTACACCTTGATCTTGACTAGGACGGTTGCAGCTCCGGCTCCCCCAGACGAGATTTGAGGTATGTAGAACCACCTTACGCATTTTCGTCAATATATTCCCAAATGTGGTGGAACCGAGCAAGCAATTCTTGAAGCATCAAATTATTTTAGAATTCTTACTTACGGTTCTTATGATGTTTTACATCTAATTAGGCTTTGCAACCTTTGTCGATGTAGGGTAGGCCTATGTCTTTGCCGACATGTCTCGTTTATTCGCCCGGGATATAGCATCAGGGGTTGAACTTATGGAGATGCCCATGCCAACACTGATTCATCTACTTTTACTGAAACTATGAGAGTGGGTATCATAACTGCATGTTCTGGGAGCTCATTCCGTGTAAAGAAAGTAAATTTTCTTTTTATTTTATACAATATCATTTCCCATTCGTGCCATTGAAAATGTGGGCGGTGAAAATACAAAAAACAATCAGTTTTAAAAAATGAGAACACAAATTATTTTGATCACATTCGCATAGTTCCTTACATGTCCGTGAATAGAAATGTATACCCCCTTATACCTACTTTTATATAGTAAAACTCGGGTATGCAGGGGTATACAATTTTTCTTATTTTTGATCCAAAACATACATGTACATTGTGGGTACCCGTTAGAACCGCCTCGGCAAGGCACACACAATCATGTGTTTTGAGCAAATTTACGAAAATGAATACCCATACCACATGTATATGTTTTCGTTCATAGATAAGGGCCTGCTCCAACTATTCTTAAATTCTTGAAGCATCAAATTATTTTAGAATTCTTACTTACGGTTCTTATGATGTTTTACATCTAATTAGGCTTTGCAACCTTTGTCGATGTAGGGTAGGCCTATGTCTTTGCCGACATGTCTCGTTTATTCGCCCGGGATATTATAGCATCAGGGGTTGAACTTATGGAGATGCCCATGCCAACACTGATTCATCTACTTTTACTGAAACTATGAGAGTGGGTATCATAACTGCATGTTCTGGGAGCTCATTCCGTGTAAAGAAAGTAAATTTTCTTTTTATTTTATACAATATAATTTCCCATTCGTGCCATTGAAAATGTGGGCGGTGAAAATACAAAAAACAATCAGTTTTAAAAAATGAGAACACAAATTATTTTGATCACATTCGCATAGTTCCTTACATGTCCGTGAATAGAAATGTATACCCCCTTATACCTACTTTTATATAGTAAAACTCGGGTATGCAGGGGTATACAATTTTTCTTATTTTTGATCCAAAACATACATGTACATTGTGGGTACCCGTTAGAACCGCCTCGGCAAGGCACACACAATCATGTGTTTTGAGCAAATTTACGAAAATGAATACCCATACCACATGTATATGTTTTCGTTCATAGATAAGGGCCTGCTCCAACTATTCTTAAGATCGCTTAAGTCATCGTCTTACCACTAGTTTAGGATGGCATTACATGCATTGTGATAATCACAGGTCAACTCAGTGGATCGCAAGATTTTGGTCGGTCCCCCGAAATAAACAGTTCTTGTGGTCATTATAAGGACCAATGGGCATTCCAAAAGTTTGATGATGTAATTTAAGATGTACGGATGTCGCTGAAATACTTATCACGAGACCCGGAGCTACATTCCGGTACCGAAAGACCGTCATTTTCCGATAAATTCCGTAGACCCGGCCCGGAACCTTCGGTACTTTCCGTAAATTTGGCCGGGTCCGGCCCGGTTATGTTTTTTATCGACAGCCCTACAGTCAAGCAGACAGCCAGTGTCATCAACTGGCTACCGCATCAAACCTCCAATTAATTTTTTGATTACCTGCTTTTCAGATATCGATTATTAGTCAGAAATTAGTGTAGATTTGATAAAAAAAAATGTGCATGTACGAAATTCTGATACCAACGAAAATGAAAAACGCTGAACTTCACAATCACTCTACATCTTCTACGTACATTATTGTCGTCTTTGAATTTTAAATCTTTTAAAACACGACGAGTTCTTGGGCTTGCCATTTGTGAGGTCTAATGGGGGTTGAAACAGTGGAGGTTTCAAGATAAAATATGAAAATCTTGACAAGTTGTGCTTTTTGGTGACTTGTCACCAAACTGTCACTTAAATAAAGCTAAAAAGTAATTTTCGGATTTATAAAATTTCTGTTGCTAAAACCGCAGATATTCAATCGTAAAAATAAAAAAAAAATCATTTTTATTATTTTCATTCCTTCTTTATTCTTTTTGAAGAAAACAACTTTGTAATAAACGAAAAATTCGAGGAAAAAATCTTCTCAGTCGCACACTCGAATATAAAAATGGCGGCGCCCAGTTTCAAAGTTTTGTTCATGAGAGAAAAGATCTGATTTGAAGGTTGTTATTGAATGCAATCATGAGAAAAGAGGGTAGAAATGATAAACAAAGACAGTTTCAATTAGGTAAAATAACTGGGATATCTTTTTAAGTTAGAATAGAAGCAAACAAATTGATTCTTTTTTATTTTCAGATTCGTCCCCAACTTGTTCGGCCTCGCGATCATTTTTTTAGAAATTTCATTGTTGACCCCAGGGTGATGATTGGCAGGATTTATATAGAGCTTCACTTGTCATTGCTGCATACCAAATATAGAAGCTTTGGGTCTTGTGGTTTCATAGAAGAATATTTTTTATGTATTTCCCTAGACTCAGACCTTCAGCTGTTGTTTACAATCTCCATGTATACGCTGTACCATTCTGAATGTGTCACATAGCCTCATTGCCAAGAGTGTACTAACTCGGAAAAAAAATGTTTTACTTTACACTGCAAATTTTCAAACACAAAATTCACTGTGAAAAACTAAAAAGGTACAGGTAGGCAAAGATCAGGAAAAGGCGCAATCAGAAAAGGCAGTGGCTAGGGATACGGTCCCGTATCTTTAGCCTGTGGGCTAGGGATATGGTTCCGTATCCCTAGCCTGGCGGCTAGAGATACGGTACCATATCTGTAGCCTATATATCGGAAATGGCTAAAGGTACGGTATAGATCAAAAATCGATAATATAATATTTTCAGGTGAGTTTTAAGTTGAAGCATTGCAAGTTTTCTAATGAATCATAAAAATAAACATTTACGGGTGTCTTTTTTTTCTCACAGTTTCATGGTTGAGCAAGCTCTACACATGCACAATAATCTTAACAGTACTGTAGTAGCGTTAATTGTTCTAATTGCTTGAGAAATTATGCATATATGTAACAACTAAAAACGTACGAGACAAAGACGGTTTGCATGGTTTTCAAACATATTTTTGGAGTATCACTTTGCCTAGTCTTTGTCATGATTAGATCTGGTATAAAAATGTTCTATTTCGATTGCATTTTAGGCAATTTATTACTTGATTTTAATGGAAAATCGCCTGTAAACCTTTAAGTAAAAAAAGCTCCTTAGATAAAGGAACATACATGTGTCTTAATCATTTCGACGCAAAAAGAAAAAAAATCGATCGACATCTTAAGTTAAACAGTAATTGCCAAAGTATCACAACATTATTTCCAACTTAAAATAAACGCATAAAGAACAATCACGAGAACAAGAGAAAATGTGTAAACCAACCGTAAAATTATATCATAAATCACGGAAAGAGTTCTTTGATAGACAATTTTTTCAACTGCAAATAGATAGATAGATAGATAGATAGATAGATAGATAGATAGATAGATAGATAGATGTCCCTCGAGACTTGAAGTTCTTGCCGCCGTGAATACACCTGAATGTAACCTCATAGTATTTTAGTATTTCGTTCAACTTATACGAAATATGCATTTGCGCCTGTTCTATACTTCTATCTCTTTTACAGAACTGAATGCTTTCGGCATTCTGATAGCACTTTCAAATGCTTGAAAGTTTTCAACTTTTTGCCCGATGTGAAGTATACGACCAATTCTGACGGTATGAATCAAGATTTGCATGCATGTTTTAAAATTGTATGGCGATTGAAATTGAGTAATAGCTTAATTGTTTCATATTGCAGTTACTTACTTAACCATAACAAAAGTTAAAAGTATTCGCCGAATAATAATGGGCAAATTAAACAATGCCAATGTCTTACTTCAGGGGTTTAGCGGTAGAACAAAATAAATCAACCCTTCATTACTGTTTTGTTTGTTGTTCACACATTGAGGCACGGACATCGTATTGATGGTTAAGCAACTAATTAAGGCTAATATTATCTTGTTATTATCTTCACCCATCATAAGAAACTTTCATACTGCGAGTTGGCTTCATATCCTTTGATGTTGGTCAAATAAATTGTAGATATTGCACAAACACACTCTCAAATAAAACAATTGAAAATTTCGTTCCATGGGGTTAGAAATAAATTTGAAATCTCTCAACTTTATACATTAACATTGTTTTCTCAAGTCTGTGTCTCTAGTCTTCCGTACCTTTAGCCATTTAGGATGCTTGCAATGATTCAACTTAAAATTCACCTGAAACAAATATTATATTATCGATTTTTAATCTGTACCGTACCTTTAGCCATTTCCGATATATAGGCTACAGATACGGTACCGTATCTTTAGCCTGTGGGCTAGGGATATGGTACCGTATCCCTAGACCACAGGCTACAGATAGGGTACTGTATCCCTAGCCACTGCCATCAGAAAAAGATTCCCACTCCAAAAACCGAGGTGGGAAAAAACCAAACTAACAATCAGGTACTTATACCATGAAACATATCGTAAGCCGAATGAGCAGCTATTTTCCCAATAGGTGGCCACTCAGTTACCTTAACTAAAACTATGAAAACACACATAAGGCGCCAACAACACAAAAAATTTCTTATCATATGACACCGCTGTTTTCCAGTGGATAACGTCATGTCATAAAAATCGTATGACCACACGTGTAATAACACTTTTGCGGGAATACGTAACGTCATTGACGACGTCCGTAACAACAATGTAAATTTTCATTGGAAATATGTCCACTTTAAAAGCGATAAAAACCTATTTTAGGAGTCATATGATAAAACGAATCTTACACTCGTGGTCATTTCATATGAAATTTATTAAACTCGCCAAAGGCTCGTTTAATAAATTTCATATGAAATGACCACTCGTGTAAGATCCTCTATTTAAACACCAAGACATAAAACAAAAAGAACCACCACAGAAGTATCGCCTTGGAACGATCAGTAACACAAAGTTACTGGCGGACTTAAACCGGTTTTACAGGCGCCTAACCTCATCCTGCTTACCCTCACTTAGCACACTGTTCGAAGAGATATTAAATTTTGTCTTCAGATGATGTTCCACAAGAAAAGTCTATTATTTTCTGTTCCACAAGAAAAGTCTATTCTGCTTTACATCCATAATTTCTGTGAGATTTACACATTCAGCTGACGCGTTTGCGGTCATTTTTAAGGCGCAGTGCTAACCCGCTTGAACTCTCTTTTCCTTAACTTGAAACAATATTCAGCCGCAATCATGAATGTGTCATTGTCATACATGTTATCTTTCCACAGTCTCTAATCGGGAGGATTTTAGTTTGAATTCGTATTTTTGGTCTTTATATCAGGAGATTATTTCAGAATAAATACAAAACCATTTTATAATAAAACTTAAACAAATTTTACTTACATCAGTTGGGATTCACCTGCTGCGGTAACTATAACAGCAGTTTTTATTTATTCCATAATATATAAATATAATTATCCAATTAAGGTCAATTTTTATAGTAATCCACTTCTTTTAAATCATAACATCAATTAAAAGAGCCAGAATTTCTAAAGCGTCCTGAAAACAACATTTTTTTTTTATTAACACAACACCTCTATAAATAGCCTCCGGGTAGATTCTCTCAGTGACGCGCATTATTGGGTCAATCCAATACAAATATTACACTTTACATAAAAATTGGTCTCCTGGATAATTTTTTTTTTACATAAAGTGCATAAAAACGGACTTATTGGCATATCCGAAGGCAAAGCATATAGGGAGACTGAAGGCTGTATGTGTCTCGTAAAGCTGATGCATCCCAGCCACTTACTAAATCAAAGACATAGTTGGTTAAGAAGGAGGAATGTATTCCCATATTCAAAAATGTTTGTTAAAACTTTGTATGTTGTTAAAACATGAAAATCAAAACTACACTGTAATTACTGTAGGACCTTTATTCATCTTAATTACTTGTACACAAATCCAAGTACAAAAATGTATGTACATGTTCACACAAGTCTTAATTTCGACTTTTGCTTTCATGTTTTCAGCTCACCAGACATTATGTATTACAGCCATCAATTTTCAGAGGAAGTCATTGATTGTAAGTAACTTTGCCCATAAGTGACAAATGGACTTGCCCATCATTATCAATTGGGAGAGTACACTTTCATTTTTTGGGGCATCAGGAGTGATTTTATTTTTTTTTATGCCCCCAACTTTGAAAAAGTTGGTAGGGCATATTGCTTTGGGCTTGTCCGTGTGTCCGCACCACTTTTTCTTAACTTTTAAACGGTGGATGCTAGTGTCTTGAAATTTCATATATGGATTCCTCATGAAAAAAAAGATGACCCGTATTTTTTTTCTTTTCTGAGTTATGCCCCCTTTCTGAATTATCTCCCTTTGAAAAAAAATCTTGAAAATCTTGTGTGCAAGATATCTCAAAAAGTATTTGAGCTAGTGCTTTCATATTTGGTATGCTGATTGGGGCCAAGGAGTAGATCACCTGATTAACTTTTGAGAACTTTTTGTCAAATTTTGACAAAATTACGGAATTTTGAAAATTTATCAATTTTACCACTTTCGGATGAAATTTGAAACTTTTAAACAGTGGATGCTAGTGTCTTGAAATTTCATATATGGATTCCTCATGAAAAAAAAGATGACCCATATTTTTTTTCTTTTCTGAGTTATGCCCCCTTTCTGAATTATCTCCCTTTGAAAAAAAATCTTGAAAATCTTGTGTGCAAGATATCTCAAAAAGTATTTGAGCTAGTGCTTTCATATTGGGTATGCTGATTGGGGCCAAGGAGTAGATCACCTGATTAACTTTTGAGAACTTTTTGTCAAATTTTGACAAAATTACTGAATTTTGAAAATTTATCAATTTTACCACTTTCGGATTTAAGTGTGCATCTGTTATCACTCAAGTTTGCTATTTGTGCCCAGGTCAACTGTGTTTGCTTACATGATTTTCAAAAATAATGAAAAAACTGTGCCAGGTTAGTGGCAAGCATACAGTTGGGGGCATAGTGTTTTACAAACACTTATTTCTAGTTTCAATGAAATTCCTCCAAGCAAACAAGAATAGCCCCAGGTCGGACACCACATTTTTGGGGCATCACATCTGGGGCTATACAGTTTGCCTATGTCACATTTTAAGGACTCCAGGCTTATATGAGTTAAAATTATTATGGTAAATGCATTTATGATTCAAGCTATCATGTGTACAAAGAATTCAATTATAAGCTTAAAACTAGGGATGTCAACCGGAGTCCGAACGTTCGAACTTCGTATCCCGTACCGAAGTTCGGATCCAAATTTTAGCATCCGGACATTCGCTAAAAAAGTCAATGTATCCAATATTTAGGTAAATTCCCATTAATATATCACTTAGCAGAATAAGGAACAGGATGTAGTGTCAAAGGTCACTAAGGTGTAACAGATTAACGTGGCAATACAGATCAAGGGGAAGCCGCAATAAACAATGAAAGGATTAAAGATGATAATTGGCCTCTTTTGTTTCGTTTTGAAAACGATATGATTCACACTTATCAAGTTTTACAAATAATAATTATACAGACAGTCGCCCAGCGAAACAAACATGTGTTTTAGGATTAAACGAAACAAGTATGCTTACTATGATCTTGATTGGACAAATCAAGTTGGTGGATTCTTAAGCTGACCCATTTATATGCACAGAAGAAACAAATTCAGAATACCATAACTTTTTCTACATGTATAATGTGACGAAAGTGAATTTGTTTGCTGACGCGCCAGTTCGACAAAATGGGAACTTGGTAAATGTTCTCCCCTCTGACACTTTCCATATCATTTCAGGGTTCCTCATAGAAAACTCATTTTTGCTTACATTACTTACATAGTGATCTCACCATGCTTGTTAAAGTTTATTTAAAATCTGCAAATATTAAATTAAAGCTATACATATGTTACCTGGTTAAACACCTTTACAGATTAAGCACTCAACAGGTGTCATTTAGCATTTTCTTAAAAGTTGTGTTGTCAAAACACTGTAGAGAAGTGACATTAAACAAAGGATTAAAGCAATCAACAACTGTGAGTGTCATATTGAAAAAATTAATTCGTTACTGCAGGATTCAAACAAAAATTTTGAAACTTTTTAAAATTTTTGTCTAATTTTGACAAACTTTCACCAAATTATATGACACGAGGAAACACAAAATAATGTTTATAATTTACAGTACTTTAACTAAAAAAGTCTAGAATCTGAAGAAAGAATAAGAGGATTCATATAAATTTTGTCAAACTAGTATACTGAGTTAAAGCATAACAACATAAATCAAGACTGGCAAGACTATTAAGGCAAAAGTAATTGATTAATTATTCGATTAATTTTGCAAATCAATTGTAATTGTAATCGATTACTTCAGCAAAAAAGTATTTTCAACTGTAATCGTTAATCGTAAGATTAAAAGTAATTGTAATTGTTAGTGATTAAATTTGAAATAAATCGATAACAGGTCTGATACACAGACACACATGTATCTATGCTGCAGACAGCAGTATATGGTGGCACGCCTGAGTATCAGAAACATAGGTTTGCAAATTACAATGGCTATTTTCCGTCCAGCTTAGTAGAGCTCATTTAGTCTTCTTTGTGTTTCCATATACATTTTTTACTATTTACATATGAGCCGCGATGCGAGAAAACCTGTCTTCAGAGTTTCTGACCAGGTCTGACACAAACCGGCCTGTACAGTCTCAGGAAAAAGTTAAAATCTTGAAATTTTGGATAGAGGTAGAGGTGGAATTGTACTATGCCAGTAGTGAAAACAAAGGCTCTGATCAGCTGTGCAGTTACTGCACAGCTGATCTGCATCTTTGTTTTCACATAGGCAAAAATCCGGTTTTCTCATGACACGGCTCATATATGAAAATGTTATGTATCTATGATTGCACAGGTTGGTTAAGGTAAACTCAATGACGACCTGGGCCCAGTTGTTCAAAACTTTGTTAGCTTAATGCTGTCATTAATCCCTCAATTTGTTAACTATATATTGACTTCAAAGGCAAATACACTGTTATTTTTTGTTGATAAAATGTGAGAATCTTTTGCAATGCAAATGATTCTCACATTTTATCAACAACAAAAAAAAAAACAGTGTATTTGTAATATTCATGTTTGAAATTTTAACGGATCGTTAACTAACAATGTCGTTAATTTTTAACAACTTTCCCCAGCTTTTTAATCTTTTACTGAAAAGTACTAAGTGAGGTCATACCATTGTCTTTCAAAGATGGATGTTCTTGATTTTTGTTGTAGGGCTATGCAGATCTGTTGATACACCCACTGAGAACAGATCTGAGGAGACTCCAGATTAACAGCAAACAGTGCAGTATCCTTTCAGTGCTGAAATGTTTGTAATTTGCTACCATTATTGATGCAGCAAATTTGATAATGATATCAAAATTTAAATGTACACATAATTTGTAGTAATTTTAAGATTTGGTCTCCCAAGATGTTGGATAGAAAATTTGCTATGTACACCTGTACATGTATTTCCAATCATTTCCACAATTTTGTAATTGCCATTGATTCACAATCATATTTGGTCCTCTGATCTAAAAGTTGATGTATATGGTTGTATCAAACGGAGACAAATAACCACAACATGGATAGAAAAATGTAAGTTGTCCAGAACTTTTATGACCAAGATTTGCCAAGGTAGGTGGAAACTTAAAATATATCTCAGATAGGCAGTCAACAATGAGCAAAATGTGAAGTCATTTTATCATTCCCCTTGAAAATGGTTTTCGTAAATGATCTCAGCATTTCAAGCATGTTAGCCCTGCTTCCTAAGCACTGGAAAAAAATTGGTCACTATTAATTGAATGATTACCTTAACTTCTCCATCAAGGAATCTACCGTGTATGTATCAATGAGGTGTGGGATGCTGCATTCTGGTACAACGACCCCAGTATGGAGATCTGCCAGGGACAGGGGGACACAAAACAGTAAGACACTCCTAAAATATGAACACTCATAATATCTGGCTCTGAAGTGATAAAACTTTTTTCATGCTCAACTCAGATGTGACTGAAATTAGAATTTCTCATAAATCCAAAAATAACTGATATTGGTAGAAATGTCAGGTATAGATTACTAAGTAAGCTATTTACCAGTTTTTGACATTTTAACATTTATGATTAGGATATACTTGAGTCTTAGCTGAGTTTAGCATGAAAAAAAGTTTTATAACCTTGGGGCCTGGCCCAAAGTGCTATAGTGACCTATACATGATTTGTAATTTGACAATACTTATACTGCTGACAGTGCAAAAATACATCTAAACATGAAATGAGGAAGTGGCAAACAGAAACTCTCATCAGATAGAAACAGATCTGTTATCATATCTGGATCTGTTTTTGGGAAGATCTATCTGCATGAAAACCAGTATCAAATAGTATGCTTCAAGTATCTGTGTATGTGAATATAAACTCATATCTAAGACTATTTTAGTTTCACTTATATTTGAGCATGTGCATGAGAAAACCAACAATTTGGGTTCCGACCAGGTCTGACACAAACTGGCCTGTACAGTCACAGAAGATGGTTAGAGGCTTGAAATTTTGTATTTAAGTAGAAGTGGGATTGTACTATCTGTGTAGCGAAAACTAATGCGCTGATCAGCTTCACGGTTACCGCAAAGCTGGTCTGGGCCTTTGTTCTCGCCTATGCAAATTGTTGGTTTTGTCATGCAGTGGCTCATATTCATCTGCAGGCGTAACCTGGAGAGATTTGAGATGGCCCACAATAGTGCTATGAACGCTGTAGACCCTGACAGTGGAAATGGGGAGGTGACGATCAGGCTGCCCACAGACTGCTTCCAGATCATAGCGGGTACTACAACACCTTATTGGATAATAATATACAGCAGTAACACAATCTGTTCACAATTGTGTAAACACAATCTGTTCAGATGTAATGACATGCATAAAAATGAGAAGAAAAAAAAAGAAACATAATCAATAAAATTTAAAAGTGGTAATTATATTCCATAGATTATATCTTTAGCATGTCTATAAGTTGTCGTATATGGGTTTATGAGTAGAACTGATGATGTTTAAGACTTGAAAGCTCCAGTACAGGTTTTGTAACAGAGCTGTGTCATGGTGGAGTTATCCCTAGTGCATCCATACAGTGGTCTACACTTTGTTGTTTCCAACATGGAGGGGAGCATGAGGGGAAGGGGAGCTCACGTTTTCTTCATAATACAATGATGTATTTTAAAATAAGGTAGAAACTGATGTCACTGGATAGTGATGCTAGTACGGTAGAAAATCTACTGCAAAAATTCTGTCTGGTATTATGATTTCTTCTGGTTGGCAACAAAGGCGAATGACAAAAGTTTTGCATAAGTTGCTGAGTAATGAACCGTGACACCATGTAAAAGTATGCCAAATCTTCCACACATAGTTTGCCAAGCCAAGCCAATTGACTTCGAGTATTATTCCATACCTGTTGTACTAATCTACAGCAGGCTAGCTAGTTTAGGTGTATTAAATGTTTGTATATTTTTTGTATACAGAACTGCGACCTTTCCACATCATGGTAGAGTTTTCTCTGGAACATCCTAAAGGTGGTCTACACTTTGTTGTTCCTAATATGGAGGGCAGCATGAGAGAGAGGGGAGCTCACATGTTCTCTTACAGACATGAACACTCATCCAGGTAATGGGTATTACAGACATGAACACTCATCCAGGTAATGGGTATTACAGACATGAACACTCATCCAGGTAATGGGTATTACAGACATGAACACTCATCCAGGTAATGGGTATTACAGACATGAACACTCATCCAGGTAATGGGTATTACAGACATGAACACTCATCCAGGTAATGGGTATTACAGACATGAACACTCATCCAGGTAATGGGTATTACAGACATGAACACTCATCCAGGTAATGGGTATTACAGACATGAACACTCATCCAGGTAATGGGTATTACAGACATGAACACTCATCCAGGTAATGGGTATTACAGACATGAACACTCATCCAGGTAATGGGTATTATAGACATGAACACTCATCCAGGTAATGGGTAGAACTATATTATCGTGAACACTCATCCAGGTAATGGGTATAACTATATTATTGTTATGATGGTTCTTTCATAATGGTTTGGTCATGAAAATATTTTTGTGGCCATTCTTACTCTTCTGTTGATTCAAAAGGAGCTGTATGCAATTTATAGTAAAAGGACTGTACCCTAGTGTTGCATAGTAACCTGTTATCAATGTTGGATCACCGATAAATCACTAGGAACTTGAAGGAGGCTTACTGGGGAACTTAAAGGATATCAGTTTTAATTTTTATTTGCTATTACTGCAGCTGGTGTTGTGCCATGTGGCGGCCCTAAAAAGTCTCCCCGTACATCATCCATAGTGCAGGTTATTATTTCCTTTTGGTCCTTTGAGATCAGCGAGGATATTCTGAGAAATCAGAAATTTATTATCTGTTAAGATTCATTTTCTTACCAATGCTTAATACATTTGGTCCCATTTAGATAAAACTAGTCTTTGTATCGACTACCCTGTTGAAAGTTGCAAAAATCCAGTAATTCTCTTTGGCTCCATGTTGCCAAATCTAAAGGGTCACTGACGAGACTTAAATAGTCGAAACCGCGGTATGGCCCATCACCTTTCTCATTAATGTGTTCACTGCTCTTAAAGGATCTCAGTTTTAATTTTTATTTACTGGGGAACTGACTATCCAAACATGAGCTCAGCTGTTGATTGTATGTGGGCACAACGTATTAATCAAACAAACACACAAGAAAATCTGAATTGTTGAACTTTTATTTTAAATCTTTTTATGGCTATAGATGTTTTTTTTTTTCTCTTTCTGTGTAAATTGTTTGCCCATTGAGAGAAAGATTGTCTATGGGATATATTAATGGCTATTTTGGTAAAAAAAGGCAATATAATTATCATTTAGCAATTTTAGCATGCAATAAAGATATCAATTTCTTACAGACTATGGTTTCCTTGTGTGGACTCATTCTCGGCCCCCTGTACCTGGAAACTGGAGTTTACAGTTGACCTAGATATGACGGCAGTGTCCTGTGGTGACCTAATAGAGGTGGTATATACCCCAGATAGGCGACGGAAAACATACCATTACTTCTTGTCTAGTCCCACTCCTGCTCCTAATATAGCATTAGCTGTAGGGTAAGTGGGTTTACTGTTGACCTAGTTTACAATCGACCTAGATATGATGGCGGCGTCCTGTGGTGACCTAATAGAGGTGGTATGTACAAATAGAGGTGGTATATACCCAGGTCAGGCGACGGAAGACTTACAATTATTTTTTGTCTAGTCCTACTCCATCACCTAATATAGCATTAGCTGTAGGGTAAGTGGGTTTACTGTTGACCTAGTTTACAATCAACCTAGATATGACGATGGTGTCCTGGGGTGACCTAATAGAGGTGGTATATACCCCAGACAGACAATGGAAAACATATCATAATTTTTGTCTAGTCCTACTCCAGCTCCTAATATAGCATTAGCTGTAGGGTAAGTGAGTTTACTGTTGACCTAGTTTACAATCGACCTAGATATGATGGCGGTGTCCTGGGGATGACCTTTTAGAGGTTGTATATACCCCAGATAGATGACGGCTAGTCCCACACCAACACCTAATATAGCATTAGCTGTAGGGTAGGTTTGTTGTTGTTGTTGTTGTTGTTTTAAACATGTCTTTTTTTGGAGAATTTTGTCCATATTTAAAATTTTTGTCTGTCATTGCAGTGCTTATGTTTGACTTAAAATTGTTCTTAAAACTGAATTTCCACTGATTTTGCATTTTAATTTTAGAGGCTCTTGTAGCAAGTACAAACTATGTTAAATGTAAAGCAAATAAATAAAGACATTGATGGGGGGTTGTGGGGTGGCCTAGTGGTAGAGCACTGAACATCAGATCCAGAGGTCCTGAATTCGAACACCACTGGGGTGCAGTGTTGTGTCTTGGAGCAAGCTACATTTACATGTACTCCCAAAAGAACTTGTTAACACCCAGGAAGCAATTGGTTCCATCCTAACATTACTGAAAAATTGTTTACTAGAAAGTTAAACATAAATTCAAACAAACAATAATGTTTGGATATTTTCTCTGCTTTGTTGATTTTTTTTCTTCAAATTTGTAATTGTTGTATAATTTCAGCCCATTTGAGATGTTAGTTGACCCCCACATGCATGAAGTGACCCACTTCTGTCTACCACATCTGAAAGGCATCTTAAAACACACAACCAGTTATACACATGAGGTAATTAGATTTGCTTGACATTGCAAGAAAACATTTGAGCCAATGCATTAGAAAAACAGCAATCTACCTATGCAAAAAATAAAGTCGCAGAGCGCCTTTGTTCTCCTCCATTGGAAGTACAGACCCTGAAATTTCAACCTTTCAGCTATTTTTTGTGGCTGTACAGCCTGGTTTGTTTTGTGCCTGGTTGAATTGTTGGTTTTCTCATACAAAGGCTCATTTTCTGCTGTTTCTGGATAAACTTGACATGAACTGTGTTGTAGGATTAGAGAAAGTACTATTTGTGTAGTAGACACAAAGGCACTGCTCATTTATACACATGAAAATGATATCCTAACCAGAATGAGAGAAACAGCAATCTTTCAATATTTAATGGAATTATCTGAACAGAAACAACTGGGTTGTTTTAGAATTAACTTTTTGTACTTTCACATTTACCAATTCATTACTATATGATCTGCAAAGCAAGAAGACTGGTCTTTGGAGTTTTCGACAGTCACATAAGGCTAAAAGCTTGAAATTTCAGATTTAAGAATAAGAGGTAATACACTATCTGTGTAGTGAAAAGAAAGGCGCTGATCAGCCTTGCAATTACTGCACAGCTGATCTGCGCCTTTGTTTTCGCATAGACAAAAAAAAAACAACAAAAAAAAAAACAACATTTTTTTTTTTCATGATGCAGCTCATATGGGGAAACTTATTACAATATTAGTTAAAAGCATCATTTTCGATAATGATTTATGATATTTGCAGGCGTTTGAGTTCTATGAGGAGCTGATGTCTAGTAGATATCCCTTCAACTGTTATAAACAAGTGTTTGTAGATGAAGCTTATGATGATGTGATGGCCTACGCTACCATGTCAATCTTCAGGTAATGTTCTTTTTATTGTGAGGGAAAAGTCAGGGATTCAAAATCTTCTGCCACAATGTTGTGTTTTGAGCAAAACAGGCTTAAAACATTTTATGTTACACATACCACAGTAATACTTAAGTAACCATGAAGTGGTGGTTCAGCTGAGGAGGACTTACTATGGTTGTTTTGGGCTTTAAAGTTTGTTTCCAATCACCTCAGAGGAGTGCCAAGGAGTAGACATTTGTAATATGTAAATCATACATTGTACATTTTCATGTACCTTTCTAGAGCCCTGACATATGATGTTTACTTTGTATGTACATCATATATACCATAATAATGTGACCAACTGTTATATTTTAAAACTTCATTTTCCTGTTCTGACGTGACTGAAAAATTGTTGACTGGGACATTAAACCTCAAAACAAACAAAGAAACAAAACCTTCATTTTCCAGTACAAGGTTGTTACATTCATCACGGATCATTGACCAAACCATGGTAACCAGGAAATTAATGGCGTCTGCTGTAGCCCAGCAGTTCTTCAGTTGTTTCATCACCATGCAGTCCTGGTAAGTGGTCTCAATATTTCAAAACTACCAGTTGCTGAAATGTTATCACCAAATATATGGATGAGCACTGTACACCTAGATCATTAACTTTTATATCATGGTTTCTAAAAATGCTCGATGTCTTGCATTTTAAACATTGGCAAAAGAACTCAAGTTTTCTTATCTGGTTTTCATCAAATATTTCGTAATCATAGAATCACTGAAATAGTATACTTGCATTTTTTGTATAATATCCTTTTTGTAAAACTCCCATAAATAATGTTACTTCTTGTAGGTGTGATGCTTGGCTCCCTAAAGGTATAGCAGCTCACCTGGCTCATATCTTTGTGAAGAAGACATTTGGGAATAATGAATACAGACACACAATAGCAGAGGTATTGCTGAAGATTTTAAATCAAGTCTTTCAGATAAAGAGAAGCTAGGGTATTGGCACCATGATGTCAGAATTGCTAAGTTGATGTGACTATCTTCTTCAGGACATTAACTGTGCCCTCATGCAGGCCTTTCTTTGAGCTAATATAGTTAATAGGATCATTATGCCAGCAAAATGATTGAACTTGTATCTAAGTTAGCAAATCAGAACCTCTCTCTTTAGTTGCCTAAATAATGCATAAATTATGAAACCTCTTAATATTATAGGGTTATTGCACTGATATCGGTGAATATTGTCCCGAGTTGGGATATAGAAGGACGCGAGCTTGCGAGCGTCCGTAGATATCCCAACGAGGGACAATATTCACCGATATCAGTGCGATAACCCTTTTATTATATAGCTATAAATATCTGCTTCTCATATATGATGTTTTGTTGAGAGTTAGCCTTACAAAATTGAAATATCTACACGACGGTCGCGATAAGATCCATAAGTGATATCATTTTTGCACTAGTGCAATATCAGATGATATCATTTTTGCACTGTTACTTTTCGGAAGCACATTTTGCTATTGAATCTATATTTCTGACATTTTATTTTCTTTTTTCGGCTTAAATTGCTTAAATCTGAAAGTGACAAATTTCAGCTGACGTTTCGGCCCGGTATGACGTCATTTTCCACGCGACGTCAGATAAAGATGACGTCATTATAGTTGACGTCCCAATTTTACAATTTTGCACGATGACCCTCAAGTCAAGAATTTGCCAATGTATCATAAAAAGAATATTTCGCTTTTAACAAAGTGTGCAATATCAAGTAAGTGTGCAGATATCGCCTGATATCTGCACACTTGTTACTCGGCTTTTATCCCTAAGTTATAATCATTTGATATTTATAGCTATATAATAAATTCTGTGTTTGCACTCCCTGGCCTGTCATCTCTTGGTTTGAAAACAGAAAATTGAAACACTAATTTTGTAATTTTACCAAGATATGTACATATTCAGAACTCTAATAGTCTGTTGTAAAAGAGTAGAGTTTTTAGCTCACCTGAGCCGAAGGCTCACAGGTGAGCTTATAGTATACCCATGCTCCGGCGTCCGTCCGTCGTCTGTCCGTCCGTCCGTCCGTCCGTCGTCCACAATTTCAAAGATCTTCTCCTCTGAAACCGCTTGGCCAATGAAAGCCAAACTTCATGTGGAGCATCCTTAGGAAGGGGGAACGAAAGTTTATATAAATGGTCCAGGTCACATGACCAAGATGGCCACCATGGCTATAAATAGCAAAAACCTATAAAAATCTTCTTCTCCAGAACCAGTGGGCCGATTTCCGCTAAACTTGGTATGTAGCATTGGGGATGCGGGCCCATCATAGTTTATATAAATCATGACCCTAGGATGACCTTGACCTATTTTACGGCAAGGTCAACTTAGGTCACCAATGCATTTGAATGGGAAAAAATGGTAAAATGCTATTTAATGGGTAAAACTTACTGGGAATAGGCAAATGGACAGAAGATTAATGTTAATGGAAAATTTTAGCGCCTGTGGGGTTGTCTGACCCTGCCCCGGGGCTATATACATGTATATGACCATAATATTCAAACATCCTCTTCTCTGAAACCGCTAGGCCAATCAAAGCCAAACTTCATGTGGAGCATCCTTGGGAAGGGGGAATGAAAGTTTATATAAATGATCAAGGTCACATGACCAAGATGGCTGCCATGGCTATAAATAGCAAAAACGTTTAAAAATCTTCTTCTCCAGAACCAGAAGGCCAATGATTTTGAAATTTGGTGTGAAGCATCAGTGACTAGAACTCTACAAAGTTTATATAAATCATGACCCTGGGATGACCTTGACCTATTTTACGGCAAGGTCAACATAGGTCGCTCATGCATTTGAATGGGGAAAAGTGTTAAAATGTCATTTGTAGGAAAAAACCTGCAGGAAATGGGCAGATGGACTTAAGATTGATGATTCTGAAAAAGAATGGACCCCAGGGGTCTGTCTGCCCCCACCCCAGGGCAATATACATGTATATTACAGTGATATTCAAAGATCTTCTTCTCTGAAACTGCTTGGCCAATCAAAGCCAAACTTTATGAGGAGCATTGTTAGGAAGTGGGAATGAAAGTATACATAAATGGTCAAGGTCACATGACCAAGATGGCTGCCATGGCTGTAAATTGCAAAAACCTTTAAAAATCTTTTTCTCCAGAACCAGAAGGCCTATGATTTTGAAACTTGGCATGAAGCATCAGGCAATGGAGCTCTACAAAGTTTATATAAATCGTGACCTTTGGATGACCTTGACCTGTTTTACGGCAAGGTCAACTTAGGTCGCCCATGCATTTGAATGGGGAAAATTGTTAAAATGTCATTTGAAGGGCAAAACTTGCAGTAAATTGGCAAATGGACTGAAGTTTTATGTTTTCAAAAAGAAATTGACTCCTGGGGTTGCTCTGACCCGGCCCTGGGGTTATATACATGTATATTACCATTCTAGTCAAACAAGTTTATTGGTATATATCTCGGGTTTCAGGTGAGCGTTTACAGGACCATTGGTCCTCTGGTTGAGAATTGTAACAGTGATTTCAAAGGAAGAGTGATTTGGACTACTTTCTACCCTGCAGTCCCACACCATTTTTCCAGCATATCTACGAGGGGGATTCAAAAAGTTCGAGGAAAAGTGCTGCCAAAATTGTAATTATCATTGGAAATTTACGTTCTCTGTGTGTGTTGTAAATTAACATATAGTTAACATATGCTCAAAGTTTAAAGTAAATCGGATGAAAATTAAGCATTAAATCATGTGCGTTTCTAGGGTAAATATAGCCAAACAGGCCCAACGTCGTAACAACGTCATGCTAAACGCATTCATGCCGCGGTTAAGCATTTTGGAATCCACCTGGCATACGGACGTCTAACTGTTAGTTCTGTGTGTATAATGCGGTGACTTGTGCCGAAACTACACTTCGATATATTGTGTATTTCACGAATTCTACTCTTTTCTATCATGACGATCATTTTCGACACTATGGGGTTTATCTGACATTACTCTGCGCGAGTCGACATGGACACATTTCTTGTCGTGTAGAAGTCATAAATACTGTTTGTAGATTGCTGTGTTCTTAATTTTCTTGTCGCCATATGCGCTTTCTGCTCTTAGCAGTGTTCCTTTCTTTTAAAATCCGTTTTAAACACATACTTTATTGAAGACCATTGTTCCACACGCATTTTAGGCATACTCACTAAACAATATGGCCGCTTTACGCCTAAATTACGTCACACATTTACGTGACGTCATGTGCTTACCGCCAACATATTGAACTTTACTCATACAAAGTTTGGTGAAAATAGCACAGTTAACTATCAAATGCAACGTCGTCATTAAACATCGACCTTTTGTAAAATTGAACAAAAGTGGGCCGGTAAGCGTGATGTACGGTTTCCATAACAACCACAGTTACCGTTGTATTTATGCCAGAGCAGCAAAATTGCTGTATAAGTACAAAATATGTTTGTCTAATTAAGTGTACGAGTTTGATTCAGCTGGTTTACAAAATAAGGATATGCTGGCACTTTTCCGCAAACTTTTTGAACGCCCTTCGTAGATATCTCTGTCATAAAAAAGCTAAGTATTTTCATGTTTTTACATTTCAGTATGCTAAGGAAGTAGAGGACTATGAAAATCGGCATGGTGGTATAGTGCTGGACCCATCAAAGGAAGAGTCATTCGGTCTTTATTTCTCCACCCTTCAGCCCCACACGATCTCCCCAGCATATCTAGACATCTATCATAAGAAAGCTCTGTTGATTGTCAGAATGCTAGAGTTGAGACTTGGCACTACTCTCTTGTTACAAGTAAGTCATTACCAAAATTCGCCCATGCATTATACAGAGATTTTTTTTTGGCTTTGAAAATGAAAAATTTCAGTTGAAATTTTTTAATATTTTTCGTATTTATGCTTAAAACATTGATTGTTGGTACACATTAGAACCACCTTATCATTGAGGCGGTTCTAACTTGTGCCCACAATCTATGTTTTGATTCAAAATAAAAAAATGTATACCCCTGCACACCCCAGTTTTACTATAAAAATGTATACCCCTGCACACCCCAGTTTTACTATAAAAGAGTCTATCCTTTTCATTGGCATGTTTGCTTGATGTAAAGCTAACTATGTTTTTGCCATCTGATGATGTTTTTTTTGTTTGTTTTTTTTTTTTTTCATATTTTTGGCCTTGTCTGTCTCTGTCTATGTTGTTCACAGTGTATATACAGCATATGGCACTAGCATGTAAAGAGACAAAGGGAAGATAAATCCACAGTTTAGTCAGGGCAAGACAAACGAAAGAGCTGGAATCCAATCCTGTTGGAAAAGTTTCTTCCAAGTTGATTTACTTCTTTATAAAGTTTAAGTCAACATTTTTTTCTACCTTTTCAAGTCCTGAAAAACTGTTCTTGATATGATTTTCCTGTCATTATGATAACTGACTTGAGATGGCTATGCCTTTAATAAGATTATGAACGATAGAAAGATGGATGAATAGTAGGCATTGCTTGATAACAGCATCACAATTTGTGTATTCTTGCAGGTGTTTAACAAGTTGCTAGCCCTGGCCTACACTGCTTCACAACAGAAGTTCACAGCCAACACATGGAGTAATATGTTACTCTCAACTGAATCAGTATGTATGAGTATATAATATATATTTATATTCCTTTTGACATTTGCTATTACATCTGAGCCTCCACATAAGAAAACCTACAAAATAAATAGGCAAAAATAAAGACACATAGCAACTGTGCAGTTACCAGAAGCTGTGCAGATCATTTCATCTTCTTAAATCCAAAATTCCAAGCTTTTAGCCTGCTTTGACTGTACAGGTTGGTTTGTGTCCTAGTCCGAAACCACATTGTTGGATTTCTCATGTGGAAACTCGTATTACTGTGTTATAGAAATATCCAGTTTTTGTCAGCTGCATGCGCGGATCCAGAAATTGTCTTGAGAGGGGGTCCAACGAAAATGGTAATTTTTGGTCACAGACTAGGGGTGGTCCAACCCCCCAAAAATCCCCAAATTACCTTTTTTTAGGTAAAATTTTCAAATTCCAGGGGGGGGGGTCCGGACCCCCGGTCCCCCCCTCTGGATCCGCGCATGCGCTGTATAGTTATAACTCAAGAAACAAAAGCATTAATTGACATCTACAGTGCTCAGACATCAACATAAGAGTGACATCAACAGATTTACAATTAGAAATAGGAATGAAATAAATACATTTGACCAATAGGAACAGATATACCATTCAGATTTCTAACGGTACTCTACTAGTATGATAATGTCTGAGACCTGTATCATTATGTCTCCCCCCGACAGGGTCGGGAGACATATTGTTTTTCCCCGTGCGTCTGTCTGTCCGTCTGTCTGTCCGTCCGTCTGTCCGTCTGTCCGTCACAAATCGTGTCCGCTCTATAACTTGAAAACCGTTAAAGATTTTTCAATGAAACTTGGTACACTTGTAAACCATGACGAGACGATGTGTCATGCACAAGAACCATAACTCTAGCTTGAATATTTTTGGAGTTATTTCCCTTTGATTATTTTCGATACAATTTCGTGTCCGCTGTATAACTTGAAAACCGTTCAAGATTTTTCAATGAAACTCAGTACACATGTAAACAACGACGAGACGATGTGTCATGCACAAGAACCATAACTCTAGCTTGAGTATTTTTGGAGTTATTTCCCTTTGATTATTTTCGATACAATTTCGTGTCCGCTGTATAACTTGAAAACCGTTAAAGATTTTTCAATAAACCTTGGTACATTTATTAAGCATGATAAGACGATGTGTCACGCACAAGAACCATAACTCTGGCTTGAGTATTTTATGAGTTATTTCCCTTTGATTATTTTCCATACAATTTCGTGTCCGCTTTATAACTCGAAAACCGTAAGAGTTATTTCAATGAAACTTGGTACACTGATAAAGCACGATGAGATAATGTGTCGTGCTAAAGAACCATAACTCTTGATTGCATATCTTTGGAGTAATTTCCCTTTGATTGTTTTCCATACAATTTCGTGTCCACCCTATAACTTGAAAACCGTAAGAGAAATTTCATTGAAACTTGGTACACTTATAAAGCACGATGAGACGATGTGTCATGCACAAGAATTATAACTCTTGCTTTCATATCTTTGGAGTTATTTCCCTTTGATTATTTTTCCATACAATTTCATGTCCACTCTATAACTTGAAAACCATAAGAAATATTTCAATGAAACTTGGTACACTTATAAAGCATGATGAGATGATGTGTCATGCTAAAGAACCATAACTCTTGCTTGCATATCTTTGGAGTTATTTCCCTTTGATTATTTTTCATACAATTTTGTGTCTGCTCTTTAACTCAAAAACCATTAGAGATTTTTCAATGAAACATGGTACACTTATAAAGCATGATGAGACGATGTGTCATGCTCAAGAATCATTACTCTTGCTTTCATATCTTTGGAGTTATTTCCCTTTGATTATTTTCCATACAGTTTCGTGCCCGCTATATAACTTGAAAACCGTAAGAGATATTTCAATGAAACTTGGTACACTTATAAAACAGAATGACAGGATATGTGATGCACAAGAACTATAACTCTTGCTTGTATATTTTGGACATGCACGTAGAAAGGGGGGAGACATCAGTTTTCACATAGAAAACAAAGGTTTTCGGAAGATTTCTTTTGTGAAATGCCCAAGAAATTTTCAAAATCTCACATTCCAGGCACTGAAATGAAATTTATTGCAGTTGAAAAATTAGTTTCTATTGTATTTAGGCATGTAATGTGTTTGTGTAACTCAAACAGTGACATCTTTAAAAATTGGACAAAATCGTTGAATTTTATATAGCATCATATAGGAAATAGGAAACCTTTTACAAGACCATGTTCCCCCCCTTGCCCAACCAAAATATTTTGAACACAGCTGTAATTTTGTAAATGACATACTATATCCAAATGCCATGTTTGGGCAAGGGGGGGAAGGCTGTCAAAAAGCCCCAAAACCGATAAATGGGTTCAGGTCCATTATTTGTAATTCGCCAATGCTATGGAAATATACTGTATATGTATGTTCTACCTGAATGAACAGACTGACTGTCCTATTGTAATAGGTATACACAAAGTGTATACTTATAATGCATATAGATATACTGTGCAAAATAATTATATCAATATTTGATGGTTTATGTTTTACTTGAGATATGCCTCCGTGGGCTTAAAATCAAATGTCACTTCAGCATCACACAAAGACTGGTTCTACCATAATTTGATACATGCAATCCATTGTCAGAAGATACAAAACATATGGGGTCACCTTTCAAAGTAAATGTTGCTTAACTTATTTTGCATAGTATATTTAAGGTACAGGTTTTTGCATAAGTGATGGACAGTGCTGTTTACAGTTATAAATCTAATAAAGATGTTGTACCTGTTTTTCGTGGATAGATAGTTTCTACCCAAAATTTTGGGTTGCAATAAGGATATTGTAGCATTTCCTTGATAATCTATTGCAAAAAATATGTTTTCTGACAAAATATTTTTTTGAAAAAATCTGACCCCCTCCCCCTTTGACATAGATTTATGTTGCATGTATGTAACACCAAGAGGTTCCCACCATGTTGTTGCATTGATCAAATGTTGAATTTTACAGAGAATGCAACATATTTTATATACAAATCACACAGAAGCTGCCAGAAACACTCAAACTTTGGGCGGGAAACCTATGAAATCTTCCGAAAACCTTCTAGTTTATTTTTTTCTTGTTATTTATTGAGCTATATTTCAAGAAAGCCTGTCATCATTAAGTTGAAGTTTCCTATCAGGTCTGACACAAACTGGCCTGTACAGTTACAGAAGAAGGCTAGAAGCTTGAAATTTTGGATAAAAACATGATAGGAATAGTAATATATGTGAATCATAAATAAATGCACTGATCAATTGTGCAGTTACTGCACAGCTGATATGTGTCTTTTTTTCTGCATATGCAGAAAATGGTTTTCTCAATTTATTTAATATTTTTTCAGTTTTTGAAGATCATCTCTATGGTTACAGGCAAAGATATCCAGCCGTTCATTGACCTCTGGGTGTATCCTTTATAACACTGATTACTTTGTCAAACTAAGGTCTGGATAGTTCATTCTTGAAAGTTGAACACCTGATTAGAAAACTGTCAGTTGATCCAAGCTTTTGGCTAGTTTCAGAAATTTCTGTCTAACTTTGGTTGTTTGACCAAGGTCATACTGTATGTTGACTGGTTGTATAGGATGTCACATAACTTTGTCTTTGATGTGAACAGGTCACAATGACCTCAAAAACTTCTGATTTCAACATGACAGGTGTGACTGCAGCATTGTCAAGTGTAAAGTTAATGAAAATCAACTTAAACCACCTAAAGGTGACTTTTAGATGTTTGCCTAGGAATAGGGATGATTGGCCTTTATAGATATAACATTAAATGCTTTGGTGGCGCAGCTATATCATGACTTGTTTTTTAAAAGTCTGCATTTTGACAGTTTACTATGACATTTAGGCCTAACTTAATTTTTGCATTATTGAAATACTAGTTTGTAGGACCTAGAAGCATTTGACCTTGACCTTGATAAGATTTCAGAGCGGTTGTGCTAGGTTTGTGGGAGGTTTTGTGTTCAACAGGAAACGTAATGTAGTAGAGCTAGAGATCAAACAGGACGCGGCTACCAGTGGGACTCTCAAATATGTGGTGAGTTCTACACTATGTTAGAGCTAGAGATCAAACAGGACGCGGCTACCAGTGGGACTCTCAAATATGTGGTGAGTTCTACACTATGTTAGAGCTAGAGATCAAACAGGACGCGGCTACCAGTGGGACTCTCAAATATGTGGTGAGTTCTACACTATGTTAGAGCTAGAGATCAAACAGGACGCGGCTACCAGTGGGACTCTCAAATATGTGGTGAGTTCTACACTATGTTAGAGCTAGAGATCAAACAGGACGCGGCTACCAGTGGGACTCTCAAATATGTGGTGAGTTCTACACTATGTTAGAGCTAGAGATCAAACAGGACGCGGCTACCAGTGGGACTCTCAAATATGTGGTGAGTTCTACACTATGTTAGAGCTAGAGATCAAACAGGACGCGGCTACCAGTGGGACTCTCAAATATGTGGTGAGTTCTACACTATGTTAGAGCTAGAGATCAAACAGGACGCGGCGACCAGTGGGACTCTCAAATATGTGGTGAGTTCTACACTATGTTAGAGCTAGAGATCAAACAGGACGCGGCTACCAGTGGGACTCTCAAATATGTGGTGAGTTCTACACTATGTTAGAGCTAGAGATCAAACAGGACGCGGCTACCAGTGGGACTCTCAAATATGTGGTGAGTTCTACACTATGTTAGAGCTAGAGATCAAACAGGACGCGGCTACCAGTGGGACTCTCAAATATGTGGTGAGTTCTACACTATGTTAGAGCTAGAGATCAAACAGGACGCGGCTACCAGTGGGACTCTCAAATATGTGGTGAGTTCTACACTATGTTAGAGCTAGAGATCAAACAGGACGCGGCTACCAGTGGGACTCTCAAATATGTGGCGAGTTCTACACTATGTTAGAGCTAGAGATCAAACAGGACGCGGCTACCAGTGGGACTCTCAAATATGTGGTGAGTTCTACACTATGTTAGAGCTAGAGATCAAACAGGACGCGGCGACCAGTGGGACTCTCAAATATGTGGTGAGTTCTACACTATGTTAGAGCTAGAGATCAAACAGGACGCGGCTACCAGTGGGACTCTCAAATATGTGGTGAGTTCTACACTATGTTAGAGCTAGAGATCAAACAGGACGCGGCTACCAGTGGGACTCTCAAATATGTGGTGAGTTCTACACTATGTTAGAGCTAGAGATCAAACAGGACGCGGCGACCAGTGGGACTCTCAAATATGTGGTGAGTTCTACACTATGTTAGAGCTAGAGATCAAACAGGACGCGGCTACCAGTGGGACTCTCAAATATGTGGTGAGTTCTACACTATGTTAGAGCTAGAGATCAAACAGGACGCGGCGACCAGTGGGACTCTCAAATATGTGGTGAGTTCTACACTATGTTAGAGCTAGAGATCAAACAGGACGCGGCGACCAGTGGGACTCTCAAATATGTGGTGAGTTCTACACTATGTTAGAGCTAGAGATCAAACAGGACGCGGCTACCAGTGGGACTCTCAAATATGTGGTGAGTTCTACACTATGTTAGAGCTAGAGATCAAACAGGACGCGGCTACCAGTGGGACTCTCAAATATGTGGTGAGTTCTACACTATGTTAGAGCTAGAGATCAAACAGGACGCGGCTACCAGTGGGACTCTCAAATATGTGGTGAGTTCTACACTATGTTAGAGCTAGAGATCAAACAGGACGCGGCTACCAGTGGGACTCTCAAATATGTGGTGAGTTCTACACTATGTTTCTCAATGAATCCTTTGTGAGCAAATACAATTTAGAAGCCTATGTAGGTCACACAGGTTATCCAGAGACAAACTACACAATAGAGGACAAACAGCTCCAGTGAAATCAATGTAGCCGTTGGATGCAAATATGTGTGTAGGAACATCTTTCCTTGTATGAGATTGATTCTTGGCAAGTTATTCCTAGACAAGTGTAAACTCCACTTTTTGTTTATCTGCTTATTTTATCTGTGTTGGTTGTTGTCAGTCAAGTTGCTTGCCTTTGGAAAATCAGCATGTAGCTTACCTGTTAAGCTACTGGCCTAGTGGAATAGAGATCCTGTGTTCAGTCCCATGCTTCTTCAGTTTTTCTGACCAGACATTAAACTTCACATCAGTATAACATGTCCATGTAATGGATACCCCCTTTTACCCCACTTTTATATAGTAACACTTGGGTATTCAGGAGTATTTGTTTCTTCTTATTTATGGACCAAAACATAGATTGTGGGTGCTTGTTAGAACTGCCTGGCAATCAATAATTTTAACAAAAATATTAAAATACAGGCCGACTTCGCTATCTCAAACTCGGTTGTCTCGAAAACCCCACTTATGTTGAAGTGATCTCCCACTCCCGAGCGTCTCTCCCTATATGTTATTGTATTTCAACCTTGCTTGTGTCGAACTCGGTTATGGCGAAAACCCGGCTGTGTCGAAGTGATAATTCGATCCCCACAGAAAAAAATCTATTAGTTTTACCCTGTCTGTGTCGAACTTTGAAATCGAAAATTATCGCTCAGACTTCATGATAAAAAGGAAGCTGTAGAAAACCAAAAGACGATGGTCATTTTAGTCAATTTTCGGAACTGCATTTTTTACATTAGCAAATTGATACAAAGTCCAAAAAAATATATAAAAAAAAGACAAATTTACCTCTAATGAAGGTTTTAATCCACTGAAATTTGTCATTTAATCCATCAAAATTTTAGTTTCATTTTCACTTTTCCATGCGGTATCCGATAATTACACACAACAATGGGGTTAATTGATTTGGTCAGCCGCTTTGTGTAAACCAATTGACCTTGAACTGTAATACATGTACGTGACGTCACACTACAGGCGCGCTTGATAAGACAATAAAGCAGTTATCGGCGCCTTTGAAATTTAATTGTTTGAACACTGTTAAGCGGCGGCGTTTGATGTTAGCTATCAGAGGCATTCTTTAACTGGCACAATATTGTCTCAAAATTAGTGTCATAATTGAGTAGCTCAGACTTTGTTATTTAAAGGCCGCCATGTTATGGATTCGATATTCAAACCTTTATGATATCTACGCTGTCTAATGCCGAGAAATCTCTAGTGCAAAATGGACTTACAAATCGCTAGTGCTAAATGGACTAGGTAACATGCGCTACATGTATAGCGATGAATGCGCGTTTGGTTTTACAAATCACAAGTGCTAAATTGGACTGTGTAACATGTGCTACACGTTGAACTACGAATGCATGTTTGTGTTTTGTGCTCTCGTTTGTGCATTTTATTTGTTATTCATGTGTGTTAAACTTTTATATACATGTAACATGTATTGAAAAAATAAAACAAAGTGTACTGTTTTTGTTGCCTTTATTTCATTACCAATTTAATAGAAACAGCGTTACTACAGTCATGCTCCAAAATGTGTTGTTGAAACGTTGATTCTATTAATAGCGTAGATCGTACGTGACAATTTTCATGTCTCGTCACAATTTGTTTATCTCGAACTTCGGAAAACTCGAAGTGGTTTCTCAATTCCCCTTGATTTCGAGATAGCGAAGTTGGCCTGTATCAATATTTTTTACATCGGAAAAAATCTATATTGCATGGGCATGATTTTGTAATGGTTTCCACCTTTGTCTGACTTTAACGGATGATCGAAGGGTAAAGCCAAACACAACTGGGAAAGAAACATTGTTATACCCCCGGCATTTATGCCGACGGGTATATAGTTTTCGTCTTTCCGTTCGTCCGTTCGTTAGTTCACTACATTTTACGTCAAAGTTTTTTTGTTAAAGTTTCTCTTGTGGTGTATATCTCATACACCAACGGTCAGAAACCATTCACATTTGGACCAAAGGTACCCTATAGGGTTTACTTTGTTTCCATGAGTTCGAGCTCCAGGGTCCATGCCCGGGGGTGGGGCTAGCGATCAAAATCTAGGTCACCTTTAGATTGTGTCAAAGTTTTTTGGTTGAAGTTTCTCTAGTGATGTATATCTCATATTCCAATGGTCAGAAACCATTCATGTTTGGACCATAGGTACCCTATAGGGTTTGCTTTGTTTCAATGAGTTTGAGTCCCAGGGTCTATGCCCAAGGGTGGGGCTACAGGTTAAAAACCAGTACACTGTGAAAAATGGATGTACTGTGTGTAACTTTTACAAAGAGTCCATATCTTGACAATAACTTATCAAAAAGCATTCATACTTCATACACTTTAGGTTCAATGACATCGGACCACTGGGTCGGAGTCAGGGGGGTGGGGCTAGAGGTCAAAATCTAGAACTTCTCTAAAAATTGTATTTTCTATACTTTTGTTTACACCTGTGTTTAGAAATCATTCATACTTGGACCATAGGTACTCTATAAGGTGTGCTTTGTCCCTAATTACATTAGACTGTAGGGTTCATGCCCAGGGTGGGGCTAGAGGTCAAGAACTAGGACATCTTATATTTAATACTACTATTGAAGAATGACATTCTACTTTCCATCTAGGACCGAGGACCTGACCCTCAATGTCTGCGATCAAGTCCTAGATTGAGTATGCAAGTCAGCTCTGTACACTGCTCTAAAATCTGTCATTCTACTCCCCCTCCCCCCCCACCCCACTGCCCCCCCCCCCCCCCACCCCATGGTTGTTGTAGGCAATGCTTTTTGCAAATGCAAATTAATTAGATGTACTTGTTGTAAGTGCTCTCTTTGATTCGAGAATTGTCGTTCAATGTGTCAGGGGTGAGCATATCCGGGTATGAGGGTGGTGGGCTTGGGGGTGGGGGTGGCTGGGAGGCTACCAGCTGGGGGTATACGTGCCTCTCAAGGCACTTTTTCTAGTTTATTCAGTTTTAGATTTTATTGATGTCATTACTGGTATTAACAAACAAAAAGAATTGCAATATGAACATCATTTCAATCCAAATGTTGACATATAATCATTGGAATTTATATTATCATATACACTGTATTTGTAGGGACCTCTTGAGGTGACAATCCAGGAGCTAGATGGCTCGTTCAACCACTCTTTTATGATAGAAGAAAACAAGACCAAGTTTGAGATTACTTGTCACTCAAAAAGCAGGAGGTATGGATTTTAATCAACTTTTGTTGCATAATAGAATCACAAGACATTTATGTTATTTGAGAAGAGAAATACAGGTCAACCTCATTTTAACGCTATCTTTGGGGTCCATGGAAACAGATCAAGTTATAAGTGAAACCATGTTACAATGAGGTTATTTACAATAGACATATAGGAAAATTATCATTATAGAAGCCATAACATGGCCATGTTATATTGCAAACTGCACTATATTGAGGTGCATTGTAATGAGGTTGAATTGTAATTCCAACATTATCTGGTTTTCATATGCAGGTCAAGAAAGAAATAAGAATTATTATACTTGATATGCTTTAAATAAAAAAAGGAACAACAAAAAACACATATTGTGATATTTTCACTATTAAACATATTTATGAAATCTTTGATTTGATGTTTGAATTATGGCATTGACTCTGAATCTAAAGTATCTGATTTATTTGATTTTTTTGTGTCTTTTATATCATTATTTTTTCTCAGAAATAAGAAGAAAAAGATTCCTCTGATCACAGGAGAAGAGGTGGACATGGATCTAAGTGCTATGGAGTAAGTCAGATAAAGCATTTTCTCATTTCATCTGAATAAACATGTTTACTATACATTCTTCCTTAGGGGCACATGGTGCCTAGTGGTAGAGAACAGAAATCCTTAGTAAGAGGTCCTGGGTTTGATACCTAACTCTGCCATTTAGTGTCTCTGAACAAGACATTTTAAGCTTTCCATAGTTCTGGCTTATATTATAACCAGGAAGAGGTTGCTCCACCCCGACACGACTGAAAAGTTGTTGACTGGGGTGTTAAGCCTCAACTAAACTAAAACCAAACATTCTCACTTTCACCAGCTTTCATTTTGAACATTTATATGACACAGTCCATATAATTTATATAAAAACTATGAATGAGCCACCCCATGGGAAAACCAACAATCTGCATAGGCGAAAACAAAGGCGCAGATCAGCTTTGCGGAAACCACGAAGCTGATCAGTGCCTTTGTTTTCGTTACTCGGATAGTACACTTACTCCTCTACCTAACTCCAAAATTTCAAGCTTCTAGCCTGCTTCTGTAGCTGTACAGGCCGGTGTGTGTCAGACCTATTCGGAAACCACATTGTTGGTTTTCCCACGAGGCGGCTCAAATATTTGTAGTGCTGACTCCCCAGTACTGTGGATAAGACTGGATCCCTCTATGAATCTGTTGAGAAACATCTCCTGGGAACAACCTGACTATATGTGGCAGTACCAACTCAAGTATGAGAGAGATGTGATTGCTCAGTCGGAGGTATGTTTATTCATTTATAATTGTTTGAGCAATGATGCAAGAAAACCAGTTTTCAGGAATTGCAAACAGGTCAGACACAAACCGGTCAATACACCCATAGAAGAAAGCTTGAAATTTTGGATATGAGTAGAGGAGGAGTTGTACTATCTGTTTAGGGAAAGCAAAGGCGCTGATCTGCTGCGCCTTTGTTTTGGCATAGGCAAAATCCGGTTTTTCTCATGACACTGCTCATTTGTAATATCACACTGGTTATCTAGAGCAACCAGTGCTTCAGATGAGAGTAGCAAATGCAAAAGAAATAAATTTAAGGCTGTATCATACAAATACATGTACCAGTCTGGGAACAACTTATCACTGATCATTCTGATTTGTTTCAATTTATTCCCAGACAATAAGTTACTCCCAGTTTTCACTTATTGATTTCATCTGTGTTGCTTGTTCTTTGTTGTGTTGATTGACTCTGGATTACTAGGTCTGGATCATCTCGGAAAATCGCGATCGAAATTATCGCGTATATGCGACATTAATTCTCCTTATCAAGGGAAATCACTCCAAACCAGTATTTCTGACTAAATAATGAAATGAATATGGACTAAAGAATGAAACAAATCGGAAATGGCTGATCGCGCAATCACACAATATCTGATACTTGAGGTGTGGGCTCTAGCATCAAGGTCCCCCTCTTCAAAAAAGATTACAACCAAGAAATAAAATATTACAAACAAATACTTTACTATCTGAAACTCTTTCAAAGATCAGAGATCAAAATGATGTAAAAATGGTAAGTAGAAAAATTCTGTGATTCTGTCGGCAGATGGTTAAAATTATCGCATTTCTATTGAAATATGAAACATACTGTTCTGAGGGTAAATACATGGAGCCATCGCGCAGATGCGCGATAATTTCGATCACGATTTTCCGAGATGATCCAGACCTGATTACCGTAGTGATATTATGGACATGTACAAATGAGCATGTGCCTGAGAAAACAAACAATTCGGGTTTAAGACCAGGTTCGACACAAACCAGGCTGTACAGTCACAGAATAAAGAGAGAAGCTTGAAACTTTGGATAAGGTAGAAGAGGAATTGTACTATCCGAGTGGCAAAACCAAAGGCGCTGATCAGCTGTGCAGTTACTGCACAGCTGATCTGCATCTTTGTTTTCGCATATGTAAATTGTTGGTTTTCTCATAAGAAGGCTCAAATCAAGTTGTCCATGAATGTAATTAAACATTGGTGGTCTTAATTGTATTTTAGCTAGTATATGTTGAGTGGTTTTATGAAATAACTTTAAGATTTGATTTATGATTTTCTCAGTAAACCCATAGAATGGCTGCTGCATTGTATCACGTTTAATGAACATCACTTCGATAAATAAAAGGTTTTGTACAGGTATGTGGGAATCATTATGAAGGATAGTATCAAATTATCTAAACTTGTACGAAGCATTATAATTAAACCTTTATTACCCACAGGCTATCAATGCATTGAAACAGTACCAGTCGGCCCCCACAAGGAAAGCTCTAACTGACATTCTAGAGAATGAACAATGTTTCTTCAAAGTTAGGATAGAGGCCAGCATGTGTCTAGCCAAGGTATTCTTGATAATTGTTGTCGAATATAAATTATTTCTCTTGACTTTTGACTCTTGACTTTTTAATGCTTTAAAGTCAATCTACTTGATGAGTTAAGGACTAAATTTTTATGTGAAAAAGTATGTACAAAGTGTTTAGCCATAAAAGATGATGACAGGCTTGAAATTTAAAGAACAATGATTGTACTATTTATGAAGATAAAATAGCTAACTTTTGAGATACAGAAAAACAGGTTTTGTCATTGCATATTTCAATTTAAATTAGTACGCTCAGCCTATCATTTTAACAGAATATATAGAAGTTGCTCAAACTCCTTGGCAAAATAAGGAAAGACAAAAGTATGGATTTAGCTTAAGAGGACCGATCGATCAGGGACCAGTGATTAAAAATTATTCTTTCCGAAAATGTACATACCTTCTAGGTTGGCCACTGTGTATGAGAGAAAATTGTGGTTATCGATCACTGGTACACCTGACCATGATTCACACTATACAATGTGTTAAAATGCGTGACGCAATTACGTCATAAAGTGGTTTGTTGTAAAACATGGGGAAGGTTTGAGCTTGGAGATGGTGAATGCATGTCTGATCCAAAAATTCATCAATCATGCATATTTTTGATCGATCACTGGTCCCCTTATGCTACTTCTAAAACAATATGATAAAATATGCCGGTATTGTTAGTGTAAGACCATTGTGTTCTTTCTGATTGTTATCAAAGCAATGAGTAGTTTCATCTTCATGCTTTCTTCTGTTTACAGATAGCCAATGCGATGGTAGCATCCTGGGCAGGACCTCCAGCCATGTTGAACATATTTCGTAAGATGTTTGGTTCACACTCATGTCCACAAATCATACGACAGAACAACTTCAGTAACTTTCAGCATTACTTCCTGCAAAAGGTAATTTGAAATATTTCTTTGGCATTGTATGACCAGAAATCAAAATTATGAGCATAAATTTTCAAGCTCAGTTGAGCCTATTTGATGTACGGCACTTGTATCAAGCTGTCATCCAGCAGAATAACGAGTAACTTTCAACATTACATCATGCATATGGTATATAATGACTTGTTTTGCATTTCATGGACAGCATCAACATTATGACAATATTACCATGTTCAATTGAACATATTTGGTTAGGTGTTTAGCTGCCATTATCCAACAGAACTGGCATGCCGAGGAACATTGTTATGACATCAGCTGTTTTCTATGGACATATACACTCAAGAGAACCTCTCAACACTCAGCCTCTCAACGGAAAATAGGAGCCTCCATGGTGCAGTGGTGAAGCCACTCGCTTTGTAATCCAGGGGTCATGAATTTGATCCCAAGCTTCTCCAGTCCTTTTCAGGAGACAAAATCAAGGTCCTGGCTCCATTATGACCTCAGCTGTTGTGTGGCATGTTAAACACCAATACTATGATGGTGTGCTATAAATAGATATGCAAATTTCAAACTCTGTTATCTGTGAGAAAAGGTTGCATATACATGAATGGCACAGTAAACCACCCTTGGTGGATGAGCATGCCTTTCCACCACTGAGGTTTAGCTGTTACAGTGTGATCAGCTACACATTATATTTGCTGGCAGCGGTGGGATAATGACAACTACCAGACCGGATTGCCTTACCCATGTAGTTCCCAGGACAAGACTTCGGATGAGTCTTGTCGGAGGGGGAAGTAATGTGATGATGTGCTATGAGTAGATATACCAATTTCAAACTTGGTAGTTTGTGAAATGAGAAAAGGTTGGATATGTAATACATTTAACCAATGGTGGGTAATTGTTTTTTTTCCACAGATGTGGTTTAGCTGCTGCTGGTTCAGCTACACATTACAATACAACCCACCAACCATACAATAATAAGTTTATCTTTGATATTCTATTGTTTTGTAGGCTATTCCCTATGCTATGGCCAGTCTGAGGAATGTACACAATATCTGCCCTCCTGAAGTTGTAAAGTTTCTTCTGGATCTCTTCAAATATAATGACAACAATAAAAACAAGGTAAGCCCCACCCTGTGGATAACTAAGGTTACAACTTTGCACCCACCCCCCCCCCCCATTCATTGAAGAAAATTCACATGGGGAAAGGATTATTATGTTGAAACCCTGTCACTTTCAAAAAGTAATTGCCTCACACTTAAGACCAGCTATCACCCATCCTGAGCCATGTGTGTGTTTGGGGATGGGGTGGGGAGTGGGGGGGGGGAGGTACAGATGACTAGTGCATTATTCTTGTTGTCAGATATTCTGACAGCCTACTGTAGTAAAACCCATCATGCCTAGTTGAGCCACGACGCGAGAAAACTGGTCTTCGGAGTTTGCGACCAGGTCCGACATAAACTGGCCTTTACTGTGACAGAAGAATGATAGAGGCTTGAAATTTCGGATTTAAGAAGAAGAGGAATTGCACTATCCGTGTAGAGAAAACAAAGGCGCTGATCAGCTGTGCAGTTACTGCGCCTTTGTTTTCGCATATGCGAAAATCCGGTTTTCACATGACGTGGCTCATTTGATGTTGAATCATAGCACCACATTATTTGTGTATCTATATCAAAATGGTTGTATTATCACCGTTTATTTGTATTCAGTATTCAGACAACTACTATAGGGCATCTCTGGTTGATGCTTTGGCAGCCACTGTAACCCCAGCTGTTACCACGGTAACCATTACTGGGTGAGTACAACTGTTTTTGTTGTATTATAATTCTCAGTGTAAGCAATACCATATTCAAACAATGTCACTATAGTTTTATGCCATTTGATCTGATAGGTCATTTTGTTGTTTTCCAAAATTGTTTTCTAAATGAGGCATTTTACACCTCAGCCTAAGGAGCAGTCTGAAACATTCTATTGTGATGACTTTATTAACACAATTCTATGGCCATTTTTCTTCTTTTTTTTTCATACTCATTAGAGCAGTAAATGGTAAAAATTTGGCACTAAGCACTACATGTAGTTATTTGCCCTGAGGTTCTCAGATACACCAGTGTTAGGACAACTAAAAATCCCAGATTTACTACTGTTAATCATATACATACATACATACACTATCAGATAAAAGTAAATACTGTTTTCTGTTTTTTCTTTGATTAATCTGTTGTAGTCAGAGTATCAATGCAGACATGTCGTCTGATATGAAGTCAATCTTAGAGGAGATTACGAGATGTCTAAATCTGGAGAAACTACTGCCATGTTACAGACACACAGTCACTGTCAGGTGAATGAGCCTTTGCATGAAAAAACTAACAATCTGGGTTTCCGATCGGGTCCAATACAAACCAACCTGTACAGTCACAGAAACAGGCTAGAAGCTTGAAATTATGGAGTTAAGAAGAAGAGAGATCATACTATCTGGCAGCGAAAACAATGACAGCACAGCTGATCTGTGTATTCGATTTCGCCTATGTTGATTTTCTTATGCGGGTGCACAATTTACTTTTATGCATCTTGCAGTTCAACTGTTGTGAATCTGAAAAGTTTTCTGGTGCTGTGGAAAATGACAATTCTTTATCATAGTCTGTGGCAAGATAGTGCAGTAATGCACAATGTATTCATCAATCACAGGCAATTAGAGAATGATAGCAATTATTCCATTACCTTAAAAATTTAATATAGATTTCCAAATTAAAAGAGAATACATGTATCTATAAATGCTTTTATTCTGAATTCAGTTTTCACAACTTCCTCTTTATCCCTCAATCAAAACAAAGAGCTGTACTTCTTTGTGACCCATCAAGTCATTTTTGTACATGTATATAATATTTTGATTATTTCCAGCTGTTTGAGAGCCATCAGAACTCTACAGAAGTTTGGTCACCTGCCGAGTGATGCCTCTATATTTAGAAGTTACGCCCACCATGGTATATTTCAAGATGTCAGGATTGTTGCTATTGAGGCACTTGTAGACTTTATCAAAAGTAAGCCAGCCATATTGTCTGTTTAGGTGTAACTAGAAAATTTACATACTTTAATTTATATTCGCAAACAATTCTTAGACAGCAAAAATAGCTAAATTTGCATCTCAAAATGGCATAAAAGCCATCTACAAGCTATTTGCACCTTTTTACATTATGCATGTTTGTACTGAGTAATAGAAGTTACGCCTATTGTCTGTGTATTATTGGCAACATCTGTCCTAGAGTGTCTGGCTAGGTACAACACAAACTGGGCTATACCATCACAGGGGATTGTGGTAAGCTTTTAGTTTTTAATTTAGGAAATAGGCAGACTTTTAAAGCTATCAGTATGAAATAATCCAAGGAGGTGGCAAGCTAGTTGGTGACAAATCTGTTTCTATTTCATTTTGCATTTATACGAAAGCAGCTTTTGTCACAAGGCATTCCATTAACCCTTTGATAGAATTGTCAGCATGCTGGAACTAGAGTCAGTGCTTCTCCAGGATGACAAAACAGATGCAATCATCACTTACATCCCATACTCATGTATATGTGTATTAGAATCAGATTAGTTTCCTGGTAACTTTTGGCTTTGGCAGTTTAACTTGTACAACAAAAAGAAGTTCAACTAACAGTTTTAAATCTTATGGATTATTTGACAAAACTGGGCATGGTCCCATAGTTTGGTTGAAAGTATGGTTTCGTTGTTATGTCGGCTGTCTGGCAAATATGCAGTAACCTGGTAATGGTATATAGGCAAATGCATACATATTATAGTAATATGATTGTTTTTGATTGTGTATTCTAGCTGATGTGAATGTAGCTGAGCTATACTGGTTGTTGGATGTCGTAGAGAGAGATCCTGACACTTATGTTAGGTGAGTAAAGGTATTTTTCTATTGAAAATGTTTAAATATCAACAATGTTTGCTGAATTTATTGCAGAGTGATGGTTCATTTGATCTTGCATTCATAAGTTAACAGACTTGGCACATTCTGTTGCTCTACCACACCCAGACAAAGCTGCACTTAGTCTGACTGTCCACCTGAGCACCAGCTAACCACTTTGAAAGCCTGAGCCTGCCCAGGAAACATGATTAATCCATACATAGAAGCTTTAGTTGTCTATTTGGGTGGTGATAAATTTGCAGCACATTTTGTATGTCAGATCATCAGATCCCAATGTTGGGTGGAAGTCCCATAAAATAGGGAGGCAACATGACCATACCTGTAGCTGTTGACTGGGATGTTATCCAGCAAATCAAACAAGAAACATTGTTTTGCCAGTTGTCTGTTGCTGGTAAATAGTACTGAGTACAGGTAGATTTATTTGGTCTTTGTGTGGTTAGGATACTTTACCTCCTGTTATAACTTTATATGATGAAGGTCTTGAGACCAAAACCGGTTGACCAAACTTGATCCATTTGTGCTTGTTTATTCTGTGTCTTCTACCATTAATTCTTCTTTATAAAAAATGGCAATGAATAAAGAATGCCTACTGATATAACTTTATAAAGAAGTATAAAGAACAAAAAAACTACTATAAAACCATTGTTTTCTATACAGACACAAGGCTATGGAGATGTTATGTAGGAACCCTCCGTTCCGTCGTGGTGAAGAAAGCTTGTTGAATACAGAGGCTCTGGTTAACAGACTCTGGAAACTCATGAAGTATTTAGCTTTAGAACTTACTTCAATCAGTTATTAATAGATACTTGTAAAACCATTTGGTATTAATTGGTATGCCGGTTTGTTTCTGAGTTGTTACATGTGAACATCAGTTTAAATCATTCGTGATTTTCTAAAGATGTAGAGTTTGAGTGGTGTATGCTTCCTAAGAAAGTGCATTTTCATAACAATGTAGGGCTACAAATGTTGTGTAGCCCTATGTTTTCATGCTCCAAAGACTAAAATATACTTAACGACACTTCCAACGCTACCGATAGAGTTTTTGCAATAATTTCTAAACCACTCTAGATATTGAAATGAAAATTGCAGGGACGATGGAAAAATTCATAGGGCGTGTACTGAAGGCAAAATCATGCCAGCGGACCTTTACTAAGAATCACCCCGAGCGTTTAGACAAACCACACCTCATTTTCAAAAGTTGCAAAACTTGAGGGATTGAACAAAACATTCTTTCAGCAATAAACCTACAATTTATTGTCATACTGTATTTTATAGTCTTTTATTAGCTCACCTGAGCCGAAGGCTCATAGGTGAGCTTATAGTATACCCATGCTCCGGCGTCCGTCCGTCCGTCGTCCGTCCGTCCGTCCGTCCGTCTGTCTGTCCGTCCGTCCGTCCGTCGTCCGTCGTCCACAATTTCAAAGATCTTCTTCTCTGAAACCGCTGGGCAGATTGTTCTCATATTACACATACACCATCTGCAGGTAGGGGGAAAGAATAATTATGTTTTTTGTTTTGATCGGATAAGGACTCTGGTTGCTATGGCAACTTATGCTTCCCATAGACTTATAATGGAAAAAAGTGAAAATTGCCAGTTTTTGCTGTCTTGTTGGAGGTATTTGAATTTTGTTTTTGCAGAAATGTTTATTGAGTAGTCCTCTACGTTTCATGTGACTTTTGTCGTAATCCTTCATTTTGATTGGTGGCAGGGGCCCCATATAGGGCAAAATTTTGAAAAACATTCAAAAATATTCTTCTCAGAAACTGTCAAGGGGATGAAGCCTATACTTTGTATACATGTTCCTGACAGTGGCCTCTACATAATTTGTGTTTTTTATTCCAGGCGGATAAGAACTCTGGTTGCTATGGCAACTTAAAGTTTCCATAGACTTATAATGGGAAAAGTGGAAATCGGCTATTTTTCCGCTAAAATTGCAGACATTTGAATTTTGTTTTTGCAGAAATGTTTATTGAGTAGTGTTTTACGTTTCTTGCGAGTTTTGTCCTAATCCTTTATTTTGATTGGTTGCTGGGCCGCATAAAGGGCAAAATTTTGAAAAAAAAAAAAAAAAAAAAAAAAAAAAAACATTCAAAAATCTTCTCCTCAGAAACTGTCAAGTGGATGAATCCTGTACTTTGTATACATGTTCCTGACAGTAGCCTCTACATAATTTGTGTTTTTTATTCCAGTCGGATAAGAACTCTGGTTGCTATGGTAACTTTAAGTTTCCATAGACTTATAATGGGAAAAGTGGAAATTAGCTATTTTTTGAAAACTATTGCAGCCTGAGATCTGAAAAGTGGTAGATGCAAACAACTAATGGATTAGATGAAGGTATATGATTAATTTAGGTCAAGGTCATCTCTTGACCTTGACCGATCTGTCGTCCATACACACTTTTCAAAGATTTTTTTCTCTGAAACCACTTGGCCAATCAAAGCCAAATTTTATATGAAACATCTATAGGAAGTGGGAACCAATGTATATATAAATAATCCAGGTCATGTGACCAAGATGGCCGCATGCCCATAGATGGTAAAAACCCTTAAAATATCTTCTTCTCCAGTTTCAACGAAACTTTGCATGAAGTATGGATGACTCAAGTACTACAATGTATATATAAAACATGACCCTGTGGTGACCTTGACCTATTTTATGGCAAGGTCAACATAGGTCGTCAATGCATTTGAATGGGGAAAACTTTTAAAATGTCATTTTAAGTGAAAGTCTTGCAGGAAATGGGCAGTAGGACTGAAATTAAATGATTCTGAAAAAAATGGACCTCAAGGGCTCATCAGCAGGAAATTGGCAAATGGACAGAATATTGATTATTCTAAAAAAAGAAAATGGCCCAAGGGTTTCATCTGCCCGACACTGGGGTTAAATACCATAATATTCAAATATGTTTATTGGTATATGAAGCAGATCTCAGGTGAGCGTTTACAGGACCATTGGTCCTCTGGTTCTTTAATTCATGAAAAAAAAGAAGAAAAAGAAAACAAACAAAACAGTTGAAACTAAACTATTACAGAAAATATTCATCAGATCCAATCAAATTACCTTGTTAGGCCGCCATTTACTCGAATGACAGCTAGCCAACAACTATACATCGAAGCCACGTACCGCATACAAGTACGCTGCGCTATACCCTTCCACCCAACCCTTACAAATAAATTGTTCAAACTGTTTTACATTAGCATTGTACCGTCCCCTTACTACACAGCTGAGAACGTCCCAGATAAGGGTTAGATATGGTAGATTTATTTTAAGTCAAGTCATTTGGATGACTAAAACATTAACTCTGTTTGCTTGCAGATCTAAGGTTTACAGTTTTGCGTTCTGTAAGAGACGTCGCACCGTCGTGCATCAGACGCATACCCCATTGAGTCTGTGCATATGATTGTTTTTCTGAGAAATGTTCTGAACTTCCCTCCATGTGCTGTGGCAAAAAGAGAAAACAAAAAGAGAAGGAAATACGGAGGAACTGTTGTAACGATCTTTGTTCGCTATACATGGTTTTGTGACTTTTGAAAATGAGGTGTGGTGTGTCCAAACGTCCGGGGCGTTTTATTTATAAAAGTCTGCTGGAATAATTTTGCCCTCAGTACACGTCTCATGAATCTTTCTATCGTCCCTGCAATTTTCATTTTAATATCTTGAGTAATTTTGAATTTATAGCAAAAACTCTTTCGGTAGCGTTGGAAGTGTCGTTAAGTATATGTTGTGTTACTAGTGAGAATTTTGCCGCATTGAAAACATTGAACATGTATACCATTGGAGCACATACAAATGGAACAAATTTATTCCAAAGAAGAACTCACATTGATTCAGCTAGTTTTAAACTTCTAACTGTAGAAAAAAAAACTGAGATACATATCACAGCTTCATAGACTGATCTTAGTCTTTCTCATGTAGATTATCATCTGCTGTGCTATTATTATTCATTTATGTGTATCCCTATTCTAGTTCTAGTCTATCACATGACAGTCGTCTGCGATGTGGTGTCGCTGATTTCTACTTTGTTTTGTTTGGGAGATACAGACCATCATGCCTTGCTAAACAAGATGTAAGATTTCATTTGAGCATTATCATGATTAAAGAAAATTTAACACAAAGTTGTGTAGTCACATAAAATGGTGAGAGACTTGAAATTTTAGATTTGAATGTCAAGAATTTGGACAGCCTTTTAAATAAAGAATAAGTTAGAAAGTTTTCATGAGCCAAATCCCCTTGGGTTCACTGTTTGTTAATGCACCCTATTTACACTTGATGCAAACAAATTTCTTGCAGCAGAGTTTGATGCAACATCACATGATTCGTGACAAAGTGGAGCACTGATTGGAAAATCTGTTAAATTGGATAACAATATACAGTGAAGCAATATCAATTTTGCAAATTCTTACAGCAAAACAACAAACTCTTCACTGTAGGTTGAAGCCCAATTATACAGGCTTCAAATCACCTCACTGTATTTTGTCATGTATCAAGTGATGTTGCATCAATCTGCTGCCCTGTAAGATTCACAGGTATATAGGATGTACTCTCAAATTACAATTCTATCCTGTGCTGTCATTTAAGATTTTGGAATTATTTTTTCCTCCAGAGTTCCAGTATGTTCAGTGTGAGGGAGAAAAAGCCGATGTTAAATCCAGCTATAGTCTCAGAGCAAATGCAGGTATTTATTGTGAAATATAGGCTTACTCCTGTACCTGAGTGGTGGTGGGGGGGGGGGAGGGTATGTGCTTGAGAGATCCAGATTTTTTTTTTTTTTTTTTTTTTTGATAAATGGTTAGACGTTTCGTATAAATTCTCAAAATTACAGCACTATAGTCTGGCTTTCATTGCCGGTTTAAAAAGGGCTACTGATGAGGGTTCATTACCCGAAATTGCACAATATAGTCCATACTATCTCCCTTTGAATGCTTTACTGCTTCCAAAGGATCAAATCATTATATTATATTATATTATGTATATATGTGAATTGCAACAAAATCAACGGTGATAGGCACAAATCAGGGTTCAATGTGAAAAATCCAAGATGGCGGCAGGTGTATTTGAAAATGGCTGCATGTCACTTTATCTTATAAGCTACAGCAAAATGTTTTAATTTGTTTTTGTACTAAAACTAAATACTAGAAGAGAATGGATACAAACAAATACTTTCAGACTATTGCAGCATGACTAAACATCAATTATCCCTTGCATCAGAAAACCAACAATCTGAGTTTTCAACTAGGTTTGACACAAACCGACCTGTACAGTCACAGAAGAAGACTGAAAGCTTGAAATTCCAGGTAGAAGAAGAAAACTGTTTGTACTAACCTTGCACTAACAAAGGCACTAACCAGCTATGCAGTTACTGCACAGCTCATCTGTGTCTTGTTTTTGCATGTTGTGGCTCGTATATGAGTGGGGCAAGAGAAGTGTCCAAAGTTAGTCAAATTTTTTATTGAATTAACAAGAAGGGATACAGCTCTTTCTTTTACTCTCACCAAGTATTTAAATATTGCTCAATAAAGCTTAAGTTAGATGTAGACCCCATCTATGGTAGGCTGCTTTTGCCTTTTAGGCAAGGCTTATATCGGTAACTGACTGACCGAATACTGGCTAACCACTTAGAAGGTTTGAGCATGCCCAGGATAAGTTGTTTAGTCAAACCATCCATGCATATAAATAGCCTTAGTTGTTTACTTTGGATGTTATATTCTATTGCTCATTTCGGATGTCATGACATCTGTATGTTGGGTAGAAGTCCCATAAAATGAAGGCAAGGTCTCGACATGACCAAAGCTGTTGACCTGGACGTTAAACATCAAATCAAACAAACAAAATAAAAGTTAGATAGGACAGTAAACTAAATGGTGTAAGTTCTTTGTATTGCTTAAAGGTATTGTGTAAGTAGGCCAATGTAATGAGACCCCTTCGCTCAGAAACAAAGAATGTGGGTTGTAATTAGAAAAGCCTGAATCAGAATAAGACCAATAACCTTAAGGAAGTTTTTCGGAACATGTCTGAAAGATTCACTTACTCTTACCTACCACAGGAAATGTTTGATGACGATGATGAAGATGCTGTCGACCTGCCAACAAATGTCCGCCCCACCCAGAGGGTCACAATTTCCCCACCCCCGGGCAGAAAGGAACCAGATGACATCCTGTTTGTTGATGTTGAGGGGACACAGTCAGAGAACGAGAGCCCTGTGGCAGGGTCTAAGAGGAAGGCCGAGTCCCCTCCCCGTGTCCCCACCCCCCAGTTGGTGTCGGTGTCTGTGCCAACAATCAGGTCGTCAGTCAGTGAGGAGGACAGTAACCCTGTCAAGTTGAAAATTAAGGTAAACAGCGGACTAGATGAGCTCTGAAAGAAGAAAACCAACAATTTGGGTTTACATGTGAGCCATCACGTGAGAAAACAGTCTTCAGGTTTTCAGACCACATCTGTTACAAACCAGGCTGTGCAGCCACAGAAAATAGTTAGAAGCTTGAAATTTCAGATTTGAGAAGAAGAGGGATTATACAATCTGTGTAGGGAAAACAAAGGTCCTGATCAGCTGTGCAGTTATAGCACAGCTGATCTGCATCTTTTTTTCTCCTTTAATTTCTACCAATTGGGTATTAAGTCTCAGATGAGTTGAGCATGAAATCATCAGATACCCCACATATTCAATCTCATTCTTGGAGGCAACATTGCATTATACAAATGAGCATGTTGCTTTTTGTCGTGTAATCATAGCATGCAGCTTTACCCTCTTAAGTTTGGCATAGTTATCAGAACTTGCTATGATCCTTGCAGATTTATTGATTTTTCAACAAATGTTATAGATAATGAGATGAAAAATAATGCGTCATTGTGCCCATCAAAAACAATGACACATTATTTTGCACACCCGGACTGAATGTTACATTGAATAAGTTCCATCCAATTGAACTATGCTGATAAAGAAATAAAATTAGGAAAGGTTGGGATCTGTTGTAAGTGCAATATAAACAAAGCCATTCAATAATTTAAGATTTTGTTCTATGAAATATTAAACAGACATCCAGAATTATGTTAAAAATATACTTTTAAAGAAATTTGAGGAAGTTAGTTAAATATTTGATATCAAAATTATGTTTGAAAGGAAAAGGCAAAAGATTAATATGTTTTTAGCTCGCCTGCACAAAGTGCATAGAGCTATTGTAGTCACCTCGGTCGTTTACGTTTACGTGTACGTGTACGTCCGCGTCACACTTTCGGTTAAAGTTTTTTATAAGTCTATATCTCTTGACCATGTTGATGGATCAAGTTGATACTTTGCATGTTGCTAGATGTTGGTCTGAAGTTTTACGCAGTACCATCATGACCCACCCTGGGTGACCTTGAGTTCAAGGTCACGGACTTAGAAATTTTGTGTTTAAGTTTTTGGTTAAAGTTTTTGTAAGTCTATATCTCTTGACCATATAGATGGATTGAGTTGATACTTTGCATGTTGCTAGATATTGGTCTGAAGTTTTATGCAGTACCATCATGACCCACCCTGGGTGACCTTGAGGTCAAGGTCACGGACTTAGAAATTTTGTGTTTAAGTTTTTGGTTAAAGTTTTTGTAAGTCTATATCTCTTGACTATATTGATGGATTGAGTTGATACTTTGCATGTTGCTAGATATTGGTCTGAAGTTTTATGCAGTACCATCATGACCCATCCTGGGTGACCTTGAGGTCAAGGTCACGTACTTAGAAATTTTGTGTTTAAGTTTTTGGTTAAAGTTTTTGTAAGTCTATATCTCTTGACTATATTGATGGATTGAGTTGATACTTTGCATGTTGCTAGATATTGGTCTGAAGTTTTATGCAGTACCATCATGACCCACCCTGGGTGACCTTGAGGTCAAGGTCACGGACTTAGAAATTTTGTGTTTAAGTTTTTGGTTAAAGTTTTTGTAAGTCTATATCTCTTGACCATATTGATGGATTGAGTTGATACTTTGCATGTTGCTAGATATTGGTCTGAAGTTTTATGCAGTACCATCATGACCTACTCTGGGTGACGGTCACAGACTTAGAAATTTTGTGTTTAAGTTTTTGATTTAAGTTTTTGTAAGTCTATATCTCTTGACCATGTTGATTGATCGAGTTGATACTTTGCATGTTGGTAGATATTGGTCTGAAGTTTTGTGCAGTACCATCATGACCTGCTCTGGGTGACCTTGAGGTCAAGGTCACAGACTTAGAAATTTTGTGTTAAATTTGGTTAAAGTCTAAATCTCTTGAACATGTTGATGGATAAAGTTGATACTTGTGTGTTGATAGATATTGGTCTCGGGTTTTATGCTGTACATCACAACTCACCTGGATGACCTTGAGGTCAGGGTCATGGACTTGGAAGTTTTGTGTTTAAGTTTTGGTTAATGTTTTTATAAGTCTATATCTCTTGAACATGTAGATTGATCAAGTTGATACTTTGCATTGGTCTGAAGTTTCATGTTGTACCATCATGACCCACCTGAGTGACCTTGAGGTCAAGGTCATGGGTCATAGATTTTAACAGATGTAGTGGCAAAGCACAAGTCAGACGAGCTACGCTGTCCTGCGACAGCTCTTATTACCTTAAGGCAAACATAGCTTTTTCCCTAAGTATTTTGCCAAAAGCATGATTAGGATTGCTGTGTTTTAGACCTATGAAAGTGAAACCAACAAAATGTTGTGTATTCAGCCACAAAAGACTTAGACTAGCTAGGACAAAGTTAATTAAAAATAGATTTACAAATATCAGTCTTCAAGCAAGAAAAGTGCCGGTCTGTCGGTCAAAACCAGCAAAATTTCATTCTGACTGTCAAAATATTTTACTGTCCGACAAAAATTACCATAATTACAATGATAACATATAGAACTGTCCTTCAAAATTGGGTTTTGTCCAGCAAAAAAATGTGTCTGCCAGACAGCTGTCCTGCAGCTGAAAAAAGATTTCGCGAAGACTGAAAAATATATTAAAAAGATACCAGTCCTTTTGTGTAAATGTACAAAATGCAGAAGTCTTTGGCAAACCTGGTGGTCAGAAAACAAAAGTAGTCCTACTGGGTAGTGGCATATCCAGTTAAAAATTCAAACATCAAAGGGACCAAGTTAGATGATTTACATGTCCTTAAAACATAACAGTAAATGTAGTATTTGATCTTACCATAAATAAAACACTGTCAAAGGAAGCATTGATTTTTTAAGGAGGAATCTTCATAAGATAGGTAAAAAATACTGAATTCTATTGTGAAAATTATTTTGTTGATGAAAGTGATGATTGTGAATGTGGTTGCAATGATAATGGTGATGATAATAATAATCTAGCTCAGTTCCATATACTAGTTTCTTCTAAACTGTCAATTGTTTCTTTGAAAGTATTTACGGTAACAGTATAGGCAAGCTCAAAGACTAACTTTACTGTTATTCAAAGGACCTGTCAATCTCAGTAGCTTTGGCTCTCTTTCCTGTCCAGGTGTTTTGCCACACACTTCTGCATTTTGTAGTAAAATGATTTATAGTTTTGTTAAGTGTCTCAAAATAATTTGCTAATATGTGATTTGATATCACTTGCATGTTTGCATGATGTTCATGTTATGCTTTATGTTGGTTTATTGGTGGGTTAACATCACAGTCAACCACCAAGGTGATTTAAGTTGGTTAAAGGGGTTTGGGTGTTATATTTCATTTATCTCTTTGACCTGCATGCATAGATTTTACCTTGCTGCTTACTATGCTGTTTATTGTAAGCAGAAATTATTCCATCACATTATGACTATTGTTCTGTTTTGTTTTTAACTCTTGTGTGGGGCCCTGTCCATTGGGGCTGTGAGAAAAAGATGGACTGCTTGTGCCTCCAGAATAAGTTAATAATCGACTGACTGAATACTACTTAAAAGCTTAGCAGGTCAGAGCCTGCAAAGGAAAATGGTTTAGTCCAGCCATTCTAACACAGAAGCTTTAAAGCAGTTTTTGCATGTCATCACAATCCCAACATGACCATAGCTGTTGAAGTAAAGCAACAAAATAAACAGAACAAACAATAAACTTTTGTGTTGCCTTATAATGTCATTGTGCTATTTAGATAAAAATGTAGATGTAGAAATGACCCAATGGTTAGTAATAATTTATGTCCATGCATGTGTATGTTATGTATTCATTTATCATCCAGATTGGGCATGTTAACGGTGCAGAGCATGAAAAATCATTCAGTATTCAGGTAACATCTCACTGCTAGTACTAACAAGAGGGGTTAGTCAAATGGTACTACCTGTACTGTTGTCAGTCTATCATGACATACAAATTCTTGCTGTCGTCTGAGTATATTGACATCTGTATAAGGTCTTGTGTGACAGTCATATTACTACATGCTGTCAATATATTCAGACAACAGCATCTTTTGCATATTATTGTATATTATTGAGTTGGATGACAGCCATGGCAGGCAGTACCATTTTATTTACCCTCGTAGTTATCAGACACAGCAAAATAGGAAAATTTGAGAAACAAGGTTTACTGACAAGAATATTCATCAGCCTGCACTCACAGCCTGATTTTTAGCTGCATCATGATCTTCATAAATCCTGAATTTAAAGCTTCTAGCCTTGTGTGGCTGCACATGCCAATTTGTGTCAGACCTGATCTGATAGACAGGTTTACTCATGTCACAGCTCATCTATCTGTAGCACTTGTCAGTCTGCAGCTTTTATGAAGATTCTGATCAAAGTTTCAATAAAGTCTGAATTTGCTGTTTCTGACCAATGACACAATTTAATTTTTGCTGTGATTCACTGTATTAACTCATATATGATTTAATAGTTGTTTTCTGTCTCACATTTTCATTGTTTTCTGTCTCACATTTTCATTGTTTTCTGTCTCACATTTTCTTTGTTTTCTGTCTCACATTTTCATTGTTTTCTATCTCACATTTTCTTTTCTTTTTTCAGGCTTTTTCTCGTGTTTGATACTATTAGTTGTGTGATAAATGTATACAGAATGTGGACAGAAGTATTTGTCACTTTTGAAAACTTGATAGACTTCAATGTATTTTCACGTTTACAGGAATAACCATCCTGCCTCTTCTGGTCAACATATCTTAGTTAATGCTTTTGGTGTCAATTAAAAGTGAAATAAATAAAGCAATAAATAATATATTTTTTATGAAATCTTGACATTGCATTTATCATATTATTTAATTTGAAACTTAGTAAATTTTGAAAAAAGTCATTTTCTCATTGATGTCAATGTTAAAATTGTTAAAAAATATTCTCCAAGTTTTTCTAACAGCTTTTTTTATAAGGCATGTGTATAAAATTAAATGAAAATACCTTTTTAATTTGCTTATTTATTTAGCTTTTAAATGACACCAAGAATGTGAAAATATCTTAACCAGGAGAGACAGGATTTTTCTTGTAAACATGAAAAAAAACATGGAAGTCTACGGAGTTTTCAAAATGTGACAAATACTTTCATTCACCTTCTGTAGTTTAATCTTTGCTAGAGAATAGCTAAGTCACAGCTACACAGTAAAAAAGATAGGAAAGATAAATGTATAGTTTGCTAATAGGATTCTGTATAGAGGGCAACTTACTACACCACATACCATGTACACATGTTTACCATAGAAATCAGCTACCTGTATTTTGTCAAATCCAGTGAATTTATGACTTGTATTATTCCATTCATATTTGTAAATTTGTTAAGTTGAGTCTTTTAACTGGATACTCTCTATCAGCTTTTACCTGTGTCAAAAGTAGTTTTTGTCTAATACGGTATTCATGAGGTGCCACCCATACAGAAACCCATTTGTACTGTAGCACTTTGTACAATCAAGTGAATTTAGTTACAAAACATAATTATTCTCTGTCAGAAGGAGTACTGTACTTACTACTTTCAAACAATTTTTACATTAACACAAACACATTTTAATTTTTGCATTTTAGTTTGTGGTTATTTTTGTCTTCTTGGTTAAGGTTAGAAATTTAGACACAAAATTTCATATTTTTCCTTTCTTCTTGTTTTGGTTTTGAATATTTTTTATTTGAATTTAAGTTATACACTACCATAATGAAAAAACAAAGGGCCAAGTGAAATGTTATTTCTGTGTTGTTTTTTCAGATTAAGTGGTCTGAGCACAAAAGACATAAAGTATATACTCACTACAGAGCATGCTTTGTTTTTAATTTAGGCTTGTTGTATTTTACCAAGTTGAAATTGCATTGAATTTTGTTTGATTTATAATTTCATTTCATTTTAGTTGCACTTTCCTTATCATTCATACAGAGACAGAGGAGTCAGCTTTTATATCAATTTAAAAACAAACTCACATAAATTGATGACACTTCATACTGTTGATACTTTGCCAAATATTATTATAAGTATAGATCAGGGTCTCAGGTCATCCATGTGGGATCATCCATGCACACTGGCTAGATGTGTCTGACTGTTTCTGTATTGGGTTAATGAACATTCTGGGAAAGGAAATTTATGTTAAATATCTTAAAATGTCAAACCAAAACAACTTTTATATCTAGCCTTTGACTGCTATAACCATTCCTATCCCTTTAAGCTATAAAAGGTTGATTAGGAAAAGCTATATCGTTAGAAAACTTTCTTATGTAAGCAAAAGACCCATCAGCATTTTTTAAGTTTTTCCACTGCCCCACTCACTCTATTGTTTCTGTATCTGAAATTTCAATATAGTAATTTAATTATGCAATCCTGATTTTGTTTTTCACCATAACACCACATTTTCTGTGAGAATACTATAGACCATCCCAAACTAGTGACTGTTTCCTTCACCAGTGTGGCGGCAAGGAAGAATTGTTTTAATCTGTCAAATATAATTGATAGGTTAAGGAATTTATTTACATGCAAGTTTGAAAATTGTCAATGAAATAAGTTAAATAATTGATCGTTTAATGTTTTTTTAGGATTTAATGAGGAAAAGAAAAGTTTTAGGGAGTGTAAATATTTTGCTAACCTAAAAAGTATGGCTGTACAAAATTTAAGAGCTTAAAATAAAAAAAGAGCCAGCTTCTTTGAATTACAATTTACACAAACTAGATTACAAAATGAGAAATGGAAATTTCATCAGGCATTGTTTCTCATTATTACATTAAGACAGCAGTCCAATCTTTAAGCTGTAATTGAACAGCTTTGAAAATAAATTTTAAGGTGAAAAAGGTATGATATAGTTGTCTTGTTTCTGTTGAAAATATAGATCCTGGATACCAGCACGATGCAGACCTAAAAAGTAACCACATTAAATGTTTAAGAACAAAATATGCCATGCCTAAATTAAAGTGATAAGCTAGCATTAATTTATTTCTTTATTCATCTGCATTCTGTTTATTCCAGGAAGACAAAGTCCCAACTCCAACACCTAAACCAGAGCACATATCTCGCTTGATCTCGGCCCCAGACCCTGTCAGCAGACCATCATCATCTGCAGCATCAGAAAACCTCCAGCGTGGCATCTCGGTCCCCGAATCTCTGTCCCGGGTCATGTCTTTGGGTGGGGACAGTATGAGCCGTCTCAGTGAGGACTCAAACTCGTCAGTCGATTCTTCCTCTATGTCAATGTCAAGGTCATATCTCTCAAATGCTGGTAGGTATAGCTGCAGGGGTTTCAAGCTTTTTATGGGAGGGGTGGGAACAGATCTTTTCCTGAAAATCATTTAAGATTTTTATAAATTACTTTTGAACACCAATTAAAATGGACAAAAACCAGAAAAGACTAATGCCGTATGCAGAGACTAATCAGAAAATTCACAGAATCATCATCCATAGTGCAGATTATATTTTCCTTTCGGTCCTTTGAGATCAGCGAGGGTATTCTTAGAAATCAGAAAATTATTGTCGGTTTAGATTCATTTTCTTACCAAAGTTTTTAGCTCGCCTGCACGAAGTGCATAGAGCTATTGTTGTCACCTCGGTCGTCCGCGTTTACGTTTACGTTTACGTCCGCGTCACACTTTCGGTTAAAGTTTCTAAAATTGTTATATCTTGATAGTTACTGACCAGAAATCATTCATATTTGGAACATTGCTGCATATGAGGGTCCTCTGTGATTAAGTGTGAAGGGACCCGTTGGGTCGTCCCTGGGGGCGGGGCTAGAGGTCAATTTCTAGAACACCTTTGTACAATGCTCAGATGCTGTGTTAGTTTCTCATCAACTGTAAAGCCTAGAACTGTCAAACCTTGCATATGGCTTCTCCTCGTTGTCCCGACTCGGCACCCACATTGACCTACTGACCTTGACCTATATTTCATGCTCCCAGTGACTTTGTCATTTTTTAAGCCAACCCTTAATATCTCATCAACTATAAAGCCTAAAACCATCAAACCTTGCATATGGCTTCTCCTCGATGTCCCGACTTTGCACCCACATTGATCTAGTGACCTTGACCTATATTTCGTGCTCTAGTGACTTTGTCATTTTTGAAGCCAACTCTTAATTTCTCATCAACTATAAAGCCTACTACCATCAAACCTTGTATATGACTTCTCCTTGATGTCCCGACTCGGCACCCACATTCACCTAGTGACCTTGACCTATATTTCGTGCTCTAGTGACTTTGTCATTTTTGAAGCCAACCCTTAATATCTCATCAACTATAAAGCCTACAACCATCAAACTGTGCATATGGCTTCTCCACGATGTCCTGACTTGGCACCCACATTGACCTACTGACCTTGACCTATATTTCATGCTCCAGTGACTTTGTCATTTTTTAAGCGAACCCTTAATATCTCATCAACTATAAAGCCTACAACCATCAAACCTTGCATATAGCTTCTCCTCGATGTCCCGATTTTGCACCCACATTGATCTAGTGACCTTGACCTATATTTCGTGCTCTAGTGACTTTTTCATTAAAGTTTTTAGAAGTCTATATCTCTTGAACATGTTGATGGATCATGTTGATACTTCGCATGTTGGTAGAGATATTGGTCTGAAGTTTTATGCAGTACCATCATGACCCACCCTTGAGGTCAAGGTCACAGACTTAGAATTTTTTTGTTAAAGTTTTCGGTTCAAGTTTTTAGAAGTTCTATATCTCTTGAACATGTAGATGGATCAAGTTGATACTTTGCATGTTGGTAGATATTGGTCTGAAGTTTTATGCTGTACCATTATGACCCACCCTGGGTGAACTTGAGGTCAAGGTCATGGCCTTAGAAATTTTTGGTTAAAGTTTTGGGTTAAAGATTTTTGAAGTCTATATATCTCTATGTTGATGGATCAAGTTGAAACTTTGCATGTTTGTGGATATTGGTCTGAAATTTTATGCTGTACCATCACAACCCACCTGAGCGACCTTGAGGTCAAGGTCATGGGTCATAGATTTTGATAAGTTTAGTGGCAAAGCACAAGTCAGGCGAGCTACGCTGTCCTGCGACAGCTCTTATTAGATATTTGGTCCCATTTGGATTTGCTAGTAGTCTTTGTATCGACTACCCTGTTGAAAGATGCAAAATTACAGTAATTCTCTTTGGCTCCATGTTGCCAAATCTGTAGGATCACTGAAGAGGCTTAAGTAGTTGAAACCCTGGTATGGCTCATCCCCTTTCTCATTAATATGTTCACTGCTCTTAAAGGATCTCAGTTTTATCTTTATTCCCTCTGTTCTATCTTGTCCCATAGACTGATGGCATGCAAAGGAGCTGTTGAATGTCCACACAAATTTATTTGTATTATTTATATTAGAAGCCTGCTTGACTTAGTGGTAAAGCTACTTCTATTATAAATAAACCAAGGGGACCCAAGCTCCAGCTTGGGTTTCTTCAGTCCTTCAGATGAGACTTCAAACAGAGGCCTGCTCCATATTACCTTTGTAGTTTATTTAAATGTTAAAGATGAACCCCATCACTTCCATTATTTATATGTTAGATTTTCCATGTTTTAATGCTTGGCATATGTGTTGAAGTAGCTTCATTTGAACTTTTATTCTAGTTCTGATTTTGATAATAAACTAAATAGCCTCATAGCATTTATTCTATTTCAAACTGTTATATTTTCAGGAAAGACAGAAGGACTGACATCCTTCCAAGGACTATTCTCCAAGGCATGTTCCGGCCCTTCAACAGAACCATCACCATCCCCGGCCTCAGTCCTGGCCCCTACCCCCACCCCTGAGGATGGGTCCAGTAGTAAACACCACAAAGTAAAAAAGAAGAAGAAGAAAAACAAACATAAGCACAAACACAAACATAAGCATGAGAGAGGGGACAGGGACAAGTTGAAAGAGAGACAGGATAGTATGCCGAGCCCGATGGTTGGGTCTGTACAGTCAGTGACTTCCATGTCCTCAGTTGACGCTACAAAGGACTCGGTTCCCAGTTCACCAGAGTTTGAAGTGATCTGATATTCTGGTTTATCAAAGAGGATTTGAGAAGCTACAATTTGTGTCATATGACAAAATGTGCTGCATTAGAAATACCAAGTCATATGATATGAAAATGTTCACAATGTAAAGGGTGTTAAGAAAGTTCGTTCCGCACTTTACCACATGATTTGAAAGTATTTTGTAGGCAAACACTAATGAAATGATACATTTTCCATTCATCTGTTCCATTTGCAGATACAATATTGCAGTTGAAGTGCTGTCTAACGTTGAGTTGCTTCACAAATGTATATTTCCTAACGACACTGTATTTCACAAATTTTGGAATCATTCGATTTTCTGAAAAAATTGTGAAAATTTTGACATTTGATATTTCTTTACAGGTTTATAATTTAAGATATCACAAAAAGATTATAAATGGCGAATAAGTGGTTCTTAAATACTTTATTCATTAGATTATAGAAGATTTTTACGCATCGGTCTTGGCAAAGCTAAGATATTTAGAAGTATACCCCCATTTGTGTGTAAAAGTTCAAGGGTTAGAAAATGGGTGCCAGTGTTGGAGGGCCATTTTTTCGCATTCAGGTATTTGATTTAAAACATATTTGCTTTTGTCTTTTCACATACATCAAAATTATAGTCTGGTTATGTCATTTTTTAGTTTTGAGGCACTTAAGTTGAACTATCAGGAAAACAATTTTCGCTAGAACGAACTTTCTTAACACCCTTTAGGATTAAAATCTCAATGCAGCTTATTTTGTTAGGATTGATATCTGAAGGCAGAAGGCAGAATAGCTTATTGACGCACACCCATGGTTGATTCTGACATCAGGTCCGTTTCTTTATTGAAGATTTTGTCATGAAAACAGTTTTATTTCTACGGCCCATTCATACCTTTTTTGCTGATTCATGAACAGTATTTGAAAGTTAGCAGTGAAAGATGTGCACTTAAATGTAGTAATCTGCCGAGACTTACCAATGAACAGTGTGGTTATGATAACAGACCATACTGACATGACTGTAGCTCCTGACACGACCTTAGCTGTTGATGATCATGGATATACAGCAACAAAACAATCATATCTTGGAATATTTTCAAGTGTGTTTACACTACCAGTGTCTGAGCATAATGAGGCGGTAGTTGTATGTCAGCTTATATGAAATAAGAGAACAGGGTCCGGTTTCTTCTTTCTATTAAATTGTTACTGGCTAAAGAATTGGCACTAAACACTGACACTCATTATTTACACTTAGATCTCTCAAACTCGCAGTTGTTGATTAAAGCAACTTGATTATCAACCTTATTTGCAGATTCTTGTATCAGTGCTCAACTGGTCTTTGCTTGTTCTTGTGAAAATAGCTTTGATAGTTGAAGGAATACAAAGAAGAGGAAGAAATAAAGTTTATTTGTTGTTTTTATTTACAATATTCATGAGTGTATAGTATTTTTGTGCTATTGCAGTACAAAACCAGCTATTAAGGCTTTATATAAAGTATTAATACAGATTCGCTTGGTCACAGATCCAGGCTTAAACGAGCATCAAAGAAGTATGCAGACAACAATGGCTCTTGATCATTCTGCGCCCTCAACCAGGCTGATCTGTGTCTTGTATTGAGAACATGATTTTGCTGGTTTTGTAAGACAGCAGCTTATTTCTAGCACAACTTATCAGAAAATGAGCCTGTGCATGAGAAAACCAACAATTTGGGCTTATGATCAGGTCTGACACAAGCCAGGCTGTACAGTCACAGGATAAAGCTTGAAACTTTGGGTATAAGTAGAAGAGGAATTGTACTATATGAGTGGGGAAAACAAAGGCGCTGATCAGCTGTGCAGTTACTGCACAGCTGATCTGCGTCTTTGTTTTCGCATATGCAAATTGTTGGTTTTCTCATGCAGCGGCTCAAATATCAGTAAATCCGAGGATTTGGTGTGGGTCATTAAAACTTGTCTTCCCCTGGTTGTCTGACCCTGTGGTCATGTTTTAGATTGGTTGTATAGCATGCCACTTTACTGCATTATTGGACACATGTCCCAACAACATCATTAACTTTTGATTCCAAAATGGTGGACATAATCACAGCATTTTTTAAGGGAAAGTTGAAGGAAATCAAGCCTCTGTGTCTTAAGGTGTCCAAGAAAACTATAATGAGTGTAAGGTACTGATAGACAAATCTGTCAGTCAGGTAACAGTTTGGCATCACTTGGCAAGCTTTTTGATGCATAAGTAAAGTGACCCTCGGGACAGATTTTTCTCTCCATTCCTGACACTCGTGCATGGTTCTAATATTCTTGCACACCAGATAGACAAACCCTACGTTTTACCCCATGTGAGAAATTCTTATCCCACCCTCGTTATCTCACCCCGGTCACACCCTGCGTTCAAGTGTTCTTTTTTAACATTGGTTGTATAGGACGTCACGTAATTCCGTCCCTAAGCGCATACGTCAATGATGTCAAAACGTTTTAATTCAAAATGGCGGACGCCGCGATTGTAGCATTTTTCTAGGTAAATAGTATAAAAATCAAGCTTTGCCGCATTAAAGCATGCAAGAAAAAGAATCCATCATTCGTGTAAGGTATGGATAGACAAATCTGTCCCTCGGGTCACAGTTCCACAGCTCAATGTGTATACATGTATACTGTATAGTGTACATGTTTTCTTAGTTGCAGAGCTTATGTTGATTGTTAAAATTTGCAGAAAATTTTAATAAAGATTATAATTACATATTTATTTTCTTATTAAAACATTATTATAGTTATGTACAGTAAAAGTAATGATCATTTACATAAAGAAAATTTGTCTCATCTCTGACATCAATTTCTCAAGGTCCCATATGTCCATGTGGCTTGGACTGTCTTAAACCCCACTTTCATATGTAAAATTGACAGAGGTTGGTATGAAAAAAGAAAAAAAAAAAGTACTGGTAACTACTCTAGGATACTGAGCGATAGTCTAACTGATAGCGTATTTGCTTAGCAATCTGGAGGTAGCAGGTTCAGTACCTAGCTGGTACAAGCCTGTCATATTGATGACAATTGGTTATCCTGATGTAATAATGGCAAACTGTCCAGAGAGGGGTGTGATCAACAAAGCTTTGCAGTGGAAATTAGTTAACAATGTGATCTGTAAGCTGCGGGATTACCATATGAAAGTGTGGTTGAAAAAATTGGGCTTGTAAAATGGTGTTTGTACAATATTTTTGTGAAACCAAAGTAGCACACTTCGAGTGGTAATTGTAAGCACATGTAATAAAATTTAATAAAATACAAGTAATAAAAAGTGTTATAAAAGTAACAACTTTGATGGGCAAACAGTACTGATATCACAAAATGACAATAATTTTGATTTGTAAGTTTTCTAAAAAAACCCCACATGTTTCAGTAGAATAAAGAGGCTATACTAATTGAAATTTTTATAACAATGTATACAAAGTAAGTTTTTTATCATTTAATTCCTATTTACAATATAATGCTGTATACTGATGCACACTTCATCATAAACAAAGAACAAAAATATGGTAATTTGAATTTAGCAGGCATCTTGTTTTGATTCGAATGCATTATTAATTTACTTGAAAAAAAATGAGAACTTACATGTAATTATTCAATACATGTAACTAACAATGATACCACTACACTTCTCAAAACATCTCCTGAAAACAACTGCTTTTCAAACTGTTCTCAAAGTATTTAACCCATGGTGTTCACATTCAGATTTAGGTTTGGCCCCACAGGGTTGAAGGGGTCATTCCTGTTGAGGAAGGGGTTGTTCCAGTTGTGGGAGTCAGCCAGCCCGATAGAGCAGCAGGCGATTGGTCGACCAGCATTGCCAGTGAGGAGACTGACTGGACTGTTCCCACGTCCGAGGTCATCTTTACCTTCCTTCAGCTGTGAATAAACAATATAATAATATCCATGATATTACCTATGAGCCTCATCTCTTGACTGAGTCTACTTCCATTTGAAGGAAAATAAGATTTTTACTTTCGTTTTTTAGTCCTCACCACTAGCCTTGTGAACCAGAGGACCATTGGTCCTGAGAACGCTCACCTGAAGCCTGATCTTGGAGTATTAAGTCATAATGAAATGACCTTGACCTTGAATACTCACACACCTTTATTGACTTCATAAGTTGTCTGCATCTGCAAAGTTTCAGGTCTCAGGCTGCAATAGTTTCCAAACCCAGTGATTTCTGAGAAAACCATAATTTTAATTTTGATATTTAAATGACCTTGGGCCAAGGTCAAGACATGACCTTGGCCTTCATTAATTACTTACCTTCATTGACTCCATTAGTTGTCTGCATCTAGCAACTTTCAGGTCTCAGGCTGCAACAGTTTGTTTTCGCCTTTTCCCATGTGAAAGCCTATGTTTCCAAAATTGACCTTGCCGTAAAATAGGTCAAGGTCATCATAGGGTCATCATTTCAACAAACTATGATGGGCTGGAGTCCCAAATGCTACATACCAAGTTTCATGAAAATTGGCCTGCCGGTTCTTGAGAAGAAGATTTTTGAAAGGTTTTTACCATATATGGGCGTGGCGGCCATCTTGGTAATGTGACCTGGATTTCGCGATCAAACTTTTGTCTCCCCTACCCATGGATGCTCCACATAAAATTTCACTTTGATTTGCCAAGCAGTTTCAGAGAAGAAGATCTTTGAAAAGTGTGTATGGACAACAGAATGGCCAAGGTCAAGAGATGACCTTGACCTATATTAATCACATACCTTCATCTACTCCATTAGTTGTTTGCATCTACCACTTTTCAGGCCTCAGGCTGCAATAGTTTTCAAAAAATCCATAGTTTTCACTTTTTCCTATGTAAAAGCCTATGTTTCCAAATTTGACCTTGCCGTAAAATAGGTCAAGGTCATCCAAGGGTCATCATTTTATCAAACTATGATGGGCTGAGGTCCTTGATGCTACATACCAAGTTTCGTGGAAATCGGCCAGCCGGTTCTGGAGAAGAAGATTTTTGAGTGGTTTTTACAATATATGGGCGTGGTGGCCATCTTGGTCATGTGACCTGGATTTCGCGATCAAACTTTCGTCTCTTCTACCCATGGATGCTCCACATAAAATTTCACTTTGATTGGCCAAGCAGTTTCAGAGAAGATCTTTGAAAAGTGTGTATGGACAACAGACCGGCCAAGGTGAAGAGATGACCTTGACCTATATTAATCACATACCTTCATCTACTCCATTAGTTGTTTGCATCTACCACTTTTCAGGCCTCAGGCTGCAACAGTTTTCAAAAAATTCCATAGTTTTCACTTTTTCCTATGTAAAAGCCTATGTTTCCAAATTTGACCTTGCCGTAAAATAGGTCAAGGTCATCCAAGGGTCATCATTTTATCAAACTATGATGGGCTGAGGTCCTTGATGCTACATACCAAGTTTCGTGGAAATCGGCCCACCGGTTCTGGAAAAGAAGATTTTTGAGTGGTTTTTATCATATATGGGTGTGGCGGCCATCTTGGTCATGTGACCTGGATTTCGCGATCAAACTTTCGTCTCCCCTACCCATGGATGCTCCACATAAAATTTCACTTTGATTGGCCGCGCAGTTTCAGAGAAGAAGATCTTTGTAAAGTGTGTATGGACAACAGACTGGCCAAGGTCAAGAGATGACCTTGACCTATATTAATCATATACCTTCATCTACTCCATCAGTTGTTTGCATCTACCACTTTTCAGGCCTCAGGCTGCAATAGTTTTCAAAAAATCCATAGTTTTCACTTTTTCCCTTGTAAAAGCCTATGTTTCCAAATTTGACCTTGCCGTAAAATAGGTCATGGTCATCCAAGGGTCATCATTTTATCAAACTGTGATGGGCTGAAGTCCCCAATGCTACATACCAAGTTTCGTGGAAATCCGCCCACAGGTTCTGGAGAAGATTTTTGAAGGGTTTTTACCATATATGGGCGTGGCGGCCATCTTGGTCATGTGACCTGGATTTCGCGATCAAACTTGAAATGCCACTACCCAAGGAGGCTCCACATAAAATTTCAACTAGATCGGCCAAGCGGTTTCAGAGAAGAAGATCTTTGAAATTGTGGACGACGGACGGACGGACGCCGGATCATGGCCATCCTATAAGCTCACCTTGTGAGCCTTCGGCTCAGGTGAGCTAAAAAGGGTTATTGGGTCCTGCAATTTGATAATATCTCCAGATGTTTTTTTTTTCTCAGATGCACGGACATGAAGTGATTCAAATGAATATTTAAGTTGTAATACAATGTATAAGAATAAAAGGCACATAGATTTGTACAATTAACTTAAAATACCAACCCAAACAATAGGCCGGAAAGCAAGACAGCACAAAATATAACAAACCTGTTACAACATGCATGAAGATGACTTCATGTAGCTGATTCCCAACAACCAGTGGCCATTCGGATAGAATCAACAAAATACATGTACATAGGTGACAACAGAGGTTAATGCAATTATTACTTAAACAGCAGTCACACATCAGCGTATAACCCAAACGCAAGCCGGGCCTATGAAAAATCTCAACACGCCAAATTTTGGACGTATAAGAATGATTTGTTCCTTTAGCGCATGACAGAAGTGTGTGCCAGACGTATAAAAATCCCAAAGCTACGCCCCAGACACCACGCCAAGCACGCGCTATAAGCGCGCAAGCGAACGTTCATCGCGCGTCTCACACACGCTTGGGGTAAGCTACTGAAGCAATATATCTCATAAAATCGGAACTTGCAATCATATAGCGTACATTGGCGTGCCTAAAACGTCCGCCAAACGCGTTCAACGCGTTTTCAACGCGCCTGTAATGTGCGTGGAACTTATTCGAAACGTATAAGGCACACGCCCAGGACACGCCGAGCTTCTAGAAATTTTTAAGCATGTTTAAAAAATTTTTGAGCCCAAACGCGCCTGGAGCACGCACCGAACGTACACCAAGCATACAAAACGCACATGTAACGCGTTTCTAACGTGTCTCCGACGTGCTCCTGACGTACGTACGGGTATGTTGAATTTTACACTTAAATTTGTCATAGGGCCGGCGCGCGTTTGGCTTATACGCTAATGTGTGACTGCTATTTAAGTCAATAAATGATTAAGATGCTGTACTTACAACAAAGGAGCGTCCTAGGATACCATCAGTGCCAGCCAGGAAGAGGTTCTGTACGCTGAAGTTGGTGTCAATTACCCCGTCATTAGACACACGGAAGTTGCCGAAGTCACCGTCATGACGGGCACTACTGCAATAGAAAATGTGAGGAAATGTGAATGTTGTCACATATCTCTGATCAACCATTTGGAATATATACTAAATATTAAAGCCTTTTACTGCCTTTTAAAACTACAGAGCCTTGTGAGACAAAGCTGACCCTATGGACAGACTCGGATAAAGCCATTAAAATACTAAGATGAGGTGCGTTGCACTTGTAATATAATACTTTAACCCCCACCCCAAAGATAAGCGTCCTCGCAATAGCTTACCTGTCCGTGGCAGTCGGTGGTCCATGGAAGCTACCGTCCCGGTCAAAGTGTGGTCCCGTGTTGTAGCAACTCCGGCTCAGGTCACCCCATTGGTGCACATGCATGGCATTCTCCTGGTCACTCATCCAGGTCTGAGGCAGGCCGCGGATCTGCACGCGTATGTCCATTACTGCGGGAACCTGCAGTTGAATTCAGAGTCGGCCTAAGTTCGGTTGGCTCTCTGCTTTGTATGTAGACACTATAAGAGCTATTTTACAGAAGCTATTTTACAGATATACACGCACAGAGCAAACACACTAAATCTCCAAAATTATATAGAAACCATGTAACCAACATTTTTCACATATTTCTTCCGAGCGAGTACTTTTATGCTGCAAATGACGATGGTACCACAATTCTGCACACCATCGGATAAAATGTAGTTAACCCACTTTGTGACCTAGACCCACCAAGTGTGGCTTAGACCCACCAAGTGTGACCTAGACCCACCAAGTGTAGCTTAGACCCACCAGATTAGCTTAGACCCACCAACTGTGGCTTAGACCCAACAAGTGTGGCTTAGACCCAACAAGTGTGGCTTAGACTCACCTATTGTGGCTTAGACTCAACAAGTGTGGCTTAGGTCCACCAAGTGTGGCTAAGGTCCACCAAGTGTGGCTTAAACCCACCAAGTGTGGCTTAGGTCCACCAAGTGTGGCTTGGCTTAGACCCAACAAGCGTGGCTTAGGTCCGCCAAATGGCTTAGGTCCACCGTGTGGCTTAGACCCAACAGGTGTTGCTTAGACCCAACAAGTGTGGCTAAGGTCCACCAAGTGTTGCTTAGACCCAACAAGTGTGGCTTAGGTCCACCAAGTGTGGCTTGGGTCCACCAAGTGTGGCTTGGGTCCACCAAGTGTAGCTTAGACCCAACAAGTGTGGCTTAGACCCACCAAGTGTGGCTTGGGTCCACCAAGTGTAGCTTAGACCCAACAAGTGTGGCTTAGGCCCAGCAAGTATGGTTAAGACAAACAAGTGTGGCTAAGACCCAACAAGTGTGGCTTAGGTCCGCCAAGTGTGGCTTAGACCCACCAAGTGAGGCTTAGACCCACCAAGTGTGGCTTAGACCCACCAGGTGTGGCTTAGACCCAACAAGTGTGACCTAGACCCACCAAGAGTGGCTTAGACCCACCAAGTGTGGCTTAGGTCGACCAAGTGTAGCTTAGACCCACCAAGTGTAGCTTAGGTCCACCAAGTGTGGCTTAGACCCAACAAGTGTGGCTGCTAAGTTAGACCAAACAAGTGTGGCTGCTTAGACACAACAAGTTTGGCTTAGACCTACCAAGTGTGGTTTAGACACAGAAGCAAGTGAAGCTTAGATCCACCCAGTGTGGTGTAGACCCAACAAGTGTGGTTTAGACCCACCAACGGAACCCCCAACTTAAGCATTTAATAGTAGCATCTCCTCTTTTGTTGGATACCTCTTCATATTTGACATATTTACAGAATTCTGTTCTTTTTACATCAGGAAAATTGGGAAGCGGTGTTACAAGAAAAGTCAATACTAACTTACAATGCTGCACACTAGTCGAACTTCGGGGTTTGAAACATGGCCATGAGGAAAACGTTATAGAAATTACACCCCGTAATCGCGGTAACCGTTGGCCCGTGGCATGGCATGACTGAAACATTGTTGGATGGGACAGTGAACAATAACGCGCACACAAAAAAGTATAATATGTGATATATTACAGTGGACTCGACTATGGCGAATCACTAACAAGTCAAAACATTTCAAACTCGGGAATGTGAAGAACACCTAAAATATCTATACTTACGATAGAAATATCCTGCCTCATGTCCACACGGCCCCTAATAGGGTTGTAGGTGTCATTGAAGTAGCACGTGGCGTAGATTACGTTCCCTGTCATAAAGGGGGTCACGGGACCTAACAGAAGAAATTCAATTCTACAATGCATTTTGACGTTTATAAAATTTTATGCTGACAATGTCTGTGGAAACTCTGTGTGTGTACAGAATTTCATTTAACTATTATTTCCAAAATCTCTTAATTATTTTCGCGAACGCAATCCAACTTTTCATCTTGTACACATCATAATAATCTCTCTGAGAAGAATCTCGCGTTTAAAATTTTCATCAGCTTCTTTTGTGAACAACGGTTTCAGACAGTAACGATATAGCTCGGAATCAGCTTTTGAGGAATATTGCACGTTTATATACTGTACTTAAGACCAGTCAGAAGTACAAGTTGCTCATTGGGCTTTGAACTGTCATGGCCGGCAGTGGTAGAGCTATTTCGACTTATTTGTCCGAGTCATGGTTTGATTCCTGAGATTTTCAAGTATTAAGGATTTTAATCAAGATATTCATTATTGAAAACCAGAAAAGTTTCTCGTCATCGTTACCACATCTTTTTATATTATGTAAGAACAATTTGGTTCAATCGCAGCTCCATAATCTCATGATTATACAGAGACAAACTGTATTACCATCGAATCCAGGTCTGCCTTGGGGTCCAAACAGCGCCACCCCGGGGGTGCCCGGGACCATCTGTGCCGAGCATATCCCCAACAGGAGTAATCCAACCGCAACGACCAGCATCGTCACAGAAGTAACAGCACCGTAATCCAAAAACAAAGCTTATTCTATGACACAATTTACGTTGTTATTGTTGGCGGGATTTCTTGACAAACTGCGCTGAGAGTAGAGATTGAATTTTTTCACCGTTTCCGGGTTTTGGTGTTTGAAGTGGGCGTGGCTTAGCCTACGGACCGCCTTCCAAACTTCATTGATGATATGATGGATAGCTGAAATTTTATAAAAACTGCTTCCTTATGTATATGTATATACCTGAATATTGATTGGCTATTGCTTACTGGGGTTGTTAATGAGTTGTGTCCGTACCCTCGGGATTTTGTTGACAAAAATATACAAATGATATGTACACGCGTCTAAGTTAACGCCCGATTCAAACCTAGTCCGAATCATTCATAATTAAGATTTCATTTTATGTATTTCTTAACTTGCTCTGATCATTTGATGCTAAACCCTTGTCAAATTGTCAAAAAGTTATGACTATATTACATGAGTTTGGGGTCATTTAAGGTCTAACGTTTGGCTCATTTCGCTGCAAGCAAGCTAAAACGTGAACCTGGAAAGCGGTTTACTATGCTTACAATATAAAATATTTGCGTATTCCCTTCTTTTTCAATGGGAAATTTGAAAGCTCTTAATAATAAGCCCAGAGGTATGCGTATTAGCAGCATGCATGTACCTCTGATCTCGGAGTTGATTTGAAGTTTAATGCCCCACCAAAAGCTATTAGTGAGCATACGGAAACTACACATTTTATATACAATATAATAATGTATGAATTGTAGACTAATGTATGAATTGTAGACTAATGTATGAATTGTAGACTAATGTATGAATTGTAGACTAATGTATGAATTGTAGACTAATGTATGAATTGTAGACTAATGTATGAATTGTAGACTAATGTATGAATTGTAGACTAATGTATGAATTGTAGACTAATGTATGAATTGTAGACTAATGTATGAATTGTAGACTAATGTCGGGTATGGGTGGTCGGATGGGAATATGGTCCCCACCCATTGGGGCCTAAAGCAATAGATGGGCTGCTTGTGCCTCTTTGCTACTGACTGACCATCTGACTACTGGTTAACCGCTCAGGTCTGAGCCTTCCCAGGAAAAGGGGTTCATGTCAAACTATCCATACATATAAGCCTTGTTGGTTTAGTTGGATGATTATATTCGAAGCACTTTTTGGATGTCATGACGTCCTAATTTTGGGTAAAGGTCCCATCAAATGGAGGCAGCGTCCCGACTGAGACGTTAAGCATCAATTCAAACAAACAAACAAATAATGTCAGGTATGAGGTGAACATTTACAGAACTATTGGTTCTTTGGCTTTCTTTTAAGCATGATTCCGCAAGGTCTGCAAGATGTAAATATTAAAGTCGAGAAAACAGCCTTGTTAGAGATCGCGATGGCCTATTGTAAAAACGCCAGGCTCCGCGGAACAAAGAGATTCTGCGTTCGAACCCCACCGGCATCTAGTTGGACTGAAAATATATTGCTTACACGATAGACCAAGATAATACGCTTATAAATAAATGTAACGTCCGTGACATGTATGAATAATCAAGGTGCCCAGTCGAGTTTTGTCCATACAATAGAAGAACCTATTCAATTATAGACGGGGAGCGCGGTGGAGTAGTGGTAGAGCATCGGACTACGGATCGAGAAGTCCTGGGCCCGATCTCTACCGGCGGCACCGTGTTGTGTCCTTGCGCAAGGCACGTTAACTCCCCAGAGTAATGGACAATACCCAGGAAGCGGTGGATCTGCTCCGATAGGACTTCAAACAATCGTTGACTGGGAAAACCTAAAAACCAACCAACACACCATGATACAGGCGGGATATTCCCGTCGGTGTTTCGTAATAGCAGTAGACTTCTCGGAAGTGGAACGAGGTACCGAAGTGGAGCCGATTGAAGGATAGCTGATCTGATTCAGTGGGAAAAAAAATAAAACTGAGATCCTTTAAGAGCAGTAAACATATTAATGAGAAATGAGAAAGGGTATGGGCCATACCGCGGTTTCGACTATTAAAGTCTCGTCGGTGACCCTTTAGATTTGGCGACATGGAGCCAAAGAGAATTACAAAATTTTGCAACTTTCAACAGGGTAGTCGATACAAACTTGAAGACTAGTATTAAATAGGACCAAGTATATTAAAATTGGTTAGAAAATGAATCTTGACCGATAATAATTTTCTTCCGGATTTCTCAGAATATCCTCGCTGATCTCAAAGGACCAAAACGAAAATATAACCTGCACTATGGGTGATGTATGGGGAAGACTTTTAGGGCCGCCACACGGCACAACACCAGCTGCAGTTATAGCAAATAAAAATTAAAACTGAGATTCTTTAAGAGCAGTAAACACATTAATGAGAAAGAGTATGGGCCATACCGCGGTTTCGACTATTTAAAAAAGTCTCGTCAGTGACCCTTCCGATTTGGCAACATGGAGCCATGGAAGTTTTTACTGTGCAAAAGCTAAAAGCTGATCGAACGGTGTTTGGTTGATCTACGGTCTAGTGAATATGTCGGCGACCACGGACAGCCATCTTCTACTTTTTGAACATTAGTATTTCAGTAGATTGAAAAATATGGGAAAAAATAAATTCAAGCATCAAAGAAACAAGAAACCCCCACAAAATGAGCGAATATCGATTAATTAGACCAGGAAAAAATTCAATACTGTCGGCCATACTTGTTCCGGCAAAACCATAGAAGAAGGCTTGCGGTTGAAGGTCTGTGAACCTTAGACCCCACGTATTATAGCAAAACGGGTGGTACATGGGTACATGGGGGGTACATGGGTAGACATGTTGTCTTCTTTTTGCTTGACACATAGGCTGTGTGTACTCTAAGAATCTCCTCTGACTTGTAACCATTATCTATATATTTTTTTTATTTTTATTTTTATTTTATTTTATTTTTTTTTGGGGGGGGGGGGTTAGGTAAATCAAATTTTCATCTAAAATAATCATTTTACAGCCTTACCTTTGCATATTTGATTAACACGATTTTCCATTCATTAATATTCGACGCCCTCGTTTTCAACACCCCCCGAGGGACCTAGGGAATGTTAATGAATGATAAAATCATTTTTATCGCTATCATTGCATAAATTCTGCAAAAAAAAAAAAAAAAAAAAAAAAAAAAAAAACCCAAAAAAAAAACGGAAAAAATAATGGTGCACTATATTTTAAGTATCAGTCACACCAGGCGAACGGACGTCAAACGGGTTAAGTCCGTTGGTGTCCGTTGGCATCCGTTCCTTATCCGGTGAACCCGTTCCGTGTCCGTTGATGTCCGTTTTACCCGTTGGTGTCCGTTGACAAGTTTTGTGCATGTTCAAAACTTGGAACGGGTTCCAACGGGTTAGACCGGATAAATGAATCCGTTGGGCGTCCGTTGGTTGTCCGTTAGCTGTGCGTTGGTATACGGTTTGCCCGGTACTTATCCGTTCTACATTCGATAGTCATCCGGTAGATACCCGTTCGCGTCAGGTCGAAAGTGGTGGCCAACGGACGACTAACGGACATGTAACGTTTAAAACGGTCTGGAACGGACGGGGAACGTTTGCTAAACGGACAACAACGGACAGGGAACGTTCAAGTAACGAATATAAGCTCTGTTTCATGTGATCGAACCAATTACCTCAATCTTAAAAGATGCGACTTGCCCAATCCTACACTCATTTTATTTCTATCACTTTGTGTGTTAGGACATTCAGGAATATAGAATATTAGTTGAATAAAATATTAGTGCAATGGACTGTCGTGTAAGAGCCGGCCTTGAGTGCCAAGCAGCGCTGATCCAGGCTGAGATAGACCTGCTTGGGGTCAGTATTGATGAGCATGAACTGGCCAGTCAGGGTAAGAAGAGACGAAGGCGGCGATGGTGGTGTAGAGCCTGGTTAAGCCCAGAAAGGAGAAGACACTTTGGTCTCTTTCGTCAATAGGGATTAGACGACGCGGCTGAGGGGAGGGCACTACGGCCTTCTTTCGCCCTCGTCCCTTTCCCTTTGTAGGTGTTCTTTTCGACTTGCCTTTTGGTGGCATCGTGACGTTCTGAGCACAATTTTTCTTGCCTGAGTATTTATACCCGTTTCATCCGTCACGCGACCGTTTAAACGCGTTCGTTAACCGTTAGACGACCGTTTTGCCCGTTTCTCGTGCGGTTCATGTTCGTTCTGTCCGGTATACATCCGTTCCTCATCCGGTAATATCCGTTAGTTAAACGTTCCTTGTCCGTTCTGTCCGTTGGTTAACCGTTCCTTGTCCGTTACAAATGCGGTTCTCGTCCGGTTTACACGTTCCTGAAATCTTCCGCGATGGTCTTCACCGCCCTCGAGACGACTTTTGGGAACGGATATCAACGGACAAGTATTTTTTGCATATTTTCTGTCCGTTCGGCATCCGTTCGGCATCCGTTGGAACCCGTTCTCTGGTCTGACTGATCCTTTACAACTTCGTCACATTTTATTACGCGTAAAAGCTTTTATTCTTGTGCTCGTTCCGGGCGGACTCCAGAGTCTCATTATTAGCACGTGATTTGCGTGGCGCCCGGTATCGAGCATAATTAACTGCAGTGTATTATCAGCACGTGCGCACGTGAATCGCCACATTAATAATGTTGTTGTTTTTTTCTGCGTTAATATATGGCTGTTAATATCGTGTGACGGGTATTTACGCAATAATAAGAGGATAAAACATTCTTTTCCGTGCATTAACGTTTGCCAAGCCCAAGGGCAATAATGTGTTGCAGCCCGAACCGCGTAGCGGTGAGGGCTGCAACACATTATTGCCCGAGGGCTTGGCAAACGTTAATGCACTTGGAAAAGAATGTTATATCGTCATTGTTATATACCTTTCCTCCAATACATATACATTTTATTTATTTATTTATTTATTTATTTATTTATTTATTTATTTATTTATTTATTTATTTATTTATTTATTTATTGTGTATGCTATATCTTGAAATCGCGCATGATGACAAGCGCACAGCCGTTGATTGGTAAGTGATTAGACGCAAAATGACACGTTAAATTAAGATGAAATATACGTCTGAAATGTACACTCACCTGCCATATTAAATTTAGATGAAATGAACAACTGCCAGTGTCCATAACATGTAAACAGGTGTATGTCATAGTCTCAGGGCAATAACACCTAGGGCAATAACACCATTATTGCCCTGCTATGACGTCATCTCAGGGCATTAACACCATTATTGCCCTGCTACGGTGTCATCTCAGGGCATTAACACCATTATTGCCCTGATATGACGTCATCTCAGGGCATTAATGGTATTAATGCCCTACGACGCCTAAAACAGCAGAAAGTGCTGTCCGTTACAACACGACAAGTTTCTATTGTAGAGATATATTAGGTATATAACAATGCGCAATGAAAAGAAGTTGTGGTCAGTGCCATCATTATAATGAACGGTCGGGAAATAGTGAAGCCCAAAAGTAATATTTCTGGTGATGTAATAACAAGAAAGAATATATAAACAAACTTAACATGTATTTATTTGAAAAATAAATAAAAACAAAAATCAATAAAAATTATATGCAAATATACAATAGATACATACAATATATATACAAACATAATTGAGCCGCCTCGTGGGAAAACCAACAATGTGGTTTCCGAACAGGTCCGACACAAACCAGGCTGTATAAGCACAGAAGATGGCTAGAGGTTGGAAATTTTGGATTTAGAGAGTAGAGAAATTGTACGATCCATGTAGCGAAAACAAAGGCGCTGATCAGCTTCGCAGTTACTGCGAAGCTGATCTGCGCCTTTGTTTTCGCATATGCAGATTGTTGGTTTTCTCATGAGGCGGCTTATATAACACTTATATTGCTTAAGCTTCCGTCTCTCTCTCTCTGAGTGTGTGACAGATGTTTGATATCATTATAAATTGTAAGCCTTTTTATTTTCACCATTCGTTACGATTCTTCTTTCACTTTTTTTTGAAATGATACAAAATTCAGAACTGATACTGATAAATAAATAAATAAATAAATAAATAAATAAATAAATAAATAAATAAAATCAATCATAAATAAATAAATAAATAAATAAATAAATAAATAAATAAATAAATAAATAAATAAATAAAATCAATGAATAAAAATAAATAAATAAAAAAAAACGCTTGAAATCTGGCATTATAACTTATTGTTGAATGATGTTAGGCCATGATTCAGAGGACCAATGGTTCTGTAAACGCTTACCTGAGATCTGAGACATAAACCAATAAATTTGTTTGACTATAGTCCAATTCGCATGCGCAAAAAATACACGCGTGTAAATATACTCCGGTGTGTATTTATACTCCTGTGTGCAAATCAACCTGAGAGTAAATTTAAATTGCGTTCGCATGGGTTTTATCGCCAGGAGTATTTTTGTAGGTAAATTTATCTTTTCTGGATTAAAACCTGTTCATTTAAGTTTTCTGTATTTGCAAAACAAGAAGAGGCTGTTTCAACGTGTTCATGTAGACTTTGGCAGCAGAGAGGAATCATGTAATGGTCAGGCTTAACCTTAGCAGTTATACAGTTTCCTTTTTTCATCCTTTCATAAGGAATTACTGTTAAAATGCCCCAAGAATCCTAACCAAGAATGATGAAGAAATAGTGTGGCTGTTTGCACTCCATATGATCTAAAATGTTATGAATGGCAATAAACTCTTATTTAGCAACAATGTCCACAGTTTCAGCAACTGTCATATAATCAGTTAGGAACAAAAAATGAGAAAACTTGTAATCTAAAAGCAGAATATTGACTTGAAATAAAAATACTCATGGGTAAATTTTACTTTGCGTTCGCATGGGACATAATAGTAAATTCACACGTGTGTATTTGTAAAAATAAAATTTGCATCTGGTCAGACCCAGGAGTAAATTTACCCATATGTAAATATACTCCGGTGTGTATTTGCGTTCGCATGCGCCATTTACTTACCCCGAGTAAAATTTGCACACCGGAGTATATTTACACGTGTGTATTTTTGGCGCATGCGAATTGGACTTATGATGTTCATGTACATGTATTTAGCCCCAGGGCAGGGTCAAAATAACCCCAGGGGTCAATTTCTTTTTCAAAATCATTAATATCTTGTCCATTTGCCCATTTCCTGAAGTTGTTTCCCATTGAATGACATTTTATCAGCTTTCTGCAATATGTGACCTACGTTGACCTTGCCTTAAAATCTGTCAATGTCATCACGGGGCCATGATTTATAAACACATTGTAGTACTCTAGTTGCTATATGTCTATTTTCATTGCAATAGGTTTAGCAGTTCCGGAGAAGAAGATTTTGAAGGCTTTTTACCTTGTATGGACATGGCGGCCATTTTGGTCATGTGACCTGGATTATCAATATATACATTGGTTCCCACGTCCTAAAATGCTTCATGTAAAGTTTGGCTTTTATTGGCCAAGTGGTTTCAGAGAAGGAGAACTAAGAATATTTTTGTAACATACATGTATATTGTCCCAGGGTGTGGGTAGACTAACCCCTGGAGTCCTAATATTTTCAAAATCATTGATATTCTGTCCTAATGCCGATTTCCTGCAAGTGTTCTCCTTCAAATGGCATTTTAATAGTTTTCCCCATTCAAATGCATGGGGGACCTATGTTGACCTTGTTGTAAAATAGGTCAAGGTCATCTCAGGGTCATAATTTATAAACGCATTGAAGTACTCTGGTCATTGCTGCTACATGCCAAGTTTCGTTGAAATCTGTCCATCAGTTCCGGAGAAGATTTTTCTAAGGGTTTTTACCATATATGGGCATGGCGGCCATCTTGGTCATGTAACCTGGATTATTTATTACTACATTGGTTCCCCCTTCTTGTAGATGCTTCATGAAAAATTTGGCTTTAATTGATCAAGCGGTTTCAGAGAAGAAGATCTTTGAATATTTTTAGTAATTTACATGTTTGCCCCGGGGTGGGGGCAGACCTACCCCTAGGGTCCAAAACTTTTCAGAATCATAAATCTTGAGTCCATTTGCCTATTTCTTGCAAGTTGTTCCCTTCAAATGACATTTAAACAGTTTTACCCATTCTAATGCATGGGGGGCCGAAGTTGTCAGACCTTGCCGTAAAATAGGTCAAGGTCATCACAGGGTCATAATTTATATAGATAATGCTTCACGCCAAGTTTCGTTGAAATCGGTCAAGTGGTTCCGGAGAAAATTTTTAAGGGTTTTTACCATATATGGGCATGGCGGCCATCTTGGGCATGTGACCTGGATTATTTATAAACACATTGGTTTCCCTTTCCCATAGATGCTTCATATAAGATTTGGCTTTGATTGGCCAAGCGGTTTCAGAGAAGATCTTTGAAATGGTGGACAACGACGTCGACGACGGACGGACGGACGCCGGATCATGACCATCCTATAAGCTCACCTTGTGAGCTAAAAAACTTTCAAAATCTTCTCCGGAACGGTATATACCAATTTCATCGAAACTTGGTATGTAGCATTTATGATGCTTTGTATAAATCATGACATTCTATTTTACAGCAAGGTCAAATTTAGTCACCGTGACTTTTTAATGAGAAAACGCGGAAACATCGGATTTCAGTGAGTTTGCAGCTTGTGACCTGATATGTAGGTCATTCAAAAAGTAATGCAATATGTAGCATATTTTAAATATATTCATCTGACAGAGGTAAAGTTTTTTAATTTTTGAAAGTTTGATTCAATCTGCATTCAGCAAAATACATGTCAACTCAATCAGACTATACACTTAATGTTGCTTAGCAACCATAAAATGGCAGGGAAGGTGTCGTGGCCGCGAAAACCGCTTTTCAAAAATCAAATAAAGCTTTGGTATTCCTTTGATGATGTTTTAAATAGTTATCTATTTATATGCTTTAGTTGGCCTCCCAAGCCCCCCAAATATTTTTCTGTTGGCATTTTTGAGTACATTTTGGCATCCATGCCCAATGTGTACCTTAATGTGTAACAATACATGCTAGGGTGGATGCCAAGTCTGAAAATGCCCCAGAGTCCCAAAAATAGGTCAAAGGTCAACTAAGTGCAAAATTTAAGATATTTCAACATTATAGCAGTATCTTATGAAATATTTTCTTTTTTGTGTGTGTAAAAACACCCCAAATTACACCTAATACATTTATATGGTGTAATCAGTTACAATTGTTACAACAAAGTAATGCAGACTTAGGTCAAAGGTCACTTTAGTGCAAAAAGTGCTTATTTTCATGCCCTTTTACAATTGCCTGTATAAACATCAGTGTCAGTGGTATTCTGATGGGGATAAAGTTTTTTTAGGTACTTTTTGTATCAATTGTGTATAGAAAATGATCAATCGATACCAATTTCAGCTCTCTACAGCTTTTGGTTGCTGAGATATTGCCAATTTTATTCGTATAGTCCCCTGCATTTGTCTGTGTTTTTTTTTCTCTTATATCTTAAGTTTTCTTAATTTTTTGCAATGGGATATTCAGCTTGGTCATATATATTATTACATGGTTATCCATTATTGTCATAGCAATCATTTGATACCAATTTCAGATCTCTAGAACTTATGGTTGCTGAGATATTAACGTTTCCGTTGGTATACCCCTCTATTTTTCAGTGATTTGTATCAAATATCTTAAGTTTTCATCAATATTCAAACAGCAAGAAAGTCGAACTATTCATTTATCTTATCACATAATTGTAGCACATTATCATAACAATCATTTGATATCAGTTTCAGCTCTCTAGGACGTTTGGTTGCTAAGTTATAAAACATTTTGTTGGTATACCCCATCAACTATTCTGTGGTTTTTCACTAATATTTAAAGTTTTTATCAATATTCGAAAAACAAGAAAGTCAGATTGTTTGTGTGCCTTACAACATGGTTATAGAATGTTATCTTAGCAATCATTTGGTCACTGAGATATTAGCAGTTTTATTGGTAAACCCCCTTCGTATGTCAAGGATCTTTCTCCTATATCTTGAGTTTCCTTAAATATTTGAGAAACAAGAAAGTGAGCTTGTTAAAAAATCTTATAAAATAGTTAAAGAATATTGTCATAGCGATCTTTTGATACCAATTTCAGCTTTCTATGACTTTTGGTTGCTGAGATATATACGTTTCCGTATTGATGCGTCTTATTATAAAACATTATTATAGCAATCATTTGATACCTATTTCAGCTCTCTAGATTTTTTGGTCACTGAGATATTAACAATTTTATTGGTATACCCCCTTCGTTTGCCAGTGATTTTTCTCCTATATCTTAAGTTTTCTTAAATATTTGAGAAACAAGATAGTCAGCTTGTTTGTTACATGGTTGTAGAATATTGTCATATCAATCATTTGATACCAATTTCTGCTCTCTATGGCTTTTGGTTGCTGAGATATAAACATTTCTATAGGTATACCCCCTGCATTTGCTGTAATTTTTCTCTAATATTATAAGATGTCATCAATTTTCGAACAACACGAAAGTCTGATTATTTATATGTCTTATATATGGTTTTGGAATGTTGTCATAGCAATTATTTGATACCAATTTCTGCTCTCTAGGGCTTTTGGTTGCTGAGCTATAAACATTTCTGTAGGTATACCCCCTCCATTGTTCTGTAATTTTTCTCAAATATTGGAAGTTCTCATCAAGATTTGAACCCCAAGAAAGTCAGATTCTTTCTGTATCTTATCACATAATTATAAACCATTCTCATATCAATCATTTGATATAAATTTCAACTCTCTAGAGTTTTTGGTTGCTGAGATATAAGCAATTTTGTTGGTAGACCCCCTTCATTTATCTATTATTTTTCTCTATTATCTGAAGTTCTCTTTAATACTGAGCATTAAGATAGCCGATTTGTTTATATATCTTATTATGTGGTTATAGAACATTGTCATATCAATCATTTGATACCATTTTAAGCTCTTTAGGGCTTTTGGTTGACGAGATATAAGCAATTATGCTGGTATACTCCATTTTTCTGTGATTTTTTTTCTAATATTTAAAGTTCTTATTAATATTCGAACACCAGGAAGTCAGTTTGATATTTATGTCTTATTACATGGTTATCAAGCATTGTAAGAGGAATCATTTGATACCTATTTCTGCTCTCTATGTGTATTAGTAGCCAAGAAATATAGTTGTACCACACTACTTCCTCTGCTTATTTTGGGTGGGGTGAACATTGTGATTTTACATGACACAAATGTGCAATAAAGTGATCCTCTGACCAAACTGGCACCCATGGGCATTTGTTCTAAGGGTGCAAAGTACATCCTATAGATATCCAACCCTAAATCCTTCAAATGGCAATAGATTGTCCCTTTGTAAATCTTGATTTTCGTTATTTTCATTAATATTTATGAAAATGCAAATGAGATAATTTTTATTTAGGCCCATGACATCAACAAATTTGTCAAATAGTATTATTGGTACAATTACAATGAGTCGCAATGATAGTTATGAAATTAGTTTATGGGATACTTGATTTTTAATTGTTTCTTTTTATTCATTTTAAAGTTTTAATGAAAATTCATGAATATGCGAATTAGATATTTTCTATAACTTATCATTGAAAGAAAGGACTATGTCTAAGCTTTAAAATGAGACCAAGTTCAATGGTCTAGGATTACAAATAATTGAGATATCTTCAATTTTCTTTGTGTAACCCCATTACAAAAACGTAGAAAATGAATATTTAGGGTACTTTAATAGAACATAGCGTAAAACGCAAACACTTCCACTTCAAGATGGCAGAAAACAGCCTTGATAGCTTTTTTAATGTACTTTTAGAAAATCATAATGTAGAAAATTCCCCCTGGGGGAGGGGGTATGGATAGCTAGAAGACTATTAGTTAGCATATATTTTTGCACTCATATGACATTTGACCTAATTATGTGACCCAGAGGCAGTGACAGACTTGGAATATACCCGTATGAGTTTAAACACTTGTCAATGAAAAAAATAAGCACATGCTGTCTTTAGTCAGTTCATGTTTGATTTAAGAAATACTTGATTATTGTAACGGGCGTTTGTTATTTTGCACTCATTTGACTTTTGACCTAATTCTGTCACCCAGGGGCATTTGCAGTCTTGGAATCCACCTCTATGTCTTTGGACACATGTCAAGGAATGACATGAGTGCAAGTTATCTATAATCAGTCCATTATTTTCCAAAACAATAATGTTTATTTTCATTTTTACAGATTTTTGCTATTTTACACTCGTTTGACCTTTGACCTTGTTCTGTGGCCCAGGGTCATTTACAGACTTAGCATCCACTCGTACGAGTTTGGGCACATGCCAAGGAATATTATGAGCATAGGTAGAATAATGTACTCAAAAATGCCAACAAAACCAAAACTAAGCCACTTTTTTGGATTTGGACTGCCAAGTATTTGTGTAATGTCATCTAATCCAGAACTTTGCAGGCAAATGGAATGTTCATAGCGTCCCACGCGTGTGAACTGCTGCTTAGCAACGCAAGAACCTGGCATTTTGGGTTTTATGCATTTTCCATAGATTTTGGTTGCTTAGCAACGCTTTATGTTATCTGAGAATTAAATTTTGTAGCAAGTACTGTACAAAGCGTCAGTTGCAGTAGCAATTAGGCATAGAAATGATCGACTAAACAAACTATATGTCAAATTGTAGCAGAAATTGTATCTCTACCCCCATTTTTCAACCTTCGATCCATAAATTTTAGTCAATTTTTCAACTTTCACTGGGTGTTAATCAGATTACATTATCTTGAATAATAAACAAAACAATTTTGAGTTCGGAGTGAGAAAATAAAATAAATAAGTTTAATTTAGCTTTCCTGCTACCATGGCAACGGTTTTAAAAGACGTGGCCAAGTACCTTTTACCAGGGTTCTATTGTTGCTAGGCAACAAGAAGTCGAGCATGTGACTAGCTGTTGAACTGTCTCGCAGAATACAAATTGAATTTATATTTCAGGAAAAATAAATCAAACTTTAATAAGGTATTCAAACACAAAATTACGATCAATATTGCATTACTTATTGAATGACCCTCGTCGCGTTCATGGAGTAATGTGGTTATGTGAGTATTCAATATCAAGGTCATTTATGCTTATGACACAGTCGTTTTGGTCACATATAGGCTTTTCAATGAGAAAAAGAGTGTCAACCATGGACTTCTCCGAATGTTCTGGAGCATGTCACCTGAAAATTGGTAAATACGGAGGTTTTGCTGATTAAAGGCAAAAGGCCAATGTAATTTCCCCGTTTTTTTATATACCAACCCCAAGATTCGAATATATTAACTCTACCCCGGAATTCATCATATCTACCCCGTTTTTTTTTTTTTTTTTTTTTTTTTTTTTTTTTTTTTTTTTTTTTATATATATATCTCTACCCCGTTTTTTATATGGGCCACAACACGAGAAAATGTACCTTCAGGCTATTTTTTTGAGTATTAGAAAAACGGTTTTATTTTGAAGGTATACTGTTTCTAGAGTCTAATAGTCTTTTTTGAGCGGAATATTCAAGTTAATGTGTTAGTTATAACAAATTTACCACATGAACCCTAAAAACGTCATTCTCCTGAAAAATGGAGTCAGTGTTACGTTATGTATTTCTGCAGGTTAGGAGTGCCTACAAAACTCGTCACATTTGCTCAAAATTAGCCAGAACTTATTGTTTTGATATAAACATATAATCATTACAAGCAATCTGTCCAAATATTTTATCTATTTTGTGACTCTGTGGTGGCTATGGTTACCGTTGGACAATAGATAAAGGGAAACTACGAAAAGTATATTATGTGCTAAAACAGGGGTAGATAACTCCAAATATTGAAAATTAATATGTTTTAAAACTCATTTATTCGGTAGTCAGTGTTCAAGGTTATCTGTAAACCATATATTGCATGATTTTCCGCTTTTGTGCAGTTTTCTACAAGTAACGTCACAGTGTCTGAAGGTACATTTTGTCGCGTTGCGTTTCATACATGTATATCATCTCTACCCCGGAGTTTTATATACATCACCTCTATCCCGGGTTTTTATCATCTCTACCCCGGGGTTTCCATATATCATCTCTACCCCGGGGTTACATATATCCTCTCTACCGAGGGGTTACCATATATCCTATCTACCCCGGTGTTACCATATATCCACGCTATCGCGGGGTTTCCATATATCCTCTCTACCCTGGGGTTACCATACATCCACTCTATCGCGGGGTTTCCATATATCATCTCTACCCCCAGGTTACCATATATTCTCTCTACCCCGAGGTTATCATTTATCCTCTCTACCCCGGGGTTACCATTTATCCTCTCTACCCCGGGGTTACCATTTATCCTCTCTACACCGGGGTTACCATATGTCCTCTCTGCCCCAGGGTTACCATATATCCTCTCTACCGCGGGGTTACCATATATCCACTCTATCGCGGGTTTCCATATATCATCTCTACCCCGGTGTTACCATATATCTTCTCTATCGTGGGGTTACCATATATCCACGCTATCGCGGGGTTTCCGTATATCATCTCTACCCCGGGGTTACCATATATCCTCTCTACCCCGGGGTTACCGTATATCCTCTCTACCCCGGGGTTACCATATATTCTCTCTATCCCGGGGTTAGCATAAATTCTCTTTACCCTGGGGTTACCATATATCCACTCTATCGCATGGCTTCCATATATCATCTATATCCCGGGGTTTCCATATATCCTCGCTATCCAGGGTTTTCCATATATCCTCTCTACCCCGGGGTTTTATATATCATCGCTACTATGGGGCATTTATATATCATCTCTACCCCGGGGTTTTATACATCATCTCTATCTCGGGGTTTCCATATATCATCTCTACCCCTGGGTTTCCATATATCATCTCTACCCCTGGGTATTTATATATCATCACTACCCCGGGGTTTTTATATATCATCTCTACCCCGGTTTTTTTCATATATCATCTCTACCCCGGGAGTTTTTATGTATCATCTATACCACAGGGTTTCGTATATATCATCTCTATCGGAGTTTCCATATATTATCTCTAACCCGGGGTTTCCATATATTATCTCTACCCCGGGTTTTTCAATATCATCTCTAATCTGAGGTTTTATATATCATCGCTACCCCGGGGGTATTTTTCTATTATCTTGTTATGTCCCATCGCACTACTCATTCATTCGAGATTATCTAGCTTCTATAAATAGCACAGCTATTCGATACAATGTATCATATAAGTACAAACTCTGACATACTGCGTCAGGGAGTCGACTCTTTGTCTCAGTGGTTAGAGCATTGGATTTCTACCCCGGCGGTCCGGGTTCGAATCCCATCTGGGACGTGGGATTTTTTTCAAGCTATGCATCATCTCTAATTAGTTACGAAGTTTCATATTCGTAAGATGGGGGCTCGTCCGGGATGGACCATTTGAGTCATTTAGTCATTATAATGACATTCTCGTAATCATAAATGATTACTTCCTCGAAATGAGGGTGTGTTATGTCCCATCGCACCACTCATTCATTCCAGATTATCTATGATGCGTAGCTTCTATAAATAGCACAGCTATTCGATACAATGTATCATATAAGTATAATCTCTGACATACTGCGTCAGGGAGTCGACTCTTTGGCTCAGTGGTTAGAGCATTGGATTTCTATACCCCGGCGGTCCGGGTTCGAATCCCATCTGGGACGTGGGATTTTTTTCAAGCTATGCATCATCTCTTACTTACGAATTTTCATATTCGTAAGAATCTCTACCCCGGAGCTTCCATATATCCGCTCTACCCCGGGTTTTTATAAATCATCTCTACCGTTGGGTTTTTATATATCATCTCTACCCTGGGGTTTTATACATCGTCTCTATCTCGGGGTTTCCAAATATCTCTACCCCGGGTTTTTTTTATAAATCATCTCTACCCTGGGTTTTTTTATATATCATCTCTACCCCGTGGTTTCCATATGTCATCTCTACCCTGGGGTTATTTATATACCTTCTCTTCCTCGGGGTTTCCATATATCCTCTCTACCCTGGATTTTTATATATCATCTCTACCCCGGGGTATTAATATTTCTTGCACACCAGACAGAAATTGCCACACTTTGCATCTCACCCAGGTGTTCTCACCCAGGTGTTCTCACCCAGGCTAAGTGCGCCAAAAATATTACGCAAAACCTTGAAATAAACCAGATTTGGGGGGTTGTTGTGCAAGAAAAAGAATCTAATATGGTGTTCTTTTCTAGATGGAAGTTTTCCAACCCTCGGGATGACCGTGCTGAGCGGAACCTCGGCGGAGCCTCGGTTCCGCTCAGCACGGTCATCCCTTGGGTTGGAAACTTCCATCTAGAACAGAACCCCATATAAGATTCTTATAATATCATCTCTACCCTGGGGTATTCATATATCATCTCTACCAAGGATTTTTTCTATATCATCTTTATTACGGGGTTTTTATATATCATCTCTACCCGGGGTATTTATATACGGATTTCCATAAATCATCTCTACCCCGGGTTTTCCATATATCATCTCTACCACGGGTTTTCCATATATCGTCTCTATCCCGGGTTTTTAAATATCATCTCTACCCCAGGGTGTCCATATATCATCTCTACCCCGGGGTTTCCTTATGTCCTCTCTACCTCGGGTTTTTATATATAATTTCTACTCCGGAGTATTTATATATCATCTGTACCCCGGGGTTTAACATATCATCTCTACCCCGGGGTTTCCATGCATAATCTGTACCCCGGGGTTTCCCTATATCCTCTCTACCCCGGGATTTTATATATCATCTGTACCCCGGGTTTTTTATGTACCCGGGGTTTCCATACATCATCTCCATCCCGTGGTTTCCATATATCATCTCTACCCTGGGGTTTCCATATGTCCTTTCTACCCCGGGTTTTATATATCATCTCTCCCCCGGGTGTTTATATATCATCTCTACCCCGGGGGTTTTATATATCATCTCTATCCGGGGTATTTATATATCATCTCCTCCCCGGGCCAGGGTTTCCATATATCATCTTTATCCCAGGGTTTTCATATATGTCCTCTCTGCCCCGGGTTTTTATATATCATCTCTACCCGGGGCATTTATAGGTCATCTGTACCCCGGGGGTTTTATATATCATCTCTACCCCGGGTTTTTATATATCATCTCTACCCCGGGGTTTTTATATATTATCTCTACGCGAGGTATTAACATATCATCTCTACCCCGGGGTTTTTATATAATATCTACCCCGGAATTTCCATTTCCATATAACCTCTCTACCCCGGGGTATTTATATATTATCTATACCCTGGGGCTTTTATATATCCTCTCTACCCAGGGGTTTCTATATATCCTCTCTACCAAAGGTTTTTATATATCATCTCCACCACGGGGTATTTATTTATCATCTCTACCCCTGGGTTTTTATACATCATCTCTTCCTTGGGGGTTTTTACATATGATCTCTACCCTGGGGTTTCCATACATCATCTCTACCCAGGGGTTTCAATTTATCATCTCTACCCCGGGGTTTCCATATATCTTCTCTACCCCGGGTTTTTATATATCATCTCTGCCCCGGGATTTCCATATATCCTCTCTACCCCGGGTTTTCACATATCATCTCTACCCTGGGGTTTATAATCATCTCTACCCGGGTATTTATAATCACCTCTACCCCGGGTTTTTTATATATCATCTCTACCCCGGGATTTCCAATATAATCTCTACCCCGGGGTTTCCGTATAACCTCTCTACCCTGGTGTATTTATATATCATCTATACCCCGGAGCTTTTATATATCCACTCTACCCCGGGGTTTCCATATATCCTCTCTGCACTGGGGGTTTCCATATATCATGTCTACCCGGGGTTTATATATCATCGCTACCCCGGTTTTTTATATCATCTCTACCCCGGGGTTTCTATATATCATCTCTACCCTTGGGTTATTTATATATCTTCTCTACCCTTGGGTATTTATGTATCATCTCTACCCCGGGGTTTCCACATATCATCTCCACCCCGAGTTTTTACCCCGGGGTTTATATATCATCGCTACCCCGGTTTTTTTTATATCATCTCTACCCCAGGGTTTCTATATATCATCTCTACCCTTGGGTTATTTATATATCTTCTTTACCCCGGGGTGTTTATATATCATCTCTACCCCGGAGCTTCCATATATCATCTCCATCCCGGGTTTTTATATATCGTCGCTGACCTGGGGTATTTATATACATGTATAATCTCTAGCCCGTTTTTTATATATCATCTCTACCCCGGGGTTTCCATATATCCTCTCTACCCCGGGGTTTCCATATATCCTCTCTACCGCGGGGTTTTATATATCACCTCTACCCCGGGGCATTTATATGTCATCTCTACATGGGGATTTTTATATATCACCCCTACTCCGGGATTTCCATATACGTGTATCATCTTTACCCCGGGGTCTCCATATATACTCTCTACCCCGGGTTTTTATATATCATCTCTACCCCGGGGTATTTATAAATCATCTATACCCCGGGGTTTTTATATATCATCTCTACCCAGGGTTTTTATATATCATCTCTTCCCCGGGTCTTGCATATATCATCTCTACCCCGGGGTTTTTATATATCATCTCTTCCCCGGGGTCTATATGTATCATCCCTACCTCGTGGTATTTATATTTCATCTTTTCCCCGGGTTTTTATATATCATTTCTACCCCGGGGTTTTTATATATCATATCTACCCCGGTTTTTTTTATTCATCATCTCTACCCCAGGGTATTATAAGCTCTATCCCGGGTTATTTATATATCATCTGTACCCCGGGTTTCCATATATCATCTCTAACCTGGTTTTTTTTATACAGGTGCGTTCAGTTATTAATATACCCCTGCGATATTCAGAAATAAATTGACAACTTTTCTTGTTTTTGAACAATCGTCACTGGCAAGAAATGGACAATTGGATGAATTTGTTTATATAGTGTGTTAAGTATGAGTTTAAATATTTACTCTGTATATAGAACTTCCATATCTTGTGTTGGTGTATGCCTAAATTGATTAAATAACATTATAGCCAAAAATTTAACAAAACATTTCGCTTTTATTCAAGTTTCAAAGATTCCACAAGGAATCATGGTTAGCGGATTGTAATTATATTTGTACGTTATGAAAGAAAACCATTTTTGAACTAAGGCTGAAAATTTGGTATTTTTATTGCCACTAGTTACAAAGTTACACCCTGATTTTCATTCATTGTACATTTTAGAATTTCGTAGTAAAGCGGTTAATACAATGTAAAACTAAGCATGTCAGTGTTATTTTGCAAGGAAACTAATATTCTACCAGGAGGCTTTTACAAACAAAGCTTGCTGGTGAGTTCCTTCATGAGGTAAGCATGTTTTAAAGCACTGTGGAGTCTTCCATGGCTTTGTATTCTGCCAAATTGTGGGTTGGCATTTCATAATACAATTCATAGTTTGGTTTCTCGGCACAGAATACCCTTGGGGACTGGAACTTTCAAAGAGAGGATTTTATTGTTAGACTTCTTTCACAGCTCATCGTCGTGATATTTCAATCCTCTTGTATAGGCTTCAAGTCAAGGGAATCACTAGGACATTCAAAGACAGACATTCCTCTAATATCAATAATGTGTTTTGCGGATTTAGGATAAATACAAAGAACATTGCCTTGCATAAATACACATCCTTTATTGGCATGTTAATTTCCATGACTTAAACACTGAGGAAGAGGTTTGGAATATCAGGAAGGGGAGATGTGAGTCATTGCCTAACAATCAATTTAGCACACTATGGTATTCGGTGAGGAGGAACAAATCATGAAGCTGTTTGATGAAATGCCAACTCACGTTTTGGCAGAATACTTAGCCATGGGTGACTCTACAGAGCTTTAATACATGCTCACCTCACAAAGGAACTCAATAGCAAGCTTTGGTCGTAAAACCGTCCAGGTAGAATATTAGTTTTCTTGCAAATAAACACTGACATGCTTAGTTTTACATTGTAACAACCGCTTTACCAAGATATTCTAAAATGTACAATGAATGAAAATCAGGGTGTAACTTTGTAAATAGTGATCATAAAGACACCAAATTTTCAGCCTTAGTACAAAAATGATTATTCTTTTATAACTTACAAATATAGTTACAATCCGTTATCCATGATTCCTTGTGGAATCTTTGACACTCGACTATCAGCGAATTTTTTGTTAAACATTTGGCTCCATATGTTATTTAATAAATTTAGGCATAAAAATCACAAGATCTGGAAGTTTTTTATACAAAGTAAATATATACTCACACTTAACACATTATATAAACAAATTCATCCAGTTGTCCATTTTTTGCCAGTGATGATTGTTCAAAAACAATTTAAGTTGTCAATTTATTTCTGAATATCGCAGGGGTATATTAATAACTGAACGCACCTGTATAGCATCTCTACCCGGGAATTTATTTATCATCTCTGCCGCGTTTTTTTTCTTTCAATAATTATTATATCTACCCCGGGGATTTCATATATCATCTCTTCCCTTAGGTTTCCATTTATCAGCTCTATCCCGCGGTACGATAAATCATGTCTACCCCGGGGGTATATATCATCTCTACCCGGGATTTTTATATATCATCTCTTCCCCGAACTTTTTTATATATCATTTCTACCCCGGGATTTTATATATATCATCTCTGTCCCGGGGTTTCCATATATTATCTCTACCACTGAGTTTCCATATATCATCTCTACCCCGGGGTTTCCATATACATGTATATCATCTGTACCCCGGGGTCTTATATCCCGGGGTTTTTATATACCATCTCTACCTTACCCCGGGGTTTCCATATATTATCTCTACCTCGGGTTTTCCATATATCATTTTTGCCTGAGGTTTTCCATAGCTACTCTCTACCACGGGGTTTCCATACATCATATCTACCCCGGGGTTTCCATATCAGATCAGCTGGCTAATTGTCACTCCGCTCCACTTCGGTACCTCGTTCCACTTCTCTTACAGCTTAGCATAGGTTGTATTTAAACCAATGTCGAACTGATTGCGGATTTCGTAAATGACTTGCAGCTATGTTATTTTGCTATTAATCGTATTATTTTTGTTATGTATTTGTACCAGTGCCGAAGATCTTTCAGTAAACAGATCAAATTGCCTAAAACGTTTAAATGAATGTAGAAAAAACAAACGATTTTTTACTTTACCTTGGATTTTTTATATATCATCTCTACCCCGGGGTTTTATATATCATCTCTACCCCGAGGTTCCTATATATCATCTCTAACCAAGGGTTTCCAATATCATCTCTACCCCGGGGTTTTTAAATATCGTCCCTACCCCGAGGCTTCCATATATCACCTCTACCCCGTGGTTTTCATATATCATCGCCATATATCATCAGGGTTATTTATCATGATTTATTTGTTTGTCCTTGATGACTAGTTAGAGATTCAACATGAGGACCGAACAACTAACTAAATGTTGTGAATCACTGCTGAAGCTGAGGGTGAGGTTAGGTACCTGTGAAATCGATTGAAGCCCGCCAGTAATTTTATATTACTGATCGTTCCAAGGCGGTACTTATGTTGTGGTTCCATTTTTTATGTTTTGGTGTTAAAATTTTTGTGCTGTTTGCGCCTTATGTATGTTTTCATATCTTTAGTTAAGTTTAGGTAACTGAGTGGCCACCTATTGGGAAAATAGCTGCTCATTCGGCTTACGATATATTTTCATGGTATAAGTACCTGATTGTTAATTTATTTTTTACCACCTCGGTTTTTGGAGTGGGAACCTCTTTCTGATTGTGCCTTTTCCTGATCGCTGCCTACTTGTTCATCTTTAAGCCCTCCAGTAATATCATATTACTGATCGTTCCAAGGCGATACTTCTGTTGTGGTTCCATTTGTTTATGTTTTGGAGTCGACATATATCATCTCTACCCCAGGGTTTTATATATCATCACTACAACGGGATTTTAATACATAATCTCTGGGGTTTTTATAGAGAATCTCTACCCTGAGAATTCCATATATGATTTCCACCACGGGGTTTTGACATTTCATCTCTATTATCATATCTACCCTGGGGCTTTTATATATCACCTCTTTCCCGGTTTTTTTTATATATCATCGCTACCCTACCCCGGGGTTTCCATATATTATCTATACCCCGGGATTTTTATATCATCTCTACCCAGAGGATTCCATATATCATCTCTACCCCGGGGTATTTATATATCATCTCTACCCCTGGTTTTCCATATATTATCTCTACCCCGGGGTTTTCGTATATCATATCTATCCCGGGGTTTTCATACTGTTTATCATCTCTTCTCCGGGATTTTATATATCATCTCTATCCCAAGTGGTTTATATATCATCTCTACCCCAGGGTTCTATATACCATCTCTAACCCGGGGGTTTTATATATCATCTCTACCCCGGGGTTCCCACATATTATCTCCAACCCGGGGTTTCCAATATCATCTCTACCCCGTGGTTTATAAATATCATCTCTTCCCTGAGGTTTCAATATATCATGTGTACCCCGGAGTTTCCATATATCATCTCTAACCCGTCTTTCCATATATCATCTCTATCACGGGATTTCCATATATCAACTCTACTCAAGGGTTTCCCATATATCATCTCTAACCCGGCGTTTCAAGTATCAGCTCTAACCCGGCGTTTCAAGTATCATCTATACCACGGGTTTTTACCATATATCATATCTACCCCGTGTTTCCATATATCATCTCTTCCATATATCGTCTCTACCCCAGGGGTTCAATATAATCATCATCTGTATCCCAGGGATTTATAATTCTTCTCTACCCCGAGAATTCCATATATGCTTTCTACCACGGGGTTTTGACATTTCATCTCCTTTCCGGGGTTTTCATATATTATCTCATCCCTACCCCGGGGTTCCCATATATCAGCGCTATCCCGGGGTTTTATATATCATCTCAACCTCTGGGTTTCCATATATCAGCGCTATCCCGGGGTTTTATATATCATCTCAACCTCTGGGTTTCCATACATCGTCTCTACCCTGGGTTTTCCATATATCACCTCTTCCCTGGGATTTCTATACATAATCTCTACCCGGTGTTTCCAATATCATCAAATATCATCTCTACCCCGGGGTGTTTAAATATCATCTCTACCTCAAAGTTTCCATACAATGTATATCATTTTTTACCCGGGATATTAATATATCATCTCAACCCCGGGTTTTTTAAATATCATCTCTACCTGGTGTTTCCAATATCATATCTATCCCGGGTTGTTTAAATATCATCTCTACCCCGGGGTTTCCATACAATGTATATAATCTCTACCCCGGGGTATTTATACATGTACGTATATCATATCTACCCCGGTTTTTTTTTTTTAAATATCATCTCTACCTTGAGGTTTCCATATATAACCGCTACCCCGGGTTTTCCATATATCACCTCTATCCCGGTTTTTGTGATATACCGTCTCAACCCTGGATATTTCCAACATCATCTCTATTTCGGGTTTTCCATGTATCATAATTACCCTGGGGTTTTCATATATCATCGCTACCATGGGAGTTTTGTATATCATTGCTACCCCGGGGGTTTTATAATCTCTACCACGGGATTCACATATATCATCTCAAAGCCGGGGTTTCCAATATTATCTCTACCCCGGGGTTTTTAAATTTTACTCTACCTCGGGGATTCCATATATTATCTCTATCCCGGGATTTTCATATATCATCTCTACCCCGGGAATTCCATATATCATCTTTACCCCGGGGTTTTTATATATCATCTCTACCCCGGTGTATTTACATGTATATATCATCTCTATCCCGGAGTTTCCATATATCATCTCTACCCCGATGTTTTTATAAATTATTTCTACCCCGGGGTATCATTTATATCATCTCTACTCCGGGTTTTCAATATCATCTCTGTCCCGTTTTTTTTTATATATCATTTCTACCTCGAGGTTTCCATATATCATTTCTATTCCGGGGATTTATATATCATCTCTGCCACGGGGTTTTTATATATCTTCTCTACCCCGGTTTTTTTTATATACCAGGGTATCCATATACATGTATTATCACTATCCCGGGGTTTTTATATATCATCGCTACCCCGTGGTTTCCATATGTGCTTTTCCGTTACTACAGTGAATTTTGCAAATTTCACTTTTTGAATAAATGGGGACTAGTGGTGCTCTGCAGTTCTAAGTCAGTTGATATCATTGAAAAGGTACACTTAGGCAATGGTCAGTAAAAGGCGCAATCAGAAAGAAATTCTCACTCAAAAAGCCGAGGTGGGAAAAGCTTAATTGACAATTAGGTCCTTATACTTAGAAAACATATCGTAAGCCGAGTGAGCAGCTTTTTCCCCAAATAGGCGGCCACTCAGTTACCCGAACTTAAATATGGAACCACAACAGAAGTATCGCCTTGGAACGATCAGTAATATAAAATTACTGGGAGGCTTAAATCGATTTTACAGGCGCCTAACCTCACCCTCATCTTCTGCAGTGGTTCACAACATTTAGTTAGTTTTTCTTTCCTCGTGGTGAATCTCTAACTAGCCAGCGAATCATCAAAGAAAAACAAAAAAAAAATCATGATAACTACTCTGATGAATCAAAAACGAGGACTCAACAGTTTCGGTAAGTTGCCCGACGACTGAGATCCCTGGGCGCCGCCGAATAACTTACTGAAACCCGGTGCATAAGAAAAACACAAGTTGAACCCCGGTGGGCAAAGCAACAGGCAAGCTCCGGCCCCAACCAACCAAAATGAATAGCTTTATGTCGGTGCCATCATAAAGTCTGACGCCCGACCCACCGGCGTGCAATTAAAGAAAGCAGCATGGTTATCAACCATGATTGGGTTAAAAACCAAGCATGCAGACTGTCGCATAACATTCAAGTTATAACCTATGCGCCTGTAACGTGTTAACTATGTTTTTTTCTGAGTTGAAAAGAAAAATCATTACCGTTCCAATAAAAGTTTGGTTTCGAAAGGCGCTCAAGTAAAAGCGTATTTAGCCCAACATTAAATGATTTGGAAATCAACTCATAGTGTCTGCGATAAAATTTAGAAAAAAAAATCGGAGTTTATGATACCGATAGCCCTGCTGGAGAAGTTTGGCTGTTAAACATTTATTTCGCGCGTTAAGTCCGGTACATGATTGCAGACTCTAGCAAACCTAATAAGTTGCGAAACGTACGAGAGATATAACACAATTACACGAACTTTCCGAACGACCTACGTATACTCCATAAGAAGCACGGCGAGGAACGTCACCATCCAAAAACGGAAAATTTACTATATAGACTTCTGGCTGAAAAAGGTCCTGCTCCCCACTCCTAGGGAATTTTGCAGACATAGTCTATCTTAAAGAGCAGTCTTTTCTGATTCAAATGAGAGATGTTTGCACTTTGTACGCCGGGGCGTAACGGTGTAACGGCTATTTAAAAATAACAACTGTTACCAGTTTATAATATTTGCAGTATTCTTTGATTGGGAATGTAAAGTAGGTTGTTTTACCATAATTCTACCATTTTCTGCAAGATTCTTCAAGGAAAATATGTGGGATGCATAATTCTATCAAGCTGACAGAGATGGTTCTCTATTTATATAGCGTATATAACGTATGTAACAAAATTTATTTTTATAAACAAATAAGGTTTTCAGTAATAGTTTCTGTGGAGTACAAATCTGCAAACGCCAATGTGCAAGGTTAGAATGTCATGTTTGTGTTATTTGCATTCAAATGAGAGATGTTTGCACTTTGTACGCCGGGGCGTTACGGTGTAACGGCCATTTAAAAATAACTGCTACCAGCTTATCATATTACAGTATGTTTTATTTGAATTGAACAATAGGTTGTTTTACCATAATTCTACCATTTGTCTGCAAGATTCTTCAAGGGCAATATGTGGGATACATAATTTTATCAAGTTGATATAGAGTTTCTCAATTTGTGTAACATATGTAACAAAATATGTGAATTTACATATATAAACAAATAAGGGTTTCTGTAACAGTTTCTGTGGAGTACAAAGCTGCAAACACCAATGTGCAAGGTAATAATGACATGCTTGTGTTATTTTCATTTGCTAGATGTGTCTCAGTTGTAATGGTGTAGCGCCAAATTGTTTATATTTATATTTCATGTAATGTTACAATGTTACCAATACCACAAGGGGTTAATTTGACCTACAAAATTGATCATATTTTCGTTATGACTTATCATAGACAACTGAGCTTGGTTTCATTTAAAAACTTCTTCACTATAGCCGTTTCATCTCAAGGTAAATTATGCAAATTATCTTATTCGCATATTTGTGAATTTCAATATGTAGTATAGACATCAGCAAGCAGACAGTATGAAAAAGTTGAGTAAAATGATAAACTATTGTCATTTTTCTGTAGCTGAAAACGCCATATCATAATTTCTTAATTTAGTTAAGGTAACATATGTAACAGGCTGTTACAGGATAACGCCCCAACGCTCAGGGTGCAAACATCTCTTATTCTACTCAGCTTGAATTGTTCTTTAAGATAGGGTATGCCTGCAAAATTCCCTAGGTGGGGTGAGCAATTGACCCTCTGGCTAGCAGCCTAATATATATCAGAATCAAAGTCATCGCGTTTGTCATAAATTTTAGATGAAACAAATCTACCCAATCTATATCATCTTAAATATTAAATACGTAAATCAGATAAGAGTCAAGAAGAAAAAACAGCTGTTCTTATTTTCTTACATTGCTTGCATGTACTTTTACTGTTCTTTGTTTGTCTGCATGTCGGAGTCACGAAGCAAAGATTAATTTTACTATCAATGTAGCGACAACAAAGACACTGCTGATATGCGTCTTTGTTAACGCATCTATAGGCAAATTGTCGGTGTCTGTAACATATTCTATATTAAGCGTGACAGGCTGAGTTTCGTTATTTTGACCTTGATTTGAAATATTGTCAGTAGATCTACTCATTTTTGTTGGATAAGAAAACACTTTGAGCATTTGTGAGCATGGCATCTGCGTTATTTGAACCAGCTTTCACGAACAGACATTCCAATAGGCCAGGCGAATTCAGAGGAAAAGATTTTTGAAAACTGTGATTCATGACAGACGACGGATGGACGCCAACCCATGGATATACCATATATGCACCTTGTAAGCCTAACGGCTCAGGTTAGCAAATAAATAAATAAATAAATAAATAAATAAATAAATAAATAAATAAATAAATAAATAAATAAATGAAATGAAATGAAATGAAATGAAATGAAATGAAATAAATAAATAAATAAGTAAGTAACGCTTCTTATGTAAACCATTTTAACCATTTTATACTTCTCTTTGTATCATTTTATTAGTTTTTTGTTTATATGTGACAGATAAATTTAGTGTCTGCTACATGCAGTCCCGAAAACGTGAGAAATACAGAAAAAAAAATCATCGACAGCTCAAAACGCCTAATCGTTCACGTAGATACAATTCTTAAAAAACATCTGTCAACCACTCGCTCTCACTTCAGCAACAATGAAATGAAAGCTTCCGTCATATCATATACAATACATGTAAATTTCACTTTTTTTTTTTTTTTTTTTTTCATTTAAAGGATGTTCGCTCGCTGGTACAATTTGCCATTTTTGAACTTCATGTTTACATTCGAACGACCTAGACAAGTTCTGTATTATGCAAAATACAAGCACAAGTTTGAATCTACAACTATGGATCTGACACATTTATAAATTCTAATTGTGAAATTATGGGACTGGGATGTTAAATGGTACATAAGATATTGTCTTCTGTTTTGGTCCGAAACAGTCTGCTCTAGTTAGTGGAATGTATTTTCGTTGGCAGCGAACATCTTTAAAAGGAACTTTTTTTCTTCTAAAATGTGTATATGTTTCAATTATATAAAAAACTGAACTATGGTTTTACATAAATAAAATATATGTACAGTGTATATAAAACAAGTGTTAGAATTACTATCCTAATCTTGGACAGGAGCGAGGCCGGTCCGTCGGTTTCCCGCTTATTTGAATCCGTGTATAAACAGAGAGCGCTAAATTGCAATTGAGCAATGGCCACTTGTACTTTGTATCGCGGCGCAAAGCTCGTGACAGAAAGGCATGCTGGAACACGTGACCTTGTTATTAGTTCAATCAGTTAAGGATGGTCTGTCCTTTTAAGGAATTATTATTTCCATCTATGGACTGGAAATAGGTCTGTGCAATGAGTTCCATGCGCCACCAATCTGTCATTTTGGAATGTTTAAATGTCTTTGACAATATTACGCCAAAGCCAGCCATGCTACGCACTGTCCATGGTTAGGTATAAATGGGGGACGAATCCATTCAACCATAAAATGAAATATAAAGTCAACCATTTCCTTACACAGTCAGATCATATAGTTGTTACAGATGTTCAATATGTCATTATAAAAGTCTGTGTCGGGTTTGTCTTTAAAATGCCTGAAAAGGGAAGAGAATACACACATGGTTATCATACCGTTAACCCACACATATAGTGACTTAGATAAGCTTTGTATACATCCTCAGCTCGCCAAACCCTGGCAAAAAGCACTGTAGTGCCAAAACTTGCTCCTTACACGTATTGCTCTCTCAAGGCGCAAATTGTGCACCTTCATACATAATTTGCAGCCGCTTCGCTCAAAAAGTTACACAAAAAGGCATCGAAAATGCCAAAGCATGTATAATTGCTGACGTTTAAAAACGATTGATATATCCAGGAGAAATTAAGGCGATACTTCGTAAAGCCTATGGTTCGTCGTTTTCAGCATCTACATTGACCACTCTTTAAATACGTAGTGGATTGTATTGAAAGAATACATCTGGATAACTTTGGATTTTTGCTTACCACTTCTAAAAAATATGCACTTCAGATGTCTTCCTGTTTTCTAACGCAGCATGCAAATATCCTTCTGACTCTCCTGAACAGCTTCCTTACATGCCCCTCCTTCTTCTTCCCCTTATCGTTCATTTTCCTGAACGCTTCTCCCTTGACCTCTTCTTTCACCTCTTCCTTTACCTATGCATATAGTATGATAGACGTCTTTTTTAGCGTTTGAAGAGGTTGACTAATTAAGATATGAACCATAAAACCTTTCATCAGGAAACATCATCCGCAGCAGCATCAGTCACACGCGCATTCATTGTCATAGCCCTCGTTGTCATGGCGTGCTAATCTCTCTCATTATTGACAACCATCCTTCAAATGTCATTTCTGATTACCTGTATTGTCTTTATGTACAACTGGCACGCTGACCATGTCAGACAATAAATGAGCCGTGTCATGAGAAAACAGGATTTTTGCCAATGCGAAAACAAAGGCGCAGATCAGCATCAGGTGCAGTACTTCCTCTACTTATACCCAAATTTCAAGATGCTTGTTTTCTTCTGTGGATGTATAGACCAGTTAGTGTCGGATCTGGTCGGAAAACCCGAAGACCGTCATCTCGCGTTGCGGTTCAAATGTTTTCTTACTACAGCCTGACAGTATGTGCCAGGAGATACCAACCAATTACAGACATGTCAGAAAAAATGCTCATACACTGTATATCTCCTATTAAAACTGAAACCTACCAAATTAAAGCTTCTTACACTGTATATCTCCTACCTCTTTCTCTTCCCCAATCTTCTTCTCCACTGTATTGGTCTCTTCCGTCTTGATCTCTTTATCCTCTTTATCCTTTACGCCTACATTTACCTATGCAGGAATGTTCGCTTTATAATAGACTGACTTATTACAGCGAAAGAAGACACACGTTGGCCAAAGTGACTGATTAATTCTTTGTGTACTTCTTAATCTTAAATTAACTTTTTGTCCGACACTTAAATACAATTCAAATCAATTGTCAATTGCTCTGGTCAACCCTGAAGAGAACCAATAATAAGTGGTCAATATGCTTATTCCAATTGTGTACCAATCTTACTTGCTTTATAAACCGGTCACCACATGAAGCTATATGTAGCTAGGAAAATTATTTCTATGTTGGCAAGATGGCAATCATCATAACTTTGCCAAGAGGTTAACAGTCTACCAACGAATTTGAACAGTGTTGTTTGAACATTTCTAACAACATTAGAAAAAAAACCTGACCAAACTAATTCTTCCTCCGTTGTAAGTCAGTCATTTTTATTGTTGTTGTTGTTGTTTCTCACCTTTTGCAGGACCCTTGATTTTATAATTGTGAAAGATCTACCTAAGAAGTCAAAGTCACAAATATATTCTTAATAATAGCTCTTCCTTGGTGTTTCAGTGACGTGCTCTTACTTTTTCATATATGTACTTGCAAAGCACGTCAGTTTTAGTTGATATTCTTACAACTGGAACACCGACCATGTAAGATAATAAGTGTTTTCTTCCTACATTTTGATGGTATGTGGCAGGGTCAATTAAGGACGGCAACCCAGCCAATAACACACATACATGTATCTGACAAGAATCGTTTGCTCTATTATCGCAAATTGTATCTGTTTAACTGAAACTGGTGCAGTTAATGCTGATTTATAACTCACCGTTTCCTCCTCCTTATTTTCAACTGTGTTGATCTCTTCCTCCTTCGTTTCCATCTTCACCTATGTAATATGATTTAACTGTCTTATTTTTCTGTTGTTATAAGAAGTCATTGTTGGCTTTCGCCATTTGCAGATAAGGACCCTGGAATCTTTTATCATGAAAAGTATGCATGGGAAGCAAAATGCATACGTACATGTTCTTTCATTACACTCCGTTAAGGTTTCAATGACGTGCTCTTTTCTCTATCAAAATAGCAATTATAAAATGTCAAATTTTGCTAACTCGCACACGGCATGTCGAACATTTGTAATTGTGTATGATCACGCATTATGATAATCATCTCTAACATATCTACTCTTCATTTTTAGGTCAGAAAACAGATATTGTACCTACATGTAAATCCATCTATGGAAACCAACAAATAAAATAAAGTTCCTCGTATCGTGCATGCATCACTTACCTCTTCTTGGGGCGTGTCCTCCCAATTCAGCTTAGCCTTCATCAGGGCTTTGTACCTAGCTCGAGCGTCCTCGTCCGTCGCTGTCAGACCGAGGCCTATCACCGTCACAGACCTCGGTCTTAGTTTCTTTGCCAATTCTTTCCTGACGCTGTAAGTAAGTGATGCTCTTGGCGTTGGATTTTCTTTTCCAACCCACTCCAGATCCAGCTTAAAATCTTCTTTCTTCATTCCTTCAAGCTCTCCTTTAGCCTCGAGATAATCGCCAAGACTACTCTGTATGTAACGCGGCTCGTCGTACGAGAGGCGGAAATCGTCGAGGTCGTCTTCGTCATCGGTCAGTGAGAAGTTGTCAAATTGCAGTCCGGTGGAAGCTCGTGGGCCCGAGCTGCTAGCCACAAAATCATCTAAATAATCTGAGTCATCGAAGTCCGATGCAGGTGTCCCTCGCCCATATTTGTCAAGTAGTCCTCCTTCAGCTTTAACATCGTCGTGATTCTTTCCGGCGTAAGCAGGCGTTGGTGGTTCACCAGTGAATATTGGACGATCAAACACCTCTTCATCGGTAGGAGTTTTCATGTTCCTTTCATCTTCTAGCCATGAAATACCCAGTGCTGTGTGACTGTCGTCATCTTTGCCGGTAGTTGCAATCTCCTCCTTTGCTGTGGTGCTTTCTATGTGGCCATCGTTTACGAGACCCTCTGTTGTTACATGAGTTGCTGGTCGGGAAGGCTCATCGCCGTTTTTCGTTGGATCGTATGATCCTTCTATTATGTCAACCAAACCATTTGCATCAGGCAGCTTGAACTTTCGTGGAGGCGTTGGTTGGAGAAAGTCTGGTGTATTCAATGGTCGCCCGTAAGTGCCACCCTCGAGCTCATTAAAGAAACTATCTTCTGGAGTTTCAATCCTCGTGTGCGCTGGCTGGGAATCAACAGGGCCAAAATAGTTGTTTTTCTTATTTTTCCAGTTGACAAACTTATCCTCCTCTTCGCTATCGGCGTCATAATCAATCGTCATTATGTCTGTTGGCCTTGCAGGATCCCTATTGACTCCACTTATGTAGGGTGTTGCTCTTGGTGACTTTATGTACGGTCTATCTAAACGTTGTTTCTTCCTTCTTTTCCCTAGGTCTTTGTCGTCATCATCGCTGTCAGAGCTCCTGGAAATACAATAGGTGGCAGATGTTTTGGGCCTCCAGGCATCAATGTCTTTCTTAGCGTGAAACACTCCACTGGACGGTTCTGTTCGCTTGACTTGGTTCTTCTTTCTCTGTTTCTGTGATGGTGACTGGTCCTCAATAGAACCATCGCTGTCAGCCTCAAAATCAGATTCATAGTTGTACTGTTCTGGTGTCATGGGGCTTCTGTTTTCGTTGAGGAGCTCGCCATGGTACGAGTCTTCAAAATCGTCCGAATAATTATAGTCACTTCCAGTCTCTGGACTTTGCCTTAACTTCTTGCTGGGCGGTACGCGGTGTTTGTATGGTTGTTTGGCGTTTTCCAGAGACAAGATCGTGATGTTGCTGAGGATTGTAATATCGCTGTAATCACTAAAGCTAGTGGATCCGCGGGATGGTGTATCTCTAGAACCTGATTGTGCGCTCTTCCGTGTCGAACTTGGGGGCGATGAGGCTATTCGAGACTCCGAACTCTTAGCAGAGGAGCTTGATGGTCGAACTTTTCCACTTTTTGGCGCGGGCCTTGGTGGCATAGAGACGGTTCTTGATTTCACACTCTTTGAGCTAGGTGTTCTTTGGGCGGAACGAGATTTAGCACCCATGCGTGCAGAGGATGGAGGTGATGATGCTGTTCGTGCCTTTCCAACTTTACGCTTGGAGGTTGGTCGTGTTAAGGTGGATCGCTCTGCTGATGGTGTTGAGACATCTTTGGCTCCGTCGGCCATGTTCAGGAAAGAGATACAGCGTGGCACCGAGCGCCCACGGGCTTCATTAACTGGGGATGCAAAATGAGTGCGGGGTTTGACGAGGGCTTCGTTCTTAACATTATCGATGGTCTCGTTACATTCTTTGACTTGTATCACTCGCGACTTCTCTTTCTTGGGTTCGGCGTGACTTTTATCTGCTGTAGTGAAGCCGGAGTCGCACGATGAACCTGAAAATTAGTATAATTACGACGACCCATTTACGGATATTCAGAAACGACATCTTGGCCTTTACTTTGGAAAATATACCATGCCTTCATTTAATTAGAGCAAAGTGTGTAGATTTGCAAACTCTGTGAACCCAATTTGTGGTAATCGCCTTGGTTTGAAGCCCTTGCCTATAGTCTTTAAACTGCATATTGTAGTATGACTTTCTGTTTTTCCCTTTGAAGTTTTTGTAACATTAAATCCAATACAAGCGAAAATCAAAAGAGGTGGGCCTACATATTAATACTAAGAAAGTAGGCGGAATGAAAGCCGTACTGTAACTTCCTGATATTGGAAGATACAGTACGGATCTGTCAATTGGTGTTCTGTCATACTACAAGTTAGTTAAAGACCTCGTAGCAAACTTTGACAAATAAGTAAAAACAGCTCGTCTTCGACTCGCTTTATTTTACTTATTTTTTCTACTCGGTACTTTAACTTAACTTACATTCTCTTTATAACAAACCTTTATAGTTGAGCCTGTAAAACAAACGCGTTTATATTATGGCTCTCGGCTAGGTTAGTGTGATACTAGGTTGGAGATCCCAGAAACGTTTTTTCTCGATCCGAAGTCATTTACTTACTTATTAGGCCGGTTGACTGCAAGGTGAATCGATTCTGAATCAGGATTCCTTGGGACTGCCCAGCAGGATTCTCTTTGGGAATCTTTTGAGCTGGGCTTGCTTGTGGTTTCATGGTAGAGTTCGCCTGGGCAACGGTAACTTGAGATTGAGACCTCCTTCCAGGGCTTTCTTGAGACTGAGGCCTCTTAGGGCTACCCTGGGGCTTCATACTAACAACCCGTCGCTGCTGTTGTTTTCCATGCTCCTGAAAATGTTGCATACATTGCGAAACTGACGTAAACTTGTGAATCAAATAGAGCATATATGTGCGTCTTTGCAAAAATGTAATGGTCTTACTTTTATTGCTTGTCTGCTTTAAACGTAGGTCTGCACTAACACAGGGTATCAACGTGGTCACAGTGTGTGTAATGCTTTATTATGCCTCATTGACTCTGCTGCGGATGTCTTATGATTGGGCTACGTACAGATTCTTTACCAAAATACATATTTTTAAAAAGAGGTAGGGGGCGGCGGGGGGGAGCGGGGGGCTCGGACCTGGACTGATCTGGCTTAAAAATGATTATAAAAATCTTTAACAAAATCATAAAAAAATCCGTAGCAGATACCATAAAGATTGCAGTACTATAAATATTTACTCATTATGCAAGCGCCGCCTCTTTTGGGGATATTCTGTTACTTAAATGAACTTTTTCTGGCTGCTGATTATTGTTATTGTCAAAAGTGATTAAAAGTGAACTATTTTGGGGAAAGCTTTTCAAAGTATTTAATAAGATAAATAAAATCATTTTTATAAACATTTTCTAACGTTACCTTTACCTCATTTTCAAAAAAAAAAAAAAAAAAAAAAAAAAACGCCGCGTAACCCCATATTTTATGACTGCTACTGGTAAGTAAAGTTGTTGTTTGCTGAATGATGCAGTTCGTAATGGTTACTTTAGCCCAGACTTAAGGATGTTCGCTGCCAATGAAAAAGTATTCAAACTTTTTTTATAACCACTCTTTTTTGATTCCAAAATACAACATAAGACATTTGAAAGCAAAATAAATATAGGGTAGTGTGCATTTTTTCAAGCTACAGGCCTCTAAATGAGACCTCTGAGCATCATGTTTTAAATTTAGTAAAATTAATTTAATTTTTAATTCTTTGAAACAAACCTGTCTTGAACAAAAATACACCTAGAATGCTTTCAAAAGTCATAATATTTACGTAACGCAGACTATTTTGGACCAAACGCATAGAAAAATTTGCAACTGAAAGTGTATGACAAAATTTTACGAGTATTTCTCCAACCCCACCCCCATACTTGAAAAGTCGGAAAAAAATCAATATTTTGAAATGTGCCAAACCCATACTTGTTTATTCAAACTTTTTCTTGTATTTTCACACAACATAGAACTTTGTAATATTGTTCGAATAAAAGAAAGAAATATATAGGGTAGTGTGCATATAAGAGAGAACCAACAACTTGAAAATCACCATTTTCAGCCTTTTTTCAGCTGTTTTGTTTCTTTAAGCCCATTTCATAAAACCACCTAAAATTTTAAAACCAGCACACCAAAGACACAAAGACTGACTAAGAAGACCATGTACACATATACTGCAGCTAAAATAAACAAAGAAACAGTGCAATTAATTTGAAAATGTGTATTATTCAAGTTTAATCTACCCCACCCCCTAAATTTCAGTGACAACTAAATTTTTCTGAAAAGTTGCAGAAAATGGGGTGAAAAAATGAAGTTTCTTAGATTGACAATTTTCATGGCTCGTTCAATGCGTATCATAATTATGTATCCAAATATAAAATATTGGGAAAATATCTGCAACCGTTTACGAGATATTCAACAAAAGAAAAACCGGAAGTTCCGAAATGTCAAATGTTAGCAGCGAACATCCTTAAGTTGCCAGGTTGTAGGCATGAACTGATTTTGCATTAGGAGCAATGTGAATTTTTTTTATAGTACAATAATGCCTCCTAAAGAAGCATCACACACTGTGATCGCGTTAAAACCCTGTAACCAAGCTAGATCTAGTTCTTTCCTCGAGTACAGTAGGATTATACAGTTTACTGTTCGTCAGGACGTCGACTGGAGAAAATGTAACTGATAAACAACAACAAATCAAACTGTGAAATAAACGTTAATGACGGACTCGAAACCTAATGCTTTCTGTAAAGATACACCATATTCGTCGTCTTAGTTTTTATAAGCGACAACTCTAAAATATGATGTTAATATATATAAAATGCAACTGCACTTTAAAGAACGAGGCGATGGTTAAATACACGATTAGTTTTGTATTAAAATGAATAACGCCATTTTCGTATTGGTCGATTTCATCACACGAAAATACAGTAAATTCTACAATAGCGAATCATACTTTGTGTGGTGAAAATAAAGTATTGATAATCTACCTTTAGGCTCGCACAGGAATAATTTGATTTGGTTAATAACGTAACTAATTATTGATGCAAGTCTTGGTTTAACCATCTTGCTTTTAGGCTCACACTGATTCATTAAAGCAACAAGGCATGCTTAAATCGGTATAATTGACCTTTCCGATACATATGGCATTTCTATTGACAGTGAACGTAAAGCACCAAACACCATTTAGATTTAGTTTAGCATGATGATGGCACCATTTGTATGCAAAAATACCCTTCTAAGATGGTTTGGGCCATAGACGATTTGATTCGTCATTGTCTAATGCGGGAGGTATCATATCAACAGAGTTATCTCCCATTAAGAAATGAAGAATGAATTAAAATTAAACCTGAGATACATGTATTTTAGATGTTCTTAGTACCAAATAGAATAACATTCCCATGGTCGTGTTTAAAATAATAGCGCTTGACCTCTTAGTGATTCGCCATTTTCGAGTCCACTGTAGTATTGGCAAAGTTTTTCCTGTATTGGCCGAGTGTTTGTCATTCATATTCACGGTGACAAATATCTGTTTAAAACCCGTAGTTTGTGTTATGTCTTCAAAAGCCGCATAGTAATCGTTTTGATAACCGTTCCAGGGCGGTGTTCATCTCGTTCATATCACACATTTTACTGAGGGTTCATTTGGATCAAAACAAAATATAGTTGCTTAAATAGCATCCTGCTCGGTATTATCTATATTAAAGCCTAGGTTACATTTGCCCCGATCATCGTACGATTTTTCGGTCTGCGATTTTCTCTACGTTTTTTAGACATCGTAGGAGATCGTGGGCTACGACGTATGTGTAAAGCCTAGGTTACATTTGCCCCGATCATCGTACGATTTTTCGGTTTGCGATTTTCTCTACGATTTTTAGACATCGTAGGAGATCGTGGGCTACGACGTATGTGTTAACAATTCATACGGGCATCGTGCGATTTTTTGATCTGCCATTTGTCGACGTTCTCATACAAAAACGCAAGACGATCGTGCGGCAGTCGTATGTCTCCGCAGATAGTACGTAGATATCGTACGGATCCCGTGCGTTGTACGTACGGAGTCCCTATACGTTTTGATACAAAACGCAAGGAGGCCGCACGGTAGTCGTAGGGTCTCCGCAGACTGTTAGTGGATATCGTGCGGAGTCCCTTGGACTTCTGACTGATGCCTCGGTTACATTTGAGCCGCGACGCGAGAAAACCGGTCTTCGGGGTTTCCGACCAGGTCCGACACTAACCGGCCTGTACAAGCTCAGAAAAGAGCTAGAAGCTTGAAATTTCGGATTTAAGTAGAAGAGGAATTGTACTATCCGAGTAGCGAAAACAAAGGCGCTGATCAGCTTCGCAGTTACTGCGAAGCTGATCTGCGCCTTTGTTTTCGCATAGGCAAAAATCCGGTTTTCTCACGGCGCGGCTCATTTGGCCTACGATTAGCTTGCGATGATCGTACGATGCCATGTTTTGCATTTTCGTGCGGCCTCCGCAGGGTGACCTTACGATGTCCCTACGATTCTACGACTTCCTACGACCTCCGTAGCCTCTACGATCTTGTAATAGTCTGCACTATTACAAATTTTAAAATCGTAAGACCGTAGACCGTAGACACGTCGTAGGGCATCATACGGGCACCGTACGGATACCTTGCGATAATCGAGCGGTCACCGCACGATTTTTTTTAAGATAATCTGGGAACAAAAATCGTACAGCGATCGTAGGGAGGCCGCAAGGGGTCATGCCTAGTAGGTTACATTTGCCCCGATCATTGTACGATTTCCTACGTTTTTTTTTAAATCGAATGTGGGCTACGACGTAGGTGTTTACAATTCATACGGGCATCGTTCGATTTCTTGTTCTAGCTTTCTTCGATGTCCTGAGTAGGAACTGTTTGGAGATCGTAGGGAAATGAAAGGGTCTCCGCACACTTTAAGTTGAAATCGTACGGAGCCCGTGCGATGGCCGTGAGGAGTCCTTACGATTTCTTGCGGTCTCCCTACGATAGCCGTACGATGTTAGGTGTCCGTACGAATTTAATAAACTTGTGATATAACCGTACGGATGCCGCACGATCACCCTAAAGGTCTACGATTATCTTATTATTTAGTCCCCAAATTATCATAAAACCGCACGATCATCGCAGGGTTTCCGTAAGGCGCCCGTACGATGATGCTACCTACGACATGTCTACGGGCTACGGTCTTACGATCTTTAAATTTTGTAAATGTGCAGACTACTACAAAATAGTAGAGGCTACGGAGATCGTAGGAAGCCGTAGAATCGTAGGGGCATCGTAGGGTCACCCTGCGGAGACCGCACGAAAATGCAAAAAATGGCATCGTACGATCATCGCAAGTTAATCGTAGGGCAAATGTAACCTAGGCTTAAGGAGTTTTAAAGTACAAGTTTAAAGTACGGTTTAAGAAACGTTACAATGCGTCTACGGACTGTCTTAAAATATAGAATGTACATGTATATACTGAGCCAAACTTATAACGCAACATCGGTTTATGTTATACTCCGGAACGTTATCAAATAAATTTTGTCTCAGCATGTATCAGATTTCCGGACGATCGACTCTTGATTGTAACATTCTATGGCATGCGTCTCAAGTAATTTTAAAATTATTTTTCAGAGGTAGGGTCTCGGCAAAAAAAAAAAAAAGAAAAAAAAAAAAAAAAAAAAGAAATGCATTGTGATTTTCCAGAACGCAACATGTGACGTGTATTCGTACCTTAGAAAGTAATGCCGGTTACTGTCAAAGGATCAGTTTTGTCAATTTTGAACAGAGTTGAAGACTCATTTTTGCCCCCAACCATTCAAGTTTACCCAGATAAGATAAGAAAATGTATTTTAAGACGGCATGACAGTACATAACCATAAACATAAGCTCTAATGAGCTTTTGACCGTCGAACACTTTTAACATTTGTTACAGACGTTCCTGACCCAACAATTGGATGATTTTGTGTTTTCTAACGATGCGGATATACGGAATGAACATGTACCACGAAGGTTTCATGAAAAACATTCGCCTTTAGAATTTTTCACCAATTCCATTTTCTATTGTGTTCAGTGGATCGCTCAGTATTACACGTTCAATTTTCAATGATGCAAACTTTGATTTAAAATTGTGGGTACAGATGGAAGGCATTTTGCAATTACCTCATTGAGCCTGACTGGATCCATAAAGAAGCAATTTGTATTAAAACTGACTTCCAGAATCTCTCTTGAGGCGCATGCCACCCAAATAACCGTTTTGACCAATCAGATTCGAGCTCAGTGACCCATGCTCTGATATCAAATTTTTATACCCTTTATTCACTGGCGATTGCTGGCCAACATATGTCTGGTAGGCCATCTTGCATCAGACTAAAATGTGAAAAAAATACCATAACCGTGATTGGTTCAGTATAATAACAAAACTTACACGCAACTAGTAAACATCAAGAAAACATGTCCGTGCAATACCCCTCAAAACCTACTTTTATATAGAAAACTGGTGTTTGATGGGGTATACCTAATTTTCTTATTTTTGATCCAAAACATACGTTGTGGGTACTCGTTTGAACCGCCTCGGCAAGGCGGTTCTAACGTGTACCCACAGTGTATGTTTTGAGCTTAAATATGATTTAAATATCCATTTTTTTTTCCAACGCAATTTTCAATTTTTACAGCTAAAAAATTCTCTGTATATTGCATGGGCGTGTTTTCGTAATAAATATTCACTCACCTGAATGTTGCTGGAGTAGCGGGCGTTGTCAGTTCGGGTGTACAAGTGACCATTGTCACTTCTGAGGACAGAGTCTGAACGAGCTAAAAAAAACACAAGTAAGTGAGTTTTATTTAAATTAACTAGAGTGTTCCAATCTTTTTTTTTCTTTCAAATTACTCAACAAACAGTCGCATCTACAGTATACCATTTTTACTCATTCGCACATCCACAAAATTCATCATTACTCAAACAGACAAAACACTTTTTTCTCTCAATAACTCATCTTCTTACACACCCAAACACTTTTCTCCCACCATCTCATCTCACTCACTCACTCCAATCTAAAAGAAATATTGGCTAAGGAATAGTAGGGAAGATCTGGAATAAGCCAGACTATTGTAACGAACAGCCGAGCCGAGCCACAGTGAACCCCGTCGGTGGAAAAGCATGCTCATCCACCAAGGGTGGTTTACTGCGCTATATACCAAACACTTACTCGGTTCACAAAGTTTCGAGTTTGAAATTTGCATATTTCCAAGGGAGGCTATGCCGTCACATTACTACCCCCTCCGAGAAGACTCGTCCCGAGTCTTGGCCTGGGGACTACATGGGTAGGGCAACCCCGGTCTGGCAGTTGTCATTATCCCACCGCTGCCACCAAATGTAACGAACAGCCGAGCCGAGCCACAGTAAACCCCGTCGGTGGAAAAGCATGCTCATCCACCAAGGGTGGTTTACTGCGCTATATACCCAACACTTACTCGATTCACAAAGTTTCGAGTTTGAAATTTGCATATTTCCAAGGGAGGCTATGCCGTCACACTATACCTGGAAAGCCGCCATGCCAGGGCAATGTATTATAGGGATAGGATAGGACAACGTAGCGCAGTGTAGTTTAGTGTATGGTATTGTAGGGTAATTCGAAGGGCTAGGCTAGGGTAGATCGTGCTATTTTATTTTATAATGATGAGGCTACACAACTGAAAGGCAATTAAGCTTGGCAAGAGGAGACCGATACAGGTGGGTTGGGATGTGGTAGGGTAGGGTAGGGAAGGGTAGGACATGTCGGAATGGGATAGAGTAGGGTGTTGTAGTTCAGGGCCGGATGAGTAGGGTATTGTAGGATAGTGCTGGATGGATAGTGTAGGGTAGTGTAGGGTAGGACCGGATACAGTAGGGTAATGTAGGATAGAACCTAATAGATTAGGGTAGGGCCGGATAGAGTAGGTAATGTAGGATAGAACCGAACAGATTAGGGTAGGGCTGGATATAGTAGGGTAATGTAGGGTAGGGCCGGATAGAGTAGGGTAGTGTAGGGTAGGGCCGGAAATAGTAGGGTAATGTAGGGTAGGGCCGGATAGAGTAGGGTAGTGTAGGGTAGGGCCGGAAAGAGTAGGGCAGTGTACGGTAGGGCCGGATAGAGTAGGGTAGTGTATTTTGATATAATATGTTATTTACAAAAGTAAAGCTGTGTTCAAAATATTTTGATTGGGCAAGGTGGGAACAAACGTTTCCTATTTCCTTTGATCCTATATTAAATTCAAAGATTTTGTCCATTTTTTAAAGAAGTCGCTGATTGAGTTAGACAAAACATTGCATTTCTGAATAAACTTCATTTAAGTGCTTGGAGCTGGAGATTTTGAACATTCCTTGGGCAATCTCACAAAAGAAATCTTCCGAGATCCTTTTGTGAGGACGTCGTCAGGGGAGAGAGTCCGTATGTAAATAATGCGAGAATAGCAATATTTTAGTATTAGCCCACTACATGACTTAAGTTTTATTTCTTGATATAGAGTTGGGTAGGGTAGTGTAGGGTAAGGCCGGATAGAATATGGTAATGTATGGTAGGGCCGGATAGGGTAATTTAAGGTAGGGCCAGATAGAGTAGGGCAGAGTAGGGTAGGGCCGGATAGACTAAGGTAATGTAGATTAGGGCCAGATACAATAGGGTAATTTAGGGTAGGGCCAGATAGAGTAGGGTAGTGTAGGGTATGGTCAGAAACAGAATGGTAATCTAGGGTAGGGCCAGATAGAGTAGGGCCGGATACAGTAGGGTAGTTTAGGATATGGCCAGATAATGTAGGGTAGTGTATGGTAGGACCGAATAGAGTAGGATGGTGTAGGGTTGGACCGGATACAGTAGAGTAATTTAAGATAGGTATGGTAGTGTAGGGTGTTTATTTTCGGACCTTTTTTGTTATTGTTATTGTTTTGGAAGAAGAGAAGCCAGTGCTTGCCTTATAATGCTGAGCGCCAAGCAAGGTAGCCACTGGTACCATTTTTAAAGTCTTTGGTATGACCCGGCCCGGGATCGAACCCACGACCTCCCGCTCCCGAAGCGGACGCTCTAACCATTACGCTATCGGAATCGGTAATCTCTGGTAGTTTGGGTAGGGAATAGTATGGTGGGGTGGGTGTGGTGTAGTTGGGGTAGGGTAGGATAGGGTACAGTATGATGGGGTAGAGTAGTAGAGTATGGGAGGATCGGGTGGTGTACGTGGGTAGGATAGGGGTGGGTACAGGTGGAGCTGGAATGGAGTATGGGGTGGGGTCGGATACGGTAGTGTAGTGTAGTGTAGTTTAGTGTAGTGTAGTGTAGTGTAGTGTAGTGTAGTGTAGTGTAGTGTAGTGTAGTGTAGTGTAGTGTAGTGTAGTGTAGTGTAGTGTAGTGTAGGGTAGGATAGGATAGGATAGGATAGGATAGGATAGGATAGGATAGGATAGGATAGGATAGGGCATTAAAAGGAATGGCACATGTATGTTTGTGTATGAATGGAAAGGGATAGGGTTATGTTAGCGGTAGGGATAGGGTATTTAGCAGGGAAAAATATGTTTGGGAAAAGGGTAGGACATTAAACTGGGGACAAAGCTTCACTTCAGTACTTCGCACTTACGCACGCATAAATGCATGCACGCGCGCACACACTCGTTTAAAAAGTAATTTTTATTAAAACAAAGACCGACCACGCATTTATTCATTTGTTACCGTATTCGTTCTAATTAGCGCACATGCTCCAATAAGCGCACACCCTGGCCATTTCCGAAAAACATGTGCATAAGCGCACACGGACCGACTATCAAATTGGTATTTTATAACGATTTTACTCATGTACACTCTATTTGTTGCATTAAAACGTTTCCTTACATGATCAAATACTATTTTGCGCCGATGACACCAACATTGATATTTTCGGCATGATTTCTTCAGCATAATATGTGTTGTTTTCGTTCGTAATATGCGCTAATTAGAACGATAATTTGTTACCTTAACTTTTAATTATTTTGAAAAGTTAAGCGCATTGTCCGCTAATTAGAACGAATACGGTAATTTCTTTGTATTACATTAAATTTATTTATTTCATTTATTACGATCTATTCATTTATTTATTCTCTAAAAATTTATATCTCCAATGCCTTCAGTTATATGAATGTCAACTTTAATAAATTGTTGACCCGCAAAAATTATTCCGACATAAACGTTAGTCCCAGAGAGAAATAAATCATCAAGAAATATGATTACATGTACTTACAGTATCCAGGCGCCATCAGACTTCTTTATTATTGAATTATAAAATAATTAATTTAAGCAAAACTTTCGTCTTGAGTTATTGAAGCGCTGCTTCGATTTTCAACGTCGGGGTGAAAATGCCTGGCAACGACGTAATACCACGTTACGTCCGCAACGTTATTAGCGTTACTTGCGACGCATATATAAAGTAAAATATTCTACAGTGGAAGCGTAGAGGTTGCATTTCACCATTAGGTTTTCCATACGTGACAATGTTAACGTTTTGTCACCTAGCTCGAAAACTAGACATACAAAATTCACAAGACTGGTCTCATTTTAAACGTTCATCATAGCCCATTAATTTAAATGAAAATTAATAGCATGTTTACCTACTCAATTCAAAGCTATGTCCCGTTAAACGGAAGCACCCTCAGAAACCATGTTTCGTAATGCGGGTGGGTCTTCAGAGGGGTTCATGCAGAAAAGTCCGTCCCGTTCCCATCCGATACCGGGATTTATCGACTAAAACATGGCATTCGAAACGGCGCATGTTTCAAGTTTTAAAACAAACACTTCACAGCGGAAATCAATCAACGATTATTGACAGGTGACGTCATTTTTGTCTCTAATACAAAGTAAATGCTCTCCCCGAAAAAGGCGGGGCGAGAACTCATGAATATTTAGTAGTGTGTACCCTAGAACTTTTACTTTCATGCTTAAGTTACGTACATGACACATTTAAGCAGTTTAACTTACGTTAACCCTTTGCGTTCCGATAGACATTAATTCTGTTTAAGATATATAGAGGAAATTTACTTCTTTTGAAACAAAACTGGGGATTAATTCTACCGGACAGTGATCATCAACGATGACATAGTGGTACCTAGTGATGTTGCGACTAGACCATTGTTTATATTCAACTATGCATTTGGCGCAAGTTAAAATCACTTCAATTCCAGGAATTGTCTTGCATACATTCCGGAATCGAACCGCGCGAAGAATTAGTTCTTACATCGTCCGACAAAGTGAGCGTACCTATTTGCACAAGACAAACCCGGAACTGTGCCATTTCCTACCCTGAGCAGAACATATCCTATTTACTCTTTAGCTAGCATAAACGTTAAAGGGTTTGTATAAGTGCCGTATTTTCCTGGAAATATGTCTTAGAGTAAACTGCCATGAAAAAATATCACCTATACGATTTTCAACCACCATTCGTAGAACAAGCTGAAGATATATCACTGGCGCACATCGGGATACCATTTCCGTAAAATGTATACCCCTTACATTCCAATCTTATGTAGCTAAGCATATCGGATAGGGTAGGGTACGGCAGAGAAGAGTAGGATAGGGTAGGGTAGGGCATTAAAAGGAACGGTATGTTTGTGTCGGTGTGGAATGGGATAATGTTATGCTAGCAGTATGAATAGGGAGAGATGGGACAAAGATTCACTTCAGTACTTCGCACTTACGCACGCATACATGCATGCACACACACACACGCACACATATTTAATCAGTAAAATTTATTAAAACAAAAGCCGACCAATTAATCATCTGTTATAACACATAATCACTCTACGGGTACTGGCCACAAATATTCACCTGATGTTGTTGAACTCTATATCAAGGGAACTATCGTCTGGGTTGTATAACCAGTTGTCGTTCGTGGTCTGACTAAAAATCAATAAACCGATGATCTCCCTTACATCGTGACACAAGACATTGCCATCGCTTGGCTGAACCAATAATCGATACACGTTTATCCAGGTAATCATGTCGCATTGGTTATTTAGCATTACCTATGACATGTGACGAAAGCTCAGGTAGCTGAATGATGGTTCCGGAATCAAAATGCAATTCAATTCAATTCAATGATTTATAAACGTGTCACCTCATGTAATACATGAAATACAAATACATAGACATAAAATATAATGAATTACACAAGCTACTCTAGACAGAGTTATGAGACACGATAATTGCTTAAAAGCATATATACATTATTTATATAAAAAACGTCTTCGTCGATCTAAAATTTCTTTACAGGTTTTGGCAACAATATTTATCAACTGATTGGAAGAGAACAAATAACTTATTTTTTCATTATCGGACAAAGAGTAGAAATCCGGGTTAATATTAAAAGCCTGACTATACATTTCAAGTTGCAGATCTTCATAAAGTGGACAATTAAGAAGAACATGATGTTCTGATTCAACCTTGTCATGACAATTGAAACAAGTACGCTGACTAACATCTAAGTTTTCATATCTACCTGTTTCAAGTCTTAGGGGCGCAACACCAGCTCTAAACTTAGCGAAAGAACTCCGCCATGATAAAGGCATCAGTACCTTAACATAGGACTCTGTCACAAAATTCATTTTAAAAGTTCTATACGGGCGTAGTTTATTTCCACCCTGCCCTCGCCTGGCATGTTCTCTGTTTATCTCGATTTTCCATTTTTCTATGAAAATATTCAAGTACTGCTTCTCGCAAGTTGAAATCATATGCTTGACACCGTATTCATTATCAAGGAAGTAAGAACAGTTAATATTCTGCAGATGATTTTGAAAACGAAAATACCAGTTCTTTGTACGTGTTTTCATTGAATCAGCCCATTTGTATACTTTGTAATTTAGTCGGTTTACATCCATTGTTTTTAATCGACACCATAGTCTTATAACACAATTCCACTGACGAACGTCCGCCGGGGTCCAGCCCATATCGCCTTCTACAGCTGCGTTGGGAGTAAACTTGCCTACACCAAGGAAAAATCTACCGGCTCGATGCTGAACTGCGTTGATACATGAGTATTCCCGAGTCCCCCAGATTGAAGCCCCATAGCTTATTACAGAGTTTACTGTAGAATCATACAATCTAGTAAAAGTTCCAAAAGGAAAACCACCGCAGGCTTTCGCTTTAGCAATAAGTAGACCTAATGCTTGACTCGCTGACTGGGCCACTGCCTTCGCCGTGATGCTATAGTCTAAATGTTCCTCAAGTATTAATCCTAGATACTTATACTGTTGGATTAAGTCCAAGTTCAAATCGCCACATGAAAAATTGAACACCGATCGTGGAACTGATGAACGTCTAAAATGCACAACTTTGGATTTGTCGCTGTTTATTTTCAGACAATTTCTCGCGCTCCATTCATGGAGACAGTTCAAAAGAGATTGTAAATCCTCCTCTGTGTCTGCTATAAGAATGACGTCATCAGCATACAGGAGTATACACATTTTTTCATTGTCTATATCTATTCCAACATTCAAAAGTTTCATGTCCCGAATAAGGTCGTCTATATAGAGGTTAAACAATAGCGGGGAAAGTAAACACCCCTGTTTTAGTCCACATTTAACGTCGAAAAAGTCTGTTGATATGCCGTTTATGCGTACACAACTTTTAACTGTTTTGTATAATGATATAAGGGCATTGTATAACCTGCCACATAAACCGATTTGTTTCAATTTAGACCACAATTTATCCCGAGGAATTGAATCGTAGGCTTTAGAAAAGTCAATGAACGCAACAAAAGTGTCCTTTTTCATAGCCTTACGGGTCTCTATTAAGGAAGTCAGTGTTGATAAATGATCAAGTGTACTTCTTGATTTTCTAAATCCATTTTGTTCGTCACTCAACAATTTTTTTTTCGTCGACAAACGTCTCAAGCCTCGAATTAAGAACGCCGCAGTACAGTTTATAACACGCCGGTGCCAAACTTATCCCCCTATAGTTTAGCGGATTACGTGCGTCACCTGTAGAAGATTTGGGTATCGGTGTTATAATGGAGTAATTCCACTCGTCTGGTACAATCCCTGTGTTAAAACATACAGAAAAAAGCCTATGTAAAATGTCTATAACGACGTCATTTTTCAAGACGTCCACTGGAATTTCGTCAATTCCGGCACTTTTTCCTTTCTTCGCGCGTGAGACCGCCTTGCTTACTTCAGTTCGTGTAATTTCTGTGTTAATGTCTAAATTTGAATGAGAGTCAGCATCACTATGCGACAAATTTGCCGTCACACTGACGGGGTTAAGTAAATTCATAAAACTTGTTTTCCATGTATCAAGAACCGTCCCGCCATCCCGCGTTACTTCCCCGTTGATTTCGACTTCGAAAGGTATACGTTTACGCCGTTCATTACCTACACCGATTTTCCCAATAAAATTTAGGGAGATGTTCACATGAACCGTAAGAAACTGTTATGTACATTCCACTTAATCGTCAGATGCCATATGTCACATGTCACATCATCATTTGATGTTCAGGCAGATAATGACCACAGAGAATGTATTTTTCGCTAACACAGCCTTAAAATGTTTCAAATAAAATGTTAACATGAATCATACACATTTTATTCTGCATTTTATGGAAAAAAGAAAACTTAAAGTTACTTAATCTCCGCATAACTGCAGGCAGGTAAATAAGCACACTGTTGAAATAACTTCGATGCAAGACTTGCCATTATTTTGTTTCAAAATAAGCCGGTATTATATTACTGGTCTTCTAAAGCTGATCATTTACTGTGAATTAAAACGGCAAAAATATCATTTAAAAAATCCTTGCCGGCTAAAGTTAGGGAGAAAACTTGTTAATCCTCCGAACGGAGTCAGTCTTAACTTATAACTGATCAGATAAAAACTGAATTACTGCATTCATGGGTGGAATAAAGTATTGAAAGTCATTTTTTAACAGGAAACGTTTTGATCACCATATTTGAGAACAAAATAATTGGATATATAATTATAGTTCGTCGCAATTCTAAATTTATCTCCGAGAACTTTGTGAGTGCTAATACAAGTAAGCATGTACGTTTCTAAAAGAGATGCACATGAGCACGCACTGCTCGACTAGCATGTTGGTATTTTACAGGGTTTTTTTTTCTTCACAAAAATACCATATAAACCGCGTTAAAACATAACCTGAAATGGTCAAACACTATTTTGAAACGATTGGAACACTTAAATAGCATCGTCGTTGATAATTATGACATGTTTATATTATCAGTTAAGAGCAATTCCGTGTAAAAACCAGCCAAATCCTTATGGGGGCTCGGCACGCATGGTCATGAATTTCCTTCATACTTTACGGATATATTAGGGACCACACAAAAACAGGTTTTTCAATGTTAGTTTTTTGAAAATATGCATGGTTGCCATGGTAACCACAATAGAAGATTAAGGGCTTCAAAACAGCATTTTTTGAGTGAAAATTGGCATTTTTTCAAACAAAACCTAGACATCACATAACTTGCTTTCTAAAATTTGAATGCATACAATGGTACAGATATACAAACTCAAAATTACTGTAACTTAGCATCTTAGTATAATGAACTGTCCTCTAGCTATGGTAGTTGTAAGGTGGGTGGGGTTTCCCATTTTTCAATTTTATCAAAAAAGTCATTTTTCAGCATATTTTGAGAACATGTAGAAAAAAATTGAGGTAAATTTAAGAGGCCTCACATAGTTGTCATGAAAGATCATTGTCAGCATGGCCAGTTAATGTAAAATCTTAGTGGGCACTTCATAAACAAAAATTTCAGAGACATCTAAATCTACCTACTAGGACGAGACCCCATAAAATTGTGTTTTTATAATATCGAGGTTAAAGAATGAGACTATCCAAATATTTTTGACTTAACACTAAATGAGAATTTTAAACAGTTATATAATGATATATAGCATCTAAAATACTTACAAAGCAATGATTAGTTGCATTTAAAGTGTTTAATGACAATGTAGAAGTACGCCACCCACTTAAATTAACATGGAAACTGGTACATTTTCAACCTGAAACAGAAGTTAGTACAAGTTAAATGTGATAAAATGCTATAGTCAAGAGACATATTGTATACTTAGTGCAAAACCAATCAATTGTTCACCCGTAAAACAATGGTTACCATGGTAACACTTAGAACAAACATACATGGTCGCATCTTAAATAGCAATGGCAAATAGACTATATTGCTGGTAACTTCATACAATATATCAAACATCATTTTTTTGATTATTTTTATTGTGTAAATCATTAGCAAAATGTTAAAATACTCATAAATATGCTTTACTGTCTAAGGTACTCAATGACAGGATAACCTTACCCCACCCAATTAATTAACATTAAGAGCAATTCTCTGTAACCACTTAAATTTTTTCACAGGGCCGTGGAACACATAATCACCGATTTTGCTGAAACTTATCTTGGTTATATAAACACAAACCTTTTTAATCAACACTCATTTGGTCCAATTTCATACCCGTTGCCATGGAAACGGCAAATGAATATTTTGGCTAAAAGTGTGTCCGAAAATCACTTAAACTGGGTATTTTCCAGCTGAAACAATCACTTTATACAAATTCAGATCCAACTTCTGGTCCCTATTTATGAATATATAACACATTCTGGTTAGAAATATAAAAAACAAGCATTGATTTGGAAAACCTCTGATTTTATCGTGGCCCTGCAAAGTGGGTGGGGTATCGAAGATTTGAAAAAAGTGATTTTGAAGCATTTTCAGGGACAATTCTCATAGTGAGTGCAGTCGGTTGCAGATATACGCACATATTTACGATATCCAACAGTGTTTTGTTAACCAAGTTCTGAATAAACATGTTTGGAAAGTAAGGTCTGAATATGCGCAACTATAGCAACAATGAGGGTACTGTCACAAAAAGCAACTTTGTGAGTGTCTGTCATTTTGGTCTCATAGAATTCTAATAAGAGGACATAATTGGTTGTAAATTATTTGATATGTTGCAATTGAAACTACTCTTTAGAAAATTTTGCATATAATCTTCAGTGACCTTCTAAAGGTCAAGGTCAAGGTCATAGAATAGAGAAAAATGGCACAAAATTGGCCTTTTCCCATGTTCAAGTTGATTTATGCATAACTGAGACTCAAATTTCTTACTTACTTTATTGGATATTTATGCATTTTTGACCTTGACCTTGACACTTAAAAGGTAATTTAAGGCCAGCAGGTGGATTGTCTGAATGATATTGGACTTTGCAACTCATATTTAAATGTAAGAGCTTAATACGATAAAAATAAACACTTTAATTTGTTTACTTCTTCAACCAAAAACTTCATTTTACCCCCTGAAAAATTGAACTTTTCGTGACCTTGACCTTGACCTTGAAGTCACCTGGTGGACAAAAATATCTCAGCGTGAAAAAAGTCGTGATGATGTGCATAAATATTCAATAAGGAAAAAATACTTGAGCCTTAATTATGGCCAAATCAACTATAACATGAGCAAAAAAAGCCAATTTTGTGTTATCTTTCTCTAACGTGACCTTGACCTTGACTTTCCGAAGGTCACTTCAGATTCAGTGCCATATTTTCTTAACCTTTGTTTCATATACAACATATCTCAAGCTTTCAAAACAAATATTTAGGCAATTTTGCACCAAACTCTTTGAAAAATAACAAAATACTGGTAAGAAAATGCCCGTTTAAACCATTTTCTTGCATTTTTGACCTTGACCTTGACCCTTAAAAGGTAATTTAAGGCCAGCAGGTGGATTGTCTGAATGATATTGAACCTAGCAACACATATTAAAATGAAAAAGCTTAATAAGATAAAAAATTAACACTTTAATTTGTTTGCTTCTTCAACAAAAAACTTCATTTTACCCCCTGAAAAATTGAACTTTTCATGACCTTGACCTTGAAGTCACCTGGTGGACAAAAATATCTCAGCGTGAAAAACATCGTGGTGATGTGCATAAATATTCAATAAGGAAAAAAGCTTGAGCCTAAATTATGGACAAATCAACTATAACATGAGCAAAAAAAGCCAATTTTTGTTATCTTTCTCTAACGTGACCTTGACCTTGACTTTCTGAAGGTCACTGTAGATTCAATGCCATATTTTCTTAACCTTTGTTTCATATACAACATATCTCAAGCTTTCAAAACAAATATTAAGGAAATTTTGAAACATAACAAAATACTGGTAAGAAAATGCCAATTTAAGCCATTTTCTTGCATTTTTGACCTTGACCCTTAAAAGGTTATTTAAGGTCAGCAGGAGGATTGTCTGAATGATATTTGACCTTGACCTTGAAGTCACCTGGTGGACAAAAATATCTCAACATGAAATACTTTGTTGTGATATGCATGAATATTCAATAAAGTAAGAAATTTGAGCCTCAATTATGCATAAATCAACTTGAACATGGGAATAGGCCAATTTTGTGCCATTTTTCTCTATTCTATGACCTTGACCTTGACCTTTAGAAGGTTACTGAAAATTATATGCAATATTTTCTAAAGAGTAATTTCAATTGCAACATATCAAATAATTTACAATCAATTATGTCCTCTTATTAGAATTCCATGAGACCAAAATGACAGACACTCACAAATTTGCGTTTTGTGACAGTACCATCATTGTTGCTATGGTTACGCATATTCAGACCTAACTTCCCAAACATGTCTTTTCAGAACTTGGTTAACAAAACACTGTTGGATATCGTAAATAAGCGCGTATATCTGCAACCGACCGCACTCACTATGAAAATAGTCCCTGAAAATGCTTCAAAATCACATTTTTCAAATCTTCGAAACCCCACCCACTTTGCAGGGCCACGATAAAATCAGAGGTTTTCCAAATCAATGTTTGTTTTTTGTATTTCTAACCAGAATGTTTTATATATTCATAAATAGGGACCAGAAGCTGGATCTGAATTTGTATAAAGTAATTGTTTCAGCTGGAAAATACCCAGTTTAAGTGATTTTCGGACACACATTTTGCCAAAATATTCATTTGCCGTTTCCATGGCAACGGGTATGAAATTGGACCAAATGAGTGTTGATTAAAAAGTTTTGTGTTTAAATAACCCAGATAGGAAAGTTTCAGAAAAATCGGTGATAATGCATTCCACGGCCCTGTGAAAAAATTAAAGTGGTTACAGAGAATTGCTCTTAATGTTAATTAAGTGGGTGGGGTAAGGTTATCCTGTCATTGAGAACCTTAGACAGTAAAGCATATTTATGAGTATTTTAACATTTTGCTATTGATTTACAACATAAAATAATAAAAAAAAATGATGTTTGATATATTGTATGAAGTTACCAGCAATGAAGTCTATTTACCATTGCTATTTAAGATGCGACCATGTATGTTTGTTCTAAGTGTTACCATGGTAACCATTGTTTTACTGGTGAACAATTCATTGGTTTTGCACTAAATATACAATATGTCTCTTGACTATAGCATTTTATCACATTTTACTTGTAATAATTTCTGTTTCAGGTTGAAAATGTACCAGTTTCCATGTTAATTTAAGTGGGTGGGGTACTTCTACATTGTCATTAAACACTTTAAATACAATAAATCATTGCTTTATTAGTATTTTTAGATGCTATATATCATTATATAACTGTTTAAAATTCTCATTTAGTGTTAAGTCAAAAATATTTGGATAGCCCCATTCTTTAACCTTGATATTATAAAAACACAATTCTATGGGGTCTCGTCCTAGTAGGTAGATTTAGATGTCTCTGAAATTTTTGTTTATGAAGTGCCCACTAAGATTTTATATTAACTGGCCATGCTGACAATGATCTTTCATGACAACTATGTGAGGCCTCTTAAATTTACCTCATTTTTTTCTTCATGTTCTCAAAATATGCTGAAAAATGACTTTTTTGATAAAATTGAAAAATGGGAAACCCCACCCACCTTACAACTACCATAGCTAAAAGACAGTTCATTATACTAAGATGCTAAGTTACAGTAATTTTGAGTATGTATATCTGTACCACTGTATGCATTCAAAATTAAGATACCAAGTTAGGTGATGTCTAGGTTGTGTTTGAAAAAGTGCCAATTTTTACTCAAAAAATGCTGTTTTGAAGCCCAAAACCTTCTAGTGTGGTTTCCATGGCAACCATGCATATTTTCAAAAAACGAAGGGAAGTTTCAAAACATCGTTTTTGACCCTCTATCCGAAAATCAGGTTTTTGTTAAAATTTGTGACTATGCGTGGCCACACTTTGGTTGGTTTTTACTCTTTACTCTGGAATTGCTCTTAAAATGTGTTGTTTTGGTTTGAAGTGTGCGCTTATTAGAAAGATATTTTGTTACCTTAACATTAAATCATTTTGAAAAGTTAAGCGCACTGTGCACTAGAACGAATACGGTATTTCATACCTTTTATTGATTTCAATTATAAAAAATGATTTCAAATACACTAATAAAATATTCATTCGTCGCCGTCGCTGCTGTCGTCGGAAGACAGAATAATGGTTTGACTCCTGCTTCGACTTATTGTCGATATGGTTGTGTTTGAAAACCCATAATATTGCATGATATGACGCATAAAAGGAACAAAAAAGCAAGAAAATCATGTTCTCCGTGCGATTACTTTTGATAAGATAAAATGTGCATTATATTTTATATAATAATAATAATAATAATGATAATAACATTTAAGTTATCTACTACTGTGGGATTCGAAGGGACCCCCGAATTACAAACCAGGTGCTGTAACCACTGAGTTGTGGCTCTTGTGATAGGCAATGTAGTTAGTTGGCACATTCTTCACGTACTTTATCGAGTCTTAACGACAGTGCCGAATCACTGGCGATTATTTTATTATACTGCGTCTTTTACTTTAAAGAATGCATAAAGTTTTGAACAGTTGTGTCGGCATTCTTTTGAATTCTCATAGTGAATGCAGCGTAGTTGGTTATTACTCAAGACAGCTGCGTGACATGGATGTGTATCTTCTTTACTTTTCGCAAAAAATGTGGCATGTCTCCTTAACCCATATTTGACGTATGGATTTTCCCATCATTATCATTTGGGTGAGTCCACTTTCATTTTTAAAGGGACGCAGGAATGGTTTTAAAATTATATTCCCTTATTCAATGAATTTTCTTTAAGCAAACAGAATAGCCCCAGATGGGACGCCTCGTTCTGCGGCGTCACATCTGGGGCTATACTGTTTGCGTATGTCCCACAAAAAGGACGCCAGGCTTAAATGAGCTAAAGCAAGAGTTTCATTTTTATCAAGAATTGTACTTCCTATAGAAATAATTCCTCAAATGTTCATGCAATCCACGGTTGTAACAAAGTAAAAAGTAAGCATAACCATTTTCATTTGAAAAAAAAAAAAAAAACATAGCCAACTAACACACAAAAACTAAAATAACCTAATTGATTTTACGTTTGTAAAGCCTCACTCCACTACAACTACTTTTTGGAGCGATAAACGATCCCAGGATGCTAATGTCATTGGCGAGAACCGGAATGGAAAAACTTGGTGGTTTAATTGCCAGTGGCGCGACAACTTTATATGAGAAATATGGCCAAGGACCCGTTAATATACTGAAAAACAGATTCAACCACATAGCTGAAGGGTATCACTTTATTAGCAACAGTTTCAAGAAGGGGTTTTGGGTAAGGACGTTCACACTTTTAGATTGCGAATTAGCTTCAGTTTAATTGAAAGTGGTGTTTGGAAACTTCAAGTGTTACATTTACGCAATGCAAATGCATAATGCACATGTATTTTAGACACTGCGCCTCATTTTTCGGACAATAAAAAATGATACCCAAATAGCAATCGGTTTTTAATGATATAAAATGCCTAAACTTTTCCGATTACTCAGACAGAGTAATTCTGATGTATAGAGCCATTGTATCCGTATTGGTCCGATTAGAGGTTTTCAATCTTTGTTTTCAGTCTGCGTTCAATGGTTTGAAAAATGCTTTTAATGCATTCAAAAACTGGGGACAGTGAGCCATTGGTTGGTTGAGAGATTTCGGTAGAGACTGGGTAGACGTCTTCACCGGACGCCGAAGGAGGTGAGACGACCATGGCCTGGATGAAGTCAGTGATTTGTGGGCGGAGCGTGAGAAGAGAGACGATACGGAGGATGTGGATATTGAAGAGGCGCTTCGTGGTTATGTATCTCGTAACAAGAGGGCGGTAGAAGAAACGGTGACGTTGACGCTCGCACAGAAGGCGTGTATAGAAGGAAATTGTCTAGTCTGTACCCCGTTTCTCAATGCTACGAATCCAGGCGCTGACATGATTGACATATGGCGCGAAAGTAAGTCCTTGCTTAAGTTCTTTACATCTTTTAGTGTTCTTTTAAAGTAACAAAATAGTCGACTTCAAAATTTATACTCTGGTGCGAATTCTTATTATACGGCAACTTATTTGCTATGACAGTTATTTTAAGCCTTATATGAAAAATTAGGTGTCATCACATGGTGGTTTTGAAAATTTAAATGTTTTGTAACAGAGATTTTTTTTCAAATGATTGCAATATTTACTCACAAGTTTGCGGGGCTGAAATCATTAACAAGAATCTTGCTTTGGAGAAAAGAATAGATCAAGTCAAGAAATTCTATAAAGTGCTCACCAGTACTACAAAAGATGTGCTTAAATCAGTAGGTGTTTTCCATTCAAGTCAAATTAAGCCTAAACGTTTGATAAGTTTTGTTGTTTCAATTTTGTTTTATTTTAATTGTTACCGCTTGTATTTGTGAATTATGTAAAGAATGCTGCCGTTTACATATAATCATAATGACAATTTTGATGCCATTCATTAAACACTGAACCGATTTTAATGAATCACATTCTATCTCCGCTCTAGTAAGATCCTATACATAGATTACCTTGCATATACCCATTAATATAATGAGAATTCCCTCATTTCTTCTAAAATCAATACGTTTATATTCCTTGAAATGTTCTGTGTGTGTGTGTTTTTTTGCAGGTTATTGTGAACACTGCAACTGGAAAAGTCTCAAAGATCGTCGCTCTCGTAGGCGAAACGTTTGAAACCTTTTATCCAAAAGGGATACCGTTTGATCCATGGCACCAAGATCCGGCATACAAAGCAATCACAAGATTTCTCCTAGGCAAGCACTAATACAAACACATTCGAAAATGGTTTTCACTGAATTATCATTATAATGTATGCAATCTTAATATGAGGATACATGTAGCTGTCTCAGTTTTACCGTGCCTTGTTTGCATTCATGGACACTGCTTATACAAACTGTGTTAAAACAATGGAAGAACTTTTGCTAGAGTTTTCCCATATCCGGTTGTACCACTAAATAAACCAAAATCTCATGCATATACGTAATAAAAATAAAAAAAACACATAGATTGTATTTTGATTTGTACTAGTTTTATTATTGTCAGGTTTCAAATTCTCCACAATAAAATGACATCAATATATGTGTAATTTTAAGCAACATCACTGTAAAAGCATATACATGCAGATCTACATGTATATATACGAAATAAATTTCAACGCATAAAATGGTGATAGAATTTTCTAGTAAGAATTTGACTCGTATTCTCAGTGTTATTCATAAAACAAAATATTTTAATACCAGATACAATTATGCAGTGCTCGTTTAATTTAAAGTAATTGCGTTGCAATCGCATGATGGCTGTTCTCATCGTTTCATAACCATGTTCAAGGGATTACATTTCAGTTTATATATACATGTAGGTTTATAATTCAGTGAAAGAATTTCATAAAATTGAGGTTTCTTGTACTGATTGCTTTATTTTGTAACAACACTGAAAGTACGTACTTCCGTCAAAACTCATGATACATGAGATAATAATTCGATTTTGTCTCTTTAGTGATTCGACCTTTCGTCGCTTGACAGCGCAGCTCAGCACGGGTTCTGACACACATGCATTGCAGAGTAGGACAATCTCCGTGTCGGCATTGTTCTCCCCGACCCCGATGTCTCAGGCTCTGGTTCATACTTGATCTCAGAGCTGTGTGACTCCGCTGGGGGTTCTTCAGCCACACTGCCCAGGGAGGACATCTCGCGTGCACCGTCGGTCTGTCCCGGGAGGTGGTAGGGCTTGGCGACTTTATCATTGTCACAGCTGTCCAGCAACCAGAATGTGTTCATTTGGCCCTTCCCCTGAAATGTAGAGATCAGTAAGCTATTGTCTGTCCATAAATGGTACAGGGATTGGAATGTTTCAGTATTTTGAGTTTCAAAACATGACCGTGGCGCGGCATGAGAAAATCGGATTTTGCTTATGCGAATCAGAAGCACTTATTTTCGCTACTTGGATAGTAAATCCCTCTTCTTTTTAATTCCGAAATTTCAGCATTCAAGCCTTCTTGCTTAATAGTGGCCGGTTTGTGTCAGGCCTGATCGAAAACCCCGAATACTGGATTTCTCGCGCCGCGGCTCATGTTGCGTTTGAGTTCTGATTGCATCATCGTTTGGTATTTAAGCACCTGTTACTCGGATAAGTCTGTGTTATACTTATGAGTGACTTATGTGTGACGAGACCTTAAAACCCATGTAATCAGGCGGCAGTATGGTAGTGGTGACCCAGTCCATTTCATATCGGTAACTACAGTTCGTTACCTTGACATTTATAACTCCTCTGCTTTGCATTCTGAAGTTGCCATTCTTCTTCAACTTCTTGTATGTACTTTCGCTAATGTGTATTCGGTTCGCTGAAAAAGAGGGGAAAAATGAAATCCGCAGTAAATGCACAGCCAGGACTGGTCTGAATTGACAGACATATTCCCTGTGTATTCTGCCACCCGCTAAGGCAAATGTTCATATATTAGAATATGACAGTGTCGCACGTCTTTTACCAAACACATTTTAAAGACTAACACACTCTCACACTTATCTCCTCTTCACTTTTTAACTTTCTTACTAACACACCATGCGCACACACGCAAAATTCTAATAATACTCGAAAGAGGGTTTAGAATCATATAGAGATAGATAGATAGAGGTAATAAATTTAATTGACTTCAGCAAATTCGAGTTTATATGGTTAGTGAGAATTGCTTGTTTGACTTTACATCTTAGTTATACGTACGCGCCCCGTTGCTCATCATGCGTGAAGCAATGTTGACAGTATCCCCGAACACACAGTACCGCAACATCACAGTCCCAATGACCCCGGCTGATACAGGACCTACAATAAAATACAATGTTTCCGTCACGAGAACACACAATGCCACAACATCACGGTCCCAATGTCCCCGGCTGATACTTGACCTACAGAATAGACAACAAGAGAGAATTTTAATGTAACGCTGGTTGAAATATGCAGTTACACCGGTCAAATCGTTCCCGTCATGGAAACACGCAGTGCCTCAATATCACAGTCCCGAAAACTCCGGCTGATTCTGGACCTTCATTGTCTAGACTTTCTGCTAGGAAGACAACAATGACTGCCTCAAACGTTCTCATCGCGAGAACACTCAGTGCCGCAAGTTCACTAGATTAGATCTACTCCTGCTGATACAAGATCTGTAGAAATTTTATTGTCGTACAATCTAGTAAATATATATAGGCGAATAGGCAACGATTTAAGGAAACGCTGGCTATAGCATAAAGTAACGCCAGTTTAAGTCCACGTCATGATAACACACAGTACCTCAACCTTACAGTCATGATAGCTTGGACTTGTATTGATATTCGACCCATGTAAATAAGACAGGGCTAACCGCGGTTAAAACATCGGTTAAAACGGTATCTCGAATTGCATAGACGTATATATCATCATCGAATGCGCAATACCGCAACATCACAGTCCTAATAACTCCGACTGATACAGGTCCTGCAAAATCTATCTACAGGACAAAATACATCACAAAGAAACGACGTTTAAAATGTATATAGAGCGGGCCTGTCTATTCCCGAACGCCGGCAGATTCCGAGCAAATTTTATACTCCTTGTTCTAGCTCAGACTTGTAAGCACTAGCATAATGCCACTTGCCATCGAGCCTAAGCTCTCGTTTGGATGCCCAGTGTTGTAATCCAATGTGTTGAGCATAATCGGCCCACCAGATTTATGCATTCTTGATTTCAATTTACTTATAGCAATTCTGATTTATACTTTTTCATATTATCAAGCGTTCGGAAATATACTGATCCAAATTGATAAGACATTGCAGTTGTCATAAACTTTGCATGGCTGTATCACATAAAGGATGAGTTCGAGTCAGAACCTGGAAGGAAACACGATTCTATCATTTTCATCATGGAATGATTTAGTCTATCCCCTGGAAAGACTAAACTGAAAGGTGACAATACTGATAAACAATTTTCGGCTATTTCCGGTTTATATTGGTTCGATAAATACTATTTAAAAAATTGTTTGTCAAGATTGCTGTAACAAATCCGGTTTACGCGTCTGTTGATAATATATTGTGGTTCACTATAAATGGTCAAGTTCCACTATAAAATATTGTTTTTACTCAATTATACTTGTATGTTCATGTTTGTTTTTAAAAATCAACAGAGAGTCAGTTCGTTCGGGTGACCGTGGGCCGACTCGTTCGGAATTACCCGGCGAAGGTCTAGTTACTTGAAGTCATGCAATCGCTATGGGTGAATAATTGAACCATTCGTGATATGCGGCAATGGGCTTTCTTTCAGTTGAGATAAAGTAAGGCAAAGATCGTTGCGTTTTCATTTTTGTTCACAGAAAGTATACCTTAGCTGTTCGGAAATACCCTAACCTGCTCTTATGCTACTATGTGTTTATCTCGCGTTCCAGCAATTCTGAAATTATTTTGATCAAATTTAGCTGGCCTATAAAAATAAAATTTTGGTTATTTTCTACGGCATATAAAACTACACACAAGGAATAAAGAAATGTAACAAATACAAATTGTAAAATCACTTTCAGAATTGATTTATTGTAAAATCACTTTCAGAATTGATTTCCAAAGTAGTTACATAATAAAATATGCGATTAAATGTTTTTTGACGGAAATAATGAAAAAAAAAAAAAAAAGAGAAAAAAAAATCGTTATAAAATGTCAGAAACATACGTCAGCTTGTCAAAGGGAAAAACGTAGCAGTCATATCTTGTAAACTGGCAATTATCTACCTTCATGAAAAAAAAATAAATAAAAACAAGAAGTCTTTCATACCCGTGCTGATTCCAACAAGAAGCTGAAGCTGCTCTCCGTGCATGGATCTGGAGTAGGCAATACTGTTCACCATCCGAGTGATGTCGACGGCAAATGAGGCTATCTCAGACACATGCCTGTCTCCATTCGGCAGAGGTAGGCCTGGGGAAGTATTGAAGTATTTCATTTGAAAAATCTACTAAAAGAGTTTCAAATGGTACAATTTTAATATTGATGATTATATTTAAATGATACGAGAGAATTATCACAACCTTACAGTTTTACATCAGCAACAACCTCCCACAATCATACACTTTCTACCACACCGAATAGGCGTAAACGAAAACGGATATGCAAATACCGAACACAGATCAAAATTATAGAAAGGTACAAGTAGGCAACGATCAGGAAAAGGCGCAATCAGAAATAGAAGCTGCTGTTTAAATACCAAAACACCACTCCTGATCATGAGTGATCTGTGTCCATCAATTACAAATGCGTTTTCGATTGTCGATTATCTGGCGTTTGTTCAAACCTGACGCTAGTAGATACGTGTCATTGATAGTCTCCACTTTGTAGACGTCATAGTCCTCAATGCGCTGATCAAAGTAGGTGTACAGGTAGTTCAGGGTGTCAACTAACTCCATCGGTGAGAACTTCACGGTCAGTTTTGTGAAGTTAACAATACTCGAGAACATCAACGTCACGGACCTGAAGAACTCCGAGTCGACGTTTGAACTCTTCTTGAGACGTTCGGCGATCGTTTTCGGAATCATCTGGTAAAGGATTGTCTCAGATTTCGATTTCTCTTCGTCCAGTTCGCTTGATTTCTCCAGCAAGATTTTGGAATATCTGGCTATACTGCTGGTGAGGAATTCTGAGTAGAACACAATCAGAGGGCAAATAGCAATGGCCAGGCACACGATGATGGCGTAAATGGCAATTTGCACTCCTATTTCACTTATCTTGTCATCTAACATTCTGTCGATCTTATCCGCTATCTCTTCTTGCAAAGCGAACAGAGAATCGATCCGTATTGTCATATTGTCAAACAACCATTCCGCTTTTTCAAGGGACTTGTAGGATAAGACTTGATTCAGGTCGGCGTTACGTATTTCTCGTCTAAAGGTATTTATCGCCAGGGTTGCGTCAACTTCTGAAGATTCGTTGTCAAGTAAAGGATACACAAGTGGTGAATACGAGACTGCCGATTGATAATGGATCTTGAAACTATGGACTCGTTTGTTGTATAGTTCGAACTCGTCGAATGAAAAGAAGTCTCCCCTTGTATAAAACATGACGCCATAAGCTCTCTCCGCACCAGCATCAAGGTTGCATCGTGTTAGCTTCTGGTAAGCGACGAGTGACTTCCAAAAGGCACCAAAGCCAGTGTCGCGAATGTTTTCGATCATCCAGTCCATGAACCGTTGTGTGATAGCGCTGTAAAACTTAATTTCCTGATATGTGTCTGTAAGAGCCGGGTCGAGATGTTTTCTGTGTTGAGAAATGAAGCTCATAAGTCGGTGCTTTGTTCGGTACTCCCGTTGTTCAACGGTGCTAAATTCCGGTGGCCATACTTCCATGTTCTGTAAAGATCAAGAGTAGCCTCGACAAACTGTTTCATCTCCATAAGGTCATGTGTTTAAACTTCATTTACTTAAATTATCTTAAAATAGATTTTAAAACAAGTCTAACTCTTACTCCTTTAAAGACTTTATAAAATGATGAAATAAAAATGTGCACATCAACTGCTCGCAGGCAGGAAGCCGGAACAAACGCAAAGTAACGCCAGTTACCAGAGGCCGTGTAAAGTTTTACAGTGGCAAATACATTTGTTCATACAACATGGGCTACATTTGGCTCAAATATTGTAACCACATTTAAGCGTAATTTCTAAACTGCCTAAAGCCCGGTATACGTTATAACCCTTATGAGCCACTGCATAAGAAAACTAACAAAATGCTTGGGCGAAAACATAGGCGCAGATCAGCTTCGCGGATAGCGAATCAGCGCCTTTGTTTTCGCTACAGACCCGTTTACACATTCACAATTTTCTCTACGATTCACCACGATTCACCACGATTTCTCATGGTCAGAAAAATTGGGATAGATCGGGGTGAATCGTGGCGAAAAGTGGAAATTTTCAGTGTCACTACGATTCCAGTAAGAATGTCCACGATATTAGTACGGTGTCTGTAAGGTATATTTACGAATCAATGACGATTCATGACGGCAATGCTACGGTCAATGAGGATTGACCACGGTGGCACTACCAATGCTCACGGTGCTTGTACGGTTCGATACGGTACTAGTACGATTCACGGCGGCCTTGGTCGTTGCCAATCGTGGAGGTCCGTAGCGAAACCATGGATGATTCGTAGGACAACCGTTCACAATTCGTGGTGAATCGTGAGAACTCGTGGTGCCAAAGATTCCACGACTGGCTACGATCTCTCACGAATAGCCGCGAATATAGCTACGGTGTCAGTACGAATAAGCACGATTCCGCTATGGTTGCGCTACGCTTAAGCCCCGTTTACACATTCACGATTTTCTCTACGATTCACCACGATTCACCCCGATTTCTCATGGTCAGAAAAATCGGGATGGATCGGGATGAATCGTGGCGAAAAGTGGAAATATTCAGTGTCACTACGATTCCAGTAAGAATGTCCACGATATTAGTACGGTGTCTTATGCGGCTTTCACACTAGAGCACGATCTGTTACGAATGCCACGATTGACAAGTCGCAGCTAATCGGGACATTTTGCCAAAGTTTGACGTTCTGATACGTTCTGTTGCGAGCCGTTGCGTTTAGATACGATCTGATACGATATGGTGAGGATCGGTCAAAATTTGGTGACACGATATTGGTCCCGGATAGATACGATTAGTTGCGATTCGATAGGATTATTACGATTAAGCCCCCGATTCTAATGCGATCTGATAAGATTATCACGATACGTGATCGCGATTTGATACGACTTGATACGCGTACATGCGTTCTGGTACGAATCTCAAGAACTGATACGATGTGTTGCGATAGATTACGATTATTGGCTTGACCTTTTGGTGATTTTGGTCACGATTGGGTCACGATGAGACCGCAATTGGTATATATAATTCGAAAACAAACGTATACCTTATTACGGTTTTAATCTCTGAAGACGAAACAGCATTGATGATGGAGGAGCTGAGAATGCGATATTTGCATTATTAATGCATGCTTATGATAAAGCCTCATCCTTCCCCTTTCTACCCTTGTCTCTGCTGCCATTTCTTGGCATCCTTCAGATTTCGAATTAATACTGAAAAGGACCGTATTGGTATTTACTTCTCTATTGTTGATCAAAGAATAAAAGTCATTTAACTTGCCCGATGTATTTAATGTATTGATACATCCGCGGCAAAAGCGTGACTTGTCGTGTCTCATCGCATTTACTCTTATCAGATCGTATCCTATCGGGAGTCATTCGCATCGCCTCGTAGTTAATCGGGCCAGGCAAGTTTTCTAGAATCGTAACAGACCGTAATATTTCGTAGGAGATCGCAACTCATCTTAACAGATCGCGGTGTTTTGGTCGATCCCGATCGCCGCGATTTAGGAACAAGATCAGATACGATTTGTTGCGATTTGTTACGATGTCATACGATCTGATGCGATGGTCACGATAGTCCCGCCAATCGTGGTAATCGTGGCAAAATTTTTGACAGTCAAAAAATTTTCCACGATTAGCCCGATTGTCAAGATTGACATCAAGATGTGATGCGATCTGATAAGATTGGATACGATGGTCCCGACTCGTCCACGATGAAGACCACGATACCAATCTTAGTCGAATCGTGATAAGTGTGATAGCTGCATTAAGTATCGCTACGAATCAATGACGATTCATGACGGCAACGCTACGGTCAATGAGGATTAACCACGGTGGCACACGAATGTTCACGGTGCTTGTACGGTTCGATACGGTACAAGTACGATTCACGGCGGTAGCCGTCGTGGCCAATCGTGGAGCTCCGTAGCGAAACCGTGGATGATTCGTAGGACAACCGTACACAATTCGTGGTGAATCGTGAGAGTTCGTGGTGTCAAAGATTCCACGGTTTCGCTACGCTCCACGATTGGCTACGATCTCTCACGAATAGCCGCGAATATAGCTACGGTGTCTTTTCGAATAAGAATGATTTCGCTACGGTTGCGCTACGAATTAGGCCACGCCCAATAACCACCACGATTCGCCATGATACGCCACGAATGTTTTAAACAGTTTAAAACTTCCGTAACGCTACCGTGGAGTTTCCCGAATCACCACGATTCGTCAAGATTCACCACGATTTACCACGTTTCTACTACGAATCACCACGGTACACCACGGTACACGACGATTTTACAAATCGTGGCGAATCGTAACGGCACCGTAGCCAAAAATCGTGAATGTGTAAACGGGCCTTAATAGGCCATGCCCAATAACCACCACGATTCGCCACGAATGTTTTAAACAGTTTAAAACTTCCGTAGCGCTACCGTGGAGTTTCCCGAATCACCACGATTCATCAATATTCACCACGATTCACCACGGTTCTACTACGAATCACCACGGTACACGACGATTTTACAAATCGTGGCGAACCGTAGCGGCACGGTAGCCAAAAATCGTGAATGTGTAAACAGGCCTGAAATACACGGTAAACAGGCCTGAAATGCCCCTCTTCTACTTAAATACAAAATTTCAAGCCTTCAACCATCTTTTGTGACTGTACAGGCTGGTTTGTGTCTGACCTAGTCGGAACCCAAATTGTTGGTTTTCTCGTGCACAGGCTCTCATCATAACTTACACTAAAAGCATCATCCGTTTCTTCATAATTTCTCATCAGAAACGTCTTGGTCCCCGGTCCCAGTTTACCAATATACAGAATGGTCATGTCCCTCTCTTTTTGTAGTTTGTGGATAAGGCGACCCATGCGTATTACAATTCTCATCGAATATTTTGCCTGCTTCACACCAGAAATAATGTAAATAGTCCAAAACGAGGGTTCAAAATAAATTTTGGTTTGACCGTATACGTAGCTTGCTCCGTACATGTAGTTCTCGCGGTACCCGGTAGGCGCCTTAAAGATTTTTTTTTTTTTTTTTTTTTTTTCTTTTTTTTTTTTTTTTTTTTTTTTTTTTTTTTTTTGTTCAAAGATAAACAAGTAATATGGTATCAGTCTGGTAAACTGCTTACTATAATGGTGTTTCGGGTAACTGACTGGCTTGACATGACTTTTGTTTACTGGTCGTAAACCATCAGCGTAACTGAATATTTATGGCAGGGGAAATCGGAAGAAAAAAATACAAATGGAACAAACGAGTTCAACGAATGAGTGTCATGGATGGAGCTAGAAAAGGATGGAAGGAAGAAAAGAGGAAGGGAAGAAAAGGAGGAAGGAATGAGTAAAGGAAGGAAGGAAGGAATGGTCGAGGCAAGGAAAGGAAAGGAGGAAGAAGGAAAATATGAAGGAAGGATGTATAAAGGAACGAAGGAAGGGAAGGAAAGGGGGTGAAATGTTAGGGTCAGTGGTGGTGAATGAAATTGCTAACCGTTCCCATTAATGATGCAGGTTTCCTGGTAACATAAACGGTTTCCCTGGTAACCTACATTGTTATTTGTCACCATTTCTCGAGTATAGTAGGTACAATATTCGTGAGAATAGTAATAAATAACTAGCCGCATATAAGAACTGTTATACATGTAAAATGCAGAAAATAATAAATTTGAAAAGATATAAACAAGAATTGGCAATAAACAAGGCTTATTAGATACCCCCCGCAAAGTATCTGCACTCTGCACACCTTAGAATAAATGTTGAAAACTTGCACAAAAAATTTGTCTAAGTTCAAACAGCTGAAATTTTGTCAAAAAAAAAAAAAAAAAAAAAAAAAAAAAAAAAAAAAAAAAAAAAAAAAAATTCTTCATGCACATGACCAGTGTGTCTGTATTGTGAAGGCAAAGTATCAAATAGCTCCAGCAAAAACTGTGGTAGGAGTTGATCGGCCCGTATAAGCACTACCATAGCAAATGCTCATAAAAATTGTCTATGTTATCTAAGTTCAAACAGCTGCAATTTTGTCAAAAATATTTCATTCAAAATAATATTTCTTCATGCACATGTCCAATGTGACTGTATTGTGAAGTCAAACTACCAAATGGCTCCAGCAGAAACTGTGGTAGGAGTTGATCGGCCCATATCTACACTACCATGGAACCCATGTTGAAAGCAATGCATAACCAGAGGACCAATGGTCCTGTAAATGCTCACCTGAGACCTGAGATATATACATGTACCAATAAACTTGTTAGACTAGAATGGTACAATGCATGTATATAACCATAGGCCAGGGTCAGAATAACTCCTGGAGTCAATGTCTTTTTCAAATCATAAAACTTAAGTCCATTTGCCAATTAACTGCAAGTTTTGTCCTTCAAATGACATTTTAACAATTTTCTCCATTCAAATGCATGAGCGATCTAAGTTGACCTTGCCATGAAATAGGTCAAGGTCATCCCAGTGTCATTATTTATGCAAATGTTGTAGAACTCCGTTCCTTAATGCTTCATGCCAAGTTTCAAAATCATAGGCCTTCTGGTTCTGAAGAAGAAGATTTTTAAAAAATTTTGATATTTATAGCCATGGTGGTCATCTTGGTCATGTGACCTTGACCATTTATATAAACTTTCATTTCCTCTTCCTAAGGATGCTCCACATAAAGTTTGGCTTTGATTGGCTAAGCAGTTTCTGAGAAAAAGCTGTTTGAATATTATGGTCATCTACATGTATATAGCTCCGGGGCAGGGGCAGACAACCCCTGGGCCTAAGATATTTTCATAAGCATAAATCTTCTGTCCATTTGCTCATTCCTAGCAAGTTTTCTGCCATTACATGACATTTTCATATTTTTTCCCATTCAAATGCATGGGCGACCTAAGTTGACCTTGCCGTAAAATAGGTCAATGTCATCCCAGGGTCATGATTTATTTAAACTTTGTAGAGCTCCATTCCCAGATGCTTCATACCAAGTTTCAAAATCATAGGCCTTCTGCTTCTGAAGAAAAAGATTTTTAAAAATTTTTGCTATTTTTAGCCATGGCGGCCATCTTGGTCATGTGGCCTTGACCATTTATACAAACTTTCATTTCCTCTTCCTAAGGATGCTCCACAAAAAGTTTGGCTTTGATTGGCCTAGCGATTTCAGAGAAGATATTTCAATATTATGGTCATATACATGTATATAACCCCGGGGCAGGGGCAGACAACCCCCTGGGCCCAAAATATTTTCTTAAGCATAAATCTTCTGTCCATTTGATCATTCCTAGCAAGTTTTCTGCCATTTAATTACATTTTCCTCTTTTTCCCCATTCCAATGCATGGGCGATCTAAGTTGACCTTGCCGTAAAATAGGTCAAGGTCATCCCAGGGTCATGATTTATATGAACTTTGTAGAACTCCATTCCCAGATGCTTCACACCAAGTTTCAAAATCATAGGCCTTCTGGTTCTGAAGAAGAAGATTTTTAAACGTTTTTGCTATTTATAGCCATGGCGGCCATCTTGGTCATGTGACCTTTACCATTTATATAAACTTTCATTCCTCCTTCCCAAGGATGCTCCACATGAAGTTTGGCTTTGATTGGCCTAGCGGTTTCAGAGAGGATGATGTTTGAATTTTATGGTCATATACATGTATATAGCCCCGGGGCAGGGGCAGACAACCCCCCAGGAGCTAAAATTTTCCATTAACATTAATCTTCTGTCCATTTGCCTATTCCCAGTAAGTTTTACCCATTAAATAGCATTTTACCATTTTTCCCATTCAAATGCATTGGCGACCTAAATTGACCTTGCAGTAAAATAGGTCAAGGTCATCCTAGGGTCATGATTTATATAAATTATGATGGGCCCGCGTCCCCGATAATACATACCAAGTTTCGTGGAAATCAGCCCACTGGTTCTGGAGAAGAAGATTTTTAAAGGTTTTTGCTATTTATAGCCATGGCGGCCATCTTGGTCATGTGACCTAGACCATTTATATAAACTTTCATTCCCCCTTCCTAAGGATGCTCCACATGAAGTTTGGCTTTGATTGGCCGAGCGGTTTCAGAGGTGAAGATCTTTGAAATTGTGAACGACGGACGGTCGACGGACGGACGCCGGAGCATGGGTATACTATAAGCTCACCTGTGAGCCTTTGGCTCAGGTGAGCTAAAAATTGTCTAAGTTCACAAAGCTGCAAATTTGTTAAAAATTATTTCCAAAGTAATATTTCTTCATGCACATGTCCAGTGTGTGTGTATTGTGATGGCAAAGTATCAAATGGCTCCAGCAAAAACTGTGGTAGGAGTTGATCGGCCCGTATAGGCACTACCATGGAACCCATGTTGAAAACAATGCACAAAAATTGTCTAAGTTCACAAAAATGCAAATTTGTTAAAAATTATTTTTCCAAAATAATATTTCTTCATGCACATGTCCATTGTGTCTGTATTGTGATGGCAAAGTATCAAATGGCCCCAGCAAAAACTGTGGTAGAAGTTGATCGGCCCGTATAGCCACTACCATAGCACATGCAAATCCCCTGTAATAGAAAATGCTTATGAAAAATTGTCTATGTTCTCTCAGTTGTTATTTTGTAAAAAAAAAATATTTTTTCACTATCAAACTACTTCATGCAAATGTCAAACATGTCTCCATTGTACATGTATTTGTAAAATTTCAGAATTATTCATGGAAAACTGTGGTAGGAGTTGATCGGTCCATGAAGGCACTATACATATGCATATAAACACAGCCATTAAGAATTACAAAGAGAAATAACTCTCGCAGAACTGGCCCCTAGCCCCTTATGTTTTATCATAATATTTGCCCCATCAATATGTATGTGTGTGCAAGGTTTCATGAAATTCCAGCCAAGGGGCTTCAAGATATTCAGGAAACAAAGTGTTACGGACGGACGGACGGACGGACGGACAGTATACCCCCCTTAAAACTTCGTTTTTGCGGGGGGTATAAATACAGAAAAGAATACATATGACATAGTCTGGCAGTGTAAAAGCTATGCTGTCAACAATGGTGGGTGTTTATACGAGCTACGTGATACCATCAATATTGCAATATTATCATCAAACATCAAAGAGTGCCAATGCTTTTACTTAGTAGACAGAATGATCAACAAAGTATATTTAGGCCTCTACAGGCTTGGGATACATAGTAGACCGAGTTGAGCATTGTACGGTCTGCGAGGGGACCCAAGTCAGGTCATGTGATGCTTAGAATCAGCACTTTTTCAGTCACACTGGGACGTAGTAAACGTAGTTGCAGAATCCCTCGAGAACTCGCTAAAGAGTCCAATACGTTCCGTACGTGATTTTGTAAACAATGCATCTAGTCTCCCTTTGTGCATAACTTACCGACTCGAAGTCCGCCTTGGTTTGCAGACTGTCGTACAGCGAGAAGAGTGTGAACCCCCACACACCGGCCAGAGGTATGAACACGAAGACCAGGATCTTTGCCAACTGAAACTTGTTACCTCGCTGACTCAAATAGTTCACCCTGCATAGCGGACCTAGGAAAGAAAGAGGATAAAAAATCAACAAGTCTGGAGCCTGGACCCCAGTGAGTCAGTGATCCATATCTGAACGATAACGGGTCAGGTTTGTGCAAACAAGCACCGCGGCAGTAAGTAGCGAAGCTTTCTATCAATCCGTTTTTCTCATATTGCAGCTCATACTCACCACATCCTATCTCTCCGAGTCCCTCTGTTTCCAAGGCTCATACTCACCACATCCTATCTCTCCAAGTCCCTCTGTTTCCAAGGCTCATACTCACCACATCCTATCTCTCCGAGTCCCTCTGTTTCCAAGGCTCATACTCACCACATCCTATCTCTCCGAGTCCCTCTGTTTCCAAGGTTCATACTCACCACATCCTATCTCTCCGAGTCCCTCTGTTTCCAAGGCTCATACTCACCACATCCTATCTCTCCGAGTCCCTCTGTTTCCAAGGCTCATACTCACCACATCCTATCTCTCCGAGTCCCTCTGTTTACAAGGCTCATACTCACCACATCCTATCTCTCCGAGTCCCTCTGTTTCCAAGGCTCATACTCACCACATCCTATCTCTCAAAGCCCCTCTGTTTCCAAGGCTCATACTCACCACATCCTATCTCTCCAAGCCCCTCTGTTTCCAAGGCTCATACTTACCACATCCTATCTCTCCAAGCCCCTCTGTTTCCAAGGCTCATACTCACCACATCCTATCTCTCCGAGTCCCTCTGTTTCCAAGGCTCATACTCACCACATCCTATCTCTCCGAGTCCCTCTGTTTCCAAGGCTCATACTCACCACATCCTATCTCTCCGAGTCCCTCTGTTTCCAAGGCTCATACTCACCACATCCTATCTCTCCGAGCCCCTCTGTTTCCAAGGCTCATACTCACCACATCCTATCTCTCCGAGCCCCTCTGTTTCCAAGGCTCATACTCACCACATCCTATCTCTCCGAGCCCCTCTGTTTCCAAGGCTCATACTCACCACATCCTATCTCTCCAAGTCCCTCTGTTTCCAAGGCTCATACTCACCACATCCTATCTCTCCGAGTCCCTCTGTTTCCAAGGCTCATATTCACCACATCCTATCTCTCCGAGTCCCTCTTTTTCCAAGGCTCATACTCACCACATCCTATCTCTCCGAGCCCCTCTGTTTCCATGGCTCATACTCACCACACCCTATCTCTCCGAGCCCCTCTGTTTCCAAGGCTCATACTCACCACATCCTATCTCTCCAAGCCCCTCTGTTTCCAAGGCTCATACTCACCACATCCTATCTCTCCGAGTCCCTCTGTTTCCAAAGCTCATACTCACCACATCCTATCTCTCAAAGCCCCTCTGTTTCCAAGGCTCATACTCACCACATCCTATCTCTCCGAGCCCCTCTGTTTCCAAGGCTCATACTCACCACATCCTATCTCTCCAAGTCCCTCTGTTTCCAGGCTCATACTCACCACATCCTATCTCTCCAAGCCCCTCTGTTTCCAAGGCTCATACTCACCACATCCTATCTCTCCAAGCCCCTCTGTTTCCAAGGCTCATACTCACCACATCCTATCTCTCCGAGTCCCTCTGTTTCCAAGGCTCATACTCACCACATCCTATCTCTCCAAGTCCCTCTGTTTCCAAGGCTCATACTCAACACATCCTATCTCTCCGAGTCCCTCTGTTTCCAAGGCTCATACTCACCACATCCTATCTCTCCGAGTCCCGCTGTTTCCAAGGCTCATACTCACCACATCCTATCTCTCCGAGTTCCTGTTTCCAAGGCTCATACTCACCACATCCTATCTCTCCAAGTCCCTCTGTTTCCAAGGCTCATACCACATCTATCTCTCCAAGTCCCTCTGTTTCCAAGGCTCATACTCACCACATCCTATCTCTCCAAGCCCCTCTGTTTCCAAGGCTCATACTCATCACATCCTATCTCTCCAAGCCCCTCTGTTTCCAAGGCTCATACTCACCACATCCTATCTCTCCAAGTCCCTCTGTTTCCAAGGCTCATACTCACCACATCCTATCTCTCCAAGTCCCTCTGTTTCCAAGGCTCATACTCACCACATCCTATCTCTCCAAGCCCCTCTGTTTCCAAGGCTCATACTCACCACATCCTATCTCTCCGAGCCCCTCTGTTTCCAAGGCTCATACTCACCACATCCTATCTCTCCAAGCCCCTCTGTTTCCAAGGCTCATACTCACCACATCCTATCTCTCCGAGTCCCTCTGTTTCCAAGGCTCATACTCACCACATCCTATCTCTCCGAGTCCCTCTGTTTCCAAGGCTCATACTCACCACATCCTATCTCTCCAAGTCCCTCTGTTTCCAAGGCTCATACTCACCACATCCTATCTCTCCAAGCCCCTCTGTTTCCAAGGCTCATACTCACCACATCCTATCTCTCCGAGCCCCTCTGTTTCCAAGGCTCATACTCACCACATCCTATCTCTCCAAGCCCCTCTGTTTCCAAGGCTCATACTCACCACATCCTATCTCTCCGAGTCCCTCTGTTTCCAAGGCTCATACTCACCACATCCTATCTCTCCGAGTCCCTCTGTTTCCAAGGCTCATACTCACCACATCCTATCTCTCCGAGTCCCTCTGTTTCCAAGGCTCCGTTTAATGCACTCAGATTCAGAGACTGCTTACGGTCACCTGTCTTCATCGCCGCTTTTTCTATACACATCGAAGGTAAAAGAAACTGGAAACGAAAACATAATAATATATTGTTTCTATTTACATCTTATTTAATTATATGGGTCATTATCAAAAAATGGAGCAATCCTTGTCCTTGATGGTTTTCTCGCAAGCGCGATGTCCGAGGTTTGCTTTTTCCATGTATAATATTAGCTTCCGCGGTGCTTTACTAGAACCACACGCGATTTCACGTTTCCGAGTACGTTATTTGCAAAAAAGAGATGCTAGAAGTGCTATTTTATCCATTTTTACCGTGTCCCTGTGTCAGGGTAAGTAGTTTTATTTGTTTCCTTTGCAAAAGAAGCTTGACAGAAATCACATTTTCTGTGACCATCTATTGCATAGAATGTTATTGAAGTCAAATTCAAAAATCTTATGATATATAAAGTGCTATTTAAGGGTGGGGGCACATATATAGTGTTGTCCCTGGAAAACGTATCAGTGCTGTCACAGTTATTGAAAATTGATTTTTGACCAGAGTTACAAATCATTTTCCCGGATCAAAACAATCGCGTTTTGTAGACGACACCAAGCTGAAGAAGTTACGGTAAAAAACTTTTGAACAAATCGCATTACTCCGTTGCTATACCATAAAGACATGTCAGAATTGGAGTGGGAATTTTACAAGCATCAGTCCTATCACGCGCATTTTGCCGCTTATTGTAAATATCACATACATTTTAAAACCATGACTGAATTTCAACTTAGGAGCAGTAAGAATAGACATGCAAAGTTTTCATCCTGCATTCTGTTGTTAGTCACTAGAATTAAATTTCTGTGTGAAACTCAGTACTGTCACGGATCAGTGCTGTCACGGTCGTGACAGTAATGATGTGACAGCACTGAGTTGACTTCTGTCAGCAGGTGTGGATTCAGGTAATTTCCTAGGCTGACAAGAGTTAGGTCGCCTTTCACCAGAGGGTCTCAGCTACTAACGCCAGCAGCAGCCAGAAGTGGCCAATTCATATCGCTTTGAAAATCGTTTGAGGTGTGTGACTGTGTGTGGGTGATACAAAACTACAAATTCAAAATGCTTCGTCGACCACGGTAAACAAATAGCCCCGGGGGTGGTACTCCCATAATGATATTTAGACAGCTTGTGTATCTCGCGCGATAAATGCCTTTTTTTGGCGGTCCATTCCAAATTAGATTACCCCTTTTCAGTAAAAAAAAAAAAAAAAGAAGACATTTTAAGCCCCAACTTTATACGGAAAAATCGCCTTTTTTGTTTAAAACGCCAAGGGGTGGGAGGGGCAACTCGGGGTAATGCAAGTACGGGTGTGCCGTAAAACCTACCAAATGCATACACCTCGAAAAAAGGGACCCGGTTATATACACACTAGGGGTAGGGGTCTATGGTACATGAAAATACGAAAATTTTAACCTTATCTGACGCATGTGTCTTTCAGTGTGTTTGTATGTTGCATACCATTACGAAAATGTGTTACCCATGCAATATACAGAGATTTTTTTAGCTTTAAAAATTGAAGAAAAATATATATCTGATTGTCAAATTTTAGAAACAAAAAGCAGTAACATTGTATACCTCATTTTACCCTGTATACGTCACTACATAAAAGAGGGATTTAATGGGATATATGTGAAAGCAAATGTGCAGCTCAGCTGCAAGTTAACCTAAAGTTGAGGCCCATCCAAGGAGGTATTAGATCTAAGCTCACTAAAAGAAAAATGACCTTTCTCCCTAGCTCCCTAAAAATCTTTTCCTTGCTCCCAGCTTCCTTAAACCAAGAGTGTTCTCTTCTAGTAATCCTCAATTCCCTTCAATTGTTTTCCAGTTTTCCCAAGCTCCCTGAAAACAATATGGCCGTGGGGAGCGCGGTGGCGTAGTGGTATAGCGTCGGACTCCGATTCGAGAGGTCCTGGGTACGATCACCACAGGCGTCACCGTGATGTGTCCTTGGGCAAGACACATTAATTCCCTACAGTACTGGTTAAACTCAGGAAGCGTTGGCTCCGTCCCGACATGACTAAAAAATTGTTGACTGGGACGTTAAGCCCCAACAGAAACACAAACAAACAAAATGGCCCTGCTACCCAGCTCCCTAAAATCCGTGATAGGGTCCTAAATTTAATGCGGTCTTTTGTCGTGAACTATCCTGGTTGTCTCAGACCTGGTCGAAAGCCCCAAAGACACATTTTCTCATGCTGCTGCTTAAGATGAACAGCGCTTCTACTGCGCTTTACGTGTTACATCGCGTTTGGTTTGCGTGAAGCGAACATGTTTTTTTTTTTTTTTTTTTTTTTTTTTTGGAGCATTGGATCTACGCAAAAGGTGTCCCTGGTTAGAGCAACAGCAAAGGCTTCGTTGGTTGCTACCTTAAGTGAGTCACTGCCCCTAAGCTCATCGGTAAATGGTCAGAAATTAATCATTTCCGTACACATTGGAATGAAAAAGGCGAGATCGGATAATTATCAGTGCTGTAACGACAACATCAGTGCTGTCACGATATCAGTGCTGTCACGGTCATAATTATTTAAAATACTTAAAACGCATCATATAAAAGTAATTGCTTTTGGTATGTTATGATACTATACTGAAATAGTAAACGTTTAGCAGAACTTATTTTTGGTTTAATCCCACAAGATAATGTCTACAAAAATAAAGCGTTTCAGAAACAGAACAAATCACAGTATGTGCATTTTCATTGAAGATCTCTTCCCCGTTAATTCATTGAAAGTATTTAAGGTTTGTGTGAACTATTGTTCGTGACAAGTTATATATGCCCCCACTTACAGATTGGGGAAGTCTTATCAAATGAGCGTTTTACGCAAGAAAGTTTGTTCGTGACAGCACTGATCTTTTTTCAAGGGTACCATACAATTAATTAATGCTGGTGCACTATTTGTTCAGTTAAACTCGGCATATTTTATTTCCATATTCTATATGCTCCTGTTAATAAAACTATCCCATTAAAAAAGAAAAAATGGACAACTAATTTTTTTCGTTTTGCCTTTCTGGATTGCTCCATTTTTTGATAATGACCCATATAGTTTATGTGTTTAACTCTTTATGTAATATATTGCAATTATGGTAAAATCATTATCGTGAAGTGACATGAAAGTTGAAAGAGTTATTTGGGACATTTTTTTTTTTTTTTTTTTTTTTTTTTAGAATTTTGATCAATGGCCCAGCGCTCTGTAGAACTAGCACACAGAATACATGCACATGCAGTTATTGTTCAGAATATTATTTGCTGATTATAAAATAGTGATACATGTACTTAGTTTATTTATTTATCAAATTATAATCTTTACCTCTTCTTATTGCTTCCCTCGAGATTGCCTATTCCTTTGCCATTGTAGTTCTAACAGGAATGTGGAGGGTGCTAGAGTGGCAGTGAGCCATGGCACTGACAAACAAAGTGACATGTGTACCCAGTGCAGTCTCAGAACAACCTGGTCACTGTGTGCCTCTGGTCCCACTAGCGGTTGACTGCCGCTAAATGAGTAGCAATGGGCATATGATCAGATAAACAAGGGCTGTTAATCATTTTATGAGCAGACCGGTCCATGTATTCACTTCAAGCCTTGATGCACATGGCATTTTGACCTGTTCTGTCACGAAACTGTGTTTCAAGATCTACAAAAACAAAATCGGTAATTATGACTTGATAATTTATTTATTTTGTCGACAATTGCCGATCCATCGATAATTATGTGAAGATTTACGATAATTCGGTGCTATTTACCTTGATAACTTTCAATACAAATTATCGAAAAAGGTTGCATAAAAGCAGCAACGACGACTCGAAAAGTAAACACTGAAATTATAGCGATGGATCAGTTGCCACTTTTGACTATACCAAACAACCCTGTTTTACCCCTATTTTCCGGGAAGCTGTTGAATTGTGACTTGCCCAAGGCCACTACGAACGTTGGTCCCTCGGCCCATTCCTGGGTTTGACCACTGTGCCAGTCCGCTCCACGTATATAAAACCAGTTGTTCGACCGAGTATATTAACAGCTGTATATGTCTCGGTCAAATTATACTCAAAATATATTATATATTTAAAGGTACTTTTACGTATATCGCAATCTTTGTCCTTCTTCATTTAGAGGCAACCCACAAAGCATCAGATATCGGATTCTTTTCAAAAATTGTTCATAGTGCCTCGAAATTATTGATTAATTGTTAAATGGATGCGGGATATGTTCTGATTAAGTAAAAAAAAAAAATGCGACGTTATTGGCAATCTCTGACAGTCCAACGTGGGTCGGAAGAGAAATAACAATTGTCTTCTGTCAAAGTCGGTCACCCATGCATTACGGCAAACCCAATGGTAAAAAACGTGTTATATTGTGCAACAATTTCACTTGGCGAATAAGCGTGACGTTACTTTGCGGCATTGTGACGTAAGCTACCCCACAAAGCAGCGTTAGACGGTGAAACGTCGTTTTAGCGCACAATAATTTCAACTTTACTAATTTCCTACATTCTGATTGGCTGTTTGGAAGACTTTATACTTCGATAAAAGCAATGCGTAAGAATACTCAGTTTTCACCTTAAAAACGGTGCGACGTTACGTGATAACGTGACGTTTCTTCTCAAAAACGTTGACGTCATCAAATCTAAACGTCATAAAAACAATGGATGAACGCGTTTTGAAGGCGTCGAAATGAATATTTGGAATTTTTATTAACATGGACACTTTTTCTTTTAACAGAACATCGTACGGTAAGTGTTTTAATCTTCCTGTTGTGTGTTGAAATTTGATGTTTGAATTTCTAATGTTCCGAGCCCCAGTTCAAATCGACATGCCTTTCTATCGGTCCAGACGGCGATATTTTCTCCCAAAAGCACAATTTTGAATGAAGGGGAGACGTTTCAAAGCTCCCGCTTTGACAGCCTGCCTATAGCAGGCCAGTTATAGCTTCTATTTATTGCGAGAAGTGAGTTTTATGCTTTGGAAATTTTCAAGATGGCTGCCTCATGTAGATCCGTTTTGCTCTCCGTTTTGCTCTACTTTTCTTCCGCTGGCTATAAAAACTTAAATCAGTGTAGTCAAATGCAGTGTAATGGGACAAAGTTGGAATTATAAGAAATGAATTATTATTTTTGTTGATTTTATCGATGTGTAAACTCAGGCGAATCACTCACAAACTTTTTCATAAAGCCCTTCGGGCTTTATTTAGTTTGTGAGTGATTCGCCTGAGTTTACACATCGATAAAATCAACAAAAATAAAATTCATTCCTATAATAAACGTAATAAGTGTGTGTAAATACCAGCATTACAGTCAAATATTTGGCGAGATATCTGCAAGTGCAATGGCGGAAAGCTGAACGATATCGACGGTTTCAGCAACATTTATTCCGTTTATTGTGTGTTAGAATCGAAATAGATCAGCTCAAGTGCGTGAATTGTTGAGTAATAATTCACTGTTTGTCGGTCAGTTGTAAGAAGATAAATCACTCGCGCTACGCGCTCGTGATTTGATCTTCTTTACAACTGACCTCCAAACAGTGAATTATTACTCAACAATTCACTGCTAGAGCTGATCTATTTCTTAAGTAAACGTCAGTACAGTATATACCATTGCAATTAGAATTCGAAAGCGTAAGAGACGTCAACGTCAAAAAGATTCTGCCTCAAGAACATCAGCGATAGCGCTATACTAACAAATTCGATAGAGGGGCTCTCATACCGAGGAGAACGATGGTCCAAGACTATGGGGTCTCTTCGGATGCATGAAGCCGAGCAGTGTTTGTAAAATGACTTTGCAGGGCTTTTGTACATTTTCACGTGAAAAACCCTCACGCTAGGGTGCATTTTTAAAAATGATGTACCCACACAAGTTTTGAGAAAAGTATACGGCCAATCCTATACATAGAGAGAGAACGTAAAAATAAGGAAAATGCAAAATTTTTGTTCATATTTTATATGTACGAGTATTAGCAAAGTTGTGCATTATTTTCGATGAGATGTTGTTTTTTATTGACGTCAGTATACGTAGTATATTTATTATTTGTGGTGAAAACTAGGTGATTGTTGCTCCAGTCCATTAAGAGACTAGGAAGTTTCAAGGTCCGAACAAATGATGAGGAATATGACCACGTGAAATTGATTTAAACCATAAGTAATTGAGAAAATCCGGAATTTTGCCTATGCGAAAACAAAGGCGCAGATCAGCTTCGCAGTAAATGCGAAGATGATCTGTAAATGCGAAGATGATCAGCGCCTGTGTTTTCGCTATACGGAATGTACAATTCCTCTTCTTCCTAAATCCAAAGTTTCAAGCTTCTATCCATCTCCTGTAGTTGCACAGGCCGGTTTGTGTCAGACTTGGTCGGAAACCCCGAAGACCGTTTTTTCTGGCGCCGAGGCTCAATTTCTTTACTTCAACCGTTCCAGGACGGTTCTGCGGTAATTTACCTGCATATTTTCTGATTATTCCGTCTACCTCTCTGTTGTACTAGCCACATTTTTATTTCGCTGATGCTAATCGGATGGCTGCCGTGTTGGGAAACAGCTATTCATCTTGCTGTACATGCGTGTTCCTGTGGTGCTGTTACATTTTTGTGATATTTTTCCTGTCCTTTCCTTTCCGCCTGTGCCAAGAATTTCAATTCCCGCTTTAAGTTAAGAAAGACCTTAGTTAAGCTGACGGACGGATTTCTGCGTCCAAAACGATGCATTTAAAAGATATTAGAACCATATTTAAAGTTATTATGTGCATGACATTTTATATTTCACAAACTTGCATCTTTAGCTCACCTGAGCCGGAGGCTCATGGGGAGCTTATAGTATGGTACTCGAGCCGGCGCCCGTGCGTGCGTGCGTCCGTCCGTCCGTCCGTCCATGCGTTCACAGTTTCAAAGATCTTCTTCTCTGAAACCGCTTGGCCAATCAAAGCCAAATATATGAAGCATCTATAGCAAGTGGGAACCAATGTGTATATAAATAACCCAGGTCACATGAACAAGACGGCCGCCATGCCCATGTATATTAAAAACCCTTCAAAAATCGTCTTCTCTGGAACCGTTGGACTGATTTCAACGAAACTTGGCATGAAGCATCTGTGACTCAAGTACTACAATGTGTATAAAAAGAGTGAAAATTTCAAACTCTGGTATTTTCTTCCAGGACAGTTTCTGTGGGCTATCAGGGCTAGGGATGGTGTTTCTGAGACTGAGCTAATAGTATTTTGAAGTGAATGGTCGATATTTGCTAATTCAAAGACAAAATATCTCCAAAACCCTGCTGATCTCCGCTTTGATTACAAAATCGGCAATTCACCCACGCATCTAGGCCAAATACTTGCTAAAGTGATCAGACTGCGTAAATGCAATAACAAAATTGTAAAATCTAATTTATTCTGAGCATGGGTGTCTCAGACTGGTCACTGGCATGTAAAATGCCTGGTATTTTAACAAATGAAAGGCTACTTACAATCTCCCAGTTTTTCTGGCCGCCATCTTGGTATGATCTACACTAGTGCCAAAAAAAATCTACACGATATCACGTACATGACAGTGTATTGTACAGCAATAAATCCTGGCCCTGCGATGACCTTGATATATTTTACGGCAAGGTCCATTTTGGAAACATTGACTTTTACATGGGAAAAAGTGAAAACTATGTATGTTTTTGAAAACTATTGCAGCCTGAGACCTGAAAAGTGGTAGATGCAAACAACTAATGGAGTAGATGAAGGTATTTGATTAATTTGGGCCAAGGTCATCTCTTGGCCTTGGCCGGCCTGTTGTCCTTACACACTTTTCAAAGATCTTCTTCTCTGAAACTGTTTGGTCAGTGAAAGCCAAATTCTATGTGTGGCCTCCATGGGTAGTGGGAACAAAAGTGTAATCCTCGTCACATGATCAAGATTGCCACCACGCCCATATATGTTAAAGACCACTCAAAAATCATCTTCTCCAGAACCGGCAAGTTGATTTTCACGAAACTTGGTGTGTAGCATTAAGGACTCTAGCCCATTGTAGTTTGATCAAATGATGACCCTTGTGTGACCTTGACTTATTTTACAAGGTCAATTTTAGAAACATATGCTTTGCATGGGAAAAAGTGAAAACGATGGATTTTTGAAAACTGTTGCAGCCTGAGACCCGAAAAAGTGGTAGATGCAGAGAACTGATGGATTAAATGAAGGTATGTGATTAATTAAGGTCAAGATCATCTCTTGACCTTGGTCCATCTGTCGTCCATACACGATCGTTACCCTTGGGCTACTTTTTTTTTCTTTTCCTTTCTTTTTTCTTTTCTGGGCCCTGGAGTCTGGGTTGGGACTTTAAAAATTGTATAGAATCTCTGTGTCTTCTATTCGTACTCCATACGCTGTGTAGTGTGCAGCAGACAGACTGTGGGTATACGCTGTGTAGTGTGCAGTAGACAGACTGTGGGTATACGCTGTGTAGTGTGCAGTAGACAGACTGTGGGTATACGCTGTGTACTGTGCAGTAGACAGACTGTGGATATACGCTGTGTAGTGTGCAGTAGACAGTGGGTATATGCTGTGTGGTGTAAGTAAGTAAGTAAGTATTCTTTATTTCCTCCATAGACAGGAGAGTTACATATGAAATGACAATGAACAAACATATAGGCAATAAATATATAGACATGGAATACATATATACAAATTACAACATTAAATGACAATACAAACAGAAGCAATCATGAAAGACGTACGAGGCGTAAGACAGCATATAATTGTATCTACATGTACCATATTTCGCATACGAGTGCCATATCTAGCATATGAAATTTTCGCCTTTACAGCTTGGTACCAAATCCTCACGGGCCCAAGTCAGTTAACCTTATAGAGAGAGGCCAGGCTAGCATGTTGACAATATTGTATATTGTATAACTAACACAATGATCGACATTACAAAAATGCAGAAAATAGTGTTACAGCTCTATATGAGCCCCAACGTGAACAGAACGGACCATGGACCCTATGAACAAGGGCGAGGATCAAAAAGCACATATGCACAAGCTGATCACCCCCTTGTTACACCAGGTTGTAGCTGATATGTTATATCTTTAATCTACATTCCATGTGTGAGTGTCAATAGGTTGGTTTGCGCAAGACAGGACCGAAAATACCGTAGCCAAGATTTCACAGGGGCTCACCTGGCTTTATAAATACACGCTGTGTAGTGTGCAGTAGACAGTGGGTATACGCTGTGTGGTGTGCAGTAGACAGACTGTGGGTATACGCTGTGTAGTGTGCAGTAGACAGACTGTGGGTATACGCTGTGTAGTGTGCAGTAGACAGACTGTGGGTATACGCTGTGTAGTGTGCAGTAGACAGACTGTGGGTATACGCTGTGTAGTGTGCAGTAGACACACTGTGGGTATACGCTGTGTAGTGTGCAGTAGACAGACTGTGGGTATACGCTGTGTAGTGTGCAGTAGACAGACTGTGGGTATACGCTGTGCAGTGTGCAGTAGACAGACTTTGGGTATACGCTGTGTAGTGTGCAGTAGACAGACTGTGGGTGTACGCTGTGTAGTGTGCAGTAGACAGACTGTGGGTATACGCTGTGTAATGTGCAATAGACAGACTGTGGGGATTTGCAGAAGAAACTTGTTTTTTTTTTTTTTTCGGCGTGAGCCGTCTAAGCTAAGTATTGACCTAATTTCTTTGGCACTATTTCATTGGACAAATTATGGGTCATATGTAAATTAGCTGCGAGATTTAGACGAGCCGCGAGATTTAGACGTTATCGTCTTTTTTTAGGTCATGAGGATTTCCGGGTGCGTTCCTTTACTGGAATGGACCGGAATGGACATAATTACCAAAATGGACTACCGGAATGGACATTATACCGTAGCTTTGAGTGCTTTAACTGTATTTGAACTGCATAAAATATATAGCTCGGCAAATAGGTCACTGTATGGGCGTTACCTTATGAATACGTTTTTGGGTATGGTCTACTTTTGACCTAGGTAAAAGCTAAAGCTATACAGTTGAAAGACTCAACTCACATGCTGTCCGTTAGAATGAAAATTCGAGTTTGTCTAGTTTACTGGATTGGACAAAATAGGTAGCTGATCTTTAACGGTAAAATATGTGACAGCGCTCTAGGCTGACTGAATTCGACTTTTCTATTATCTCCCTACTTGAACAGATGGACTAGCCGACCATGCCCAGATATGAATATTAAAGTTGCCGCCCATACAGTGACCCATTTGCCGAGCTATTTTTTTTATACTTATGGAGACAAATTTATAGTTTGTAAATGATACATTTCATCTTAGTATAGCAAAATTGACTTCCCATGGTGGTTAGGATAGCTAAGTGGTGGGCTCCGCGAAGGGGCTACTGTTCAGAGGTTTCTATGATTAGAATATACAGAAAGGTCAACTTGGTTAGCCAGTGCATTTGAATAGGGAAAATTGGTTACATGTAAAAAAATGTGGGAAACATCAAAAGAATTATAGGGTCAGACACTGGTGAAGCTTTAATAGCCGAAAACGCTGTATGGTCCACACAATTTCTCAATAATATTTTCGCTCTTCTTAAAGAAACTGAGTTTTAATTTTTATTCAAGAACAATTTGTACACAAAGCAGTTAACTATTGTTAGGACACTCACTTCTGGTAGCTACTTTGCTACATTTTGGTTATACGTTTAATTTATGATAGCTTTTGTACTAATAACCCACAGAACTAATCAAAATCAAACTTCATGTGAAGCACTCTCAGAAAGAGGACTGAAAATTGTTGAACAGGACGTTAAACCAAAACAAAATAAACTATTTTCCAGTAAGGTTGCCTATTACATGTAGTGTTTTAAAATGTTTTAGTTCAACCTGTATAAAGCAAGCATATAAGCCAGGCTGTGACCACATAATTTAATATGTTCGAGTCAAAACGCAGAACATATTATAACCCACATCCATTTAAAGCACGCCGATTATCTTTTTTAAAGATATTTCTTGTTTTGCTTATTCTTCTTCAAAACATGCAAAAGGTAAGCAAAATAGATTCAATTTTGTAAAAAACTGCTTAATTGTTCTTGGATTCTAAATTAATGAGATAAAAATACAGTTATATTAAACAAGTTGACTTTAATAGCAGTGATCTAATTAGTCATTATATTTGACTTTTCGGGTGATTAAGCTGAGTTTGTCGGCCGATTCATGTTAAAGCGGAACAAAATAAGGATTCGGCAGTTGCAGTTGCCTAAGCAACTCGCTTCCGTGGAGATGTAACGAAACACCGAATGGGATATAAGGCTGATGAGCTGAAACAGCTCTGGCTAAACATAATAAAATTTAGCCGCCTCGTGGAAAAACCAACAATGTGGTTTCCGAACAGGTCCGACACAAACCGGCCTGTACAAGCACAGAAAAGAGCTAGAAGCTTGAAATTTCGGATTTAAGTAGAAGAGGAATTATACTATCCGAGTGGCGGAAACAAAGGCGTGATCTGCGTCTTTGTTTTCGCCTATGCAGATTGTTGGTTTTCCCATGAGGCGGCTCATATGGTTTAAACATACAAGTCTATATACATTTTTATATATTTTTGGTGATTTTTGCATCAATTGATGTTGACCTTTAAGTTGTCAACAGTACATACAATGATAATTAGAGAACATCTCATTTGCCCCTGGCACTGTCTTGTCAACTTAGTACCGTCTTTATTTTGTAAACGTACAGGTATGGAAAACAATCGAACCGAAATTGAGTCATTCAACTTGATCATTTGAACTTCCGAAAACACTCAACATTCAAGCTAGTACATATAGTTAATACAGGGTGAATATAATTGATTGAGCCACACGCCGTTTGGAAAACAAAATCCCTTTTTCACGCTGATACTCAGATAAACACGGGTTTTCAAACTTTCCACCAAGTCTGGAACCTCCATGAACGGCCAGAGGAAGCATTTGGTATGGTACTATGATACTTACATATCTATAGGAGCCCACACTGGAAAATTAGCGACAAAAGACGAGAGTGTTCCGAGATTTCTCGGTGATTGTACCAGGTGTTGGACTGTCCTTCTTGCTATGGTTTGCGTGGATGCAAATGCTCACCTCGGAACTGTCACAACCTGATTTGCCATTTTTTCTGTCGCACCACAGGATAAATGTGGAAAAAAAACACTGCCCCGAGTCATTGCGCGTGCTCTTTCACCAGTAGGATTTTTCATGTTGAAGGTAATACGGCGACGCTTTCCTAATAAACAAACGACTTTAGTAGCGTCGTTACGCTAGTTTAGCATATCGGACACGTTTTACTGCATCTAGATAATGTTATCCTTTTCATGCGCAAGGTCTGATTTGATTCTCAAAGGCTTTTTAGTACAACAATAGTCACAATCTTATGTCAAATATTTCTACCAGCCGTTTTCTGGCTGACCGGTCAACTTGTGTCGAACCTTGATGAAACAAACGAATGTAGATTTTCTAAACACTGGGCTCAAATAGAGCGGAACATATTTAAACCGACCACAACAAGGGCAACGTCAAGCGAAAGAGTCCGTGAATAAATTGTGCAAAAACGTTTAAATATGAGAGGTTTATATTGACAGTGCAGTTCTATATTTTATCTGTGAGAGTCAAGCACTCAGTGTAACGTCAGTATCTTGGAACTTGAATGTTATATGCCGTATGTAATGGACGGTCTGTTCAATCTAAATACGACATTGAAGGTATGTTAACGTTAATGTACTACATACTGAGATCACGTTAAACATAATGACATGAAAAACTATTCATTATCTACGTAAGACATTGCCTTATTTTTTGTGTTAAGTTCATCTAAATTTCAAATGCGCTCGTTTAATTCATTTTTTACTCGTTAAGATTGAAAGCTTTCTAGAGCGTGAATCAACGTCAACGTCAGAGGCGTTTGTTCAAGACGTTTTGTTAATGAAGAAATTAGAACAATGGATCGTTGTGTAATTCATTATTTTTTCAAATCAAATAAGCATGATAGCTCGACACGGAAATTAACTCCTGTCATTTTAGTGGAGGCTTGTTTGGAATACAATCGGAACAGTTTATAATCGCTGTCATTATGAATAATTGGAAGCTGTAAAGCTTGAATCAGCATGAAGAATAATTGCACGTAAAGGCTTTAATCAGTCTAGTTTGATTGTGTCGAACTGCGCTTGAACGCCGGAATATTTGTACATGTAACTTGTCGGTGAGTACTTCTATTGATTCAGTAATTGTATTTTAGGACCGTGAGTAGCACCCTCTTTCATCGGGAATAAAACCGTCGGGAATTAACGTCACTGCTGCGGGAATTATATACAGTCAGACATAAGTTAAGCATCACCCTAACATTTTTCTAAATGTATTTTTCATTAAAAATAACTTCAAGACCACAATAAATTAGTAAGGGTCTTTAACTCACGTCTATCCCTGACTGTTTATGTCTGTCCGAATGGACTGTTTATGTCTGTCCGAATGGCTTTTTACCATGTCGCTCAAGTTATATGGTGTACTAAATACACCTACCCCCATTTTGGGGGGTTGCCATTAAAAATTGTATTAATGTCCCCTAAATGATCGCAAATGGGTTTCTATAGGCATGGAAAGAAAGTAGTATCATGCTGTAAAAATGTCCCAAAAAAGTTTTCTTCTACCAAAGGTTCAATGGCAGTTACATGCTGATTCAGGCAAACTTATTTCCTTGTTTATTAGCACGACGTTTTCACTATATATATGTAACATGCCATTCTTTAATGCAGGCGTCATACCTAGCCGATTTTAACACGCGATGGACACACGATTATGAAAAGTTTCAATTTCGGCGGGGATCGTGAAGACATCGGGCCATTCGTGAGTGCATCGTTACCCATCGTATGTCCATCGGGAGATTTTTAAGCCATCGGCATTACCATCGCGAGTGGCACTAAAATCTTTGACATGACAAAAAATACAGGAAGGACACACGATGGTTCAATTTCGTGTTGAATTCGCGAGGGCATCGTGGCCTTCGCAAAGCCATCGTGAGGCCATCATATGACATCGGGACTACATCGTACTTCTGTCGTGTGGTCATCGGCATCATCGGCTAAGTTTTGCTACACGAAGGCAATACGATGGAGACGCGATGCTGCCCGATTGTGTTACGAAGGCAACACGACATCGTATAGCCCTCGCAACGCCATCGTATAAGCATCGTATCTAACAAAAATAGAACACGATGGCATCCCGATGGAAACACGATATTAACCATAACTGCATTTTCTGCGTTTCCAATATATCCCAAGGTAACGTTCAGCATCCACACACACGCGGCCTTTTTCTCAGAAAATCTTAAGTTCAGTACTGTTGATTCTATTCTGACAAAAATCATGGTGTATTTCGAAGACAAGACAAACAGGAAGAAGAAGACTGCAGCACTGCTTCTTTTTACACGCAACTGGAACATGATAAAATCATCTTGCAGGAGCAACACCATCTTTTACAGGTATTAGGTTTGTTTATTATTATGTTGTCTTTCAAGCAGCACTCTGTTTTCTTTCTAGTAGAGCAGTACCCACTGCAGTTTTCGACAAACGAGTCTTTTATCTACATCTACTATAAACTCAAGAACAGTTTTGTGTCAGTTTCATGCGAAAGATAGATTGAAATACAACCAAACGGTCACCGAGAAATTTGAACAGTGTTGTAAAGTAACTGACAATTCAGTCATGGTAGTAATTTTTACCGTGGACGTCAACAACGAAATCATACAAATGAAATACAATGTACCTTCTCAAAATAGACCATGTTTGCACGCGAATGAAATTGGGTCTCGTTCAATCTCCCGCCTACAATATAGACACCGTGCATTTTATAGATTGGAGTTTTTGAGTGGAGTCATGGACTGGAGTATTGGAGTGGAATTTTGGGTGGAGCTGACAGGCGCAATCTTCTTCCCACGCCCTCTTCCTGGTTTCGTGGCATTTCCAATTTTATTTTGTAAAGAAAGAAACTTACAAAGCTGATGTTTTCTCAACATCACTTTTTAGTCTCATTAATAGATTTTTACATAACATCGGGAAGTGTCGTTATGCCTTCGGGCCACTTTCGGGAATACATTTTACACCTCACGATGGCTTCACGATGGCTTCACGACATCGTCAAGCCTTCGCATACCATTCGCATCAACATCGTATGCAAAACTACCACTTCGCGTGTATCTTACGTGACTGCATCGGGTATAATCGTGTGTCCGTCGTGTGTCCATCGTGTGTCCATCGGTAGGCTTCGTACATGCTTCGGCTCAACATTGGCTTTTTACCAAATTCGTGACGAAAATCACGCGAAATTGAAAATTTCATATTCGTGTGGCCATCGTGTGTCAAAATCGGCTAGATGTTTTAGAGATATTTATCTGAAATATTCAGACTGATTATGGTTTTGAAATTGTAACAAAATGGCTTTATTTTTTACGCTGTTTGGCGGTTTAAAAAAATACGCATTTTTCTGGCGGCCATCTTGGATTTATGCAAATTGCAAGAATTGTCCAAAGTTGACAGCCTGTCATTCAAGCCAGATTGGTTCTATGACACCCGGTAAAGGACAGAGAAACAAAGAACTCCATAGCACTAAACATTTCGAGGTCAAAGTTAAAGCCTTTTACTTAGCAGCGTCATATGGACTAGGAAACAGCGATTTTTGGCTATGTCGGGGTGTGTCTGCTTCAACAACGCCTACATGTTTACCTTAAGAACAACCTCATCCGCGTTTGCTTTAATTTATTACCAATATAACAAATATCACAAATATTAAAAGAAAATGTTTCTGTATTGAAGGTTTTACTGATTATTTGGGAAAATATTCAAGTGATGCTTAACTTTGTCCGACTGTATATATAATATAATCGCTACTGATAGCCTTCATAAAAAGACATCATATACCATTGGCAAATAATGTTGCAACAGAATACGATTCAATCGTAAATATATAATTGCTGGAAAATCTGTCAATCAAGGTGTCCGATCACGCTGACTAAAGTTGGTTTTCGAGTACTGGTAGAAAGCGAATAGGCCATGGCATTCTTACGAATTTTACGGGGTAAAGTAGTAGTACACATACCCAGAATGCTACGCTTTAAACTATTATATAATAGACAATTTAATGCGGTGTTAAAATATAAATCCAGTTTCTTCGGGTAAGCTATTTAACTAGTTGTAGTTTAGAGCGTACCATTTCGGGGTATATGCACTGTACTCCATGAAATCTCATTCAGTTTTAATGAAAATATGTAGCTAATTAGTTTAGATATAGACGGAATATTTCCATCGGTATTCCGTTGGACCTCTCCAAACGGGTGTCACGGGAGAGGAGCGAGGTAACGAAGTGTATCGGAGTGCAGGTTAGCCAGCTGATCTAGCTTAAATACTACTGGTTCTGTACGAATACTAGCGCACATTATCTGATTTTAGTCAAGTGATTGTCTACCTTGAACATACTCATGGACAATAATAACACGGATATTCGTGAAAAGTGATGATATTCACATGGGTTCATGTATCAAACAATGGTAATAATGTGCGCCTTGATGGTGTATGCATCGTCCACTTTAATACTGCTGACGCGACATGCATAGAATTCTGAGCCGTTGCATAAGAAAATCAGCAAACTGCATATATGCGAAAACAAAGACGCAGATCAGCTGTGCAGTAACTGCATATCTGATCAGTGCCTTTGTTTTCGCTCCATAGATAGTACAATGTCTCTTCTTTCCAAATCTTAAATTTTATACCTCTAGCCTGTTTTTGTAAAGCCTGGTTTGTGTCTGACTTGGTCGGAAACATAGATTGTTGGTTTTCTCATGCAATGGCTCATTTATAATTGTTGTTTTTTTTTCTTTGACCGCTGCATAATCACACCGTACATACGGCTCGTCAAATTCCAACTGGTACGTCAAATTCCAGATGTTTATGTCAGCGCGTGCGTTTTGGCGGATAAGTTATTTTGCTGTATTTTACACAGAATACCTAAACTTTTCCTGGTATAATCTTATTGAGGCCTATATTTTTTCAATCTCCATCGGAAGGATCATTGATAATCAACTTTTACAGTGTATTTATCCTTTTATTCTGTCGCTTGTCGTCAAAAACAATACGCCAAAGTACAGACGGGCGAATGTCATATGATAAGTGAAATAACAGACGGCCGATACGGAATGACCCAGACGGTAGATCAACATTTTATGATACGGGTCTACTAAAACACTTCTTTGTTATGCAATAGTCAGTATATGGTTTAATTTGCAGCGCTACTAACCATAAATTGCATAAAGAAAACATTACTTGGAAAGGAAATAAAGTGAAACGACTGTCTTTAAACGATTTTATATGCCGTTTTTTTTACTCAAGATGGCCAGTCGATGAACAAAAAGCTGATTGTACTTTTGACTATATAGACGTTTGGAAAAAAATGAAAGCAGATAGTGTGAACATTTGATAATATTCCACATAACTTAACTGATACATGGTTACTGCAAATCAATTTTAAATATTCAAATAGAACACTACGCGACTCAGTACACGTACATGTATAAGCGCCATGAGACGAGGAATTATTTACGAATAGCGCATTGCTTCTAGCTTTACTTATATGAATACCCCTAGTTTTGATTATAAATTCAGTATGGCATGGACCGGAACTGAACTTTGCGGTCTGTGCCTGGGCATACCAGGGTTCAAACTGATTGTCGGTTTCCTTATGCTCCAATGTCCAGGGGCGTTGTTAGGCATCAGGTGTCTTCACGCATTCGCTCGGTTGAGTCTTCGCCCTAGAAACACCATGGCATAACCTGTGCTTTATTTGTTTGCCAATGTGCTTCTTTGATGGAATTTAATTTTTATACCAACGGAACAAATACATGCGTTTTTGATTGTTTGAATTGATGCTTTACAACCTCTGGAGGATGACGGGCACTAACTACCCACTAGATCAAACGACCGCACAACAGGCCGTGGTTAAGGTCGTTGACTATCAGCGCCTTTAATATAAGATTAACCAAGGATCAAGAACTGAGACAATCAGGTTTCAAACCCCAACCACTATATCACTCTCATAAAGTTATACCGTGTTTGAGTTGAAACAAAACAGCAGACACACAAAGTTGAAACAATTTCGAACCAATGTTGATTCAATCAACTTTGAAACAATGTTGTAGAATCAATGTTGATTCAGTGAGAATCGAATTGATTCAACAATGTTTAAAGGTTGACCGAAACAACATTATTTTAATATTATTTTAACAATGTGTGTCTTAATGTTGATTCTACGGTTTCAACATTTTGTGCAAATGTTGATATAGTGAATCAACGTCGTGTGTCTTAAAGGTGGCCATTTTTGAACGTATACTTCCAAGTTGACCGCTTAAGAAGGCCAAACAATGCCAGGGTGCCATGGGTATTTGAAATAATTGCGCTCAACACGTCTGATGCGACACGTATCCAAAGTCGTGTCTGTTATTTGACGTATCAAAAGCTATTTTCCGTCTGGTCTTTCAAGTATAAAACGACTGTCGTGGTTCGTATCATGTAAAATCACACATGGTGCAAAAGAATGAGCTGCGCTATCAATAGTAGTGATTAATTTGAATAAAAGTTTAAATCAGGCTTTTAAATAGATACTAAGCTATATATATTCGAGCAAGCGACTTTCAATTATTAGCTCACCTGAGCCGTCAGGCTCACAAGCTGAGCTTATAGGATGGCCATGATCCGGCGTCCGTCCGTCCGTCGTCCGTCGTCCGTCCGTCGTCCGTCCGTCGTCCGTCGTCCACCATTTTCAAAGATCTTCTTCTCTGAAACAGCTTGGCCAATCAAAGCCAAATTTTACATGAAGCATCTATGGGAAGGGGGAACCAATGTGTATATAAATAATCCAGGTCACATGACCAAGATGGCCGCCATGCCCATATATGGTAAAAACCCTTCAAAAATCTTCTTCTCCGGAACCACTGGACCGATTTCAACGAAACTTGGCATGAAGCATCGATGGCTCAAGCACTACAATGTGTATATAAATCGTGACCCTGTGATGACCTTGACCTATTTTACGGCAAGGTCAACATAGGTCACCAATGCGTTTGAATGGGGAAAAATTTTAAAATGTCATTTCAAGTGCAAATCTTGCAGGAAATGAGCAGTAGGACTGAATATTGATGATTCTGAAAAAAATTTGACCCCAGGGGCTCATGTGCCCCCACCCCGGGGCAATATACCTGTACATTACCATAATATTCAAACATCATCTCCTCTGAAACCGCTTGGCCAATCAAAGCCAAATTTTATGTGAAGCATCAATAGGAAGGGGGAACCAATGTGTATATAAGAAATCCAGGTCACATGACCAAGATGGCCGCCATGCCCATATATGGTAAAAACCCTTCAAAAATCTTCTTCTCCAGAACCAGTGGACTGATTTCAACCAAACTTGGCATGAAGCATTGATGTCTCAAGCACTACAATGTGTATATAAATCGTGACCCTGTGATGACCTTGACCTATTTTACGGCAAGGTCAACATAGGTCGCCAATGCGTTTGAATGGGGAAAAATTTTAAAATGTCATTTCAAGTGAAAATCTTGCAGGAAATGAGCAGTAGGACTGAATATTGATGATTCTGAAAAAAAATTTGACCCCAGGGGCTCATGTGCCCCCACCCCGGGGCAATATACCTGTACATTACCATAATATTCAAACATCATCTCCTCTGAAACCGCTTGGCCAATGAAAGCCAAATTTTATGTGAAGCATCAATAGGAAGGGGGAACCAATGTGTATATAAGAAATCCAGGTCACATGACCAAGATGGCCGCCATGCCCATATATGGTAAAAACCCTTCAAAAATCTTCTTCTCCAGAACCAGTGGACCGATTTCAACCAAACTTGGCATGAAGCATCGATGGCTCAAGCACTACAATGTGTATATAAATCGTGACCCTGTGATGGTCTTGACCTATTTAAAGGCAAGGTCAACATAGGTCGCCAATGCGTTTGAATGGGGAAAAATTTTAAAATGTCATTTCAAGTGAAAATCTTGCAGGAAATGAGCAGTAGGACTGAATATTGATGATTCTGAAAAAAATTTGACCCCAGGGGCTCATGTGCCCCCACCCCGGGGCAATATACCTGTACATTACCATAATATTCAAACATCATCTCCTCTGAAACCGCTTGGCCAATCAAAGCCAGATTTTATGTGAAGCATCAATAGGAAGGGGGAACCAATGTGTGTATAAGAAATCCAGGTCACATGACCAAGATGGCCGCCATGCCCATACATGGTAAAAACCCTTCAAAAATCTTCTTCTCCAGAACCGATGGACCGATTTCAACAAAATTGGCATGAAGCATCGATGGCTCAAGCACTACAATGTATATAAATCCTGACCCTGTGATGACCTTGAGCTATTTTACGGCAAGGTCAACATAGGTCACCAATGCATTTGAATAGGGAAAACTTCAAAATGTCATTTAAAGTGAAAGTGTTGCAGGAAATGGGAAGTAGGACTGAATATTAATGATTCTGAAAAACAAATGGACCCCAGGGGCTCATGTGCCCCCACCCCGGGGCAATATACATGTATATTGCCATAATATTCAAACGTCTTCTCCTCTGAAACCGCTTGGCCAATCAAAGCCAAATTTTATGTGAAGCATCTATAGAGTGGGGGAATAAATGTATATATAAATAATCTAGGTCACATGACAAAGATGGCCACCATGCCCATATATGGTAAAAACCCATCAAAAATCTTCTTCTCAGAAACCAATAGACTGATTTCAAGGAAACTTGGCGTGAAGCATTGATGGCTAAAGTACTCCAATGTATATATAAATCATGACCCTGTGATGACCTTGACCAAGTTTATGGCAAGGCCAACATGGGTTGCCTATGCATTTGAATTGGGAAAACTGTTAAAATGTCATTTGAAGGGAAAGGCCAGCAGGAAATTGGCAAATGGACAGAATATTGAAGATTCTAAAAAAAGAAAATGCCCCAAGGGCTTCATCTGCCCCTGCACTGGAGTTAAATACGATAATATTCAAACATGTTTATGGGTATATGCAGCAGATCTCAGGTGAGCGTTTACAGGACCATTGGTCCTCTGGTTTCTAGTTATGGAAATATTTGGCAAAAAGTATGGATGTTTTCTGAAAACGTGCCATTTTAAGACTTTCGTGCAATGTTTTCGCCAATCCACTGATACGCTGACCATGACACCTGTATGTACTGATGCATGGATGTCCACACAAGACTGCCGATTATTATTTTCTCTTGAAACCATTAGCTAAAGTATAATAAAACAAGAAAAAACAACAAAAATAATTTACCCGCCAAAACGCACGCGCTGACATAAACATCTGGAATTTGACGTACCGGTTGGAATTTGACGAGCCGTATGTACGGTGTGTAATTATTTGAGAAGCTTTGGGTCTTGTGGTTTTAGAGAATAAGATTTTCTCTCTTTTATATCCCATTATAAGCCTATGACACATAATGATGTCCCTTAGGGGCTAGAATGTGCATGAACAGCGATTATCAAGTGCTTGTATTAAAATTATCATAATAAACCTTGTTGCACATTATAGTTGTAAATTGCTATTCTGTCAGCATGTGCAACATATTAGCCTACTATTACATGAGGCTCGTTGCGTCATAGTATTACCTGTAGAAGGTAGGCGCCATTGATAATTTTCATAAATCATAATCCATTGTTCTTGTATCTTCTAATGACGTCATACGCATTTATTTGTGCCACCGCATGAGAAAACCAACAATCTGCAAGGGCGAAAACAAGGGATCAGATAAGCTTCGCAGTAACTGCGAAGCTGATCAGCGCCTTTGTTTTCGCTACAAGGATAGTACAATTCCTCTACTTTCTAAATCAAAACTTTTAAGCCTCTGCTGACCATCTTCTGTGACTGTGCAGCCTGGTTTGTGTCGGAACTGATCGGAAACCTAAATTGATGGTTTTCTCACACACAGGCCCATTTGTTATTGCTAGATTGTGCTTGTCTTATGATCTTTTATTGGGATTAAAATGACAAATTATAAATTTTCCTTGTTAAAAGGAACGCTTGGCTAGTCTGTATATACCATTATTCGTCCGTGTGTTGTGGTTTTTCGTAGGTTTGTGGAGTTTTTCGGTAACTCGATGGATCGCATCGGTCATGAACACTTCATCGCTACGGTGGATTCAAGCTTTCATACTTGGTCGGACCTAGGACAAAGTTCCGGGTTTTAGCATTATCCGTCCAGAACGCCCTGGGTAAATGTTTAACGTTAGATCCAAATACGTCATTCTTCCCACAAGTCCTAATAAAAACGGCGTAGAGCAAGTCTGGTTTCCGTCTTCAATTGCTTTATTATACAAAAAGTTAAGCAAAACATTGCGACTGGAGCCAGGCCCCTGGATGTCAAAGGGAAACCCCGCAGATTGAAGGAAAACCCCCACAGATTGAGAAGAAATCCTCGTTCCGTTTCAATTGCTTGACGCTGTCGCGCCAAGCAATAAAACAAATGGAACTTGGTTTAATTTATTTTCCATGTAAATATTAATTGGTTCCATTTGTCAATCGATCGACAAAAATATTTATGCAAACTACGCACAAAAATAACAATTTGTGGCTCAATCGTTGTAATTTACCATGAAATACATAATAGTGAATCATGATATTTCTTTATTGTTAGAAAGATAAGACGGTGTTTACTTAAACTATAAGTATTGGTAAAAGATTAAACCAAAATTAGATTCTTTGTAATTATCTTCATCGAGTTGTATATTTACTGTATTAGGATTGACGAAAATACGAAGGTGTACCGTATATCTCAATGGTATACTCAAACACGTAAGAAACGCCTCATTTTATATTTCTCAGTCATATACCACCTGGCGTTGACGTAGGTCAACGTAACCTATTAGATCTACGTGGCAACCAATGATAAATTTTATAAGCTTTAAGCTTCCATTCCAATCCTGATTAAATTGAATTGTATGCATATGATTATAGGGATCAACCATGGTTTTCAGTGTTCAAACATTCGATGGATCACGAGGAAGGTGTTTGAACACAAGGCCGCAGGCCGCGTGTTCAAACACCTTACGAGTGATTCAGCGAATGTTTGAACACTGAAACAAACCATGGTTGATCGCTATTCTTGCATTTTCACTCTAATCCACTTAAAATCTCATGAAAATAACATTAACAACGTAAAAACTCACCGAAAACCGCACAGCTTCTTCAACGTCGGCCATTTTGTTTCTACAAAACACATGACGTCACGTCGCATTGACCAATGACGTCAGCCAAAACCCATGTTCAAACGGCACGTGAATTTCATGATTTGAACATGGGTTTTGCTGTTTGAACACGGCTTTCGACCAATCGAAAACGGCTTCAAACAGCTATGCACATAGATATCTATGCAAGAATACATGTGCATGTATATGTGTGATTTTTCAGAAGGGTTTAAGAAACACGAGAAATGAAGGCGGGTTTAGAGGATTGTAATATTGGTTGGTTTCTTGCTAAATAACGTCCCACTCGACAGCTGGGGACGGAACTTCGGTTTCAAGTCTCACTTTAAACCTGCGAACCCACCGTACCTCTGGTTTACATTGCCAGTAGCTAAACCTCTACGCCAATGTAAAAAATCGACATTGGATAGAAAGTATTTTCCTCTACATACGCAACACGCAATGTCAAGTTTACACTTATTGGTATAGGCGTGAACATAGCAAGACCTGACGCTTTAGAAACGCATATACCTCAAAAGAGTTTAACTGCCTCACTTGTTCGTGTAGAATGCATGACACTTTAAATTCTTCGTTTTTACAGTGTTTTAGTATACTATTTTTCATATGTTTATTTTTCTCTGGTCGTGATGTCTAAACAATTAGCGACTGTTAATACACTTCAGTAGCCTGTTTAGATGTCTAAACAATTAGCGACTGTCAATACACTTCAGTAGTTTAGATGTCTAAACAATTAGCGACTGTCAATACACTTCAGTAGTTTAGATGTCTAAACAATTAATAGCGACTGTCAATACACTTCAGTAGTTTAGATGTCTAAACAATTAGCGACTGTCAATACACTTCAGTAGTTAAGTGACTTATAATTGCGGCTCGGACATTGAAAAAAAAATTGTAATGCTTCCGACGAAGGGAGTAAGTTGTATGTATTTGGTGATAACTGCAGTGATATAATAAAATCACATATTATATATCGTGTTAACTGATTAGAAATCGAAATACGAGGGAGGTTTTAATGAGTACTCATAAAATAGAAGCTTACAAAATATTGACAAAACATTTTCATTTGTTTATCATTTGCACAATGCCTTGATGTAACCACGAAAAGAATAAACAGAGGCAAAATCATAGGAATACCTTGATGAAAGTAATGGATTAAAATACTATAACATAATAAAAAGCTCATCCGGATGACAGGAGAGATTTGAGCTAAAACACACTTTTACCGTGTATGCATAGTGGAAATTGGAAGTCGCGAGTTGATTGTTCTGAGACTGCAAAATAAGGAATCTTCATAGCAAAGTCAGTTTTAGTGTGAATTTGGTCACTGACCTTTTTGGCCCGAGTCTCCGATGTGCATGCTTGACACTCTGTGGTTTGTTTCATGTTGCGGCAAACGTATGTCGTTAAACTATTAAGGATATAAATTATATCAGTTGGAATTATCCGCAAAATAGGAGTATTAATTTCATTCCGTATTCAAAATGTTCAGCTGCATTGGTTTTCAACAGTAAAATAGTAACAGCAGCTGTGGTTAAACTATTATACAGTTTAAGTGTTTTAACTGCGATCTAATTACAATTCAGTGTTGATATTAAAATAGGATTGTTTTATTATTTTATTCAACATACTGTGGAACATTTTAACTCATTATACTGGTGTATTCTTAAGCGATCGTGCGGAGATCTTGTGCGCTAAATGACTTTTGACTCATACATGTGTAGTATTAAGTTCTACATGATACTGGATTTCAAAGGATAAACATACACAGTAGGTGACTGTTTTGTTACTTTTGCATAAAACACGCATTCCTATCTTCCTTCTTGCGTGCAGTGCCACGTTGTTATGAGCAATAAAAATCGAGTAGGACATGAATACATAAACAAGAGCAGATTATGAAGTGCATCACGGCTATGCGTGAGTTTTCACCGAGAAACAATTACAAATCTCGTGACAGAAAATGCCCCGTGTCAAAGAAACATATTGGTTGGTTGATTTGAGGTTTAACGTCCCACCAACATGCCATAAGGTCATATGGAGAGGGGCCCTCGGTTTATAGTCTCATCTAACAGACCGCAGAAGCACGGGGATCTAACCATCGACCCCTGGATCACAAAGAAACGAATTGGTTCCAACACTTGCATTTCGTGACAATGGAATATAATTTCGATCAATTTCATATTGTCGATAGATTCAGTTCAAGCTTCCGTATATGCGAAGACCATAGCAGTTAAGCACCATTGACCCCGGCTGAAAGACAGAGCTTCGCTCGTTTCATGATATAGTCATTCTGTCTGTAGTCATTTTAGATGCACCAGACTACTATGAAGCCTGTCTAAATATTTGAGGTTTTTGCCATGGTTGAATCCATCCCTTGGGCACTTTAAAATAAATATGTTGTTGACAATGCGAGGTCATTAGGCCAAATAATAACCAAATCATAAGTAGTAAGTAGTTTATGTACTGTTGTATTCGATCCAGTCATTAAAATGATAGCCATTCGCATACACTCAATGTAAAGCTTTATCATGCTATGAACGCAAGTATACGGGTATTGTAGTCAAATTGTAGTGCAGCTGGGGTGTACAAAGCTCATGGTTTTGCTTTAAAACAGCTTCATGTTATGCTTGTTGAGTCCATGGATTCAGGAGTATTGAAATCTAGACTCCTGTACTTGTGGCTGTGAGAGATTAAATAAGAAATAGGATAAGTTTCATGGTTATGATTCCCCCTTGTAATTCCTCCATCAGTTAGCTTGTTCGGAATAGATCTTAACAAAGTCGGATTTCATACTCAAAACACCAAGCGAAACTCACATACTCATACTTGTTTCCTTTTTTCAGAAAAAATGAGGTACATAGTGGACTGTTTTATTCTTCCTTGGTTGTTCTTGCTGTTGACGGTCGAGGTGTCGACAGTTTCCCGACACAATCGTCGACGCTACAAAAGAGGATGGATGTCCGCACCTAGACCAGAAGGCACTTCATGCACGTTCAACCCGTGTGGTATACCGGATTTCTGTAGTGGCGGGAGAAAATGTGAAATGGATGATTCATGTAAACACCACTGTATCTGTACAGAAGATTCGACACATGAGTCGTGTAATAGTGAAATCACATCAACGACTACGTCGGTGACGACGTCGCCTGTAACGTCAAAACCTACTACAACAAAAGTAACGTGTGCATTCAATCCGTGCAATATTCCAAACTTTTGTAGTGGGAATAGACAATGTGAAATCGACGATTCTTGTAGACACAAATGTGTTTGTACGGACCAATCAACACATGAATCGTGTGCATTAACTACCCCAACGGTAACGCCGTCCGGGACATCTAACGTAACGTCACCAAAGGTCACTTGCGCGTTCAATCCGTGCAATATTCCAAACTTTTGTAGCGGGAATAGAGATTGCGAAATTGACGACTCGTGTAGGCACAAATGCGTCTGTACGGATGAATCGACGCATGAATCTTGCGTAACAACTACCTCGACGTTAAAATCTGACACCACGTTAGCAGTGACGACACAAGTAACTACACAAAAACGTAATTGTGCATTTAATCCGTGCAGTATTCCAAACTTTTGCAGTGGGGGAAGGGACTGTGTTTTAGACAATTCATGCAGACACAAATGTATATGTAATGAGGAATCAGTTCACGAATCTTGCGTCAATATTCCTACTTCAACGTCAAAAACGACTGTGACATCTGAAGTGACAAGAAAAACAACAACGTCGCCATTCAATTGTGTATTCAATCCATGTTCAGTAGATAACTTTTGCGGGATCGGAAGACGTTGTGAAATAGGATATGCCTGCAAGCATAAGTGTGTTTGTCTTGATAATTTCACGCATGATGATTGTAAAGGCACGCATTCTACCACTACACCTTCTGTGGTTTGTGCATTCAATCCATGCGCGACGCAAAACTTCAACTTCTGCGGTGAAGGCCGAAGATGTGAATTCGATAGAAGAACGTGTAAACATACGTGTGTATGTTTGGATGACGTTACGCACGATAACTGCAATCCCGAACCTCCAACCGTCACAGAATCTCCGGACGGAGGGACCACGGGTCGGGATTGTCCCCCGGGCTTCCCATGCAAGCACGGATACTGTGAACGACCTGGACTTAAATGCATCTGCGACGAAAACTGGAGCGGCTTTTTCTGCGACAAGGATTTGCGCAGTGCGTGCACGAGAGAATGTGAAGAAGGCACAAAATGTATGATTTTGCCAGATTTTACTGAAGTTTGTGTCAAAGTTCAGCCCCAAATGACAACAACAACGAATAAATATGAAGACGATGCGTCAAACGCCTGCAGTCGTAACTACAAACTAAGAAACGTATCGGAACGGACCTGTAATAACGGAATGGTATGTCATTATGGAATCTGCGTCAACGTAGGTGAAGGCGGCGGAAAATGTGAATGCGACCCTGGGGCAGTGGGGGTACGATGTACGAGACAGTGTTGTCTGGACTGCGGGGAGTACGGGGAGTGTTTCCTAGACGGGATGAAAGAAATTTGTAACTGTCACGTTAACTATACTGGACCCACTTGCAGTGAGCTCAAACCACTCGGTGAGTCCGTCTTTGCATGTTTCATATAAGCATTTAATCGCACATGGCAATTTGGGACGGACTGCATGTAGTTTCACTTCCAAAATAAACCTTTTGTATTGTATGTTGTAGAAACGCCACTCCAAAATTGCAATTATAATTATAGATACGTACTACGTATATTATATTCGACAATGATAATTTATTTTAATCATTTTCAACTGAATTAACCTCGACTGTGGGATTTTAAATAAGCAATATATCAATCATTGTGAAAAAAGTGAATTACATCCGGCTGTCAAGAGATAATTGGTATGCAGTTCGAGTATACAAACAAAACATACAAAAATCCAGCATGACTTAACTTTTTTTCGCAAATGAATCATACAAGCCGCTGCATGGAAAAACATACAGAGTGAAATACGTTAATACATGTTCAAACAAACGCTCAAGCCGAAGATGGAAGCCCCCATCTGACAGCGCTAACTAGCGGAGAAACAATAGACTCGTTGCTTCGGGACGGTCAGTTAATTTTTTCGAGGTCTTAAATCTGCAACAATTGTACATCAGTATATGCAGTCGACACACGACAGACAATGTTGAGAGTGTAAACCCCCAAGTCGTTCGCGGGACTCAGACCCTTCTTAAAAGGTATTCGGGACGCAGCGAGCTGGTACGCAGGACTCAACAAATACAGCAAATCGTACGCGTATTCACAAATTTATGAATTCTTTTAAGGGTTTTGAGAATGTTTCTATACCCTTTCTGTGGTCCAATAAAGTTTTCCTCGCTCGCTTCACTCGGGTTACTTATCGGCACACAACCGGGTTGATCGATAACGTTTAGCTACAAATTCCTGCACACATGGACCCCTTTGGTGTTTTATGTATCTTTCATTATCCATTTCGTGTGCCTTTAAGTGCATTTCTGTACGACATAAACACAAATCATACGAGAAAAGGGACTGAACCAAACGATTTTATTCTAATTTACCCGTGAAGCTGCAATGTTTGTTTTAAACAGTATTCGGTATTCAAGACTAAAATTATATTAAAGAGTATTCGGGATTCAGGGCAAAAATTAAAGAGTATTCGGGACTCGAGGGCGTAGGATGTTACATCCTCAATGTTCATTTCTGAGTCTTATACCAAATGGCTAATTATGACACTTGATTGTATAGAATTTGAAAAAAACCCTGTCCTTTTGGCCTCATCAACATCCCGGAAACAGTTCATTAATTTATAACCTCAGTACTACAAAGTTTATCAGATAAATTCAAATACAATGTAACATATGAGCCAATGCACTAGAAAACCAACAATCTGCATATGCGAAAACAAAGACGCAGATCAGCTGTGCAGTAATTGCACAGCTGATCAGCGTCTTTGTTTTCGCTAGACAGCTAGTACGATCCCTTTTCTTCTTAAATCTGAAATTTCAAGTCTCTAATCTTGTTCTGTGAATGTACAGGCTGATTTGTATCGGAGATGGTCGAAAACTCAGAAAGTTGGTTTTCCCAAGCAAGGCTTAAAGTTTTGAGCTGCTTCAGAACAAGCAAATGACACAATCAAAAATATCCTCAGAAAGTACTTACGATGCCACTTTTAAAGACTGGGATATTAAAACACTTGAAATCGTACTTATCCATGTTATCTACATGATCTATAACCAGAAAAAATGCTTTCTTCTTTAAATTTGTATCCTGTTTTTTTTTTTTTTTTTTTTTTTTTTTTTTTTTTTTTTTTTTTGTTTGTGTATCACCGGGACCCCATATTGCAAGAATTGTTAAACACAACTTTATTTCGGTGCAAATAAATCGCATAACATTAACAGTCAGAACACTTACTTAAACAGGTGATTATGAAAATCACCTTGTGCAGTACATTTTTTTTTTTATATAAAATCAGTCACAAGATATAAGATTTGTTTCCCTTTGTTTGAAATAATTATCTTAAATATCACTTCCTCGGGTGATTATTTTGATCTATCAAATCACTTGCATAGGTGATTTAAGTAAATAAGAAAAAGGGACGGTGCTGTCTGTTCATTTTGCCAGCATGTTAAGGGAGATGACGAGCATTGTCAGCTAAGATGAAACCAAGAAACATAGAAGCCATATCGAGTTTTGTGGTTTTTATTTTATTGAGAAAGTGTTACTTGAAACAGTGATCGGCCAAACCGATCAATGACCGATCACGATGCGGAGTGATTTTTTGGGGTTACCCTTCAACTTTTAACCCACTGCGCGCAGTACTTATTTGAATGCGCGCACCACACTTTCTTTTCACTATTCAAGGAATAAGACTCCAAACGTATCAGAAAAAATAGGCGCTGTCTTCACAAAAAATAGGAAATCCTTCAAAACTGAACTGGAAAATCACGAAAATTTCACATAAAATTCACAGTTTTTCTCGATTTTCTCTGCGATGCTTACACTTTGGCTGCCTCTGACCATGTGACTGAATGGCGCGTCTTTGCATTGACCCTTCGGATAGCTTAGAATTAGGAAAACAGCGCGAAATTCAAAATAAAACAAAAAAGTAGGCATTTACATGCTATTGCAGTCTTCTCTTGGAGCCAAACAATCATCCGAGAACGTGATTTTAAGATCACTTGTTTAAGTAAGTGCTCTGACTGATTAAACATTTGTTGCCCAACCAGATGTACTTCTTACTATTGTCGTATTTTCGAAGCCAATATTAGAGTGAATTTTAAACTTTCATTCTTCAAATTGCAGAAGGGCCGCCAGAGGAAGTCACGTGGTATTGGTGGCTGGTCGGAGTCTGCGCAGCTGTGCTGTTGCTATTAATAGTACTTCTACTAGTAGTTCCATATGTGATGTGGAAATACAGGGTCATTTTTGTGATGAAATTTGTCCACTACTTCCAGAGCTATGAAGATGATGGTTTGTTTGTTTGTTTCTTTCTTTGTTTGTTTCTTTCTTTCTTTCTTTCTTTCTTTCTTTCTTTGGTTAAATTATGGCTTTTCAAATCGTTAGTATATTTGTTTTCATATTCTGGCTAAATGGTTCGATGTTTTTTTTTTTTTTTTTTTTTTTTTTTTTTTTCCAAAATACGTGTATTTATATAAACGATTCTTTATGTTTTTTATTCTTTTCACAACATAATAGACGTATTCTTGTTTCTTTTTTTGCGCTATTCATTTGTTTTTAACATTTGTTTTATAATTCCATTAAATCATATGTTTAACTTTCGGGAGACATTAATAGTAAATGAACAAGAATTAATTGTTTAATAAATAAAACACAGCGTTTACCATGATGAAACTACTGTCATTAACCAGACGTAAAAAATAAGTTCTTGGTCTTCGTTTCTGTAGACGACAGACAGTGGGATGCATTCGTCTCCTACTCGGAGAAAGACTACAAGTTTGTAGTCCACACCCTCTATCCTAAACTAGAGCTGGAACAGGGATTCAAACTCATCATGCACCATAGAGACTTCCTGGGCGGTGAAAGTAAGTCAATCAAATTGTCTTATGTTAATGTGTCTATACATGAAAAGTATGACAAGGAATTTTAACAATAAAATAAAATAACAACCCAAACACCAGGCGAAAATGAAAGGACAATATTATACAAAACAAAAAGTTTTCACAACACACATGAAGAGACTAGTTCTTTCCCAATAAGGTAGCCAGTCAGGAAAAATGAAACCTCAGATACGAACATTATAGGGCCCTTTTTTCAATTTTCTGTAAGGTTTGGTCGCACTCTGCATGAAGGCGTTTATTACAAGTAAAGTCCGAGATCCTCGTTCCCACTGAGCTTAAGATCGCTTAAGATCGTTATACGATTGTCTTAATATTACTTTGGGGATCAATTCTTTGACACCGATGTGCAAATTTTCATACGCAGTCTTATCAATAAACTTATGATAAGACAATTCAGTGGGGCCGGCACTTAATTGAAACAATATTGAGGATCAAGATCAGAGCGAAAACACAACAAGACTTAAAAATGACAAACCACTGGCATGGCCGTTTAGACTTAGCTTCCCAAATATGAGGCGCCGTTTTACTATAAAATCAGTATTTTTGATATCAAAAAATCGAATTTTTGATATCAGAAAATCGATTTTTTGATAGCAATAAATCGCTTTGATTTTCTGATATCAATTTGTGATATCAAAAAATCAAAGCGATTTATTGATATAAAAAATCGAATTTTTGATATCAAAAATTCGAATTTTTGATATCAAGAAATCGAATTTTTGATATCAAAAAATCAAAGCGATTTTTTGATATCAAAAATTCGATTTTCTGATATCAAAAATTCGATTTTCTGATATCAAATAATCGAATTTGTGATATCAGAAAATCAAAGCGATTTATTGCTATCAAAAAATCGATTTTCTGATATCAAAAATTCGATTTTCTGATATCAAAAAATCAAAGCGATTATTTGATATCAAAAATTCGATTTTTTGATATCAGAAAATCTGGAAAATTTTCCATCTAGGAAATGATTGCTCCCTAATAAGAAACAGTAAGAGTAGTTTCCCATGTAAAGAAAACAGTTTATGGGGTTAGTTCGGGTGTTAGCTATTGTCACTGTAGTCAAGTAGATAGATTTTTCGCTTTGCAACCGAGAGGTTGGGTGTTCGATTCCTAATCGGCCATGTATGCATTTTATGTCGGTGATAAATTTTCATCCTCACTAATGACAGGCAAACTCGCTTAACTATCTGTCCCATAGTTTGACTTTTCGCGAAACGCTCTGTACCAGTCGCACCTCGTGGCATTCGCGTGGTTCCTTTACCGGATGGACCTAATTATCGGAATGGCCTTACTACTGTGTAATTGTGTAGTATTTCATATGCATAAAAATACAAGTATCAGATGTGTTTCATTTAAACATAATAAAATAAAGCTACTGCAGTTGCGCATTGGGTTACGGATGGCAGAAGGAGGTGGAGTGGGAATAATTGTTCTATGTTAACGCTGATTCAACGGTTTCTTCGATCAAAACTATGACCAGACCTCATATCAGGGGTTGTTTTATAAAAAGAACAAAGGCAAACATTGATAGAAAGGGTAAGAAGTGGTGACAACGTGACGGTAGTCTTCAGGGACCCAAGCATAGGCAATTACCCCCATCGTAGGCCGCAGCACACACTTGTATGGTACTTATATCAGGCAAATAATAACATTAATTATCTACATTTATATGGGGTGCCGTTTTACTATAAAATCCCGATTTTTTGATATCAGAAATTCGATTTTTTGATATCAAAAATTATTTTTTGATATCAGAAATTCGATTTTTTGATATCAGAAAATATTATTTGATATCAGAAAATATTTTTTGATATCAAAAAACCGATTTTTTGATATCAGAAAATCGAATTTCTGATATCAAAAAATCGAATTTGTGATATCAAAAAATCAGGCTTATTTTTTGATATCAGAAAATCGAATTTTTGATATCAGAAATTCGATTTTTTGATATCAGAAATTCGATTTTCTGATATCAAAAATAAGCCTGATTTTTTGATATCACAAATTCGATTATTTGATATCAAAAATTCGAATTTTTGATATCACAAAATCGAATTTGTGATATCAAAAAATCAGGCTGATTTTTTGATATCAGAAAATCGAATTTCTGATATCAAAAAATCGAATTTCTGATATCAAAAAATGGAGAGTATTTTTTTGATATCAAAAATTCGATTTTGTGATATCAAAAAATCCTTTAGGCCTTCCTTTGCTGAGAAAAAATGATAGATCCCTCAAATTATTTAACCATCGGGGCAGGTGTCCCGCAAGGCTCTATTTTAGGACCATTGTTGTTTTTAATTTACATTAACGATATAGTAATGGACATTGGCTCAACAGTAAGGCTTTTCGCCGACGATACTAGTTTATACATAATTGTAGACGATCCAGTAGAAGCAGCTAGATGTTTAAATTTAGATTTGGAACGGATTCATCGGTGGGCAGAACGCTGGCTTGTTAAATTCAATGCTGCCAAATCTGAATCTCTTTTAGTGTCCAGAAAACGTATTAAACCATTCCACCCTCCTTTAATTATGAATAATGAACCGATTAAAGAAGTATTGTCACACAAACACCTAGGTCTATTTCTCTCAAACGATGGTAAATGGCATGAGCACATCAATTACATAACTTCTAAAGCTTGGTCTAGAATATATGTTATGCGTAAACTTAAATTTTTACTTGACAGGCGTTCCTTAGAGACAATTTATATATCATTCATAAGACCATTATTAGAATATGCCGACGTTGTCTGGGATAATTGTACGCGTTACGAAGTTGAAGCTATCGAAAAGATCCAACTTGAAGCTGCACGTATTGTAACAGGAACCACTAAACTAGTATCCATTGAAGAATTATACAATGAAACTGGATGGGAAACTTTAGAGAAAAGACGCACCAAGCACAAGTTATCTCTGTTTTACAAAATGAATAACAATATGACGCCTGAATATCTTTCCAATTTAGTTCCACAACCGATTGAAACAGCTACTAATTACAACCTTAGACACGTAACAGTACACCAACCTCTCTCAAACTCGGGACTTTATTATGATTCCTTTATACCCTCTAGCATAAGACTATGGAACGAACTTCCTAGGGAGGCCAGAGATGCAACTACGTTCACTAGTTTCAAATATCAGATTAATAAAAATATTAAGAAACCGCCGAAATATTACTTGGTCGGTGATAGATACGCCCAAATACAACATACCAGACTCAGAACCTCATGTAGCTCCTTAAATCAACATCTCGTCTCAAAAAATATAGTACAAGACAAGCACTGTGTATGTGGATCTATCGAAACCACAAAACATTACCTATTAGAATGTCCACGTTACACCGCAGCACGAACTGAAATGTTAGATACGATATCTAGAATCTGTACACCAAATTTAAATTGCTTATTGATAGGTAACAACCAACTTAATCTAAACAGCAATATAGATATTTTTCTTGCCGTGCAAAAGTACATTGTTGCAAGCAAACGTTTTCAGTCTTGAGAACAATCTCTCTCTCTCTCTCTCTCTCTCTCTCTCTCTCTCTCTCTCTCTCTCTCTCTCTCTCTCTCTCTCTCTCTGTTACTAGTATTTACATACATATATGTATTCATATGTTGTTTATTTATACAATTAACTTGGTTCCAATATTGGTTTGAACGAACATGAATGATATTTAGGTACAATTCTCACCGGCTGTTTGCAAATCTTGATCACTTTCGGGAGACAGATTAGTATAAGCCACAGGGCTTTTTTCTGAATCCCTTCTTATACTATTGTAATGTACTGTATGTTTATATGTTGTAGTTATAATGTGAATAAATATGTTTAAACCAAATTATTTATAGGCTTGCATGGGCTGAGTTCAGGTGTTTAACTATAGTCACTATAGTTTTCGCGAAAATCTACTTGAAATCCGCTGTGTATGTTCAGTAAAATTACCGATAAATTGCGCCGCATGGTCAGACTTGAAACATGCGCAGCAGAATATACACGGTTTCCCATGCGTTTCTTTATTGAAATGGGCTGGAATGTGCCTATAATTATTGGACACTCGTATGTATCGTGGGGTACTTTTCTTTTCTTTCGTGAAGGCAGAACAGAATAAGAGCCGCCGCATGAGGAAACTAACAGAAAAGAAACGCTCAGGGTCAGCTTCGCAGTAACCGCGTATCTGATCAGCGCCTTTGTTAAACAGTTTTCGCTACACGGATAGTTCATCATCAGTTTCAATACTTTCTAGATCTGACATTCCAAGTTTCTAGCATGCTTCTCTCACGCACAGACTCATATGTTTAATATTATATAGATAAAGATAATTATTGTTATTATTAGCCTGATATAAGTACCATACAAGTGTGTGCTGCGGCGTACGATGGGGGTCTAGCTGACATCAGTTGCCTGTCCCTGAAGACTACCGTCACGTTGACAACCCGGCCCTGATATGAGGTCTGGTCATGTAGTTTTGATCGAAGAAACGTTTAATCAGCGTTAACATTCTAACAATTATTCCCCCTCCACCTTCTTCTGTCATCCGTAACCCAATGCGCAACTGCAGGAGGTTGGTTTTATTATGTTTAAATGAAACACATCTGATACTTGTATTTTTATGCATATGAAATACAACACAATTACACAGCAGTAAGGCCATTCCGATAATTAGGTCCATCCGGTAAAGGAACCACGTGGATGCCACGAGGTGCGACTGGTACAGAGCGTTTCGCGAAAAGTCAAACAGTCAAACTATGGGACAGATAGTTGAGCGAGTTGCCTTTCATTAGTGAGGATGAACATTTATCACCGACATAAAATGCCTTTACGGCCGATCGGGAATCGAACAGCCAACCTCTCGGTTGCAAAGCGAAAAAGCTATCTACCGTACTTGACTAACGTGACAATAGCTACCACCCGAACTAACCCATAAACTGTTTATTTTACATGGGAAACTACTCTAATTGTTTCTTGTTAGGGAGCCATCATTTCTTAGATGGAAAATTTTCCAGATTTTTTGATATCAAAAAATCGAATTTTTGATATCAAATAATCGCTTTGATTTTTTGATATCAGAAAATCGAATTTTTGATATCAGAAAATCGAATTTTTGATATCAAGAAATCGCTTTGATTTTTTGATATCAGAAATTCGATTTTTTGATATCAGAAAATCGAATTTTTGATATCAGAAAATCGAATTTTTGATATCAAGAAATCGCTTTGATTTTTTGATATCAGAAATTCGATTTTTTGATATCAGAAATTCGATTTTTTGATATCAAAAATTCTATGTTGTGATATCAAAAATACTGATTTTATAGTAAAACGGCGTCTCATACATTAAAGCATATGATATTAAACACATGAGCCTGTGCGTGAGAAAACCAACAATTTGGGTTTCGACCAGGTCCGACATAAAACGGACTGTACAGTCACAGAAGCATGCTAGAAGCTGGGAATTTCAGATCTAGAAAGTAGAGGAACTGATGATGTACTATCCATGTAGGGAAAACAAAGGCGCTGATCAGCTACGCGGCTACTGCGAAACTGATCTGCGCCTTTGTTTTCGCCTATGCAGATTGTTGATTTTCTCAGGCGGCGTCTCATATTTTCTGCCTTCACGAAAGAAAAGAAAAGTACCCCCAAGACACATACGAGTGTCCATTAATTATAGGCATATTCCGGTCCATTTCAATAAAGAAACGCATCGGAATCCGTGTATATTCTGCTGCTGATGATTCAAGTCTGACCATGCCGCGCATTTATCGGTAGTTTTACTGAACATACACAGCGGATTTCAAGTAGATTTTCGCGAAAACTATAGTGACCATAGTTAAACACCTGAACTCAGCCCATGCAAGCCAATAAACAATTTGAGGGATCTATCATTTTTTCTCAGCAAAGGAAGGCCTAAAAGTTTTTTTGATATCACGAAATCGAATTTTTGATATCAAAAAATACTCTTCATTTTTTGATATCACAAAATCGTATTATTGATATCAAAAAATGGATTTTGTGATATCAAAAAAATAATTTCTGATATCAAATAATCGAATATCTGATATCAAAAAATCGGGATTTTATAGTAAAACGGCACCCCATACCCAAAACATTATCTTGCAGGTATTTTTGATCGTGATTTGTTTCGTTGTCATGTATGTTATAGTGCTTTTTATACTTATTTTCAGCTATTTCCAACAATATCATTAATGCTGTGATAAACAGCAGACGGACGATTCTAGTCATAACACCAAATTTCATCAAAAGCGAATATACCCGTTTTGAATACCAAGTTGCGCAACAGGAAATGCTCAAACGGAAGCACCGCATCATACCGGTGTTACTTGACGATATATCTGAGAGTAAGTCATCCCTGGACCCAAACCTCAAATCAATTTTGTCATCTGTAACTTATCTGGAATGGCCACACGAAAGTGATCAGAAAAAGACTGAAAAATTCTGGAAAAGACTTCAACTATCTTTACCAAAGAAGCGCCAAAATTCAGACTCAAATGGGACTAGTTCGTCTGCTGAAACTGCAAAAGCAGACGACATTAAGTTGTCAGTTGTCTCTGACAAAGATACATTTGGAAATGGTTTTGTGCACTCTAATAAGAACTACATTTATACTGAACCCGAAGCTGATTATGACACAATAAACGAGTTGGAACTGGACAATAACAAAACAGCAACACACAGGCAAACAAAAACTCATGAACAAGAGGACGAAGATAGATATATCAGGATTGATTCTTACAGATGAAATAAACGTCACGGAGAAAGCTGTATTTGTCAGGGGCCTGATCAGGATAAACAAATACTGGTCACTAAACAGTAGGAGCGGAGTAAGTTACGTGTATTGAGTTCTGGAGTGGTGCAGCCGTTGGAAGCAGGGAATACCAAATACCACTGAAATACTAAGAAAACTGATAGTTGCCTGCTTATGATAATTGAACTGAAAAGCGCAGAACACAGCGTACATACACGCATGCTGATATGTGGCGTTTTCGCATGAGGACACTTATTCCAATTCCGCGACAGGGGCATGGAGAAGAGTAACACGGAACACCATGTCTATGTGGTACAGAAAGGACTTAATTTGAGCCTGTACATGAGAAAACCAACAATTTGGGGTCCCGACCAGGTCTGACACAGACCGGGCTGTACAGTCACAGAAGGTCGTTAGAGGCTTGAAATATTGGATTTAGAAAGTAGAAGAATTGTACTATCCGTGTAGCGAAAACAAAGGCGCCGATCAGCTTCGCCGATCAGCTTTGCAGTTACTACGAAGCTGATCTGCGCCTTTGTCAGTGTTGGTTTTCCCATGCGGCCGCTCATTTAAGTTATGTGCTGTTATGGAGGGTGTGGTTTTGACGTTGATGTACATATGGGAAATAGCATAATATAAACTTTAATGATACTCAACATTTCTGAGGCCGGGAAGCTGAGGACCACGGACCTTAACTCCACTTCGACTTCGCGTGAGAAAACCAACAATTTGGGTTTCTGACCAGATCTGACGGAAACCGGCCTGTACAGTCACAGAAGCAGGCTAGAAGCTTGGAATTGAAATTAATAAGAAGAGGGACTGTACTATACGTGTAGCGAAAACAAAGGCGCTGATCAGCTTCGCGGTTACCGCGAAACATATGCAGATTGTTGGTAGAGCGGGTCCGTCTATTTCCGAACGCCGTCAATTTCCGAACGATTATCAAGTCCTTGTCTAGTTCAACGTTTGCTTCAACAGACTTTTCTTTTGCAAATGATATTTGTTTAGTTCCTTCCTGCCCCACTGCCTTGCATCGGCTGCTGTTGCATACAGCGGTTATATTTTAAATATAAATTGAAATGTGTTAGTAACGACCGCGCATCCGCCATGTGCGAGTGCATAATGCCACTTGTCATTGGGCTTAAGCTCTCGTTTTGATGCCCAGAGTTGTCATCACATGTACTACGCACAATCGGCCCACCAAATACATGAATTCTTGATTCCAATTTACGACCATCACTTATGATTATTGTTATCGTTATTATAATTATTGTTATAATTATTGTTATCGTCAACCGTTCGGAAATACACTGCCCAAAATTGATTAATTGATTAGCCAAAATTGATTAGCCGGCTAATGCCGTTGTCACTAAGTATGTGTATGTTTTGATGAATTCGAGTCGGAACCTGGAAAGGGACTTGATCTTTCGCGTTTCATCGTCAAATGAATTATTAATATCAATCTCTTGGAGAGACTTAAGTGAACGGTTAGAATGCTGATAAAAATTACGGTATTTTCCGGGTTATCATGTGTTCTTATATATGCTGAAGCATTACACTAACGACTACTGTCACAAACCCGCGTTACGGATCTCTGGGTTTTATTGTCTTTTACATTAAAATAGTTAAGTTACAACATAAAATATCGTTTCAACTCAATTATTATTCCATCTTCATGTTTATTGTTTAAGAATATACAGTTGTTCGGAATTAGACGACGCATTCGTCCGGATGGCCCGGCCCGTTCGTAAATACCCGGCGATGGTCATGTAACTTAAAGTCACGTGATCGGAAGGAATGATTTAACCATCCGCGATATGCCGCTAATGTTCGGCATTGGGGTTTCTGTCATTTGACACAAAGTAAGGCTACCCTCGTCTTGTTTTCAGTTTTTACGGAAATTATGCCTTAGCTGTTCGGCCCCCTAACCCGCTCTATTCTTATGCAGTGGCTCATTTAATTCAAGTCTTTTTTTTCCCATTCTTTGTCTTGGTCTTTAGCGACAGCAACCAGTGTTCCGAGAAGCGTTGTATGATAACATGTTCTGTAAACCATAATAGCCAATACAATCAAAATAGAAACACAATAATCAACTATATGATACAAGTGAAACGGAGATCGATCCTCCTAGAGGACATATATTAGAAGCTGCTAGCGTTTGCAGCGAAATAGTCTAAATATATGTAAGAGTATATTTATATGAGGATAAGTATTTTTATGATTTAAGAGGGGTTGTGAAATGCATCTATCATAATTTGAATCATGAGACACGAATTATAAAGTTTGTTTTGCACATTGCGCAAACAGATGCTAACTCACATGCTGTGTTGTTTCGTTCCTTGAAAAGCCAGAAACTAACCAGTGACTAACCAGCCTTTTTGTGACTAACCAGCCTTTCAGTGACTAACCAGCCTTTTTGTCTGACCAGCTGCATCAATGGTTGTTTGATGATGATGATGATGATGATGATGATGATGATGATGATGATGATGATGATATTTCCAATGCAAGCTCATTTCTTATCTTCTGTTTCGTGAACAACCTAGCCTAGAGCTTTATTTCAGCAACTAGGTGATTTAGCCGTTGACTAGATGACTGCATGATGATGATGATGATGATGATGATGATGATGATGATGATGATGATGATGATGATGATGAATTCACTTCTACGCAGACCTATACCAGCACGTCATAACGCACTGTCAACCTCTCTACATTTAAAACAATGATTTTCATTTTTTTTTTTTTTTTTTCGGATTTGTTTTTTTTTCCGAGAAAAGCTATCATCACCTACTTTGTCATAGATGTTGTACCGGAAATTACTAGGCTTTACTCTTATGAGGTTAAAAAGGTAACCACAATCGGGTTAAGTACCAATTGAATGCATGGCCATGACTAGCGACCACACTGACATAGAAAAGAGTTTCACTTAGTAATTGAAGTTCACTGATTCAGAACCAACAATTTATACTCAACTACTTTACAACAAAACATATGAATCATTTTGTATGGTGTTTTCTATCATAAATGAACAAACTCGTACAATGTAGTTACGGATTACATACGGAACAGGAGTGTCACGCATATTTCTTTTCAATGACTTTGTTGTTATTATTGTGATGAATAATGTCTAATATGCATTTATTCGATATTTCTGCAATTCTGTTAATTTCAAGTTCACATCTTTTGCTCCTATTTACGATGTGCAATTTGATTTACTCGTGTCCGTTCAATTTATGTAATGGTAACCTCTGTGACAGAAGACAATGTCACACAACGGAGGACTGTCGCGTTGAATGTTTTTGTGGGGAAACCTCAACAGACGCCAATCAATGCGTTAACGGCTACTGTGGCGTTACGGAAAATAACGAAACGACTTGTGTTTGCCATAAAGGATTCGGAGGACCGAGTTGTTCAGAAAATATGTGCTCAGAAAACCCCTGTGACGAGAACGAAATTTGTCCGGATCAAGACTGCAGAATGTTACCAGACTGCTCATTTGAGTGTTATTGTGACGTAAATTCAACCACGTGTAAGCCACCTAGTTCAAGACTGTGTAATAACGATTACTTTTACCGTAACGAGAGTGAGCGGACTTGTGGTTCTAATGTAACGTGCAAATATGGACGATGCGTCATCGAAGACGCTACTGCTGTGTGTTTATGCGACAACGGCGCAGCGGGGCCTCTGTGTGAGCAGGAGTGTTGTTTAGATTGCGGTCTTCACGGCGAGTGTCGAATTCATGAACAAATCGGACACTATTGCCATTGCTTTGGGAACTATACCGGAGACAAATGTAGCGTAAGGTCACCTGAGTATAACCCATGTTATGCCAATTTCACTGGTCGGACGCGAATCGAACAGTTTTGTGACGGTATAGGATTTTCGTGTCAGTACGGCCGGTGTGTCACGTCAGATTCGACGTCGTCGTGTCAGTGCGACGAAGGGGCGAGTGGTTACCTGTGTGGGGACAAGTGTTGTATGGAATGTGGACCACATGGCGAATGCCGGTGGAATACCCAGCTGAACGTTGAATACTGTAACTGTGTCCATAACTATACTGGGGACAGGTGCGAGAATAAGAAGATAATTTGTAAGTCTTCAATTCGAAATTATCTGAGTAAAAAGTCAATGCTTGAACATATATATATATATATATATATATATATATATATATATATATATATATATATATATATATATATATATATATATATATATATATATATATATATATATATATATATATATGTGGAGATTTTATCATTAACGGTGCAAAATTTTATTTGTGCTTGAGCTAGCTTTCGCCTTTCGGCTTCATCAGAGGCATACTGATTAGTGCAAGTTTACAGAAAAATATACATAGAAGGTGAGTGAGACGGCGAAAATGGCCGTCCCTCGATTTTTGAGATAAGCAAATACAGGTAAAAAATCACATTGTACTCAATTGGAGAACACATGAGCAACAGAAATTTGATGCAATTTGATATATATATTACAACGCATGAAAAAAAAGAAAAAAGTTGCGGTTACAGTAACCCGTGCCCGTGTCATGTGCAAAACAGAAAAAAAAATCTGTTTAAAATAGCCTGAGAATGAATTTGCTGAAAAAGAATTTTAATACCACGAAACACTACAAGTGTACTTTACTCCTTTCATACAAAAGTGAATTTACGTCAATTTATTCAAACTGAAATTTGTTTAAAAGAAATAAGTCACGAATATCCGGGATATGTTGGCCTGCAGCGTGAAATCAGATACTAACATCGTGAATCCCATTAAGCCTGGTGTCGACAAAAAGCAACATTTCGGTTTTAACTAGACCACATCATAGCAAGCCACCTGAAACGGTCGACTTGAGATGGAGATATGAGCATCAAACTCAAACAGTTAACTATTTATTCTAGACAGAGAACATTAAAAGGCATAGATTAGGTTTCCTCAAAAGCCATAGAGTGTCAAATGGGTTAAAAGCGTCCGGGTACATTTATATCTATAATCACGATATTAAAGCAGGGTACATCCCGGGGGATAATCTAAGTTCAATTAAGATTCTTCACAAAGTTTCGCTTTATTCACACCTTTTACGCAGTTGCATCTTTTAATTTCAAAACAATACAATACAATACAAATAAGTTTATTGACATGAAACATATTACAATGCTTTTCGCCAATAAAACAAAGAACCAGAGGACCAATGGTCATGTTAACGCTCACCTGAGATCTGCTGCTATACCAATATACATGTTTGAATATTATGGTATTTAACCCCAGTGCAGGGGCAGATGAAGCCCATTTTCTTTTTTCAGAATAATCAATATTCTGTTCATTTGCCAATTTCTTGTTGGCTTTTCCCTTCAAATGACATTTTAACAGTTGCATGGGCAACCCATGTTGACCTTGCAATAAACTGGGTCAAGGTCATCACAGGGTCATGATTTATATAATCATTGTAGTACTTTAGCCATCGATGCTTCACGCCAAGTTTCATGGAAATCTGTCTGTTGGTTTCAGAGAAGAAAATTTTGAAGGGTTTTTACCATATATGGGCATGGCGGCCATCTTGGTCATGTGACCTAGATTATTAATATATACATTGGTTCCCCCATCCTATAGATGCTTCACATAAAATTTGGCTTTAATTGGCCAAGTGGTTTCAGAGGAGACGATGTTTGAATATTATGGTAATATACATGTATATTGCCCCGGGTTGGGGGCATATGAGCCCTTGGGTCCAATTGTTTTTTCAGAATCATTAATATTCAGTCCTACTGCCCATTTCCTGCAAGATGGTCATAATAAATGACTTTTTAAAAGTTTTCCCAATTTAAATGCATTGGCAACCTATGTTGACCTTGTCATAAAATAGGTCAAGGTCATCACAGGGTCATGATTTATATATGGGTCATTATCAAAAAATGGAGCAATCCAGAAAGGCAAAACGAAAAAAATTAGTTGTCCATTTTTTCTTTTTTAATGGGATAGTTTTATTAACAAGAGCATATAGAATATAGAAATAAAATATGCCGAGTTTAACTGAACAAATAGTGCACCAGCATTAATTCATTGTATGGCACCCTTGAAAAAACATCAGTGCTGTCACGAACAAACTTTCTTGCGTAAAACGCTCATTTGATAAGACTTCCCCAATCTGGGGCATATATAACTTGTCACGAACAATAGTTCACACAAACCTTAAATACTTTCAATGAATTAACGGGGAAGAGATCTTCAATGAAAATGCACATACTGTGATTTGATCTGTTTCTTAAACGCTTTATTTTTGTAGACATTATCTTGTGGGATTAAACCAAAAATAAGTTCTGCTAAACGTTTACCATTTCAGTATAGTATCATAACATACCAAAAGCAATTACTTTTATATGATGCGTTTTAAGTATTTTAAATAATTATGACCGTGACAGCACTGATATCGTGACAGCACTGACGTTGTCGTGACAGCACTGATAATTATCCGATCTCGCCTTTTTCATTCCAATGTGTACGGAAATGATTAATATCTGACCATTTACCGATGAGCTTAGGGGCAGTGACTCACTTAAGGTAGCAACCAACGAAGCCTTTGCTGTTGCTCTAACCAGGGACACCTTTTGCGTAGATCCAATGCTAAAAAAACAAAACATGTTCGCTTCACGCAAACCAAACGCGATGTAACACGTAAAGCGCAGTAGAAGCGCTGTTCATCTTAAGCAGCAGCATGAGAAAATGTGTCTTTGGGGCTTTCGACCAGGTCTGAGACAACCAGGATAGTTCACGACAAAAGACCGCATTAAATTTAGGACCCTATCACGGATTTTAGGGAGCTGGGTAGCAGGGCCATTTTGTTTGTTTGTGTTTCTGTTGGGGCTTAACGTCCCAGTCAACAATTTTTTAGTCATGTCGGGACGGAGCCAACGCTTCCTGAGTTTAACCAGTACTGTAGGGAATTAATGTGTCTTGCCCAAGGACACATCACGGTGACGCCTGTGGTGATCGTACCCAGGACCTCTCGATTCGGAGTCCGACGCTATACCAATACGCCACCGCGCTCCCCACGGCCATATTGTTTTCAGGGAGCTTGGGAAAACTGGAAAACAATTGAAGGGAATTGAGGATTACTAGAAGAGAACACTCTTGGTTTAAGGAAGCTGGGAGCAAGGAAAAGATTTTTAGGGAGGTAGGGAGAAAGGTCATTTTTCTTTTAGTGAGCTTGGATCTAATACCTCCTTGGATGGGCCTCAACTTTAGGTTAACTTGCAGCTGAGCTGCACATTTGCTTTCACATATATCCCATTAAATCCCACTTTTATGTAGTGACGTATACAGGGTAAAATGAGGTACACAATGTTACTGCTTTTTGTTTCTAAAATTTGACAATCAGATATATTTTTTTCTTCAATTTTTAAAGCTAAAAAATCTCTGTATATTGCATGGGTAACACATGGTAATGGTATGCAACATACAAACACACTGAAAGACACATGCGTCAGAAAAGGTTAAAATTTTCGTATTTTCATTTACCATAGACCCCTAGTGTGTATATTACCGGGTCCCTTTTTTCGAGGTGTATGCATTTGGTAGGTTTTACGGCACACCCGTACTTGCATTACCCCGAGTTGCCCCTCCCACCCCTCGAGGAAAGGGATGGCGTTTTAAACAAAAAAGGCGATTTTTCCGTATAAAGTTGGGGCTTAAAATGTCTTTTTTTTTTTTTTTTTTTACTGAAAAGGGGTAATCTAATTTGGAATGGACCGCCAAAAAGGGCATTTATCGCGCGACATACACAAACTGTCTAAATATCATTATGGGAGTACCACCCCCGGGGCTATTTGTTTACCGTGGTCGACGAAGCATTTTGAATTTGTAGTTTTGTATCACCCACACACAGTCACACGCCTCAAACGATTTTCAAAGCGATATGAGTTGGCCACTTCTGGCTGCTGCTGGCGTTAGTAGCTGAGACCCTCTGGTGAAAGGCGACCTAACTCTTGTCAGCCTAGGAAATTACCTGAATCCACACCTGCTGACAGAAGTCAACTCAGTGCTGTCACATCATTACTGTCACGACCGTGACAGCACTGATCCGTGACAGTACTGAGTTTCACACAGAAATTTAATTCTAGTGACTAACGACAGAATGCAGGATGAAAACTTTGCATGTCTATTCTTACTGCTCCTAAGTTGAAATTCAGTCATGGTTTTAAAATGTATGTGATATTTACAATAAGCGGCAAAATGCGCGTGATAGGACTGATGCTTGTAAAATTCCCACTCCAATTCTGACATGTCTTTATGGTATAGCAACGGAGTAATGCAATTTGTTCAAAAGTTTTTTACCGTAACTTCTTCAGCTTGGTGTCGTCTACAAAACGCGATTGTTTTGATCCGGGAAAATGATTTGTAACTCTGGTCAAAAATCGATTTTCAATAACTGTGACAGCACTGATACGTTTTCCAGGGACAACACTATATATGTGCCCCCACCCTTAAATAGCACTTTATATATCATAAGATTTTTGAATTTGACTTCAATAACATTCTATGCAATAGATGGTCACAGAAAATGTGATTTCTGTCAAGCTTCTTTTGCAATGGAAACAAATATAACTACTTACCCTGACCCAGGGACACGGTAAAAATCGATAAAATAGCACTTCTAGCATCTCTTTTTTGCAAATAACGTACTCGGAAACGTGGAATCGCGTGTGGTTCTAGTAAAGCACCGCGGAAACTAATATTATACACGGAAAAAGCAAACCTCGGACATCGCGCTTGAGAGAAAACCATCAAGGACAAGGATTGCTCCATTTTTTGATAATGACCCATATACATTGTAGTACTTTAGCCATAGATGCTTCATGCCAAGTTTCTTTGAAATCGGTCTACCTGTTTCGGAGAAGAAGATTTTTGAATGTTTTTACCATATATGGGCATGGCGGCCATCTTGGTCTAGAGCTCGATTATTTATATACACATTGACTCCCCAATTCTATAGATGCTTCACATAAAATTTGGCTTTGATTGACCAAGCGGTTTCAGAGGAGAAGATGTTTGAATATTATGGTAATATACATGTATATTGCCACTGAGTGGGGGCATATGAGCCCCTGGGGTCCAATTTCTTTCAGAATCATTAATATTCAGTCCTACTGCACATTTCCTGCAAAACTTTCACTTTAAAGTTTTCCCCATTCAAATGCATTGGTGACCTATGTTGACCTTGCCATAAAAAAGTCAAGGTCACCACAGGGTCATGATTTATATACACACTGTAGTACTTGAGTCATTGATACTTCATGCCAAGTTTCATTGAAATCAGTCCACCGGTTCCGGAGAAAAAGATTTTTGAAGGGTTTTACCATATATGGGCATGGCGGCCATCTTGTTCATGTGACCTTGATTATTTATATACACATTGGTTACCCCTTCCAATTGATTCTTCACATAAAATTTGACTTTGATTGGCCAAGCGGTTTCAGAGGAGATGATGTTTGAATATCATGGTAATGTACATGTATATTGCCCCGGACTGGGGACACATGAGCCCCTGGGGTCCAGTTTTTTTTTTTTTTTTTTTTTTTTTTTTTTTTTTTTTTTTTTTTTTTTTTTTTTTTAGAATCATTAATATTCAGTCCTACTGCCCATTTCCTGCAAAACGGTCATTTTAAATGACATTTTTAAAGTTTTCCCCATTCAAATGCATTGGCGACCTATGTTGACCTTGCCGTAAAATAGGTCAAGGTCATCACAGGGTCATGATTTATATACACATTGTAGTGCTTGAGCCATTGATGCTTCATGCCAAGTTTCGTTGAAATCGGTTCACCGGTTCTGGAGAAGAAGATTTTTAAAGGTTTTTACCATATATGGGCATAGCGGCCATCTTGGTCATGTGACCTGGATTATTTATATACACATTGGTTCCCCCTTCCTATAGATGCTTCATATAAAATTTGGCTTTGATTGGCCAAGCGGTTTCAGAGAAGAAGATCTTTGAAAATGGTGGACGACGACGACGCCGACGGACGGACGACGGACGGACACCGGATCATGGCCATCCTATAAGCTCACCTTGTGAGCCTAATGGCTCAGATGAGCTAAAAAAGAGAGTGGTAACATACAAACATGGTTAACAAGAAGCAATAAAACATAATTACGATACAAGTTAGTGCAAGTACATGCATTTAATCAAGTAAATATACCATCATATTGTGGCGATTTCAGAATCTAACCCCATGGTTTTGCATAAGTATGTCCTAGTGTTGTGGTTGTATTTATCTTTTTCGGTTGAAAACGAAAGTAGAAATCTAATTTTTGATCAATTTCCCGTTTGCTAGACGCTTACAGTTGGAAGACGCTCATTACTAGGTATATGGACCGTTGTGCAAGGAACGTCCGTTTGCACACGACGCCGCTAGATGGCGCGTGCTCCACCACTATAAAAGCACGAGTTCGCACAGTTTTGGTTAGTTGTAAGCTGACCGCCAAAGAAGCAACATTAAAAGTAAATAATTTGTAGGGAATAACTGGAGTCAACAGATAGGACTTTAGGCCAAAATATATAAGTATTAAAACTGTTCATGACCATAGGTGCTAGATCGCCAGGTGGAGTGAACAGTAAATACAAAAATATTAGCTGCCTGGGTCGTATCTGTTCTGGGTATTCCCAAGTGTAGTGAACTGGATAGTGGTCCAGTAAAAGCTGAAATAGTGTTCTCCGTACTATTGCAACTTGGGTGGTCTGAGGCTTGATAACTTTGTTGAACTATCCTGGATGGTTTGGGGTTTTAGGGAGGTTTCGTTGGGTAGGTCTGGGGTGCTCCAGACGCGGTTGAAAGAGGAGGCTGTGAAGGAGAGTTATACAGGGGTAAACAGCTGGGACTTTAGGCCAAAGCTGCCTGGGTCGCAGTTGTCCTGTATATCTCTCAGTGCAGTGTTTGGACAGTGGTCCAGGTGTCATAGAGACAGTGGTCTCAGCTCTGAGACAGTGGTCTCAGAGGACAGTGATGGCGGACAGTGGTCCTAGTGCGGGTTTAGCCTCATGAAAGTAACATAGATGGGATGAATGATAGATATGGTTATGATGTCTCTACAACGCTTGGGTAGTTTCAAGTCAGAGTGGTCTGGACTGGTCTGAAAGACCAGTGGAACGTTCTTATATATCGTTATAAACATTCAGTTATGATTGTTAATAAAGGGCCATGAACCTTATCAAGACCTAGGGCGAGGGTTGGGATCCCGTAAAACCGGTTTAAGCCCCCTAGTAATTGTATTACTAACCGTTCCAAGGCGGTGCTCTTGGTATGGTTCATGCCTGTCAGACCTTTCGAAGGGTCTTATTTAACTTAGTATTGGTTGAAGTCGATTTGAGTGACCTATTTCATTTCTTAGGTCAATTTTGCTATATGATTATTGTGTGGTGGCAGTATTTGTTTAAATGAGTAAAGTCATGGTCGCATTCAATGGTCGACCATGCATAAGTTTTGTTATCAGTAGTCTAGCCAGTCGGTTACGCTCGCTCGACACGTTACAAAATTGGTGGCAGCGGTGGGATAATGACAACTGCCGGACAGGGGTTGCCTTACCCACATAGTATCAGATTTAGTGAGGATATCGGATGAGATCATTATTATCTGGGACCTTCATTTCTTCATTTTATAACTACATTTTGGTTAAAGATGCAAAGTCACAACTTCGTTTGTCTAAAAAAAATTTCTTTCGGGCTATTGCAAAAGCCATATGTCAAATGGCATTTTTCTCGAAATGGTTATATTGTTCAAATGCTTTGGCATTTTTTTTATGATTCAGACTTATGTTCAATTGAATGGTAGTGATTTTTTGCTGTGGAACATGTACTTTTCGAAACTGGTTTGGCCTTTATTTTGTCTATTTTCGGTGGATTATATTTTAAATTCGGGACGAATTTTGACTAAGGAGGGGGTAATGTGGCGATTTCAGAATCTAACCCCATGGTTTTGCATAAGTATGTCCTAGTGTTGTGGTTGTATTTATCTTTTTCGGTTGAAAACGAAAGTAGAAATCTAATTTTTGATCAATTTCCCGTTTGCTAGACGCTTACAGTTGGAAGACGCTCATTACTAGGTATATGGACCGTTGTGCAAGGAACGTCCGTTTGCACACGACGCCGCTAGATGGCGCGTGCTCCACCACTATAAAAGCACGAGTTCGCACAGTTTTGGTTAGTTGTAAGCTGACCGCCAAAGAAGCAACATTAAAAGTAAATAATTTGTAGGGAATAACTGGAGTCAACAGATATATAAGTATTAAAACTGTTCATGACCATAGGTGCTAGATCGCCAGGTGGAGTGAACAGTAAATACAAAAATATTAGCTGCCTGGGTCGTATCTGTTCTGGGTATTCCCAAGTGTAGTGAACTGGATAGTGGTCCAGTAAAAGCTGAAATAGTGTTCTCCGTACTATTGCAACTTGGGTGGTCTGAGGCTTGATAACTTTGTTGAACTATCCTGGATGGTTTGGGGTTTTAGGGAGGTTTCGTTGGGTAGGTCTGGGGTGCTCCAGACGCGGTTGAAAGAGGAGGCTGTGAAGGAGAGTTATACAGGGGTAAACAGCTGGGACTTTAGGCCAAAGCTGCCTGGGTCGCAGTTGTCCTGTATATCTCTCAGTGCAGTGTTTGGACAGTGGTCCAGGTGTCATAGAGACAGTGGTCTCAGCTCTGAGACAGTGGTCTCAGAGGACAGTGATGGCGGACAGTGGTCCTAGTGCGGGTTTAGCCTCATGAAAGTAACATAGATGGGATGAATGATAGATATGGTTATGATGTCTCTACAACGCTTGGGTAGTTTCAAGTCAGAGTGGTCTGGACTGGTCTGAAAGACCAGTGGAACGTTCTTATATATCGTTATAAACATTCAGTTATGATTGTTAATAAAGGGCCATGAACCTTATCAAGACCTAGGGCGAGGGTTGGGATCCCGTAAAACCGGTTTAAGCCCCCTAGTAATTGTATTACTAACCGTTCCAAGGCGGTGCTCTTGGTATGGTTCATGCCTGTCAGACCTTTCGAAGGGTCTTATTTAACTTAGTATTGGTTGAAGTCGATTTGAGTGACCTATTTCATTTCTTAGGTCAATTTTGCTATATGATTATTGTGTGGTGGCAGTATTTGTTTAAATGAGTAAAGTCATGGTCGCATTCAATGGTCGACCATGCATAAGTTTTGTTATCAGTAGTCTAGCCAGTCGGTTACGCTCGCTCGACACGTTACAATATTATAGTTGGGGAACCGAAATCGCGTATCTTGCAAAATGACAAACAAGAAATATCTTTAAAAAAGATAATCGGCGTGCTTTAAATGGATGTGGGTTATAGTATGTTCTGCGTTTTGACTCGAACATAATATATTGTGTGGTCAGACCCTAAAACATTTTAAAACACTTCATGTAATAGGCAACCTTACTGGAAAATAGTTTAGTTTGTTTTGGTTTGACGTCCTGTTCAACAATTTTCAGTCCTCTTTCTGAGAATGCTTCACATGAAGTTAGATTTTGATTAGTTCTGTGGGTTATTAGTACAAGAACTTTAAAATTGTGGATGAAGCCAATAGATGCTAAGGCATGGTTTACTAAAAACTCACCTGATGAACTTTCGGCTCTGGTGAGCTAAAAATGTCGAAACGTTGCTAGACTATAAGCTTAGCCTTGGCAGCTCAACACATGTGCTTATAACTGGAGATATGTGATGGAGCTGAGCTATCAAAAATTAAACGTATTACCAAAATGTAGCAAAGTAGCTACCAGAAGTGAGTGTCCTAACAATAGTTAACTGCTTTCTGTACAAATTGTTCTTGAATAAAAATGTTTTCATAACAAAGCTCTAAATTCATATCTTAAGGGATTAAATTAAGAATGTTACTTGAAGATTAACATAATGCATAGAAATGAAAATTTTCAACATATACGCATAAAAAAGGTCAATACATTGTGTTTACTATTTTGAATAGCCGACCCCTGGGCTTTACTACCTTTGCCATGGCATAAAGTCAACATATAGTACAGATTGAATCATTCTGAAGTACAGTTAAATTGTGTTCCGTACGATGGGATGGCCTAGGTCAGGGACTCACATAGGTATGCTCTATGCTTATAGGTCACTGCCCCAGTGCCAGCACACTTTACTCATTTCTACTTCTATTCACCCCTGTCTTTGCTTCAGAACATCCACTGGTGATTTCTATATATTCTAATCATAGAAACCTCTGAACAGTGGCCCCTTTGCTATCCTAACCACCATGGGAAGTCAATTTTACTATACTAAGATAAAATTTATCATTTACAAACTATAAATTTGTCTCCAGAAGTACATTTTATGCAGATAAAATACAGTTAAAGCACTCAGAGCTACGGTATAATGTCCATTCCGGTAGTCCATTTCGGTAAAGGAACGCACCCGGAAATCCTCATGACGATCTCGTCTAAATCTCGCGGCTCGTCTAAATCTCGCGGCTAATTTACATATGACCCATAATTTGTCCAATGAAATAGCGCCAATGAAATTAGGTCAATACTTAGCTTAGACGGCTCACGCCGAAAAAATTGCACCCGACTTTGATATGGCTGAATTTTTGTATATTGGTAGCCTGAAGAGTGCTTGATATGGAACCTTTGTATAGAAATACGCTGCGAATTGCATTTCGATAAAACAGTGCATTTTGTATGGAACGCCGTTGATGTGTCTATAATAATTATCTTTCATGCACACTCGCTTTGTGAGAACGCGTATGATATTGTACACTAATTTTGAACCTAGTACAATGCTCTTAATTATCATCTAAGAACTTTGTGAGAACTAAAAATGCATTTAAAGGTATGGGCAGCCGTTTGTCATCCAGACTTTAGTGAGCTGTTATTTCAAGGTATTTTCACGTTTTAAACTTTGTTTATAGCTCACATGAGCCGTCCGGCTCACACGTTGAGCTTATAGAATAGGCAAATACCCAACATTCGATCACCAATCAGTCGTTCGTCCGTCGTCGTCCATCACTTTAGCTCACCTGAGCCGAAGGCTCATGTGGAGTTTATAGGATGGTACTCGAGCCGGCGTACGTCTGTGCGTCCGGCCATATTTACAAAGTTCTCTCCGAAACCACTTGACCAATCAAAGCCATACTTTATAAAAAAAAATAAATAGTAGGCGATGATCAGGAAATGGACACAAACACAAAGAGATTCCAACTCCGAAAAACCGAGATGGGGAAAAAACAAAATCAGCAATCAGGTACTCATACTAAGAAAACTTGACATATCGTAAGCCGTTTCCAAAAAGGCGGCAACTCAGTTACCCAAACTTAACTAAAATAATGAAGACGTACGTAAGGAGCTAAAAGCACAAAAATTCAAACCCAAGACATAACACAATAAGAACCACCACAGAAGTGTCGCCTTGGAACGATCAACTGGCGGACTTAAACTAGTTTAACAAGATCCTAACCTCACCCTCAGTTTCTGCAGTGATTCACAACTTCTAGTTAATTGTTCGGTCCTCGTGGTAAAAATCTAACTCGTCAATGAACTCGTCAAATTTATTTTATTTGAAGCATCTATATGAGGAAGAGGAACCATTTTGTATACAAATAGTCCAGGTCACATGACCAAGATGACCGCCATGTCCATATATGGTTAAAAAGCCTTCAAAATCTTCTCCGAAACCGATGAGCCGAATTCAAAGAAATTTGACATGAAACACTGAGGACTCAAGTACTACAATGTATATATGAATTATGACCCTGTGATGATCTTGACCTATTTTACGGCGAGGTCAACTTAGGTCGGATAAGCATTGAAATGGGGAAAATGTTAAAATGCCATTTAAAGGGAAAACCTTGCAGGAAATGGGCAGTAGGACTGAATACCAATGATTCTGAACATAAAATCTGACTCCAGGGGCTCATTTGCCCCCACCTCGGTACAATATACATGTATGTATATTACCAATATTCAAACATCATTTCCTCTGAAAGCGCTTGGCCAATCAAAGCCAAATTTCATAGGGAGCATCAATAGGAAAGCAGAACCAATATGTGTATAAAGTCCAGGTCACATTCCCAAGATGGCCTCCATTCCCATATAAAAAAGAAAAGAAAATAAACAACAACAACAACAACAACAAAAAAAAAAAAACTTCTTTTCTCCAGTGACCGTTCTCTCTAACTCTCAGGTGAACAGTCGTTGCTTGGGCTACTTGTGAAAGATCTTCTCTTTTGAAACTGCTTCGTCAATCAAAGACGAAATTCATGTCGGGCATCCTTAGACAGGGAGAACCAGAAATTGTATACAGTGGCCAGGTCACGTAACCGAGAAAGACGTCATGTCAAGATGAACCTTTAAAATTTTCTTCAGAAGCGTATTATAAATTAAATCGACTGCAGTCACGCCACTTGAGGTTGATGGGAATTATATATGTATATAGAGAAAAACAACAAAGCAGGATGTGTTGTATATTTGTTTGAATTGATGCTTTACGTCCCAGTCAACAGCTAAGGTCATGTTGGGACGTCGTCTCCATTTTTGGGGACTTATACTCAAAGTGAGAATGGCATTACATCCAACAAGTGTTTGAAATATAACCATCCAACTAAGCCACAAAACGCTTATACGTATGGATGGTTTGACTTGAATCGCGTTTCCTGGGCACCAGAGCGGTTAACCAGTAATCAGATGATCAGTCATTAGTATATATAAGCTTTGCCTGGAGGCACAAGCAGCCCATTATTTTTCTTTAGGCCTCAACGGGCAGGGTCCCACTGACTTAACTTTTTCCTCTGGGTATATATAGAGACAAAAAACAAAGCAGGATGTTTTAGAGATTGATACAACTTACCGTATTGTTTTTATCTCCTTTCTGCTTTTTCATGTAAAGTAACAGCAAAAAAATAAAAAGGGCAATACACACACGGTATTTTTCCACAACCTGACTCTCAATTAATGCCGCAGGTTTGTTAAAAAGAGAACGTGATTATAATACTCACAAACACCATTCTGACGATGCACGGTGTTCAAACTCATCAAATTTGTAGGACACAAAAATTATGTTAAAAAATGTCTTTTTGAACAATTTTGTGGGAAAACATCAAAAACTTATCAATCTGAATTCTTTTAGCTATTACTGACTTAAACACATTTAGAAATAAACATAAAATGCGCTTTCGAGCAACAAATGCATTTTAGATGGACTCAGAGGCAAATAATTGTAAAGGTAAAACTGCAAAATCGGGGCTCGCTCAATCAAATGTCTATAAAACGACAACCACTGCATGTAAAGAACCATCCTTGATACGATTGTTGATACAGATGTTAGTCATTATATCTGCCAAATTTTAGCCGATTTACTTAATTCCGGTAGAAGTTATTTGATAGTTTATCAATCTTATTTTTCACAAGTAACTAATGGGCTACCGTAGAAAAACGCATGCTGTGTTGTTATGCAAGTCGATCGTGATTTCTATACAGTGGTTTCAGATACCCAATATAATTACCTTTTCAACCATATACAATTTAGCCGTATTATTTTCGGGTGCAAGGGTTAGCCAAAATCTCTCCTTGGTTCCCCAACTATTATGTTCCTAAATTTCGTCTGTTAAATGCAAAGTATATATTGGAAAGATTATTCATTAATTTCCTAGATTTTGATTGAAGAATGCTTTTGAATTTAGGTATGGAGGGCCAACTACAGTAGTAGGCTGGCAGATATTTCCTTCGAAGGTCAATATAGAACGGACAAGCCAAAAGAAAATGAAACTCATTCTCGACGACAATGCAAAAAGCACCGATTCTTTCATGTCTAACATTTCTTGGTGTAGTAACGGACTACTTAAACTGCGTAGACATTGCCTTCGAACTTGCCAAATAAAGTTGTAGCGCCCTTTTTGATAGATGGTCCTGCAGAAGAGGTCACGTGGTATCTATGGGTGGTTGGAGTCTGCGCAGTCGTCCTGGCAATTCTGCTCGTCACTATGGCACTGGTTCCCTACCTACTGTGGAGGCGGCGTGTTATCCTGGTGATGAAACTGGTCCACTACTTCCAGAGCTATGAAGATGACGGTAACCAGCTCATTACGAAACCACGCCCGTGCAATATACAGAGATTTTTAGAGCTGCAAAATTAAAATGGAGAAAAACTTATTACATTTTTGGATATTTTTTTCTTATTTTTGCGAAAACATATATCGTGGGTACACGTTAGAATCGCGGCCCCGCCGAGAGGTTCTGACGGTTACATGTACCCACAATATGTGTTTTGAAGCAAAATAAGAAAAATATGTATACTCCTGTATACCCCTGTTTTACCATAACGTAAAAGTGGGATTTAACTGGTATGGGGGTATATATTACATGGACATGTTTTCCTGTTGTGTTTTTGTTCGCTACGCACAACCCTTGTCAACACTAATACTTGGCGCTCCACATTATTATATATACTGAGCTTAACAGATAACGCAACACGGTTATGGCATGTTTTTCGCATTTTAATGTTACGTAAGATGGTCTACCCGACATATGATGGTCAGCAATCGCCAATGAATAAATTAAGTACAACGGTTTTGGCTTTCTAGGTATGGGTCACTGAGCTCGAATCTGATTGGCCAAAACGGTTAGCCCCCTGAGAGATTCTGGAAGTCAATTTAAACACAAATGGCTTCTTTATGGATCACCCAATGAGATTCGATGGGGTAATTGCAATTTGGCTTCCATTTGTACCCAAAATTTCAAATCAAAGTTTACATCATTGAAAATTGAATGTTTAATACTGAGCATTCCATTGAACACAATAGAAAATGGAATTAGTGAAATATTCTATTGGCGAATGTTTTAAACGAAACTTTTGTGAAAACGTGTTCATGCCTTCATTTAGCATTGTCAGAAAACACAATAGCATCCAATTGTTGGGTCATGAACGTCTATAACAAATGTTAAAATGTGAGTAAACTTGAATGGTTGGGAGTAAAATGAGTCTTCAACTCTGCTTAAAATTGAGCAAAATTGATCGTTTGTCAGTAAAATCATTCATTGTCTAAAGTGGGACAGGGGTAACCCTGAAAACCGACACTAATTTCTAGGGTACGAATACACGTCACATGTCGCATTCTGGAAAATCACAATGCATTTCATTTTTTGCCAAGACCCTATCTCTGAAAAATGTTTAATTTCTTGAGACGCATAACACAGAATGTTACAAACAAGATCTTATGAGATGTGTCGATCGTCCGGCAATCTAATTCATTGGAGGAAAAGTCCATTTGATACTATTCTTCTGAATAACAATAAAAATAAACCGATGCTGCGTTATAAGTTTGGCTCTGTATATATATAAACTGCTCACTTTTGCGTTTGAGAGATAGGAATCAGTTTGTGGCATTGTAGATCTACTGACGTTGTAGCTTACCCGTTTGAATTGTAAACCTGACTAGTTCCATATGAATAATGTACTTCAATTTCAGACGACCGGATCTGGGATGCCTTCGTATCTTATAGAGCCACTCCACGGGACGAGTCGTTCATAGTTCACACACTGCGTCCAAAGTTGGAAGAAGAACTTGGCTTCAAGCTATGCCTTCATTTTAGAGACTTTATTCCTGGTGCAAGTAAGCACTAGTACATACACCCCCAGGGCTACATGTATATTTGTTTGTTATTTAATAGCAGTCTGGGATCACAATACATGTATGTCCATTACCCTTTTCATTGTTATCCTATGTGTATTGAATTATTTTGCAAATTAACATTTGAATCTTCGAATCTTCAAAAAAATTGTTTCGTCGCCACCTACCGCATCTTTTGCATTGTCTGAGAATGGTCAATGGCGTTTAATTTCATATATATGTATATGCTAATTTGCTAAGATTCCGAGGCGAATTAATTGGCCACAAGAAACTAAAATAAATCTCGCTGGAGATGCTGTCGAAAGTCTATTGTCTGCAAGATTTTCAACGATATTCTTAATTTAGTTCTTTATCAGTTTTTGTATTTAACAAGACTGTCGCTGCAAAGCACATGGATAAATGGTCATTCATAATTTACATTTTACTAATTTTCCCCATTCAACTGCATGGGCAGCTTATGTTGACCTTGCCATAAAATAGGTCAAGGTCATCCCAGGGTCATTTTATATAATTTTGGTCTGTTGGTAGAGCTCCTCTACCTGATGTTTCATGCCAAGTTTCAAAATTATAGACCTTGCATATCGTCAAAAATGTCTACAAGTGCTGAACAGTGTTACCCACATTTCCTGCATTTCTTGCAGCTATATCTGACAACATCATCAGGGCAGTGAAAGAGAGCAGGCGGACAATACTTATCATTTCACCAGAATACATACAAAGCGAGTGGACCAAACTAGAGTACGAAGTCGCGCAACAGGAAATGTTGAGACGGAAGCAGAGAATCATACCGGTGCTGCTAGACGACATCTCCCAGAATAAATCATCCATGGATCCTACACTGAAAAACATTCTATCCGCGGTTACGTATCTAGAATGGCCAAACGACAATTCTGACGAAAAGAAAAGCGAAAAATTCTGGAAAAGATTACAATTATCCTTACCAAAGAAAAGAATAAGTTCAGAGACACATAAAGTGTCAGAAAGTTATCGCAAAATTGACGATACAATTTCCACTAAATATCAAAATAAGAATAACTTTTCGAATGGTTTTGTAAACAACACAATTGGCAGTGACCCGGATGCTGATTACGACACGATTCCAGCAGATGAATATGATACGATAGATGAAAAGGCGATGGATGGCATTGAAAACGCTAAAAATAATTCTCAATTGAAATCTAATCATACCACAATTGAAACACGGTATATAAGCATCCTTGAGGATAACTGATCAAACTTTTTTCAGTTGTTTGCTTCTGACAATCAATGGAGTTTCGGATTTCAGTGTCCAAAACTCATGATCACTCACTTTCCTTTGTATTTTCCTGTTGAACAATCTCCAAAAGAAGAGTGGACTTTGAATCATGTCCCCATCGAATTAGAAGATGATATATTTAATAACTTGAAGATATTTGTTCTTCTATACGCTGATGACACGGTAATTTTGTCTGAATCATCTTCAGACTTACAAGAAGCTTAATTTAGATTTGCACGCCTCTTACTGTAGAATTTGGAAGTTGGAAATTAATAACACGAAAACAAAAGTAGTAGACTCTAGTTTTTTTCCAAGGGTAGGATGCCAAACTATAATTTTACTATGAATATAAATACCTAGGAGTTCTGTTTAGTAGAAGCGGTTCGTTTCTGGCCATGAAAAATACATTGCTGATCAAGCTAAAAAAAGCTTTGTTTTGTCTTTTAAAGAAAGCAAGATCACAACTATTACCTTTAGACATACAGTTGGAATTATTTAATAAATTAATCAAACCTATTCTTTTATATGGTTGCGAAATTTGGGGTGTTGGTGATTTGAGCATAACTGAGCAAGTGCAGTTAAAATTTTTGAAACTTAATGTTCAGAAAAGCACGCCTAACTGTATCTTCTATGGAGAAACCGGTGTGATGCCCTTGAAACTAGATATACAGAGTCGCATCGTAGCGTACTCGTATACAAAGCATCCAGAAATAAATAACTTATCTTCTATGTTGTAATGGTTCGCAAAATCATATTATGAAAACAGACAGCGATCACACAATTCGTAATATTCTTATCAAGTGTGATTGTAGTGGTATATGGGAAAACCATCCTTTTCTAAATAAAATATGGTTAGTAAAAACTATTAAGCAAAGATTGTCTGACTTATTTATAAATGAATGGAGAACGGAGTGTGACGAAAAATCATCTTGTACTTTTTATAGAATTTTTAAGACGAATTTTGGTTTTGAAACATATCTAACTTCAATTCCATTTAAGCATCGAAACTATTTAATCAAATACAGACCGCGAAATCACAAATTACAAATTGAAACTGATCGTTGGGGAAAAAAACACCGCGGGAAGTAAGCCTTTGTCATCTTACTATAGAAAAGAAATCGGTGACGAATTCCATATGTTATTATCTTCGAGAGTATATATTTCAAGTCATGTGTCACTATATATAATCTTATGACGGAATTAACTGGAAGTGGCATTGCGCGAATTCGCGCGCATAAGTTTCTTACACACCCAGTCTAACGTTGACGACGGTGAAATGTCCAAACACCGTTAAAACGGTAGTATCGCTCCAAAATTTTGATGGATGCGAACGAATTTCTTGTTTTCTTCAATGTTATATGAAGTAAAAAGCGCATCTGGTAGAGAATTAACTTGACTTTTCATTTCTGCTTGATTGAAAAGCTGCTTTTGTATAATTTCTCAAAACATTCGATCCGAAGTTGGGGCAAGGTTTATTCGGCTCCCTGAATTCTTTCAAAGTATTTCTAACTAAAGATAAAATCAAGACAAAAATATTATTACACCGGTAAACGGAAATGGCAAGTGATGCATACTCGAATTAGAACTAACAGTAGTGCACTAAATACCGACCTGTTTAGGAAAAATATTGTTGACACTGCTTCTTGCACATGCGGAGCTATCGAAAATGCATATCATTTTTTCTTTATGTGTGGTAGATACACAAATCAGCGTAATGAGTTATTTCATGATTTAGATTTCATACCGCACTTAAGTCTCAATTTGTTGTTGTACGGCGATGTCTCAAAAAGTTCGAATCTTTGAAGCTGTACAGAAGTTTATTGAAAGATCCAGGCGTTTCATTAATGTTAATCATGAAATACATCTTTCTTTAAATAATAAAATAAAGATACGTTTTCAGCATTTTGCTTATTTAGAAAGAGTCTCGTCTTTTATTTTTTTTTTCTGATAGTGGTATTCTGTGATGGGATCATCATTGTCTTGTGGGGATCAGCTCGTGTTTTTTTTTTCCCCTAACATTCTCTCTTGCATACGTTTGCTTGTTCTTTCTTTATCTCTTCAACCTGTAAGTCTCTATTACCTTTTGAGTATATTTTGCTTCTTGACTTTTCATTGCTAGCTACCTTCCTTTAATCTCTAGCTATCTCTTCGCTTTTAGTCCTTAATATTATTTATACTTTAATATTTCAGTTATTAGTTTGTAAATTATCCGCCATAAAATTCACAATATTTCATGCATTAAGGAGATGAAGGAGATAAGCTACTTGTAGCTTTCGTTCAAATCCTTTGATATTCACATATGTTGTATTTGTGGTTATTGTACTAATGTTTAAATTAATAAATATGTTTAAACCAAGGTTTATTCGGCCGATTGCTACAGGAACGGTTCGTATTTTCCAAAGTATGCACAAAATGTAAGCAAACGAGCATTTTGCAAATACTTTTAGGCAAGATTGTGGGACGTTTTCATCGTTTTCGATTAAATCCCCCCCCCCCGAAAAAAAAAAAAAAAAAAAAAAAAAAAAAATGCACAGGAAGGATTTTATTTTATGGCAAAATGCACAGGAAGAATTTTATGGCAAAAAGAAAAAGCAGCACCGGTTACGACGGTACCAGAATTACCTATATTGTTGGATAGATGGGCATTCTAGCTTTACAAGATGCGGATTTTGTTACTTTTTCATGTCCTGCTTCTGCCTACAAGGTGTCGCAAAACGTAGCCGCTACAAAAAAAAGCAGCCACACATTAGCGTTTAAGCAAAACGCGCGCCGGGCATTTTGACAAATGTAAAATTCAACATAGTCAAAAGACATAATTAGTAGTGATTTTCGAAAAAGTCCATAGACTTCGGCTTACGATGTGTTTTTAGCTCACCTTAGCCGAAGGCTCACAGGTGAGCTTATAGTATAGTGGTCGAGCCGGCGTCCGTGCGTCGTCCGTCGTCGTCAACATTTTCAAACGACTTCTCCTCTGAAGCTGCCAGGCCGAATCTTTTCGTATTTCACATATAGCATCTAGAGGTGGGGGGAACGAATATTTATGTTATTTTTTTTTCTCGATCGGATAAGAACTCTGGTTCTATGGCAGCTTATGCTTCCCATAGACTTATAATGGAAAAAAAGTGAAAATTGCCTATTTTTGCCGTCTTGTTTGAGATATTTGAATTTTGTTTTTGCAGAAATGTTTATTGAGTAGTCCTCTACGTTTCATGTGACTTTCGTCCTAATCCTTTCTTTTGATTGGTTGCAGCAGGGACAGTAGATTTTATAGATCACTGGTTGCAGGGGCCCCAGATAGGGCAAAATTTTGAAAAACATTCAAAAATCTTCTTCTCAGGAACTGTCAAGGGGATTAAGCCTGTACTTTGTATACATGTTCATGACAGTGGCCTCTACATAATTTGTGTTTTTTTTTTTTTTTTTTTTTTTTTTTATTCCAGGTGGATAAGAACTCTGGTTGCTATGGCAACTGAAAGTTTCCAATGACTTATAATGGGAAAAGTGGAAATCGGCTATTTTTCCGCTAAAATTGCAGACACTTTGAATTTTGTTTTTGCAGAAATGTTTATTGAGTGTTTGACGTTTCTTGCGAGTTTTATCCTAATCCTTTATTTTGATTGGTTGCTGGGGCCCCATAAAGAACAAAATTTTGAAAAAAAAAAAAAAAAAAATCAAAATTCTTCTCCTCAGAAACTGTCAATTGGGTGAATCCTGTACTTTGTATACATGTTCCTGACAGTAGCCTCTACATAATTTGTGTTTTTAGCTCACCTGAGCCGAAGGCTCATAGGTGAGCTTATAGTATACCCATGCTCCGGCGTCCGTCCGTCCGTCGTCCACAATTTCAAAGATCTTCTTCTCTGAAACCGCTGGGCCTATTGTTCTCATATTACACATACACCATCTACAGGTAGGGGAAAGAATAATTGTGTTTTTTGTTTTGATCGGATAAGGACTCTGGTTACTATGCTAACTTATGCTTCCCATAGACTTATAATGGAAAAAAAGTGAAAATTGCCAGTTTTTGCTGTCTTGTTGATATTTGAATTTTGTTTTTGCAGAAATGTTTATTGAGTAGTCCTCTACGTTTCATGTGACTTTTGTCCTAATCCTTCATTTTGATTGGTTGCAGGGGCCCCATATAGGGCAAAATTTCGAAAAACATTCAAATATCTTCTTCTCAGAAACTGTCAAGGGGATCAAGCCTATACTTTGTATACATGTTCCTGACAGCGGCCTCTACATAATTTGTGTTTTTTTATTCCAGGCGGATAAG